>CM056490.1:24223951-25423951 GCA_029783415.1 Anisodus acutangulus | reverse complement strand
CTTTCTTGCATGGGGACCTTCATGAAACCGTGTATATGCATTAACATATGAGATTCAGGGATTCGGTTCATCCAAATTATGTGTGTCATTTGAAGAAATCATTCTATGGACTGAAACATGCTCCTCGTGTATGGTACCAATGGTTTGCTGATTTTGTATCCTCTATCGGTTTTTCACATAGCAAATATGACCATTCACTGTTCATCTATAGCAAGGGTAATGACATGGCATACATCCTATTATATATTGATGATATCATCTTCACTACATCTTCTGATGCATTTCACCGATCCATCATGTCACTCCTTCCCTCTGAGTTTCAATGAAGGATTTGGGCCCCTTAAGCTATTTTTTGGGCACTGTTGTTACGAGACATGCATGTGGCTTATTTCTTTGTCAAAAGAAGTACGTTGAAGATATCCTTGACCGAGCAGGAATAACATCTTGCAAACCGGCCCACACACTGGTGGACACTAATTCCAAACTTAGCGCCTCTTCATGTTCTCTGTATGCGATCCTACTCACTATCGTAGTTTAGCAGGAGAATTACAGTATCTCACTTTCACGAGACCAGATATATCATATGTCGTGCAACAAATATGCTTACATATGCACAGCCCAACGGATGAACATATGAATGCACTCAAACGTATTTTGCGTTATGTACAAGGTACTCTTCACTTCGGCCTACACCTATACAACTCCACCCTTCTTGTCTCACCTCTTATTCTGACGCTGACTGGAGTGGATGTCCAGACACTCGTTGATCCACGTTAGATTACTGTGTCTTCCTCGGAGATAACTTGTTTTCTTGGTCTTTTAAAAGACAACCTACTCTATCTCGATCCAGTGCCGAAGCCGAGTACAGAGGAGTAGCGAATGTTGCTTATGAGTCTTGTTGGATACGCAGCCTTCTGCTGGAACTTCACTGCCCAATCCGTAAGGCTATATTGGTCTACTGTGATAATGTCAGTGCTATTTATCTCTCCGAAAATCTCATTCAACATCAGCGTACTAAACACATTGAAATAAATATTCACTTTTTACGTGAAAATGGCTCGTGGACAAGTTCGTGTTCTTCATGTTCCTTCCCGGTATCAGATTGTTGATATATTTACTAAAAGACTTCCGCGCATACTCTTTGATGATTTTCGAGTCAGTCTCAGCATACGAGAACCTCCCGCTTCGACTGCGGGGGTGTGATAGAATATTACAAGAATATTTCCATATCACTATATATCTTTTATATTTCGAAGGGGAGCCTTGGAGCAACTGGTAAAGTTGATGTCATGTGACCTGGAGGTCATGGATTCAAGCCGTGGAAACAGTCTCTTGCAGAATGTGATGTAAGGTTGTGTACAATAAAACTTTGTGGTCCTACTTTTCCCTGACCTCACAAGATAATGAGCTTAGTGCCATTTGCCCATTATATTTCGATTGTAATTAGAAAAATTAGTTACCTAATTCATAGCTATATAAATAATTATGTAATATTAAATATTATACATAATAATTAATGAAAGACAGAGAACATGTTGCTTTATAATGAAAGTATGATGTTGAAGGGTGTTGGGAAAAAAAGATACTACTAGTAACTACAAAATTGTGCTTCTCTTATAGCATGATAGGAGGGGGCCTCGTACCTAAATAGAAAGCCTTTCCAACAGTTCACTCCTATCTCTTAAAAAGGCTAAAGCTATGGCATTACACCTAAATTACTTTTGTATTTGGGCTTCCGAATTGGACTTTCCTAGACCATCTAACCCAGATAGGGAACCGTATAGTTTACTTTAGATATTAGAAAAATGACATAGGGTACCTACTTAAGTTAAAACTAATTTATATTTGTATCTATCTATTTATATTTATATTTATATTTATATTTATATTTATATTTATATTTATATTTATATTTATATTTATATTTATATCTATATCTATATTATTTTAAAAGCATGAATATAAATGTTGGTTGACCAAAAAATTTCTGACATGTTGATCGACTTTTATATCCTTAATTTATATATTAGTGGATATAATTATCCAAGATGGAATTCTTTTTCAAGAAGGATTCTAAACAATCCTTTGTATTTTAATGAACTTCTATCATAATTTGTTTGGACTGAAATTTAACATACACTTCTACTTGGATTCCATCTAACGAACTGAAACTTAACACTTACTACTTGGATTTCATCTTCTACTTCACCTTTTCTTAACTTTTGCCTGCTGTTCTTTTTATATAGTTTATATGGGATTTGAATTTCTTTCAAGAATCCATGTAAAACAAGAATAAGTCTAATACTTCTACAAAAGAAGTCATTGTTCTATATTATTCATTATATATTGTTTAGGGAAGTTTCTATGTGATTTAAATTAGGAAAGATCTAATAATCAGGGCTTTTTTTATTTTCCCAAAAATATTTGCAGAGTAAAAAAAGATTCCAAAAATAACAATAGATTTTTTTTACTTTTCCAAAAAATAAAATAGGTGAAATATTACAAAGATAATTAAATAATAATTTCTAAAGCCCTTCTTGCTTATATAAAAGAATAACAAATTAAAATCATAAATGAAGCGGTTACATTCTGATCAGGACTGACCAAATTCACCAGCCTTCTTCAGATCCTTTTTCGCAAGAGTGGAACTCCGTCAGTGAATATTTTATTATTTTTTTCCTTACAGGCTTATCTGCATGTGCATACATTTTTAAAAATCTCATAAATATTATTAAATAATAGGTTTGAGGTAAAGTCCTAACTTGCTGATGGATTCTTCTTCTCTTTGTGAAATCATATCCCAAAAAATTAGAAGTTTAATTTTAAAATCCAACAGTGTAATTATCATTATATCCAACACGGAACGCATATCTATTCTTGATTTATTAATTGTAATGGGGAAAAGTCCATAAATATTAGATTAGACAAAAGTAAGATGGAACGAATTATAGTTAGGTTAGATAGTTCAAATCAGGAAATAACTTATACAAGGTAAATATTTAATTGATTTTAAAGTCATAAATTTTAGGACTTACTATCTAGTATTTAGTGGCAAAACTATGAATTTTAATTTTCTTCCACCGTAAAATTTAAGTTGTCATCTTTTACCCAATCATACTCCTTTTTGTTATTGTTAATTTTGTTACAAGTAATTGTGTTACATTATTATGCTTATATATAATGTAGTTCATTTTCCCTTTAATTACCTTATTCTTTAGAGTGTATTTTCTTGTGTCAATACCAACATAATTTTAACTTCAGATATTAACTGCATTAAAATTTACTCCTTAATTGTTAGGGTGTCAAAGAGCTTGAAATGATTTAAAAGTGTAAAAAGGCATCCCGGTGCACTAAGCTTTCGCTATGCGCAGAGTCCGGTAAAGTTCGGACCTCATGATGTAGTATTAGTTTTGTTGAAAGTCTTTGAAGATATGTAGTAGATATGGATGTGTAAATCATTAGTATTCAAAGAATGAAAACAACATGAATAATACTTCTACAAATAACACTGTTTGAATCGTTTTCACCCCATCGTTTCATAATGTACGAAGGCAGATTTAAGATTTAAATTTTATGGGTTCAACTTTTTAAAATTCTTAGTTTGAACTCATTGTAGTTTAAAAGTTATGAGTTCATGTCTACTATTTATTGCAATTTTAATAATTTTTTACACATAAATTTATGCCCCGCGTCAAAAGTTAGGGGCTCAATTGAAACCCCACCTAGAATGCTACATATAATGTATTGTATTGTATGGTACTGTACTCTGACTGTATCGTACGGTATTGTAACTGGTAAGTTTACTAAAATTCCCTCAAGTATTGTAAATATTAAATTTATCAATAATTACTAAGAAAAATAACTTAAGACAACTTCATCATGCTAATTTGGCACAAATTATGCATTGTAAAAATATTAAGATGTTAAATTCATTCAAATTCTAACAAAGTTAATTAAATCAGTTTAGCAAAAGATAAAAGTAACGAACAAACATTTAAAAAAAAATAGAACGAACAAGAATTTAGCAACAAAAAAAACTATACGAACGAGAGAAAAATCCAGAAAGAATGTTGAAGTAGCAAGTATGAAAGAAATAATCCCCTTGATTATTTTCATTAATTGAATAGGTATATATACAAGTTACAAAATAGGAGAATCCTATTCCTATTCTATTCCTAAAACCTTAATCTACCATAATTCTAACTATACAATTATGGTACATGTATATCCTAATTATGGTAAGTGCATATCCTAACTTAGGTAACCAATACACTACAATATACACAAAATATACTTTCCTAATATACTATTTCAGCCTTTGCCCAGAAATTTGGATCGCCATCGCTAACTCGTGATGGGCACTGGGTGTTGGGCCGATGTCGTAATCTTTGTCGCTTTATCGCTTCAGAACTGTGATATACACTGCTGTATATTTAGTGTATATCACAGGTATATTCTCTTATTTAACACACTCCCGCAGTCATAGCGGGCGGTCTTCGAACGCTGAGACTGTCCCTAAAATCTTCAAAGAGGACCGCTGGTAGACCCTTTGTAAAGATGTCTGCAATTTGATAACGAGACGGGACATGGCATACGTGAACTTGACCCTTTGCAACCTTCTCACAGACAAAGTGAATGTCCATTTCAATATGCTTGGTGCGTTGATGTTGAACTGGGTTACATGAAAGGTAGATGACACTAATGTTATCGCAATATACCAAGGTTGCCTTCTGAATGGGACAATGAAGCTCCGAAAGCAAATTACGTAGCCAACATGATTCAGAGACCACATTCGCTACTCCTCGATATTCTGCCTCGGCACTTGAGCGTGATAGAGTAGCCTGACGTTTTGCTGACCAGGAGACCAAGTTGTTGCCAAGGAACATACAGTAGCCAGAAGTCGACCGTCTGGTGTCGGGACATCCACCCCAATCAGCATCCGTGTAAGAGACAAGTGTGGATGTAGATGAAGAATACAAGTGCAACCCATAGTCCAGTGTCCCATGAATATACCAAATGATGCGTTTGATTGCATTCATGTGCTCAACCCTGGGATCATGCATGAATAAACACACCTGCTGAACCGCATACGTAATATCCGATCTGGTAAAGATAAGATACTGGAGGGCCCCTGCAAGACTGCGATAGCGGGTCGGATCCTCGTATGGTGCACCTGCTGCGGCACTTAGCTTTGGGTTTGCATCAACCGGCGTGGAAGTGGACTTATAGGATGACATCCCACCCCTCTTAATGATCTCAGCAGCATACTTCCGTTGAGACAGAAACAACCCTCCTGAATGACGTTTGACCGCAATCCCCAAAAAATAACTCAAGGCCCCCAAGTCTTTCATAGCAAATTCAGAACTGAGCATGGTCATGATAGACTGGCGCAAAGCATCGGAGGAGGCAGTCAAGATGATATCATCCACATACAACAGAATATAGGCTAAGGACGAACCACGACGGTAGATGAACAAAGAATTATCTGACCTGCTGTGAGTGAACCCAATAGTTGAAACAAAATCAGCAAACCTCGTGTACCAGGCCCTTGGAGACTGCTTAAGCCCATATACGGATTTTTTCAACAAACATACATGATGAGGACGGTTTGGATCTCTGAAACCCAACGGCTGATGCATATAGACTGTTTCCTTGAGATCACCGTGTAGAAAAGCATTCTTAACATCCAACTGATGAATTGGCCAAGTCTTTGAAAGAGCCAAGCTAATCATAGTGCGGATGGTAGCCGGTTTGACCACCGGACTAAACGTCTCACCACAATCAATCCCAACCTGCTGAGTCTTACCATCACCAACAAGTCACGCCTTATGTCGAGCAAATGACCCATCTGAATTCTCCTTATGAGCAAAAATCCACATAGACCTGATAACATTAATACCATATGGACGGGGCACCAACTCCCACGTCTTATTATCAATAAGAGCATTATATTCATCAGTCATAGCAATTTTCCAATTAGGGTCATTTAATGCGGACACATGATTGCGGGGCAAGGGAGATTTAGAAACATCAGAATGTAAATTAAAATATCTTTTAGGTGTAAAAAATACCCCGCTGACTACGAGTGACCGGTCTATGACTCGAGGAAGGATTGAGGGATTTTTGGGAATTTTCTGGGCTCGGGACGGACTGGCCAGCAGGCAGTGGGCCTGCTGGCCCAAATCGGTAAATTGACTCGTCGTCTGGACCAGTTCCAGAATTGGGCTGGACTGGCCCAATTGCTGGAACTGTTCCAGTGGCTGAAGAAGCTGCTACAGGCGGTATTGTGGGTCCAGCGGGCAGTGGGCCCGCTGGAGGATTTTGGGTGCGGGAGATGTTCGAAAAATTCCGAATAATATACGGGGATATTTGGTCATCCAAAAAATACTTAGGCTCGGGAGGATGAACTTTCGTAAAAGGGAATTGTGTTTCATAAAAAATGACATGGCGATTAATTATGATTTTCTTGGAGGATAAATCAAAACACTTATAACCACAATGATTCGACGGATAACCCAAAAATACACACGGGGTAGACCGAGCCTGAAGTTTGTTAATTGTGGTGGATGGGAATAAAGGATAACACAAGCACCCAAAAATCTGAAGATGAGAATAAGAAGAGTTCTTATTATATAGGATTTTGAGGGGGGAAGAATATGTCAGACCTTTAGACGGAATTATGTTAAGAAGATATGTGGCCATTTGTAGAGCGTGATGCCAAAAATATGGAGGTATGGAGGCATGAATTAAGAGAGTTCGGACAATGTTATTTATGGAACGAATTTTGCGTTCGGCTTTCCCATTTTGTGAAGATGTATGAGGACACGAAAAATGAAACTTTATCCCATTATTAGCACAAAAATCCCGAAACTCCCTATGGTCATACTCTTTCCCATTATCACATTGAATATTTTTTATTCTCTTTCGAATTGAGTACGAATGAACGCTCTAAATTTGATGAAGACGGAAAACACTTGTGATTTATTCGCAATTGGAAACGTCCACAAAAATCTAGAATAATCATCTAAAAAGAGAACATAATATCGATGACCCATTGAACTAAGAACAAGAGATGTCCATAAGTAGCTATGAATAATATCAAATGGCTTTGAAGTATGAGAATTGGAGTCTACAAATGGCAACTTAACAATTTTCCCTAATGAACAAGACTGACAAAGTGGAGTACGACTCATACTCTTACAAGAAATAAGGCTATTTTTATCTAAAACTGATAAAATAGAAGATCCCGGATGACCCAGACGAGCATGCCGCATGGAAGGAGAGATGGCTGCAAAAACTGACGGCAAGGCTTGACTCGATGGACTGAAACCAGGCATGATAGGATACAGACCCCCCTACTATCACACCTCATGAGATGATTCTCCGTCTTGAAATCCTTCACAGAGAAACCAAAATGATCAAATTCAACGGAAACGGAATTGTCAGTAGTGAATTTCCGGACAGACACTAAATTTTTAATCAATTTAGGAGCATGTAAAATATTTTTCAAGAGAAGGGGTGGATTGGGGGGAGACAACATTTTCTGACCATAACCCTGAATTGGAATAGAGTTGTCATTACCAACAATTATACCCCGAGGGGTGCTCAAATTGGAATAAGAGGAGAGAGTACCTGATTCGGAAGTCATGTGAGTAGTGGCCCCGGTGTCCATGTACCAATTTGGGTCCGGTTGAGTCAATCCCAACGTGTGCATTGCGGACTCGATATCATCGATGCAGTGGGGCTCTTTGCATGATGGGCTTGCGGAGGCCGGGGCCCAAGACCTCCTGTCCATGATGGGCCTGGACCGTAGCTGCTTTATTCTTTGCCGTTCTTTGAGCCAGCGGCGATGGGCGCCATGTTGGGTGTTGGGCCTGGGTGTTGGCCACCACTGGCAGCCGGAACTCATCGCTCGATTGAATGGGCTGCCGCCCACGCCCATCGCTTCCACTGCCATGGGCCCCACTGCTGGGCTCAGGGGGGTGGTGGGCCACTATACCCTGGCTGGGACCCACCGCCTGTTTGTTAACCACCGGAACCGCCACCAGAACTGCCGCGTTTGCCCCCGCGGTTTTTGTTATTATTTTTGCGATTATTCTTGCCGCCACCATTATTATGGTTTTGGCCCGAATTATTCACAAAACCCAAAGAACTAGGAGAGGAGGTCACCATGACGACTGGGCTTGCTCCGGTAGCCGCCTTTTTAGCCAAACCGGCTTCTTCCAACGTAAGCATGGAGCGGGCTTGATAGAAGTCGGGAAGAGGGTTGCTTTGGCGAAGGAGAGTTCCCACACCATTATAGACCTCCGAAAGACCGGCAACCAACTGTAGAACTAGACGATTATTTGTTATCGGTGCGCCAACATTACATAGTTGATCTGCCAACTCCTTTAGTTTCTTGCAATATGCAGAAACGTTTGGAAATTCGTCCATTCGAACGAGAGAGAATTCCTGCTCGAGTGTGACGACACGTGAATGTTGGTTGTCTTGGAATATGTTACGCAATCTATTCCATGCAGCCATAGCCGTGGTATCCGGCTCAATAATCGTCTCTAGAAGGTCTACCAAAATAGTGACGTATATCCACCGGAGAACGGTAGCATCAAGTGTGATCCATAACTCAGGATCCTCCGCAGGAAGGGGTCTAGCGGGAGGAATGATGTGATGAAGAACTTGATAAGAGATAGCTTGAATTTTAAACAACTCCGCCCACGTCGCATATTGGACATTTTCCATCTCGAGGACAATAGGGATACTGCTCTTGATATTGGAAACTGTGAGGGCAGGGTGATAATTGTTCTTAGACATATTGAAGGAACAAAGAAGGAGGGGAAATTTAAGAGAGGTTTTTGAGAGCGGAAGACAAAATTTTGGAGAGAAGAAACCCGAGGAGGGGGGGGGGGGTTCTCGGCCACAAGGAAAAAGGTGAGAGAAGAACTTTTGTTTTGGACCTAGTCTCTTGATACCATGAAAGAAATAATCCCCTTGATTATTTTCATTAATTGAATAGGTATATATACAAGTTACAAAATAGGAGAATCCTATTCCTATTCTATTCCTAAAACCCTATTCTACCATAATTCTAACTATACAATTATGGTACATGTATATCCTAATTATGGTAAGTGTATATCCTAACTTAGGTAACCAATACACTACAATCTACACAAAATATACTTTCCTAATATACTATTTTAGCCATTGCCCGAAATTTGAGATCGCCATCGCTCCCGTGATGGGCATGGACTTGGGCAAGTAATGTCATCCACTGTTGTCGCTTTATCAAGTCAGATATCTTGTAATATACACTGCTGTATATTCAGTGTATATCACAGGCATATTCCCTTATTTAGCAAAGTAGAACACCCATCCCATATAATAAGAATAAATATAAAGAAGTTAATCCAGAAAAAGTCCTTAAAAATTCAGATATAGTTAGAATAAGAATTCTAAAAACATGGTTATGGACAAAAATAAATACATGTAAGAAAGAAGAGAAGAAACCTGGCAAATAAAAAAAGGCTCCTGGACGTAGGAGTCCAAGGTGCTTTAAATAGTCCTAAATTTAATGACAATAAAAAGGAACTCCTAAACCTAAAAGGATTTTAAAATATTAAATAATTTCAAATACGAAAATTAAATAATAATTTAAGAAAATAGTAAAATGACGGTTTTGTATATTGTGGAGTTTTTTTAACGAAGGACAAAAAGTTCAATCAACATTTCTAAAGCCCTTCGTGCTTTTAATATAACTAGTCTCTATGTTCGTGCTTTGCACAAATATAACTTGCGTCAAATTCTATGAAATGCGTACTTAAAATAATAAACTTTCAACTTATTTATATTCTAAAAATAATTATCGAGTATTCCAATTTTGTCTAGAAATAATTTTCTTACAAAAACAATATAATATTGATGGGCATAAAAATCTACTAGTATTATCAAATCAATTTCACACCTTTTGTACCTATGTGCAATGCCATTAAATGAGGAATGGAAAGGGTAAAAAAAGTCCTTAATTCCACCTATTGGACTCCTATTGTTCTTAATGTTAGTTTTCAGGTTAAAAATTTCTCCCCTTCCACCTATTGGACCCCAAATGCAATTACAATTAAATATTTCCCTCATTTTAATGAAATTATAAAATGTCATACACATGACTTTAATTAAATATGTGCAATTGATTTATTGGCTCATGCATATATTAGACCTAACACATAAGTAACCCGACTCATCCGAATTTATTAAAAAAAAAGGGCAGCCCAGTGCACTAAGCTCCCGCTATGCGCGGGATCCGGGAAAGGACCGAACCACAAGGGACTATTGTACGTAGCGTTACCTCACATTTCTGCAAGAGTCTGTTTACATGGCTTGAACCCATGACCTCCTGGTCACATGACAACAACTTTACCAGTTACTCCAAGGTCTCATCCGAGTTTATTATGTAGCTTAATTTAGTAATATTATGTTATTAGTTAATTAGAAATTTCAAACCCTAGCTATTGGATAAATTCTCAAAATTACAATTTTATTCGACATTGTTATATTTTGTTTACTCATTGTCTTGAAATAAATACTTTAGTTTAATGACTCTTATTTTTATTTTAAGATCAAACATAATATGTAAAAGGTAAACTAAGAACAGCTAAGCCTATTAAAATATGGTCTAATAATTATTACTTTTTCATATGCAAAGGAGTATATATTTTAATAGCTGTGGCTTAAATAAATAAGTTCCTTATCTACTTAATGAAATAGTTAGTTCCTACTTCCTAGTAGTAATAGAATCGTCCCTAAAGAATATTACTAACGTTGTTTTAGGTTTATAGTTTTAGTTTTTTTTTTGTTTAAGAAGTATGTTAAAAATAAATAGTATTAGAGCTCATTAAGGATATAAAAATCATTCAATATTTAAAAGATATTTTGCTCAACCAACATTTATATTCATTCTTTTAAAATAATATAGATATAGAATATTGTTGCACATAAAATTTCGGCTCGAGAAACTCTTCCACAGATATTACAAGCATATTAACGATTTTCAGAGCCATGGTTATGTATTTCAATTACAGGTAAAACATTCCTCATATTTGGTAATTTTTTATTAGGTTGTATTAATTTAGATCCTACATATCTACTCGCTCTAATAACTACTATAATTTCTGAAAAAGGAGAACAATTTACCATGTCATTTTATCTTCCTTTGCTTTATTCTTCTTGTATCAGTCAAGAAAAATTTTAGATCTACCAAACATGTAATCATAGTTCGAGGCTTTTGACTTTGGGGATAATTTTAAGAAGAAATAACATATCATACAACTTTTGATTAAAGAGAATGGTATATTAATACACCAAAACACGGCAAGAAGGCACTCAGATTAAAGAGAACATGGTGTATTAATACACCCACACATGGTGAGAAGTCAAAGCCAGATGTGAAAAAGATATCAACGTGTGTTGCTCCAAAAAATTGTATAGCACACGATTTTTAATTCCTTTTCGAGAAATTAAGGTACACTGAAAGTAAATCTTTGTAGTTTAAAGTAGAGATTATCGATGAACGAACAAGTACAAATGATAAATCTAGAACAAGAAAACATGAGTTTGAATTAAAGCCAAAAATAAGTAACAAGAGTAAATCTTTGTAGGCCAAAGTAGAGATGATCGATGAACGAACAAGTACAAATGATAAATCTAGAATAAGAAAACATGAGTTTGAATTAAAGCCAAAGATAAGTAACAAGAGTAAATCTTTGTAGGCCAAAGTAGAGATGATCGATGAACGAACAAGTACAATTAATAAATCTAGAACAAGAAAATATGAGTTTGAATTAAAGCCAAAGATAAGTAACAAGAGTAAATCTTTGTAGGCCAAAGTAGAGATGATCGATGAACGAACAAGTACAAATGATAAATCTAGAACAAGAAAACATGAGTTTGAATTAAAGCCAAAGATAAGTAACAAGAGTAAATCTTTGTAGGCCAAAGTAGAGATGTTCTATGAACGAACAAGTACAAATGATAAATCTAGAACAAGAAAACATGAGTTTGAATTAAAGCCAAAGATAAGTAACAAGAGTAAATCTTTGTAGGCCAAAGTAGAGATGATCGATGGACGAACAAGTACAAATGATAAATCTGTTGGAAATTTACTAATGTGGAATTAAGTATATCCCATTATTTATGACTCAAACAATTGGGGCCCTGCACGTCCGACACACGTGCACACGTAGTGCCAAGTATCGCAAATTTCATTAGTGAAAGAGATATTGATACGTATGTAATACGTTTGAGACATAGAATGATGAACGGTTATTGTCCAAATGACAAAGTATTCCATGTTGGTAAACGAAGGAAGAAGTGTACGAAGTGTAAGATGAAACGAGTCGTAAGTCGTCGCGGAGCAGCCTCGTCGGAGGTAGCGTCGCGACGCTAATTGGGCCTTCAACCACTGGAGCCGCGACGCTAATTCACAGAGTTGCGGCGCTTCGGAGGCATAATTCTGCGACGTAAAGTTGAAAAGTTCCGACCTTTGGGCTGATTTTAGAGCATTGAATCTCCATTACTTGGCAGATGAATTCAACCATTATTTGGCTGAATGTAACCCCTCTCAATAAGTGTCATTACATGGTTATTGAAGGCCATTAGTTAGCTAGTTGAGGGGTCACTCCTTACACAATAAATTGAGGCCTTTGGCTCAATTGTTGAACACTACATAACACTTAGAAATATTTACTGAATTTGTGATTTCATCTTCTTCCTCTCTAGCAAGTCTACTACACTCAAAGTTCTTCAAGAGTAACACTTGAGTTTCCTTTGCTCAATTGTTAAGTTGTTGTTGTATCTTAGGAGACTATTGCCCGACAATGTAAAAGGAGATATATGGGGCAATCTTGTCTTAAAGACAGAGTGCTATCACTCGACTCAGCAAATCATACAAGGAGTTTGTTCTATTTTTGATTTCCAGTTTTATTGTAATCTTTAGTTTATCCTTTCTAGCAATTGTAATATTTACTTACTTCTCGTTTCCTGCAATTGTTGTAACCCCACAATTTTAAGACAAGAATTGTTGTAAGTACTTAGAAAGATGACTGGAAGAGAACAACTCGCTTCTGATTCTGCTGCTACTACTACTCAAGGAAACCCCTCTGCCTTCCCCACTGCTCAAGGCACACCAAATGCCTTTCCGGTTGCTCAAGGCTCAACCAACGCCTTTTATACTGCTCAAGGGAACGCTCCAGTTCCTCCACCCACTGGATTCCATCATGAACGCCCAGAAAAGTTCATGGGCTCCAATTTCAAGAGATGGCAACAGAAGATGCTCTTTTATCTGACTGTTATGGGAATGACTCATTTCCAAACAGAAGATCCTCCACAAGCTGGAGATGAAATGGACCCTTCGCCTACTGAAACGACTGAAGGGGGCCAAGGTATCTATGTCATTAATGGCATGAAGATGGTTCTTGATGCATGGAGTCATAGTGATTTCATGTGTAAGAACTATATTTTGAACTGCTTGTCAGACCCTCTCTACACGGTGTATTGCACTGTTGGCACAGCCAAAGAGTTATGGGAGAAGCTGCAAAAGAAGTACAACGCACAAGGTACAGGTACTAAGAAATTCATCGTTGGGAAATTTCTGAAATTTCAAATGGTGGATAGTAAAACAGTGATGTCCCAAGTCCAGGAATTCCAAATGATTCTACATCACCTGGATTTGGAAGGTATGAAACCAAATGAGCAGTTTTTGGTTACATCACTGATTGAAAAAAGTTACCTCCTTCGTGGAATGAGTTTATGAGTTACTTAAAACTCAAAACAAAGGAGATGACCTTTGAAAAACTTATTATCAAACTCCAAATTCAGGAAGATAATAAGAAGGCCTTGCCTAGGGGTAAACAACCTGCTGAGGCAAAGGCAAATATGGCTGAGGCCAAAGGGAACCCAAGCAAGAAGCGCAAGTTCCAGAAAAGCAGCAAGACCTAAGCAGCAGAGAAGTTCAAAGGAAACTGTCACCACTATGGGAAACCTGGTCACATGATCAAGGACTGTCGCAAG
This sequence comes from Anisodus acutangulus, assembly GCA_029783415.1. NCBI lineage: Eukaryota > Viridiplantae > Streptophyta > Magnoliopsida > Solanales > Solanaceae > Anisodus > Anisodus acutangulus. Next base: position 25,409,893 of record CM056490.1, on the reverse strand, counting down.
CTCAAGATTGAGCAACAAGAGAAGGCCAAGGCTAAGGGCAAGGCACAGGTTAACGTCATCAAAGACAGGCTTCTGGACGACATGATTGATGAGTTCTCAGCGGTGGTTCTTGAAACAAACCTTGTTGAGAATCCCATGCAATGGAGGATGGACACAGGTGCTACAAGACACATCTGTTCCAATAGAGATGCATTATCCACTTATACACCAGTTATGAACAAGAAGCTGTTCATGGGTAACAATACTTCCTCTGACGTGCTAGGGGTAGGAAATGTAGTCCTGATGATGACTTCTGGAAAGGAGCTCACTTTGAAGGAGATGATGCATGTTCCTAAGATTAGGAGAAATTTAATTTCAGGTCATTTATTTGTTAATGCTGGTTTTAGGCTAGTGTTTGAGTCTAATAAATTTGTAATCACCAAGAATGGAATGTTTGTGGGAAGGGGCTTCGTCTGTGAAGGCCTCTTCAAAGTTAACGTCATGTCTGTATTACGTGCAAGCAATAATATTGAAGCTTCTTCTTACTTTCTTGAGTTCTCTAATTTATGGCATCATAGATTAGGACATGTTAACTATAAGTCCATCCAAAGGTTGGTAAGTTGGAGTTGTTGCCGTCTATCGACTTAAACACTCAACATAAGTGTGAGATGTGCGTAGAGGCAAAACTCACAAAGATTTCTTTTCGATCCGTCGAAAGGAATACCTCTCCTCTAGAACTCATTCACACATATATATGTGATTTGAAGTTTGCACAAACTAGGGGGAACAAGTACTTTGTGACATTCATTGATGATAGCACAAGGTATTGTTACCTTTACTTGTTGAAAAGTAAAGATGAAGACTTTGAAGCGTTCCGACGTTACAAAGCAGAAGTTAAGAACCAACTAAGCATGCCGATTAAATTCATTCGTAGCGATAGAGGGGAAGAATACGTAGCGCCATTTGGGGAATATAATGCCTAATCAGGCATTGTTCATCAAACGACGGCTCCATACTCACCTCAGTCGAACGGTGTGGCGGAACGTAAGAACCGCACATTGAAGGAAATGATGAATGTCTTGCTCATCAATTCCGGTCTTCCCCAAAACATATGGGAAGAAGTCGTCCTTACCGCTAATATGATTCTTAACAGAGTTCCACATAAGGCTAAGGACAAAACTCCATATGAATCATGGAAGGGAAAGAAACTCACCTATAAATATTTAAAAGTGTGGGGTTGTTTGGCAAAGGTTGAAGTACCCAAGCCAAAGCAGGTCAAGATTGTGCCTAAGACTGTAGATTGCATCTTTATCGGATATGCAAATAACAGTAGTGCTTATCGCTTCTTAGTGTATAAGTCAAATATTCCAAATATTCACGGGGGTACAATCATGGAATCAAGGAATGCTCAATTCTTTGAAGATACCTTTCCGAGAAAGGAAAATAACATAACCTCTTGTAAACGAAGTTATGAACAAAGCTCTAAGGAACCGGGAGTCGTTGCCCGGATCTAGATGGTTCAGATCTAGTGGACTTCAAAGTGGCTGAATATTCGGAATCTAGTGTTCCAGATTCTCAGAACTTGGAGACTCCAGAGATGGAACCAAGACGAAGTAAAAGGGCCAGTAAGGTTAAATCCTTCGGTCCTGACTTTGTAGCTTATATGGTTGATGATGAACCAAGGACAATTGCTGAAGCATTGTCAACTCTAGAGGCACCGCTCTGTAAAAGAAGCTATTGAGAGTGAAATAGACTCCATCCTGCATAACCATACTTGGGAGTTGGTTGATCTTTCTCCGGGAAATAAATCATTGGGTTGTAAATGGATACTTAAACGGAAGTATAAAGCAGATGAGTCTATAGATAAGTACAAGGCCATGTTGGTAGTCAAGGGCTATCGGCAGAAAGAAGGCCTTGACTATTTTGACACGTACTCCCCGTTGTCTAGGATGACATCCATACGAGTATTCATTGCGATTGCAACGTTGCGTGACCTTGAGATACATCAAATGGATATCAATACAGCCTTCCTAAATGGTGATTTGGAAGAAGAAATTTATATGGAACAACCCGAGGGGTATGTGGTTCCAGGGAAAGAGAAGAAAGTCTGTCGGCTTGTCAAATCTCTGTACGGGATTAAACAAGCCCCGAAGCAATGGCACAAAAAATTTGATAGTACTATACTATCGAAGGGTTTCACCATTAATGAGTGTGACAAATGTGTCTACGTGAAAGGTAACTATGACTCATTCGTCATGATATGCCTGTACGTAGATGACATATTGATCATAGGGAGCAGTCCTATCTTGATCCTAGAGACTAAGAACATGTTAAAACAATGCTTCGACATGAAGGATATGGGTATCACATATGTCATCTTAGGGATAAAAATCTCTAAGACGTCTGACGGACTGGTCTTATCTCAGTCTCACTACATCGAAGATATTTTGAGAAAGTTTGAGATGTTTGACAGTTCACCTATGAAGTCACCAATGGATAGAAATCAAAATCTTGATAAAAATCGTGGTGCACCCGTATGCTAGGAGCAATATGCACAGGTGATTGGGAGTTTGATGTACATAACAAACTGCACCCGACCTGATATTGCTTATGCAGTCAACAAGTTGGCTAGGTTTACCCGTAATCCGAGTAATGATCATTGGAAGGCGTTGAATTGAGTATTACGATACCTGAAATACATGTTAACTTACGGGTTGCATTATTTGAGATATCCAGCTGTACTAGAGGGGTACAATGATGCAAACTGGATATCTGATAGAGAGAACACCAAGTCCACCAGTGGGTATGTATTTATAATTGGTGGTGGGGCTGTGTCTTGGAAATTCTCTAAGCAAACTTACATCGCCCGATCCACGATGGAATCATAGTTTATCGCTTTAGACAAAGCAGGAGAAGAAGTTGAGTGGCTTCACGACTTCTTAGAGGATGTTCCTTGTTAGGACAAACCCGTACCTTATGTAATGTTCCACTGCGACAGTCAGTCGACTCTACGAAGGGCATGAAGTTCTATGTACAACGACAAGTCTCGTCATATTCGATGGAGGCATAAGACCGGTAGGCAGCTGATCACCACAAGTATAATATCCATTGATTATATAAAATCAAATGATAACTTAGCGGACCCACTAACAAAGGGCTTACCCAAAGAACAAATGTTCTGCCTGTCTAGGGGAATGGGCTTAAAACCCAAGGTATAAGGACCAATACGGTGGTAACCCAACCATACTAACTGGAGATCCCATGAAATAGGTTCAATGGGAAAACTAAGCGGTAAAGGTTCAGTTGAGCGCTTCAGTGGAAGCATGAGCTCTTCGGATAGTGATTTCTGTAAAGAAACACCAAATCCAAAGTCGTTCCCGCGATAGACTATAAGTTCTATCTGCAGTGTGGGTAAAAGTTAAGTTTCCAAAACCTTAATGATCCTCACCGGTTGAGGTTAGGTTTGGGGAAACTTTTAATGGTTCCTAACACTTGTAAAGTGGGGTATAACATGATACCTTGTAGGAGACCACATATTTAAGTTTGAGGATACACCGCTTCAAATGAACGCACTTAAGAATCCAAGAAGTGTCCACGGCCACAACGGACAAAACATTACGTGGAACAGAGTAGTGAAAGTTGTTGTGTTCGTACCGTTGACTTGGCTTACACTAAACACTGACGGTTCAAGACATCAAGTTCACCGCGCAGTAAGTAAGTCCGATGGTATTCAACTATGGAAGGTTCAAAGCGAAAGCTACCTATCCAGATGCAATATCGGTCAGCTGAAATATTGCTGGAAAAAGGTACCATATGCGTGCGCCAAAATCTCTTTCAAGAGGAGATTGTTGGAAATTTACTAATGTGGAATTAAGTATATCCCATTATTTATGACTCAAACAATTGGGGCCCCGCATGTAGGAAACGTCGTTTCCGACACACGTGCACACGTAGTGCCAAGTATCGCAAATTTCATTAGTGAATGAGCTATTGGTACGTATGTAATACGTTTGAGACATAAAATGATGGACATTTATTGGCCAAATGACAAAGTATTCCACGTTGGTAAACGAAGGAAGAAGTGTATGAAGTGTAAGATGAAACGAGTCAGAAGTCGCCGCGGAGCCGCGAAGGGTCGCGGCGCAGCCCCGTCGGAGCGGAGGTGCCGGAGCGTAGCGACGCTTCAGAGGCAGAATGCTGCGAAGGAAAGTTGGAAAGTTCTGACCTTTGGGCTGAATTTGGAGAATTGAATCTCAATTATTTGGCATATGAATTCAGCCATTATTTGGCTGAAGTAACCCCTCTCAATAAGTGTCATTATATGGCTATTGAAGGTCATTAGTTGACTAGTTGAGGGGTCATCTCCTTACACTATAAATTGAGGCCTTTGTCTCAATTGTTGAACACTACACAACACTTAGAAATATTTACAGAATTTCTGATTTCATCTTTTTCCTCTCTAGCAAGTCTACTACACTCAAAGTTCTTCAAGAGTAACACTTGAGTTTCCTTTGCTCAATTGTTAAGTTGTTGTTGTATCTTGGGAGACTATTGCCCGACAATGTAAAAAGAGATATACAGGGCAATATTGTCTTAAAGACAGAGTGTCATCACTCGACTCAGCAAATCAGACAAGGAGTTTGTTCCATTCTTGATTTCCAGTTTAATTGTAATCTTCAGTTTATCCTTTCTAGCATTTGTAATATTTACTTACTTCCCGTTCTCTGCAATTGTTGTAACCCCACAAAATCTAGAACAAGAAAAGATGAGTTTGAATTAAAGCCAAAGATAAGTAACAAGAGTAAATATTTGTAGGCCAAAGTAGAGATGATCGATGAACGAACAAGTACAAATGATAAATCTAGAACAATAAAACATGAGTTTGAATTAATGCCAAAGATAAGTAACAAGAGTAAATCTTTGTAGGCCAAAGTAGAGATGATCGATGAACGAACAAGTACAAATGATAAATCTAGAACAAGAAAACATGAGTTTGAATTAAAGCCAAAGATAAGTAACAAGAGTAAATCTTTGTAGGCCAAAGTAGAGATGATCGATGAACGAACAAGTACAAATGATAAATCTAAAACAAGAAAACATGAGTTTGAATTAAAGCCAAAGATAAGTAACAAGTGTAATTTTTTGTAGGCCAAAGTAGAGATGATCGATGAACGAATAAGTACAAATGATAAATCTAGAACAAGAAAACATGAGTTTGAATTAAAGCTAAAGATAAGTAAGAAGAGTAAATTTCAGATCTTGAATCCACAACTTCAACAAAAATTAAAGAATGATATGAATAGGTCATTGTTGATGATGAATCGGGGCTATAAGATGTGGTCACATTTGCCTTTACCCAACCTTAATAGTGAAGCAATTTGCTGCTGGAAAGCATTTGAAGTCTTTGTTGACCTGCCACCTAAAGAATAAAAAGAACATTGTATTGGAATATTCAGCCACTGTAATCTATCATTTGTTAGTTATCTTTGTTGACTTGCCACCCAAAGAATAAATCTATGTTTTGGTTGCATTAGCCTTGACAAAATCAACTCCGCTATATCCAGTCTTCTATGTATTCCTAATGCAGAATTATAGCTATGTGTTACAGAATAAGCACCTGATTGTGTCAACATATATCTATCATTTTGATACCATTGTCTCATATCCTCCTTCAAAGCATTCAATTTCTTCCAATACCAACTACAATCAGTTGGTGGAATATGCTCCCATATTTACCCTTCTGTTTCATATAAAGCTCATGTACCCACTTCACCCACAAGATTGTCTTGCTTTTCAGACAATTGCCATAACAATTTCTCCACAAAAGCCTCATTCCATTTGCTACATCCCTTAATATTCAAACCATCATACTTCTTTGGGGTGCAAATTCTATCCCATGCCACTAAAGACATCTTCATGTGCTCAACAGTTTCCCCCCATAAATACTCTCTGCATTTTCTATCTCTCTCTTTAAGAACACTTTGGGGCAATATAAACACTGCACCCCAAAAATTGTAAATTGAGAAAAGCACAACATTTATGATTTGCAACCTCCCAGCATATGATAAATTCCTTGAGTAACTTGCTGTTATTTTGTGTGTTATCTTGTCAACCAATTGATGGAAATCCATTTTCCCCACTTCTTAGATGACAAAGGTAACCCCAAATATCTTATAATAAGTGATCCTACTGAGAAACCAGTTATTGCCAGAATCTCCTCCATGGTAATGTCTTCAATGCCAGCAAGGAAAATATTTGACATATCCTCATTTGCCTCAAGTCCAGTAACGCTACTAAAATGCTTAAGTTCTTCCATAACCCTGAGAATTGATTCCACTTCTCCTTTGCAAAATATCATAAGATCATCCGCAAATATTAGATGAGTTAATTTCAGGCCTTTGCACATATGATGGAACTTAAAATCAGGCAAACCACCCATCATATTCAAAGTTCTTCTCAAATATTCCATCACCAAAATAAAGAGAAATAGAGACATTGGATCCCCTTGTCTTAAATCTCCCTTCCCTTCAAAATACCCATGACCTTCTCCATTCACTTTTACTGAGAATTTAGTTGAAGTAGCACACATCATCACTAGCTGGAAAAATGACATAGGGAAGCCATACCCAATCAGTGCCTCTTCTATAAATATCCAACTTACCATATCATAAGTTTTCCTCAAATCTATCTTCATTAAGCAACTTGGAGAAATTTTCCTATTGTAATGTCTTAGCAAATCAAGGCAAATGAGAATGTTATGCACTAATGATCTCCTTGTCACATATGCTGCTTTGTCCTCAGCAATCAAGTAAGAAAGGGCCTACCTCAATCTCAAACAGATAACCTTTGAAATGCACTTGTATATCACATTACAACATGAAATTGGCCTGAATTAACTAGCCAATAGAGGACAAGTCACTTTTGGGATCACGGATATCATTGTTGAATTAATATGTTTAAGCAATTTCCCATTCTCTAGAAACTGCAGTATAGCTTTTGTTACATCCTCCCCAACAATCTCCCAAGCTTTCTTAAAAAACCCACTCCCATAACTATCTGGCCCAAGATTTTTATTACTGTCAATACCAAACATAGCTGCCTTCACCTCTTTGTCAGTATAAGGTTGTATAATATCTGGTTGTTGCTCACTTGTCAACCTATGCCCATTTTTAATGAAGCTCTTGAACACTTTAGTCCTATTCCCATTACTTTTGCCCAATATATCTTGATACAACAACAACATATCCAGTGAAATTTCACAACATGGAGTCCGAAGAGGATAAAGTGTACGCAGACCTTACATCTACCTTGGTAGGTAGAGCGACTATTTTCAAGAGACCCTCGACTCAAGAAAAAGCATAAGCATAAGCAAGACAAGCACAACAAGGCAAGACAAGAGAAATAGTCAGATCCGGACAAGAAATTTAAAGCAGTATAAAAATACTGGTATGAAAAGCGAATAAGCTTAGATAGCGCATTCTGAAAAAAGAGGTAGTAATTACCGCAAGTACATTATATAAAAAAAGTACACTAAAGAACACATATCAACAGAAATCAAACTACGAGAAACTATAAAGTAATACTACGCCTATTAGTATGATAGGCGAAGTGGGCCTACAATAACAACACTACACTACCAGTTTGTAAGCGTACGTAGGACTACGCTCGACTACCTACTACCCTTCTACCCTAATCTGCGTCCTCCACAACCCCCTATCTAAGGTCATGTCCTCAGTAATTTGCATCTGCGCCATATCCTGTCTAATCACCTCTCCCCAATACTTCTTCGGCCTACCTCTACCCCTCCTGAACCCGTCCATACAACCTCTCACACCTCCGCACTGGGTCATTTGTGTCTCTTCTTTGCACATGCCAAAACCATCTCAACCTCGCTTTCCGCATCTTATCCTCCACCGAGGCCACTCCCACTCTGTCCCGGATATCATTATTTCTAATCCTATCTCTCCTTGTATGCCCATACATCCATAATACTCAACAAATATCTGAGCAATATCATTCAAATCAGTTTGCATCTCACCATACTTATCCTGGAGTTGAGTTACTGTCTGCTACATTTTCTTGTCCTTAATGACAACATAAAAATATTTTATATTCTCATCCCCAAGGTGAATCCAATTTGGTTTACTTCTCTACTTCAGAAACATCTCAGCAAGATAAGATGTTCTTCTAAAGTTCTGACATTTCACCTGTTCTTCCTATTGTAGAGCATTATTCAAAGGATTCCTATGCAAAGCTAACTGTACTTGCCTTAAAGCCTCCCTTTCAACTTCTACTTCAACCAAGATGTTACTGAAATGTTTTTTATTAAGCTCCTTCAACCGTCCTTTTAACATTTTCAGCTTTATCACCACCGGGAGCATAGCATACCCTTGCATTTGACTATTCCATGTTGTCTTCACAATATCCAGAAATTTTGGAGTTCAGCCCACACATTGCAATACTTAAAAGGGACTTTACTTTTTCTCCTTACATTGAGTGGTTCAACTTTCATGGGACAGTGATCACTGATTTCCTCAGGTAAGAAATTCACACTACATGCTGGCATTTGCATCATCCAATTATTATTTACAGAGACGTAATCTATTTTTGAGAATACCCTATTTTTTCCTTGCTTATCACTCCATGTGTACCTACTTTCCTTTGAAGGCAATTCTAATAGTTTACATGATTCTACACACTCCTGAAAATCAATAACCTCAGCTACTGTAATAGGATTTCCTCTCACTCTATCATCCATATTGAGGTGAGAGTTAAAATCTCCCATTAATATCCAAGGTCCTGTACACCCTTGACTAATAGTTTTCAAATAACTCCATAAACTTTTCCTCTCCTCTTTTGTATTATATGCATAAACCACAATCAACCAAAACTTCAAATTGTAAGTATTGCTATAGACTTCACATGTCATTGCTTGAGCATTACCTGTCTTGTATTGAACCTAAAATAAATCAAGCCTCCATGTCACCCAAATCCTACCATAAGGATGGTGATCCAAATTAGTAACATAATTTCAACCCACAAATATTCTTCTTACTATTTGTTCAATTCTATTCTCTTTTATTTTTTTTCTACTAAACCAACCAAACCAGCTGATTCTTTATTGCACAGGATTTGCACCTCCAGTTGCTTATTAGGTCCATATAGACCCCTTGTGTTCTGTCATACAATACTATCCATGTCTTGATGTATGGATTAAAGAACTACCCTCATTACCAACTTTTCTATAATTGCCACAAGTACCATTCCCCCTGCCTGTGGTACACCCTCCTTCCTATGCTGCTGCATGTGTGTTCATTGGCGATTTGGTGTAACCCATACTGAGTTACTATCTTGCTGAATTTGAGGTGCATTCTTCTGGTCTCCTAGCCTTACTGGGCCTCTTATAGTACCCCTATCCTCAGTTTGCTGCTGTTATATCCCTTGTACAGTGACCTCCTCAGTTTCTTGATTAGGAAGCTTATTAGTTTTCCCTTGTACCTCTTTCTGAACCACATCTGCCTTTTTATCATGTGAATCATCCATCACTATCTGATTCTGAGGTTCTTGTGTTGGTATATGATATTTCTTCCTGCAATTACCTTCTGTGTGACCATACTTCCTGCAGTGTTGTAGGCTTCCAATCATACTGGACCCTTTATTTGGTGCAATCTCCTCATAAGTCCTTGAAAAACACCTTTTCTGGTAGTGTTCCATCAATATCTAGTTCAATCAACAATCTAGCAGAGCTTAGTCCCTGCTTCTTCTCAGTATTGTGGTCCACCATTAAAGATTTCCCAATTAAGCTTCCAATATTACTCAATCCTTTTGTGGTCCAATATTTAAAATTCAACCCCGGAAGTTTTACCCAAATAGGAACAGTGTGCAATTCCTCTCTAGTAAATTCCATATCCTCATGCCAAGCCTTTGTTGGCACCAAAGTAGTACGGGAATAGAAAACAACTATTACAAGTGTTTCGAAAGGATAAACCATAAAAATTACACTAGCAACAAGCTTGTAGTAAATAAGAATTGTGACAACAATAAGTTTTTTGAGTTCTTGAATCGGTGTTGAATCTTTATACCAATTTGCCGAAAGCTCTTTGAATCTTGATAACCTGAAATCAAGAGATACTAAATCTGGAAGTGTTACAACTGTGCTGAGTCGAGTGATGACACTTTGTCTTTAGGACAAGAATGCCCCGTATATATGCTTTTACGTTAGCGGGCAATAGTCTCCCAAGATAAAATATCAAACTATCATTTGTGCAAAACAAACACAAGTGATTCTAGCGAAGAAAACAAATAACAAAAGATTGCTAAGAGGAGAGGATTTGCAACAAGAATTCCAGAATTGTTGTTCTTGAAAAGTGTGTGTAGAATTGAGCCAAAGGCCTCAATTTATAGTAGTGTGAGAATGGTCTCTTCAAGTGCGCATGTAATGGCCATTTAAATGCCATGTAATGACCCTTTAATTCACCAATTAATGCAGCCAAATAATGACTGATTTATGGAGGAAAAACTGTCATTTTAATGCTCCAAAACCTCTCCATAATCAGCCAAACTTTTGGAATTCCGTCCGGGTGGTGCCGCGACCCTTTCCGGTGCCGCACCATCTTACACTTTGCACAATCCTTCATTCGTTTACCGACGTGGAACACTTGTTATTTAGCCAATAACCGTCCATTATTCTATGTATCAAACATTTACTTACGTACCAATATCTCTTTCACTAATGAAATTTACGATAATTGGCACTACGAGTGCACGTGTGTGGAAACGACGTTTCCGACGTGTGGGCCCCCAATTGTTTGAGTCATAAATAAGGGAATAAACTTAATTCCACATTAGTAAATTTCCAACACATATTCCCTCCCTTCCCATATGTCTCTGGCCCACTCCAGTCACCTATAGGTTTTGTACGACTGAGTGTCCAATACCATCCTATCAAATGAAGGATCTTCTGTCGGAGACAGGTTTGTCTTTAGTCTTCTTCCCTTGTGATTGGTGCCCAGGAAAATTCCTAGTGCTTGCTTAGGATTTGTCCACAATTCTAATTAATTGTAACCAAAGAACAAATCTTTTAAGCCTTGTTTTCAAAATCCAATCTTTAAAAAGGGAAGTAGGTGAAATTAAATCTTTGATTTTAAAGTGTAAGGAATATAATAATTTTTTTTCTCAGGAAACCACTTTCATATTCCTAGCCTTACTTTACACACTTTAATCAGACATCATTTAATCTCATTATTAACAAGGAAGAAAGTTAACTTAGCCCAATTTTGGATTCTGGCCCACGTCAGTCACTTTGTTGGACTGAGTGTCCATTTCCTCCTTACCATAATTTGGATCCTTTGTCTGGGACAAATATAGGTCTTCTGCTACAAGATAGAACAACATCTTCAGCCTTCTCCTCTTGTCCAGTTGACATCCTCAACCTCTCGTGGGAGCTTGCTTCCACCACTCTTGGGAGCGGTGACACCATCAACACCTTGACTATCAACAACATGACCAGTATATGCGCTCTGAACCTCATCATTAGAACTATAGTCTAGTTTGTTGACACAAATAAAGTTACTGTCAACAGAACTGTCAATAGAACTGTCTTCAACCACAACCATAACCAGATTTGGTCACATAACTGTTGACCGACATCTTTCGAGCACTAATGCATCTTGTCTTGAAATTGTTGGATATATAACACAGGAATAGTAAATAATTATACAAGTGCTTCGAAAGGATAAACAATAAAGATTACAATAGCAACAAGTTTGTAGTAAATAAGAATTGTGACAACAACAAGTTTGTTGAGTTATTGAATTAGTCTTGAATCTTTGTACCAATTGCAGAAAGCTCTTTGGATCTTGATAACCTGAAATCAAGAGACACTAAATCTGGAAGTGTTACAACTGTTGGCAAAGCAAACACAAGTGATCCTAGCGAAGAAAACAAATAACAAAAGATTGCTAAGATGAGAGAATTCGCAACAAGAATTTTAGAATTGTTGTTCTTGAAAAGTGTGTGTAAAATTGAGCCAAATGCCTCAATTTATTGTGTAAGAATTGTCTCTTTAAGTGCTAAGTAATGGCATTGAATCACCCATGTAATGGCAATGAATTGCCCAAGTAATGACACCCATTTATTAGTCAAATAATGACTGATTAATGCTGGAATAAATGCCATTGAGGGCAGCCCAAAAGTCTCCAAAAATCATATTTTCGTTTAAAACTTTCTGCCAGGGAAGCGCCCCGGCCCTAACGGGGTTGGTACCGCAGCCCTTCTCGGCTCCGCGGCCCTTTTCGACCCATTTCATCTTACACTTTGCACAATCCTTCTTTCGTTTACCGACGTGGAACACTTGTTATTTAGCCAATAATTGTCCATTATTCTATGTCTCAAACATTTACTTACGTACCAATATCTCTTTCACTAACGAAATTTACGATACTTGGCACTACGAGTGCACGTGTGTGGAAACAACATTTCCGACGTGGGGGGCCCCAATTGTTCGAGTCATAAATAATAGGAAAAACTTAATTCCACATTAGTAAATTTCCAACAATCCCCTCTTGAAAGAGATTTTGGCGCACACACAAGGTGCCTACTTTCAGCGAAAAGATATTGCATCAGGAGAGATAGCTTCCGCTTTTAACCTTCCCTAGTTGAATACCATCGGACTCACTCACTGCGCGATGAACGTGATGTATTGAACAGTCAGTGTTTAATGTAAGCCAAGACAACGGTACCAACAAAATACCTCCCCTATATTCGTTTCTTCTTATTATTCTGTCCGTTGTGGCCGTGGACACACTTGGATTCTTAAGTGCATTCATTTGAGGTGGTCTGTCGTCTCACTTAAATAGGTGATCTCCTACAAGATATCTTGCTATACCCCGCTTCACAAGCGTTAGGAATCATTAAAAGTTTTCCTAACCTTAACCTCAACCGTTTGAGGATCGTTAAAGGTTTGGAAACTTAACATTTACCCACCATGCATGTAGAACTTTAATGTCTATCGCGGGAACGACTTTGGATTCATGTTTCTTTATAGAAATCATCATCCGAAGTGCTCTTGCTTCCACCGAAGCACTCAACTGAACCTTTTTACAGCTTAATTTTCCCATTAAACCAAATTCTTGGGATTTTCAGTCAATATGGTTGGGTTACCACCGCAAAGGTTCGTATTGTTTGGGTTTTAAGCTCATTCCCCTAGACATGCAGAACTCTTGATCTTCGGGTAGTCCCTTAGTTAAAGTGTCCGCTATATCCTTTGATTAGTAATCAAGGAAGTGACACCCGTGATGATCAACTGTCCAACAGTCTTATGTCTCTGACTAATATGTCCATACGCCGTCATCCATGCCCTCCCTGAAGCCGACGGGCTAGTCACAATGTATAACTGACGAAGGCACGAGTTTCTCCCAATAAAGGACATTCTTTAAAAGGTCGTGAAGTTACTCAATTTTTTTCATGCTTTGTTCAAAGCAATAAACTCTGATTCCATCATGAATAGGCCAATGCAAGTTTGCTTAGAGGATTTTCAAAGACACACCATACACATCCACTTGTGGATTTGGTGTTCTTCAAGTCCGATGTTCAGTTTGCATCACTGTGCTCTCCCAGAACTGCTGAACATCCAAAATACCATAATTCGTAGATAAACGAATATTTCAAATAGCTTCATATCCGATTTAACACCTTCTATCGATCATTTCCAGAATTACGAGTGAACCTTAGTTCAATTGAACTACTTTGTAAGCTGATACCAGGTCAGTTGTAGTGTATAAAATACATTGAACTACATGTGACCTGCGCATATCGCTCCTGGTATACGGGTGCACCATGATTCCAATCAACTCTATGATTCGTATCCATTGGTGACTTCAACGAGACTGTCAACTATCTCACAAATGAGTTTGGAATTAGACCAGTTCGTTAGATGTCTTAGAAACCCCAATTCCTACGATGTCATCTGTGACACCCATATCCTTCATATCGAAATATTGTTTCAACATGTTTTTAGTCTCTAGGATCAAGCTAGGGCTGCTTCCCGTGATCAACATGTCATCTACGTACAAGCATATCATGACGAACGAATCAGAGTTACCTTTCATGTAGACACATTTGTCACACTCATTAATGGAGAAACCCTTCGATAGTATGGTACTATCAAATTTTTTGTGTCATTGATTCGGAGCTTGTTTCAGCCCGTACAGAGATTTAATAAGTCGACAGACTTTCTTCTCTTGCACTGGAACTACATACCCCTCGGGTTTTTCCATATAAATTTCTTCTTCCAAATCACCGTTTAGGAAGGCTGTCTTGACATCCATTTGATGTATCTCAAGGTCACGCAACACTGCGATTGCAATGAATACTCGCATGGACGTCATTCTAGACATCGGAGAGTATGTGTCAAAATAGTCAAGGCTTTCTTTGTCGGAATGACCTAAGTCTCAAGCCTCACCTCCACGCCTGTTTTACTGTCGCTCCCATTGCTGAACTTGCACTCCAAGTATTCTATCTTGGTCCTACTCAGCCTAAACCCTTTAGACGCCAGAGTCTTATCTCCAAACCTCCAGCTTAACATTCACCCCACTGCGAGTCTCATCAATCAAGACTATATCATCTGCGAATAACATACACCACGGCACCTCGCTTTGGATTTGTCGCGTCAATCTATCCATCACCAAGACAAATAAGAATGGGCTAAGAGTTGGTCTCTTGTGCAGCCCCATCATCACAGGAAAGTTCTTCGAGTCTCCTCCCACTGTCCATACCCTGGTCTTGGATCTATCATACATATCATTGATCGCCCTAGTGTACGCCATAGGTACACCTTTAGCCTCAAAACATCTCCAAAGAACTTCCCTAGGGACTTTATCGTACGCCTTCTTGAGGTCGATGAAAATCATATGTAAGTCTCTCTTTCTCTCCCTATACAGCTCCACCAACCTCCTAATAAGATGAATGGCTTTTGTAGTCGAACGCCCCGACACGAATCCAAACTGGTTCTAAGAAATAAACACGCCTCTTCTCACCCTCATCTCCACGACCCCTTTCCAAACTTTCATAGTGCGGCTCAGCATCTTGATACCCTATAGTTGTTACAACTTTGGATATCACCTTTGTTCTTATACAAAAGAACCATTGTACTCCACCTTCATTCTTCGGGCATTCTCACCGTATTAAAAATGACGTTCAACAACTCAGTCAGCCACTCCAAGCCTGCCCTGCCTGCACTCTTCCAAAATTCAATTGGGATCTCATCAGGCCCGATGCTCGTCCCCCGCGCATCCTGCGAACAACACCCTTAACCTCCTCAATCTTAATGCTTATACAATATCCAAAATTCCGGTACCTACCAGATTGCTCCAGATCTCCCAGCACAATGTCTCTATCTCATTTTTCGTTCAAGAGTTTATGGAAGTAAGACTGCCACCTCTGTCTAATATGCGCGTCATCCACCAGTACTTTGCCGTCCTCGTCCTCGATGCACCTCACGTGATCTAAGTCACGGGCCCTCCTTTCCCTCGTCTTGGCTAGTCTGTACAACTTCTTATTCCCGCTTTTTTCCTCTAATTCCACATATAGTCGTTCAAAAATCATCGTTTTCACCGACGTGACCACTAGCTTTTCCTCCTTCCTAGCCATCTTATACAGTTCCCTATTCGTCCACTTCTCCACCTCATTCTTATTTTCTATCAATTTTGCATACACCACTTTCTTCACATCCACCTTCTCTTGAAATTTACAATTCCACCACCAGTCCACTCGATGCCCACCACGGCTACCCCCGAGACCCCTAATACTTCTCTAGCCACCTCCCGGATGCAACTGGTCGTTTTGTCCCATATAAAAAAAATATTTGTCAAGTCAGATTTTTTTATGACAAATTTGATTGAGTGATTTTATAAGAGAAATGTCATAAGTTAAATGATTTTATCGATACAAAAAATTGAATGACTTTACTACATAATTTCTCATAATTGAGTGACAAAGTTAGGTTTATATCTGTTTATTTAGCATTTTTTTTATCCTTCTTTCCGTTTCTTTCTCTCATTTGGTATTCGAGTGATTGCCAATTAAAACTTGCAGACGTGAACATAGGTGGAGCCATGTGGCGAAGGGAATTCATCTAAACCGTCTTCGCTCTAAAATTATAATTTCAATATAAGCTTAAATTTTAGTTCTACGTCTATATGTTGAATCCTCTTTACACAACCCAAGAGTTCATCTAAGCGGATATAACATGGTGTTAGTGTCTAAATTAAGTATTGTCTGTTAACGTCCTCCACAACCAGCATACCGTTTTTATACTTTAAATAATGATTTTTAAATTATTAGTTATTTTTAAAATCATGTTTGTTTTATTTTTTGTTTATTATAGTATGCTATTTTTTTTTTCTTTTCTCCTTTAAATGCCTTTTGCATTAGCATATTAAGTTTTTTTCTTGAAAAAAGGATTACTTCAAAACAACATACCACCGTATTGTTTTGATCTAACATGTTGTTAACTTATTTTTTATTCATAGCTTAATTTACATTTAGATTTAAAAAAATTTATGAGCCCGTTTGACGAAATCTTTTATTGGTAACTTCTCTAAAATGTTAAATCCTGTTGGTAAATCGCCAACTGGACATGAACTGAGGTAGTGCTACCAATGAGTGTCGTATTTTATTCCGAAATAGATTTATACTATAATTTTAGTGACAAGAAGATGGTTAGTAGAGAGTGTTGGGATACAATTGTTGTAGGGAACGGGAAGTAAGTAACTATTACAAAGGTAAAAAGGATAAACAAACTATTACAATAAAACTGGAAATCAAAACCTTAACAAACTGCTTGTGTGATTTGCTGAGTCGAGTGATAACACTCTTTCTTTAAGATAATATTGCCCCGTATATCTCCTTTTACGTTATCGGACAATAGTCTCCCAAGATACAACATCAACTTAACAATTGAGTAAAGGAAACTCAAGTGTTACTCTTGAAGAACTTTGAGTATAGTAACTTTGCTAGAGAGGAAGAAGATAAATTCTGAAAATTCTGGAGTATTTTCTAAGTGTTGAGTGTTGTTCAATTGAGCCAAATGCCTCAATTTATAGTGTAAGTAGAAGACCCCTCAACTAGCCAACTAATGGCCTTCAATAGCCAAGTAATTGCACTTGATTGAGGGGTTACATTCAACCAAATAATGGTTGAATTAATGTGCCAAGTAATGGAGAATCAATGCTCCAAAACCAGCCCAAAAGTCAGATTTTTCCAACTTCCCGTAGCAGCTTTCTGCCTCCGAAGCGCCGCGGCCCTGTGAATTAGCGTCGCGGCTCCAGTGACTGGACTGGACAACCAATTTGCGCCGCGGTGCTGCCTGGGAGGCGCCGCGACCATTCACGGCGATTTCCGACTCGTTTCATTTTACACTTTGTACATTTTTTCCTTCGTTTACCAACGTGGTATACTTTGTCATTTGGCCAATAACCGTCCATAATTCTATGTCTCAAACGTATACGTACCAATATCTCTTTCACTAATGAAATTTGCGATACTTGGCACTACGTGTGCACGTGTGTAGAAACGATGTTTCAGACATAAATTGTTCGATTCATAAATTAATGGGATATATTTATTTCTACATTTAGTAAATTTCCAATAATCCCCTCTTGAAAGAGATTTTGGCGCACACACTTGGTGCCTTTTCCAGGAATCTTTTAGCGGATCGATATTGCATCTGGATAGGTAGCATACACTTTGAACCTTTCATAGTTGAATACCATCGGACTTACTGTGCGGTGAACGCGATGTCTTGAACCGTCAGTGTTTAGTGTAAGCCAAGTCAATGGTACCAACACAACAACTTCCTCTACTCAGTTCTTCATAATGTTTTGTTCGTTGTGGCCGTGGACACTTCTTGGATTCTTAAGCGCGTTCATTTGAGGCGGCCTGTCCTCGCAATTAAATAGGTGGTCTCCTACAAGGTATCATGTTATCCCCCACTTTACAAGTGTTAGGAACCATTTAAAATTTTCCCAAACCTAAACTCAACCGGTGAGGATCATTAAAGGTTTTGGAAACTTAACCTTCACCCACACTACAGATAGCACTTATAGTCTATCGCGTGAACGACTTTGGATTTGGTGTTTCTTTACATAAATCACTATCCAAAGTGATCATGCTTCCACCGAAGCGATCAACTGAACCTTTAGAACTTAGTTTTCCCATTAAACCTAATTCATGGGATCTCCAGTCAGTAAGGTTGGGTTACCACCGTATTGGTCCTTATACCTTAGGTTTTAAGCCCATTCCCCTAGACAAGCATAACATCTGATCTTTGGGTAAGCCCTTTGTCAGTGGATCTGCAATGTTATCCTTTGACTTTATGTAATCAATGGATATTATACCCATGGTGATCAGCTGCCTAACGGTCTTATGCCTCCGTCGAATATGACGAGACTTGCCGTTGTACATAGCATTCTGTGCCCTTTCTAGAGCCGACTGGTTGTCACAGTGGATCATTACAGAAGGTACGGGTTTGTTCCAGCAAGGAACATCCTCTAAGAAGTCATGAAACCACTCAACTTCTTCTCCTGCTTTGTCTAAAGTGATAAACTCTGATTCCATCATGGATCGGGCGATGCAAGTTTGCTTAGAGGATTTTCAAGACACAACCCCACCACCAATTGTAAATACATACCCACTGGTGGACTTGGTGTTCTTTATGTCAGATATCCAATTTGCATCATTGTACCCCTCTAGTACAGCTGGATATCTCGAATAATGCAACCCGTAAGTTAGCATGTATTTCAGGTATTGTAGTACCCGATTCAACGCCTTCCAGTGATCATTACTCGAATTATGGGTAAACCTAGCCAACTTGTTGACTGCATAAGCAATATCAGGTCGGGTGCAGTTTGTTATGTACATCAAACTACCAATCACCTGTGCATATTACTCTTGGCATATGGGTGCACCACGATTTTTATCAAGCTTTTGATTTCTATCCATTGGTGACTTTATAGGCGAACTGTCATACATCTCAAAATTTCTCAAAACATCATCGATGTAGTGAGACTGAGATAAGATCAGTCTGTCAAACGTCTTAGAGATTTTTATCCCTAAGATGACATCTGCGATATCCATATCCTTCATGTCGAAGCATTGTTTCAACATGTTCTTAGTCTCTAGAATTATGCTAGGACTGCTCCATGTGATTAACATGTTGTCTACATACAAATATATCATAACAAATGAGTCAGAGCTACTTTTCATGTAGACACATTTGTCACACTCATTAATGGCGAAACCCTTCGATAGTAGAGTACTATCAATTTTTTCGTGCCATTACTTCGGGGCTTGTTTCAGCCCGTACAGAGATTTGACAAGCCGATAGACTTTCTTCTCTTAAGAAATAAATTTAGTAAAGAATTAATCTCACATATAAAGTGGGAATTACAAGGTTTACAGGCGATATGTCATCTATGTACAGGTATATCATGACGAATGAGTCATAGTTACCTTTCACGTAGACACATTTGTCACTCATTAATGGCGAAACCCTTCGATAGTAAAGTACTATCAAATTTTTTGTGCCATTGCTTCGGGGCTTGTTTCAGCCCGTACAGAGATTTGACAAGCCGACAGACTTTCTTCTCTTTCCCTGGAACCACATACCCCTCGGATTGGTCCATATAAATTTATTCTTCCAAATCACCATTTAGGAAGGCTGTCTTGACATCCATTTGATGTATCTCAATGTCACGCAATGTTGCGATCGCAATGAATACTCATATGGACGTCATCCTAGACAACGGGGAGTACGTGTCAAAATAGTCAAGGCTTTCTTTATGCCGATAGCCCTTGACTACCAACCTGGGCCATCTGCTTTATACTTCCGTTTGAGTACCCACTTACAACCTAACAGTTTATTTTACGGAGGAAGATCAACCAACTCCCAAGTATGATTATGCAGAATGAAACCTATTTCACTCTCAATAGCTTCTTTTCAGAGCGTTGCCTCTGGAGTTGACAATACTTCAGCAATTGTCCTTGGTTCACCATCAACAATATAAGCTACAAAGTTAGGACCGAAGGATTTATCCTTCCTGGCCCTTTTACTTCGCCTTAGTTCCATCTCTGGAGTTTCCAAGTTCTGAGAATCTGGAATACTAGATTTCGATATTCAGCCACTTCGAGATCCACTAGATTTGAACCATCTAGATTCGGGCCATCAACGACTCCCGATTCTTGAGAGTTTGTTCATAACTTCGTTTGCGAGAGGTTATGTCTTTTTCCTTTCTAGAAAAGGTATCTTCAAAGAATTGAGCATTTCTTGATTCCATGATTGTACGCCCGTGAATATCTGGAATATCTGACTTATGCACTAAGAAGTGATAAGCACTACTGTTATTTGCATATCCGATGAATATGCAATCTACAGTCTTAGGCCTAATCTTGACCTGCTTTGGCTTGAGTACTTCAACCTTTGCCAAACAACCCCACACATTTAAATATTTATAGGTGGGTTTCTTTCATTTCCAAGATTCATTTGGAGTTTTGTCCTTACCCTTATGTGGGACTCTGTTAAGAATCGTATTAGTGGTAAAGATAGCTTCTCCCCACATATTTTGGGGAAGACCGGAGTTGATGAGCAAGTCATTCATCATTTCCTTCAATGTGCAGTTCTTATGTTTTGTCACACCGTTCGATTAAGGTGAGTATGGAGCTGTCGTTTGATGAACAATGCCTGATTGGGCACAATATTCCTCAAATGGCGCTACGTATTCTCCCCCTCTATCGCTACGAATGGATTTAATCCACATGCTTAGTTGATTCTCAACTTCTGCTTTGTAACGTCAGAACGCTTCAAAGGCTTCATCATTACTTTTCAACAAGTAAAGGTAACAATACCTTGTGCTATCACCAATGAATGTCACAAAGTACTTGTTCCCCCTCTAGTTTGTGCAAACTTCAAATCACATATATCTGTGTGAATAAGTTCTAGAGGAGCGGTATTCCTTTCGACGGATCGAAAAGGAAGCTTTGTGAGTTTTGCCTCTATGCACACCTCACACTTATGTTGAAGGTTTACGTCGATAGATGGCAACAACTCCAACTTTACCAACCTTTGGATGGACTTATAGTTGATATTTCCTAATCTATGATGCCATAAATTAGAGGACTCAAGCAAGTAAGAAGAAGAGGCTTCAATATTATTGCTTGTGCGTAATACAGACATGGTGTTAACTTTGCAGAGGCCTTCACAGACGAATTCTCTTCCCACAAATGTTCGATTCTTAGTGACTACAAATTTATTAGACTCAAACACTAGCCTAAAAACCAACATTAACCAATAAAGGACCTGAAATTAAATTTCTTCTAATCTCAGGAACATGTATCACTTCCTTCAGAGTGAGCTCATTTCTAGAAGTCATGTTCAGGACTACCTTTCCTACCCCCAACATGTCAGAGGAAGCGTTGTTTCCCATGAATAACTTCTTGTTTGTAACCAGTGTATAAGTGGAGAAGGCATCTCTATTGGAACAGATGTGTCTTGTAGCACATGTGTCCATCCACCACTGCATGGGATTCCCAACAAGGTTTGCTTCTAGCACCACCGCTGAGAACTCCTCAATCATGTCATCCAGAAACTGGTCTTTGACGACGTTAACTTGTGCCTTGCCCTTAGTCTTGGCCTTCTCTTATTGCTCAGTCTTAAGCTTGCGGCAATCCTTGATCATGTGACCAGGTTTCCCACAATGGTGACAGTTTCCTTTGACCTTCTCCGTTGTTTGGGTCTTGCCGTCTTTCTGAAACTTGCGCTTTTTGCTTGGATTCCCTTTGGTCTTAGCCAGATTTGCCTTTGCCTCAGCGGGTTGTTTAACCCTAGGCAAGACCTTCTTATTATCTTCCTGAATTTGGAGTTTGATAATAAGTTTATCAAAGGCCATCTCCTTTGTCTTGAGTTTTAAGTAACTCATAAACTCATTCCATGAAGGAGGTAACTTTTCAATCAGTGTTGCAACCAAAAACTGCTCATTTGGTTTCATTCCTTCCAAATCCAGGTGATATAGAATCATATGAAATTCCTGGACTTGGGACATCACTGTTTTACTATTCACCATTTGAAATTTCAGAAATTTCCCAAATGATGAATTTTTTAGTACATGCATCTTGTGCGTTGTACTTCTTTTGCAGCTTCTCCCACAACTCTTTGGTAGTGCCAACGGTGCAATACACAGTGTAGAGAGGGTCTGACAAGAAATTCAATATGTAATTCTTACACATGAAATCACTATGACTCCATGCATCAAGAACCATCTTCATTCCATTAATGACATGGATACCTAGGCCCTCTTCACCCGTTTCAGAAGGTGAAGGGTCCATTTCATCTCCAGCTTGTGAAGGATCTTCTGTTAGGAAACGTGACATTCCCATAACAGTCAGATAGAATAACATTTTTTGTTGCCATCTCTTGAAGTTTGACCTCATCAACTTTTCAGGGTGTTCATGGTGAAATCCAGCCGGTGGAGGAACGACAACATTCCCTTGAGCGGAAGTAAAGGCGTTGGATGAGCCTTGAGCAACTGGAAAGGCATTAGGAGTGCCTTGAGTAGTGGGGAGGGCAGAGGGATTGCCTTGAGCAGCAGCAGCAGAATCATAAGCAATTTGATTTATGCCAGTCATCTTTCTAACTTACTTACAACAACTCTTGTCTTAAAATTGTTGGGATACAATTGTTGTAGGGAACGGAAAGTAAGTAACTATTACAATGGTAGAAAGGATAAACAAACTCTTACAATAAAACTGGAAATCAAAACCTTAACAAACTGCTTGTGTGATTTGCTGAGTCGAGTTATGACACTCTTTCTTTAAGACAAGATTGCCCTGTATATCTCCTTTTATGTTATCGGGCAATAGTCTCCCAAGATACAACAACAACTTCACAATTGAGTAAAGGAAACTCAAGTGTTACTCTTGAAGAACTTTGCGTATAGTAACTTTGCTAGAGAGGAAGAAGATGAATTCTGAAAATGCTGGAGTATTTTCTAAGTGTTGAGTGTTGTTCAATTGAGCCAAATGCCTCAATTTATAGTGTAAGTAGAAGACCCCTCAACTAGCCAACTAATGGCCTTCAATAGCCAAGTAATTGCACTTGATTGAGGGGTTACATTCAGCCAAATAATGGTTGAATTCACGTGCCAAGTAATGGAGAATCAATGCTCCAAAACCAGCCCAAAGGTCAGATTTTTCCAAATTTCCGTCGCAGCTTTCTGCCTCCGAAGCGCGGCGACCCTTCACGGCTCCGCGACGATTTCCTACTCGTTTCATTTTGGACTTTGTACACTTCTTCCTTCGTTTACCAACGTGGTATACTTTGTCATTTGGACAATAACCGTCCATAATTCTATGTCTCAAACGTATACGTACCAATATCTCTTTCACTAATGAAATTTGCGATACTTGGCACTACGTGTGCAGGTGTGTGGAAACGACGTTTCCGACGTGCGGGCCCAATTGTTCAAGTCATAAGTTAATGGGATATACTTATTTCTACATTTAGTAAATTTCCAACAGAGAATACGTAGTCTATTTTCCCCGACCTTTTTTGGAACTAAAATGGGGAAGATGCAACATTCTCAGGTTAGTTATGTAATTATGCACCTTCATTGTTTGAAAATGAAATGATATACTGAAAGATCATCTAAGTTTAGGATGATTTTAATGGATTTCTTTATGTTGTAATGATTTCAAACTTTATTTATAAAATTTTATTTTAATAATATATTATGTATTAAATAATTTGGCATACACGTACAACACACATGTTGAAAAACTAGTCTATATTATATTAAATGCACGAAAGTGCCTTAAAAATGTTGATTGCATTTTTTGCCCTTCGCTAAAAGACTCTATAATAGATAAAATCGTCATTTAACTATTTTATTTAGTACTTTGAAATTAATTTGAACTATGTAAGAACTAAAATTTGACAATTTTAATTCGAGTAGAATTTTAATTAAAGAAATTCTTTCCTTCAATTTTGAGTAACAATTAAGAAGTCCTAAATTTACGTACTAGATATTTCCTTATTTGAGTCCTTGTAGAAAACATGGCGTGCAAATTACGTAATTTGATCACCATTAAACTTCTATTTGAGTAATACCTTTAAATGATCATACCACTCTTTTCACTTAGCAAATCATATAAGTTTAGAATCTAATCTGCCGTTTCTTTTCTACCTTTTCTAGCATTTGTTGTGATCTTTCTTATTTCTTGCTTTTTTTATATCTTTTGTGAGTACCTTTAATAACATAATCTATGTGTTGATTTTAAGTTACATAACTGAATATTATTTTTAATTAATTTCTTTGTTTGTTACATTATATTGAAGCGTTTTTATTAAGTCTTTTTCAATTTTATGCTTGATGGAAATTGATAATTATAACTCGAAGGTTCTTGTTTATAGGGTGAGGATTGTCCAAGTCCATATAAGGAGTCCATATTTCCATTCCATATCCGATGTGGGATTCTTAACAATCTCCCGCACACCTAGACCTTGTTAAAGGGAGCGTGGATATTATAAGAGGGGGGCCACATCGAAAACAATGAATTGGGACGTGTCTGACTCTGATATCATGTAAAGAATTGATCTTGGACCTAATCCAAAAGCTAGCTTGTAGGATGAGGATTGTCCAAGTCCATTTAAGGAGTCCATGTTCATATTCTATATCCGTTGTGGGACTCTTAACAGCTATGAAATCCGACAAGGCTTGACGCTAATTCGAAAGATACAAGAATATTACAGATGGAATTAGGTATTCAATTTCATCCCATTATCATATAAATGTATTTTTAATTAGCTCACTCTTTCGATATGCTTGTCTTGTTCAATCACATGGTACTCTCATTTGTTTGCTGATTACAGTAACTTATACTATTCTATGACGTCTGCTCAAAGACTCAAAGTGAAAGTATATTTATGTCCTAAAGACAATCTGTATTAGGACAAATGTACTTTATACACATTCGTATTATTATTAATGGAGATTAATATTTTGGCATTTGCAATTATTGAATTATTAATTGATTGTGTAATTATTCATTAATGTGCATCCCTTGAGCTTACGTTGTCATTAATAGAGTGAGATATCAATGATAGAGCGTAACTCTTAAAATAGCCTCGACTAATGATCATCGAGAATGGGATATCGATGATATGTGATAAGTCGACATGTGGTCTGCATCACATCCTTAGAGGATGTAGTATGTCTCACCTGTTACGAGTACTGGTTACTCGGGATGGACACATGGATACTTTGGAAGTATTGGTATACCTTGTTGATAAATTGTTTGTTATACTTGTCTAAAGTATGATCAGCATGTGGGAGATAGAAGTCCTTAGACTTGAGGTCAATACGCGCCTTGTCTATAAAGTAATGTACTTTGATCCCGTCTTAAGCTCAAATGCCTTAAAGGTTGAGATACAGCTTGTATTGGGTACATTATGATGTGGATTGAAGGTGGTAGTTGAGCCAAGACTGGGATTCATTCCTCGGATATATATTCGAGAGAACACTCGGATTCTCAATAATATTAGGTTGACTAAGTTGTTGGCCAACGCAATAGACATAATTAGAATATGGTCTAGTTGTCAACTAATATAGATGAGATACAATGATTAAGCCATTTGGATAGACACTTGACAAATCCTAAGCTTGATCGGGTGTGTCGTGAATGAAAGGATTTTATCTTACCACATAAAGGTTAAGTTTACTGGATTCGTGTAAACGTACTTCACATATTGAGTTCGTCTTCCGGCGCCGTCTAGGAGTTCCGTGTAGACCTTAATTTGATTAATGTCGTTATGAGAAGACATGTAGGGTCATACTATGTCGATTGTCCGTTTCGATCTACGGATGTATTGAGAGAGTAATTAAAATATTCGATTTGGAATCGAGACATTTAAATGAATAATGATTATTTTAATTAAGTCAAAATTAGATTTTGGATTTAATTAAGAATGTATGAAAAATAAAGTCGAGCGCCGCGGTGCCCTTACACTAGGACCGCGGCGCAGTGCAGGTGCATGCCGAGCGCCGCGACGCCCATACCCTAGGTCTGGGACGCCTCTGCCTCGATTTTTGGGCTAGGCCCAAGGTCAAACCATAATCCGGTTTTGACCTAATTTTCAACTATAAATAGAGGCATTCACCTCATTATTCAACACACTAATTTTCTGAAAATCATTCTAAGCCTTGGAGACTTAGAATAAAATACTCTCTCGAATGTTTGCCGGATTTTCTAGCTTTCCGAAAGAGAAATACATTGAAGCTTGGACCTTGCAATCGAAAGGGCAACCGCGTTTGCACCTTATAATAGAAAAAGACTCCATATTTTTCAACTTGTAAGTATATGTTTTATATTACAAGTTTTATATTACTTATATGCTTTGTAACCAACAAAGCCCTATAGTGGTACCAGAGCTCAGGCTGGTTCAATGGTTATATAATAATTGAATAGAATAATAATATGGGTTAAACATAAAATTGGATTAAAATGAAGTTTCTTGAAATCCTACATGTCTTGAACAAATGTTGACCTTTAATATCACCCAAAATTATCTCCTACGCTAACTCGAGGAAGTCATTCCTCTCTAACTAGAACTAAGCCAAAGTGTGTTCTCCGGTTCATTACATGGTGCACGGCTAAGAACGAGTAAGAATGGATGATGGCCGATAATGGCGTTATTGATAATGGTGGGTGATGATAAATGACCTGTGATTTGATCCCTAAATTGGATTTAGGGCTCGAACGATTTTAAGAATCAACATAGAAATATTTTGTCAGGACGTCGACGCCGTGGCCCTATGGTAGGGCGCCGCGGTGCTTGCTACGGTTTTAAGGAAGCACCGCGGCCCTAATGTTTCATTTTTTAAGTTCCAGACTTTCTGGACATTAGGCGCCGCTGCCCCATGGTGGAGCTTCGCGACCCTAATGCAAGCCAAAGGTTTCTGCCTTGCAAGCGCCGAGGCCCCATGGTGGAGCGCCGCGACTCTAATGCACTGCAGAAGAAGAAATTCGGTTTCTGCCTCACTGGCACCGCGACCCTAATGATTAGCACCGCGGCCCCGACGGTAAAAATTTTTTTTGTTCAGAATGTTTAACCCATGATTATCATTATACAATATATTTGATAAGTATACTGTTTATATGCTAAATGTCAAATTGTTTGTCATTTAAATTACTAGAATAGTGTCTGCTATAACTATCTGGGCAGGCGGCGCCCAGTGTTTGATTAAACCATTTTGTATCATGCATATTGGGTTGACGGTTCCCAAACTATATGTGTCTTTAGTTTGCATGATGTTAAGATGTCATATTGGATATGGCGTAAAAGTGTTGATCTTGGTTAGAACCTTAAAATTAAAATGTTCCCCAAAACTTTAAATACAAGTCTAAATTAAAACGCGTCGTCCATTATAATTGTTAGAGTGCAAAATCCTTTTCGGCGATACGAGTATTTATGCCAAAGCATTTTCTCTAAGTCTACGAGGACCCAGACTCTTTCATAGATGTGTTTTAATATAAAGGTAAATGAAAAACTTTTGTGAGTATTTACACCAAAGTGTTTGCTCACAAAGGCCAAATTTGCTTAGTTACATAAATACAGTCGTGTAATGGGGTTGACTTGCTTAGACAAATCTTGGCGCCAAAGTGTCGGACTAATCTAAGGATGCAAGATTAAATGTAATAATTTGATCGACCAAGAGTTGCGAATAAGTTTTGCAATTGATTTCGAACCTACCAAGATATGTTATTAAAGTTATCAGCCAAAGCAAACGCGGAGATAGCATAGGCTTGGATCTTGGCCTATTATGACCTCAGTTAATATAGGTTTGTATTCTACCATGGGATCGTAGAAGTATGTTAAAATAGTGGGAGTTAATTAAACAAAAGGCCTTGTTGATTAGTATAAATGAATGTGTATAATAGGAAATAAATTTTGAATTTGATTTCCGATTTATCTAATTCTTCATATTATAAAAGATGTTGAGCATGTCGTTGAAAATGTTGATTGAGATGAATAAACTTACTGGACCAAACTACCTTGACTGGCTAAGGAATTTGCGAATAGTACTCAGATAAGTTAAAACTAGAAAGAATTGAGTATGTGTTAGACACATTATTCCCCATAGTCCCTGCTGAAAACTCTGATGAGTATGCCCTGTTTGACAAGGTGGCTTATCATAAACGTTTGAACGATGCTGCCTTGGCAAAATGTATAATGTTGGCTTCCATGACTATGGAGTTACAGAGGCAACATGAAAACATGGGCCCCAACGAAATGCTAGAACACTTGAAGAGTCTTTATGAAAAACAGTCTCAAACAATGGAGTATGAACTGTTGAGAGACCCTTTCAAATGTAAGCTGAACGAAAGGGGACAAATGTCAGCGCATGTTCTAAAGAAGGACTACACAGCTCCAAGAGGAGGCAAAGCACTAGGTGCTTCTACCTCTACTGGACAAGGTATGTTTGTAATTGAAATAAATATGTCTACAAGTGACTCCCACTGCTGGGTATTGGATAACGCTTGTGGCTCGCACATTTGTAGTAATGTGCATGGCCTAATTAACAGCAGAAAGGTTGGACATTGGGAGGTGGACCTGCCCGTTGGAAATGGAGCACGAGTAGATGCTGAACACGTGGGAACTTATAGACTAGATTTACCTTCATGCTTTTGTTTAGAACTAAATAATTGTTATTTTGTTCCCTCATTAACGAGGAATATCATTTCTATCCCAATGTTAGACATTGAGGGGTTTTCCTCATTTATTACCAATAACAGTTATGTACTGTCTTTTAATGGTTTTGTTTGTGGAAATGCTCCGCTTGTAGATGGATTGTTTATTTTAAACTGTAGTCGTGAAATTTTCAATGTGCAAAATAAATGAACTAAGATAAGTAATTCAAGAAACCCCACCTACTTATGGCACTGCAGACTTGGTCATATCAACGAATCAAGGATAGCAAGATTGAGGAAGTTAGACTACCTCGAACCATTTGACTTGGAGTCTTATGGTAACTGTGAATCTTGCTTGAGAGGAAAGATGACCAACAAACCACTTTCTGGGAAAGGGGTACGAGCCAAATATGTACTTGAGTTGGTCCATACTGATGTATGTGGGCCATTTTTAACTCAAGCTAAGGGAGGCTTCCCTTACTTCATCACTTTTACAAATGATTTCACAAGGTTTGGGCATGTGTATCTTATAATCAAAGTAATGTAATTTGATCCCGTCCTAAGCTCAAATGCCTTATAGGTTGAGATACGACTTGTATTGGGTACATTACGATGTGGATTGAAGGTGGTAGTTGAGCCAAGATTGGGATTCATTCCTCGGATGTATATTCGAGAGAACACTCGAATTCTCAGTGATATTAGGTTGACTAAGTCGTTGGCCAACGCAATAGACATAATTAGAATATGGTCTAGTTGTCAACTAATATAGATGAGATACAATGATTAAGCCATTTGGATAGACACTTGACAAATCCTAAGCTTGATCGGATGTGTCGTGAATGAAAGAATTTTATTTTACCACATAAAGGTTAAGTTTACTGGATTCGTGTAAACGTACTTCACATATTGAGTTCGTCTTCCGGCGCCGTCTAGGAGTTCCGTGTAGACCTTAATTTGATTAATGTCATTATGAGAAGGCACGTAGGGTCACACTATGTCGATTATCCGTTTCGATCTAAGGATGTATTGAGAGAGTAATTAAAATATTCGATTTGGAATCGAGACATTTAAATGAATAATGATTATTTTAATTAAGTCAAAATTGGATTTTGGATTTAATTAAGAATGCACGAAAAATAAAGTCGAGCGTCGCGACGCCCATACCCTAGGACCGCGACATAGTGCATGCGCATGCCGAGCGCCGTGACACCCATCCCTAGGGCCGGGACTCCTCTGCCTCGATTTTTAGGCTAGGCACAAGGTCAAACCATAATCCGGTTTTTACCTAATTTTCAACTATAAATAGAGGCATTCACCTCATTATTCAACACACTAATTTTCTGAAAATCATTCTAAGACTTAGAGACTTAGAATCAAATATTCTCTCGAAAGTCTACCGGATTTCCTAGCTTTTCAAAAGAGAAATACATTGAAGCTTGGAGCTTGCAATCAAAAGGGCAACCGCGTGTGCACCTTATAGTAGAAAAAGACTCCAGATTTTCCAACTTGTAAGTATATGTTTTATATTACAAGTTTCATTGTTGTATAACCATACCAAAATGATTGTTGGGGTAAGTAAGAATCAAAAAATTTAAACTTTCGCTGTGCCTTACTGATATGCTTTGTATCCAACAAAATCCTATACAAAGTTGGTTCAAGATTCAAACACCAAGTTAGGGTAGAGAGAGACTCCGATTTTTTGTATTCTACTAGATCTATAACAAATGCAAAAGAAAAAACACATACATTCGTAAAACTACACAAATACAAAAGTTACTAACACACTCTTTAGCCTTTGAAGATTTTTTTGAAGGATACAACAATTGACTGAATTCGAAGACTTCTATAACATTTTGGTATTAAATGTTTCCTTATTTGAGTTATGTATGAAATCATAATATATAGGATTTTAAACCAACTCAAATTAATATATCATAAGAATTTTTTGTTGGAAATTTAACTATATGGGATTGAGTTTTTTCTGTATTTACGGACTTAAACACGTGGGGCCCGCATGTCGGAAACATCATTTCTTCGCACATGCCTAATCTACTAAATGAGTAGATGATATTAGTGCCAAGTATCGTCAAATTTCGTTAAGAAATGAAAGAGATATTGGTACACAAAGTAAGGTGTTTGAGACATGAATAAATGGATTGTGTTGGCCAAAATAACAAATCTCCCACATAGATAGAAGATGGAAGGATTGAGCACTATGTAAGCTCTATTTTTAATAAGGATTTGGGATCCCAAAGAGTAACCCATGTGTTTAGAAGAGGGAGGACCTAGGTGAGCTTGGGTTCGGGGCTAAGCCCCACACACATGCCGCCGCCGCCCGTCCGGCTCGAGCCACGAGCCACGGGCTGTATTCCGAAATTTCTTTTTGGTCCCTAAAGTGTTTCTTATCCTATTCCCTATAAATTGAACATTACTGTTCAATTTTAAACACACGGAAAAGAACTCTTCTATTATGTTCGAAATACAGAAACACACAAAAATATAGAAATCCTCTCCTCTCTTCAGCAGTCTGTTCTATATTCTTTTTCTTCGCCAAAATCAACATTACTTGCTTTGTTTTATTGATTGTTGGTGTTTTATCTTGGAAGACTATTGTCCATTACCGTAAAAGTATCTATATGGGGCAATTTTATCTTAAAGACAGAGAGACATCTCTCGACTCAGCTTTCATTTTGTCTAACCTTTTTGACACCATTTTTACCTACAATTTTAAGATAATTTTTTCTGAGTGTTCGAAAGATGTCTGTTTCAAACTTTGCTTCTGGTTTTGTTGCTTCTACTCAAGGGAATGTTGTTGTCCCTGCTCCTGTCAGATTCCAAGGTGAACACCCAGAAAAGTTTCTAGGTACAAATTTCAAGAGATGAGAATAAAAGATGTTGTTCTATCTTACTACGTTGAACTTGTCACGCTTTCTGACAGAAGATCCTCCTTCCGGTGGGGATACAATAGACACTCAGTCTAACACAATGACTAAAGTGGGTGAAGATATCCAGGTCACAAATGCCCTGAAGTTAATATTGGATGCCTGAAATCTTAGTGATTTCATGTGCAAAAACTGAATTCTGAATGGTATGTCGGATACACTCTATATTGCGTATTGCACCGTGAATACGGCAAATGAGTTGTGGGAAAAACTCAAGAAAAAGTACAACGCACAGGATGCGGGTATTAAGAAATTCATCGTTGGAAAGTTTCTGAAATTTCAAATGGTAGATGGTAAATCAGTGATGTCCCAAATCCAGGAGTTTCAAATGATTCTTCATCATCTGAATTTGGAAGGAATGAAGCCAAACAAGCAATTTCTGGTTGCGTCTTTAATTGAGAAATTGTCTCCCTCGTGGAACGAGTTCATGAGTTATCTCAAACTAAAGACAAAGGAAATGGGGTTTGAAGATCTTATTGTCAAACTGCAAATACAAGAGGATAATAAAAGAACTATATCTAAGGGAAAGCAGCCAATGGAGGGAAAGGCGAATCTGGTTGATTCAAAGGGAATTGCCAACAAAAAGCGCAAGTACCAGGGAGACGTCAAAAGCCAAATGATGGAGAAGTTCAAAGGAAACTGTCATCACTATGGAAAGCCTGGCCATATGCTCAAAGACTGCCACAAACGGAAGCGAGAGCAGAAGGAAAAAGCCAAGAATAAAGGTAAGGCCAAGGCTATCGTTGTGCAGGACAAGTATGATCATTCGAACCTTGACGACATGATTGTGGATTTCTCGGTTGTAGTATTGGAGGCTAATATAGTGGAGAATCCAAGGCAATAGTGGATAAACACAGGTGCAACCCATCACATCTACTCTAACAAGAGTGCATTCTCATATTACGCCCTAATCTCGGGCAAAAAGCTATTCATGGGCAACAACGCTACATCTGAAGTGCAAGGGGTTGGAAAGGTTGTCCTCAAAATGACTTCAGGCAAAGAGCTTACTCTGAAGGAAGTGATGCACATCCCTGACATCCGTAAGAACTTGGTTTCAGGGCCACTATTGGTCAAGGCTGGCTTTAGACTAGTTTTTAAGTCCAACAAATTTGTAATAACTAAGAATGGTATATTTGTAGAAAGTGGCTTCGCATGTGAAGGCCTCTTCAAAATGAATACTATGTCTGTAATCCGTTCATCTAATGAAATAAAGCCTTCTACCTACTTTCTTGAGTCCTCTAATTTATGGCATCATAAATTAGGACACGTTAACTACAAATTCATTCAAAAGTTAGTAAAGTTGGAATTGTTGCCTTCATTCGACATAAACCCTCAACATAAATGTGAGGTATGCGTAGAAGAAAAATTAACCAAATCATCTTTCCATTCAGTCGAAAGAAACACCGCTCCTCTAGAACTTATTCACACCGACATATGTAATTTAAAGTTTGTGCAAACTAGAGGGAGGAACAAGTACTTTGTGACTTTCATTGATGATAGTACAAGGTATTGTTATGTTTACTTGTTGAAAAGTAAAGATGAAGCATTTGAAGCATTTAAACGTTACAAAACAAAAGTTCAAAATCAACTAAACCTACGGATTAAGGCAATTCGTAGTGATAGAGGGGGAGAATACCTAGCACCGTTTGAAGAATACTGTGCTCAATTCGGCATTGTTCATCAAACAACCGCTCCTTACTCGCCTCAGTCTAATGGTATTGACGAGCGCAAAAATCGTACGTTAAAGAAAATGTTGAATGCTTTACTTATCAATTCAAGTTTAGCCCAAACCATATGGGGCGAAGCGATTCTTACCGCTAATACAATTCTCAATAGAGTTTCGCATAAGCGTAAGGATAAAACTCCATATGAATCATGAAAAGGAAAGAAACTCACTTACAATATTTAAAAGTGTGGGGCTATTTGGCAAAGGTCGAAGTACCTAAACCAAAACGGGTCAAAATTGGACCTAAGACTCTAGATTGCATATTCATCGGATATACAAATAACAGTAGTGCTTATCGCTTCTTAGTGTATAAGTCGGAGATACCTGATATCCACGAAGGTACGATCATGGAATCAAGGAATGTTGAATTCTTTGAACAGATTTTTCCCAGAAAGGAAAAATAAATAATTTTGCGCAAACGAAGTTATGAACAAAATCAACAAGACCCGGGAGTTTCTGATTATTTGGAACTAGACGTTCCAGATCTATAGAACTTAGAAATTACTGACTATCCGGAACTTAATATTCCAGACCTGTAGAACTTAGGGGTTCCAGAGGTTGAACCAAGACGGAGCAAAAGGGCCAAAAGGGACAAAACCTTTGGTCCAGATTTTCTAACCTATATGGTTGAAAATGAACCGAGGACAATTAAGAAGGCATTGTCAACTCCAGAAGCACCGCTTTGGAAAGAAGCTATAGAAAGCGAAATAAATGCCATTATGCAAAACTATACTTGGGAAATGGTTAACCTTCCTCCGGGAAGCAAACCTTTGGGTTGCAAGTGGATACTCAAAAGAAAGTACAAAGCAGATGGAACTATTAAAAAATATAAGGCCAGATTAGTAGTCAAAGGCTACATACAAAAGGAAGGCCTCGATTACTTCGACACATACTCCACTGTGTCTAGATTAACGTCCATAAGGGTATTCATAGCCATTGCAGCTTTGCATGGCCTTGAGATACATCAAATGGATGTTAAGACATCCTTCCTAAATGGAGAGTTGTAAGAGGAAATATACATGGAATAACCCGATGGGTATGTGGTTCCAGGATAAGAAAAGAAAGTATGTCGACTTGTTAAGTCTCTGTACGGACTCAAACAGGCCCCGAAACAATGGCATGAAAAGTTTGATAATACTTTATTATCAAAAGGTTTCTCCATAAATGAATGTGATAAATGTATCTATATCAAGAAACTCTGACTCATTTGTCATGATATGCCTTTACGTAGATGACATGCTCATCACCGGAAATAGTCTAAACTTGATCTTGGAAATCAAGAATATGTTGAAACAATGTTTCAACATAAAAGATATGGGTATTGCATATGTAATTTTAGGAATTAAGATTTCTAAGACATCTGACGGACTGGTCTTATCTCAATCTCATTATATTGAAGATGTTTTAAGAAAATTTGATGTATTTGACAGTCCCCCTATAAAGTCACCAATGGATATGAATCATAGAATTGATAAGAATCGTGGTACACCCGTATCCCAAAAGCGATATGCGCAGGTCATTGGTAGCTTAATGTACATTACAAACTGCACCCGACCCGATATCGCTTATCCAGTCAATAAGTTGGCTAGATTTACTCGTAATCCTGGAAATGATCACTGGAAGACGTTAAATTAGATACTATGATATCTGAAATATTCGCTGACTTACGGATTACATTATTCAAGATATCCAGCCGTATTGGAAGGATACCGTGATGCAAACTGGATATCGGACATAAAGAACACCAAATCCACCAGTAGGTATGTTTTCACAATTGGTGGTGGGGTTGTATATTGAAAGTCCTCTAAGCAAACATGCATCTCCCGAGCCATGATGGAATCGA
This sequence comes from Anisodus acutangulus, assembly GCA_029783415.1. Taxonomy (NCBI): domain Eukaryota; kingdom Viridiplantae; phylum Streptophyta; class Magnoliopsida; order Solanales; family Solanaceae; genus Anisodus; species Anisodus acutangulus. The sequence continues at coordinate 25,374,666 of CM056490.1, read as the reverse complement.
AGTTTATTGCTTTGGATAAAGCAGGAGAAGAAGCAGAATGGCTTCACGACTTCTTAGAGGACATCCATTGTTGGGATAAACCCGTACCTTCGGTGATGATTCATTGTGACAGCCAATCGACTTTAGGAAGGGCACAAAATAATATGTACAACGGCAAGTCTAGACATATTCATCGGAGACATAACACCGTTAGGCAGTTGATCACCACGGGTGTCATTTCCATTGATTACGTTAAATCAAAGGATAATATAACAGATCTATTAAATAAAGGCTACCCAAAGATCAAATGTTCTGCCTGTCTAGGGGAATGGGCTTAAAACCCAAATAATAAGAATCTTTATGGTGGTAACTCAACCTTACTGACTGGAGATCCCAAGAATTTGGTTCAATGGGACAACTAAACTGTAGAGGTTCAGTTTTAGCGCTTCACTTGAAGCAAGAACACTTCAGATTATTATTCTTTAAGGAAATATAATTCCAAAGTTGTTCCCACGATAGACATTAAGTGCTACATGCATAATGGTAAAATATAAGTTTATAAAAATTTTAATGATTCCTAACACTTGCGAGTAGGGTATAGCAGGATACCTTATAGGAGATCACCTATTTAAGTGCGAAAATAGACCGCTTCAAATGTACGCACTTAAGAATCCAATAGCTGTCCATGGACACAACAGACAAAACTATAAGAAGAAATGAATAAGGGGAGTTATTGTGTTGATATCATTGTCTTGATTTACACTAAACACTGCCGGTTCAAGACATTATGTTCACCGCGCAGTAAGTAAATCCGATGGGAATCAATTAAGGAAGGTTCAAAGCCGAAATCTACCTTTCCTGATGCAATATCTTTCTGCTGAAAGATTGTTGAACTTTGGCACCCTGTGTGCACCAATTCTCTTTCAAGAAGGGATTGTTGGAAATTTAACTATGTGGATTGAGTTTTTCCCGTATTTAGTGACTTAAACACATGGGCACCACATATCGGAAATATCGTTTCTTCGCACATGCCTAATCTACTAAATGAGTAGATGATATTAGTGCCAAGTATCGTCAAATTTCATTAAGAAATGAAAGAGATATTGGTACACAAAGTAAGGTGTTTGAGACATGAATAGATGGATTGTGTTGGTCAAAATAACAAATCTCCCACATAGATAGAAGATGGAAGAATTGAGCACTATATAACCTCCATTTTTTAGTAAGGGTTTGGGACCCAAAGGTGGTAACCCATGTGTTTAGAAGAGGGAGGACCTAGGTGAGCTTGGGTTTGGGGCTAATCCCCACATGCGCGCTGCCGCTGCCCAGCTGGTTCGGTCCGGCTCGGGCTCGGACTTGGGTCACGGGTCACGGAATGTGGGATGTCTTCCTGAAGTGTTTTTTATTTACACTTTGGTCCCTGAAGATTTCGGAAACGTTGCAACGATTCGAAAGATTTCAGAAAGTTGCAACGACCCTTCCTCTTCCCTATAAATTGACACACAGAAAAGAACTCTTCTAATATGTTCGAAATATAGAAACAGAAACACACAAAAATACAAAAATCCTCTCCTCTCTTCAGCAGTCTGTTCTATATTCTTTTTATTCGCCAGAATCAACATTACTTTCTTTATTTTTTTTATTGTTGTTTTATCTTGGGAGACTATTTTTCATTACCGTAAAAGCATCTATACGGGGCAATTTTATCTTAAAGACAGAGAGTCATCTCTCGACTCAACTTTCATTATGTCTAATCTTTCTGACATTATTTTTAACTACATTTTTTCTGTCTCAAAGAGATCTAAACAAAATTGAAAATTACTAACATCGCTAAAACGTAAAATTATTTCAATTGCTATAGAGTCCAAGCCTTTTACAAATTATATTACACATCCCTTCAAAGTAAGAATTTATCTTGTGGTGGGTTGTTCAAAGAATTACGAGACATAGCTCCCGAAAATTGCTTCACTTTGGGATATAATTAAATCCTATTCTTCTATTGAAGTTAATTTGCATTAGAAGTCTTCTTCAGAGTCATAGTCGAAAGAAAACCAGAGTACGACACGGAAATAGCAGATTATTAACATATCACATTTCCAAGTAAGTCCTAATCCTCTAAATCTAGAGTGGTAATTAACATATCACAGGTAACTACAATTTTCTTCTCAACTTCTTTAAGTTGTATGTTAATGTTTTACAATTGAACTATGTTGTAGTACATCGTATTGCCTGTTAACTTATATGTATTATTTATCTCAGTCGATTTTTTTAAACAATAATCTCAGTCGTTACACCGCTCACATGGGAGTTACACCGCTTACGACACCGCTCACATGGGAGTTACACCGCTTACGGGAATTTAATTATTCCGTTCTTTCAATCATCATATGATACTAATGACATTTCCGCTTTTTAAATAAAAGTTCATGTAATATATTAAAAAATACAGAAACTTTATCCAAAACTGTGTCATATTATAAAGATTTTTAGTGTAGTTAATGAAAGAGAATAATCCACTCTCTTCTTTTTATTAATGAAAAGATATATATACATGATATATAAAATTAATTAAGGAAATTGAATCTACATTTTTCTAATACAAGTCTAATAATTTTTTCTACTACAAGACGAATACCATAATTACATTTGTACAATAATTCTACAACTATGGTAATTAATATACAAAATTGGCCTATATGATATACACAGTTTGACCGTGTATATCACTATCTTTCACACCCCGCAGTCATAGCGGACGGTTGTCATATGCTGAGATTCTTCCTAAAATCTTCAAACAGAATCAAAGGAAGACCCTTAGTAAAGATGTCAGCAATTTGATACCGTGAAGAGACATGCAAGACACGTACTTGTCCACGAGCTACCTTTTCGCGAACAAAGTCAATATCCATCTCGATATGTTTAGTGCGCTGATGTTGGACCGGATTCTCAGAGAGATAAACTGCACTAACATTATCACAGTAGACCAAGGTAGCTTTCTGAATAGGAAAGTGAAGTTCTAATAGAAGATTGTGTAGCCAACATGACTCAGACACCACATTGGCTACCCCTCAATACTCGGCCTCCGTACTGGATCGGGATAAAGTAGCTTGGCGTTTTGCCGACCAAGAGACCAAGTTATCACCAAGAAACATACAATAACCAGATGTCGAACGTCTGATATCTGGACATCCACCCTAATCAGCATCTGTATAAGACATAAAAGTAGAGACGGAGGATGGATATAAATGCAAACCATAATTAAGGGTCCCCTGTATGTAACGCACAATGCGTTTGACCTCATGCATGTGCTCGTCCCTCAGATCATTCATAAATAAACACACATGCTGCACTGCATAAGTAATATCGGGTCTCATGAAAGTAATATACTGAAGAGCCCCTACAAGATTGCAATAGTGGGTGAGATCCTCGTAAGGTGTGTTAGAAGTAACACTTAGCTTCAGTTTGGTATCATTCGGAGTGGAAGAGGACTTACAAGATGACATGCCAGCTCTATCAATAATCTCAGCCGCATACTTCCTCTGTGATAAAAATAGACCACCTGCATGACGTGTGACATCTATACCCAAAAAATAACTCAAGGCCCCTAAGTATTTCATAGCAAATTCTGAACTGAGAAGAGACATGATATACTTGCGCATATTATCATAAGCGACAGTCAATATAATATCATCCACATATAACAGAATGTATGCCAGAGAAGTACCACGATGATAAATAAACAGAGAATGATCAGACATGCCATGAGAAAATCCAATAGTAGACACATAATCTGCAAACCTCTTATACCAAGCCCGTGGGACCTGTTTAAGCACACACAAGGACTTCTTCAGCAAACAGACATGGTGAGGATGATCGGGGTCCCTGAAACCCAAGGGTTGATGCATGCATACTGTCTCCTTAAGATCACCGTGTAAGAAAGCATTTTTTACATCCATCTGATGAATGGGTCATGCTTTCGAGAGAGCTAGACTAACAATAGTGCGAATGGTTGCCGGTTTGACCACCGGACTAAATGTCTCTCCACAATCCACGACAACCTGTTGAGTTTTTTCATCACATACAAGACGGGCCTTATGCCTCTCAAAGGAACCATCAGATTATTCCTTATGAGTAAAAATCCACATAAATTGAATAATCTTGACACCAGGCCGATGGGGCACCAACTCCCACGTCTTATTTTCAATAAGAGCATTATATTCATTATCTATGACCATTTTCCAATTCGGGTCATAAAGGGCAGACACTGGGTTACGTGGTAGAGGTGATTTAGTGACATTAGAATTTAGATTAAAATGTCTTTTTGATTTAAAAATACCTCGTTGTCTACGAGTAATGGGCCCTTGATTCGGAATAAAACTGGACTAAGATGCGGCTTTTCGAGACTGGCGAGCGACTGGTCTGGGAATAGGTTTAGAAATTATTGTGCTGGGTGAATTTGGGCCAACAAGAAGTGGGCTTGATGGCCGAGACACAGAAATAGAAACTAGAACTGGAGCTGGTGGGCCTGCTAGCAAATTTGTGTCACGGACCGGACTTGGGCCAACAGGAAGTGGGCCTGCTGGCAGGGACTGGACACGGGATGGGGGGACTGAGGCAGTGGTACTGGGCTAGCCGGTGGTTGTTGGTCTAGATCCCGAGATGGATGGCCCAATTAAATTATGGACCACGTACGGTGAGAGCCCATCATCCAAAAAATTATAAGAATTAGATACTAAATTATACAATTCAGCAAATGAAATTGGGTTTCATAAAAAATAACATGACAACTAATTATGATTTTATTAGATAATAAATCAAAATATTTGTAACCATAATGATTAGACGGATAACCAAAAAACACACAAGCGGTAGAACGGGCTTGAAGTTTGTTAATTGTAGTGGACGGAAAAAGAAGATAGCACAAACACCCTAAGATGAGATTATGTAGGATCTTTAAGATAAAGAGCTTATAGAGGAGATTGGTATGCTAACCCTTTGCTAGGAAGTATGTTAAGAAGGTAAGTAACCATTTGTAATGCATGATCCCAAAAAGAAGGGGGTACGGAAGCACATGCTAGTAAAGTTTGAACAATATTATTAATTGTATGAATTTTTCTTTCAGCTTTTCCATTTTGTGAGGACGTATGAGGGCAAGAAAATCGAAAAGAGATGCCATTTTTGTTACAAAATTCCCAAAAAGGCCCATTATCAAATTCTCTTCCATTATCACACTGAATGTTTTTAATTTTCCATTCAAATTGGGTACGGATGAATGCTCGAAAGGTTAAGAATGTTGAAAAAACTTGAGACTTTTTAGACAATGGAAAAGTCCACAAAAAAATAGAGTAATCATCCAAGAATAACACATAATAACAATGGCCCAACGAGCTCAAAACGGAAGATGTCCACAAATCACTATGAATAATATCAAAAGGCATCAAAGTACTAGTAGTAGAGGCTAGAAAAGGTAATCTAACATGTTTCCCTAGGGGACAAGAAGGACAAATATTAGTACTATGCGTGCTATTACAATCAATAAAATTATTATTTTTAAGAGAAAAAATAACAGACACACCGGATGACCCAACCGAGCATGTCATAAGGAAGGCGCTAGAGCGGCAAACGTTGATGTAGTAGCTTAACTCGAGGAAGTGGTGGTGGTAGTGGTTGGATAAAGCTCTCCCCGACTATTACATATCATTAGAGGTATCCCCGTCGTGAAATCCTTAACAGAAAATCCAAAAGGGTCAAAGTTAACACACACCCAATTATCAGTTGTGAATTTTCAGACATACACTAAATTTTTAATCTAGTGAAGGGCATGAAGGACATTTTTCAAGACTAGCGATGGATGCAGGAGATATAAATTTGTGTGATTATAACCACGAATTGGAATTGAGTTACCATTACCAACAATTATGCCATAATTTTTGCTCAAATTGAAATAAGACGAGAGATTACATGGGTGCAGACGTCATATGAGAAGTGGCACCGGTGTCCATGTACCAATTTATGTTCGGGGGATTTAATCCAAGCATATGCATAGCAGCCTCGATATCCGTTGGTGTCGGGCCTGCTACTGGGCCCGTAGCAGCGAAGGCCTGCTTAGGCTGATGCCCAAGTAGGCCAACCTGCTGCCAAGGCCCAGTAGGCTGCCTATTCTGGAATTCTTAGGAATTGGGCCTCTGAAACTGCTGGGAATTGCTGGCCCAATTCGCTGGGTACTGCTGCTGGAAATTGGGCCACTGCCCACTGGCCTAGCCCTACGACCACTGGCCCAAGGCTGCGGCCCATCTGGTTGGCCACCGCCACCACGTCCTCCACCACTACTGCCCTTGATTCCACCACTACCACCGCCACCGCCGCAGCATCCACTACATTTTTGCCATAATTTTTCCAAGTTTGGGCCTTTTTGCCGCCACCATTATTACGGTATTAGCTAGAATTATCTAAAACAGAGTGAGGGTCATCGGATGTGGCCATAATCATGGCAGAATTGGCGCCAGTAGCCGCCTTTTTAGCCAAGTCGGTTTCTTCTAATGTGAGCATGGAACGTGCTTGGTAGAATGGCGAGAGAGGATTACTTTGACGAAGAAGCATCCCAACGCCATTATAAGCCTCGGATAGACTTGCGACCATCTGAAGAACAACACAATCATTTGTGATGGGCGAACCAACGTTCTTGAGTTGATATGTCAATTCCTTGAGCCTTTTACAATAGGCTGAGACATTCGGAAAATCCTCCATGTTGATATGAGAGAATTCCTGCTCAAAGGTCACATCACAAGAATTTTTGTTATCTTGGAATATATCACGCAACCTATCCCAAGTGTCCATTGACGTAGCGTCGGGTTCAATAATAGTCTGCAAGAGATCCGAAAAAATAGTGGAATAAATCCACTGGAGTACCGTAGCATCAAAAGTTACCCATAATCCCCCTCTATTCTTTTAATTAATGAAAAAGTATATATACATGATATACAAAACTAATTAAGAAAATTAAATCTACCTTTTCATAATAGAAGTCTAATAGCTTTTCCTACTACAAGACTAATAATTCACTGGAGTATCGTAGCATCAAGAGTTATCCATAATCCCCTTCTCTTCTTTTCATCAATGAAAAGGTATTTATACATGATATACAAAACTAATTAAAGAAATTAAATCTACATTTTCCTAATACATGTCTAATAGCTTTTCCTACTACAATACTAATACACAACTACGGATTCTACAACTGTCTTTTAGTTAATTCTATCTATAATTAATTAAAAATCCATGTTATCGTTTACTTCATAATTATGAGTATGTTTCTTCCTCAAGAGACAAATGGACCTAATTATAGATCAGTAATCTGTAATGTTAGACCTAATTATTTATCTTTGGCGAAACTAAAATTTAGGATTTTGCATATGTCAAGCATAACTTTAGACCTAAATTTCTAAAGCAAAAATATTAAGGGATTGAGTTTCTACCTTTATCATGTTAGCTAAATAGGATCGACAATCATCTTATTCATAATTATACATTTTTCCTTAACTTTTAATATATAACTAAAAAAATAGTATTTGTAATTTGTTAACTACGAGCAATTTATCGATAGATTATTGACGAAGTTCATAGCTATGTTTAATTTTTTTCTATATGGTTTGTTGCTAAATGAGGTACACACTTTGATCACGCGCAAAACGTGTACACTAAACTAGATATATTAAAAGCACGATGGCCTTAGAAATGTTAATTCAAATTTTTGCTTTCATTAAAAGACCCTCCAATAGATAAAATTGTCATTTAACAATTTTTCTATTTAAGACTTTAAAATTATTTACAGTAATTTTTATTATTAAATCCTTATTTAAACTATGTAACTGTTAACACTCAAAAGTGTTTAGCCGAATCAAGTGACAGCAGAAGGTGAAAAAGGATTCTAAGTCGGTAACTGAGCGAAATTATAGCCAAATCCGTTAGTCATTACCCTCGGCTAGAAAAGCATCATCGGCTATTACAGTAGTATAGCCAAGTCATAATTCTGAGGAACGGCTGAGACCCACACATACTCGGACGCCTTGAAGACCAAGTCAAAAGACCTTCTAGAAAAGGTAGCAACCAGCAACAGCCAGAAGGGAGTGTCGTCGATCGTGCTAGAGGTCTAGGCGAAACAATCGGCACCACCTCCTCATAGTTGGCTAGTAGATTTAGTGGGTAGTTCGGTGGCTAACATAGGGGGTCACGTTTATTTTTCTTGTACTATAAATATAGGAATCATTTGTACAGAAAAGAACAACACAATCAATCAAAAAATTGATTTTTACTTATCTTCATTTATCTTTATTGCACTCTAGTTGTATTTATGTTTCTTACCACTTAGCTTACCCAATCACCATCCTAACACTTTCTGTGGTAGTTGGGGAACCCATTGCTGAAAGTTAGAGTTACGCTTCCAACCCATATCACTTAGTTAAGGAATTAATTTGTCATCCGATTTCATCAGCCCATAAAACGGCAAACACTTCGGAGAGAAACAAATTTGGCACGCCCGGTGGGACCATAGGTGATCTCATAGCGAAGTTTGATTCTCCAAGTCAGGATCATACTTGGCGTATGCGCCTAAGGTCTGGTAAGAAAATAAACCTAAAGTCCAGTCCACATCCTAAACAGAATCCTCCCAGAAGGAACAACGAGCCACCATCTTCTTCGGGTATGACTACGTCGGTTGATACCCCTCCACTTCCTCCGTCAACCCAAGTTGTGGGTGAACTTTGTCAACTTAAAGGTCTAACTGTTATGACCACGTCTTTTATTAGACAACAGATTGACTTATGCATCCACGACATTATGTACCAGGTTTTGCAAACAATTGGCTGACATTGTCAAGCCAATGGTGCATAATGAGGTTCAGCAGGCAAAAGAATTAGAAGCCAATCGACTTCATCCATGAGAAGGTTCAGCTAGTTTTATCATCCCTATGACGAGTGGCGTTGTGCATCATACAACTATGACTCCAAGTGTTGTTTCTCAGCCGAATATGTATCAGTCAGTACCTACTCAGGTACAATCGATATCACACCTAGGAGCACAAACCCAATCACTTAGTAACCAGTCTACTGTATGGTTGCCACCAAACACTAGGGGGAAAACTGTACCACTCGACCAAGCGAATCTGCAGTATGGACAGATCAACATGGCTCGGAGACTAGTTCAGGCATCCGGACACCTTGGTTTATCGCCCGTTATGTTGTACGCTTATGCAAACGGCCCTACGGTACATGCGACTAATGTTGGCCAGCCGATGGCCCCTTTCTATGACCCTGCTAGGCTATCTGGTGATGCTGTCTACAGCGGGACACCATTCCAGCAGTCACAGTTGGTATCCAATCCATACCATCCAGGAAGCGCAAGCTTTCTAAGCCCGACTGATGTCCGAGAAGAGCAGACATGGAACACTGTTCCACCTCATTCTCAAGCTGTTTCAGGAGCTTAGGTTACAGGATTTGGTGGCTATGCCCAACTGCAGCAATGAGGATATACACTACCTGTTGGTAATGGCCAACAGAATACCTACAACTTTCAAAACCCTATTCAACAAGAGGCGGAATAGAGGTCTCCAGTTCAGAACGCTTACCAGCCGGTTCCAGTTGAGAATCGGCAGGGGATGTCACAGTTGATGAACCCTGAAACCATTGCGAATACCATGAGGAGGTACTTTGGCATCCAACTGAAACCCTTGGACAGACTTGTCTACATGAAGCCCTACCCCGATTGGATAGACGGGTAGCATAATTGTCAAGAGGCTTCAAAACGCCTGATTTCGCCACCTTCTCGGGTGATGACGGCAAATCTACCATTGAGCACATCGGCAAATTTACCGCCTAATATGGCGCAGTTGGCCATAATGAGTATCACAAGCTGCAGTTATTCCCCATTTCTCTAATCGGAACGACATTTGCCTGGTACTCATCCTTGTCCCCTGACTCTGTGCAGAGTTGGGCTGACATGGAGCTTTGTTTCCATGATAGATTTTATTGGCCCCAACCTCAAGTCATTGTAACTAACTTGACGAATCTCAAGCAACAGGTCAATGAGTCGGCTATCAATGATATCGAGAGATTCAGAATAAAGGTTGGGAAATGCACTGTACACTTCCCTAAATCAAAATATGCCCACATGATAATCAACAACATGCATCCTCAGCTAAAGGAGAAAATAGTGGGACAATTCTGCTCTGACTTAAGCCAGTTAGCCGAGAAGGCTAGCCAAATAGAGCAGTATATCCAAGAAAATGAGAAAATAAGAACTAACCGAAACCGAGGTTCCTATTTGGTATATATTATTGAGGGAGATGAGTCTATCTCAGAGTCAGTCGATTACACGACAAACGCAATGGTAGCCGAGATCGTCAGGGGAAAGGTTTACTCTTGCCCAGCCCTGAAAGCTATGAAGGGCAAGGAGACGAGTTCGACTGATGACAGGGTCAGTTACTCATTTGACATTACAAAGGCAAATCAGATCTTTGATCATCTGCTTAAAGATAAACAGATTCGGCTGCTTGATAGCCATATGATTCCGTCTACCAAAAAACTCAAAGATAAGAAGTATTATAAGTGGCACAATTCATATAACCACGCTACTTCTAATTGTGTGGTCTTTAGGAAGGCAATTCAAAAGGGCATCAAGGAGGGCAGGTTCAATCTAGCCGATAAAAGCATAGCTGAAATATCTATTGATACTGACCCCTTCCCCGCAGTACCGATATCTATGGTATCCTTTTGCCAAGCCAGATCAACCAAAGGACGTCAAGGGGAAACAGCCGATGAAAACCATATGGGTCCCAAAGAAGCCCACTGGTAAGGACGGGGTCACCAGGACCTCTGTGTTTGATCAGCTAGGAAGCTCACGTGACATCTATGAGGAAATGGACAGACAGACAGCTAGAAGCAATTTTTGTGGTTGCCCTAATAAACCAGAGCACATGGATCGGGAACCTCACAAATAGTACCTGATATTCAAAAAGGACCCAACATACCTCAGGAGCAGGCTTGGGGGACAAGCATGGCCGCCAGTCGATGAGAAGCCGAGTGTACCCCTGATAGGCGAGGAACCACTACTCATGGCTAAATAGAGGGTGGCTAAGTTCAACGTGAAGGAAGGCATTTCTTCCTTGTGTGTCACAGTGAGGGATGAAGGTCAACTAAGATCCAGGAGGATGATTAAACCAACCGCCAATATAGAGGAAGGAAAGTGGTTCATCAATTAGGTTTCTAGTAAGAAAGAGGCACCGCCGGGCGTCGTGGCCCGGACAGAGAAAATAAGGATGAAATGTCCCAAAGCCTTGCACAAGATGAAGCTAATATTGCACAAGATGAAGCTAATATTGCACATGATATCCAGCGATGAGGCAACCGATAAGCAGGAAATTCCTGAGTCTGCCGTAGCTGAGGTTATCGAGCGGGCATTCAGTTCAACCTCTTCAGAGACAGTGCTGCCTGAAGGCAAAGTTTTGGACCAATCAGAATTGAATATATAGCCTGATGATAACCCGATAAATGAACCTCGACGGGAGACTAATATTCTGAAGGAATCCCTAGCCGAGACGGTTCCACAGGTCGCACAAATGATCCAGAAATTAGAGCCCCAGTCGGTTCCTATATGCCTCCAGGAGATAGAAGATATTAACTTCTCGTCAGCCAAATTGGACGAGGTAGGAGACTTCATCCTTGATTTATTTAAGCAAGATTCAATCGATGATATTTGTGAAGCCATTGAAATGGTCAGCCTGATTCCATGCGAGTTCTGGGCCGGCAGCTCTAAGCTGGAAAACCTAGAAGGCGATGTGTGTGTGGAAGACACTGAATGAGCGACATTAGCCGATACCGCATCTAGGGACGCTTTGAGCACTATATTTGATGCACCTATAGAGGAGATGGTTAAACACCTCAAACCCCTTTATGTTAAGGCTTACATTAACGGTAAAGCTTTTAGTCGAGTATTCGTCGATAATGGGGTTGTGCTGAATGTGATGTCGCTGCTGGTGGTAGCCTTTGCTGAGAAATTTGGGATCAAAATGATCACATCCTCACCTTATTATGCACAGGCGAATGGGCAAGCCAAGGAAACTAACAAGCTTATTGTGGACGTAATCAGTAAAAATGTGAAGGATAAACCGGCAGTATGGCATCTCACTCTGGATGAAGCTATTTGGGTATTCAAGAACTCTAAGTCTACAGCTACTGGGACAATACCTTATCGGCTCACCCATGGCCAAGATGCAGTGTTGCCCTTGGAGATTAAAATTAAATCATTACGGGTGGTCAAACAGAATTCTTGACAACCCGAGTTGGTCGGCATTCAATATATCATTAGTAATAGAAGTCTCAGGATTATCCGAGTCCACGAATTCTTTGGCGTCTTGGGTACCCGCAATCTCCATTTCTCTCTCAGCTGCAACAACGGCTACTACCGCAGCCGCTCCATCTCCTGATTGGACCACTCTTTCAGCACCCAGCAAAGGCTCAACCACTATAGTCGATGGGGCCTCGATAAAAGCCTAAGTATCGGCCGATACCTCTTGAACAACAGAAGCAGTAATGGCTTCGGATTGTAAGTCCATAAGGGTATCGGCTGACAACTCACCAACAGGATCATCTGGCAATGGAGTAATGATTGTCGACATTTCTTAAACTAGACGTCTTTTCCACGCAGTCCGTTCATTCTCCAGTTTGGCTAGCCATTCCTTACCCGCTTTCTGATCAGTTCCCAAACCACCTGCTGGTTACCGAGTTTTTGGATTTTGTTATCCAATTGAAGGTTCTGCCGAAACAAAGAAGAATGGAAGAGTCGTGGGCACTAATAGCCGAGTCTAAGGCACCTATGGCTAGAGTAATAGCCCATATCTCCGCCTGGATCCGCTCCAACTCAACTCGCATTTTGGACAGCTGCGCCTGCAAGTCATTTCTTTGGCTGACATTTTGGTGTCTTTCTACATTCATCTCATTGAAAGAAGACTGAATGCGGTTCTTCTCTTACCGAAGAGACCCCAAGTGTTGCAGAGCAGCGACAACCTCATCATGTCTATCTTTGGTTGTTCTATGTAAAGCAAATAAATCATTCAGAGCCAAATTCATGTCATTGTAAGTGGTTGCCAGAATCGGGGAATCGGTTGTTTCTTTTGACAATCGGAACAAAGAGGCCCTTAGAGCATGAAACACTTCTTTGTTGGTTGGAACTCTCCTGGCGAGGGACTCCTCGACTCGCTCTCGATGGATGCCAACAGGAGAAGCTGGTGGAGATGTAATGTCGACTGAGCCAAAGTAGCGCAAAAGCACATCTTCGGGGATGATTTCGGCTGGTACCTCTGAGTCATCAGTTGGGTGGGCTTCAGCTGAAGGATTATCTACAGCAGTCTCCTGTACAGAAAGGACAGGTTCAGTATAGAGGCAAGAGCCACTAAGTAGTGAAAGACCAAGTATAAGAAAAAGGGTATACCTCTACGGCTGCCCCAACATAGGAAGCCTCGACTGCCCTAGCATAGGAAGCCTCGACTGCCTTGGCAGGACAAATGATGGCTTTGAGGGCAGCCGATGATGGGTCTTGTGAATGCACGGTAAAATGAGCCAGGGAAGACGATCCGCCAATATGAAGGGGAGCATCAGACGCTTTATGCAACCGTCTGCGCCTTATCAGTTGTGGTCCCTGGAGGGCAAATAGAAAACATAAATATTAGTAGCCAATGCAAAGATGTTTTAGCCAGCCAAGTAGTATACCTCGATTTACTCATCTTCCTCAGTAGGAACATGAACTCCAGGTCTGTGAGGGCCTTCCTCACTATAATCTCGAATGACAACCCCTCTAATTCGTCGGGGTTGCTTGGGCACTGGTTTCTTGGGTGATGGGGACTCAGTGTCAAAAGTGGTCTCCAGATCGACAAACACTGGAGAAGATGGGTTGCTGAAAGATACATAAGAGATGTTAGCCAAAAATTCACAAGAACAATCTGGCCGACACATATGTAGAATACAATTTACCTTTACTCTTCGGCTACCGCAACCGAGTCGAAGACCTTGAGGAAACATGCCTAGCCAATTTATAGGAAGCAACTTTCAGAGTGGTTTCTTTTGGCCACAATTTAGAGGTTTCCGGGTTCTTATTTTTTCTCGACAGAATCAGCCGATCACAATAGACATCTAAAGGAGATTGAAAAAACTTCTTCTTAGCCATATCCCACCAATCATAAAAAATGACAGTAGTATTCGCTCTAAAGGGAAACGACTGTCAATCAAACAGAGTGAGCCTGTCAAGATTATGATCGGCTAACTCCTTTGATTGTTCTGCATCAAGAATGCAGCGTTGGGTTGAACTGACAGTACTACGGTGGGGCCACGACACGTGCTACGTAAGGACGAATTTCCTTGCTACAAAGTTTGGTCGATAAGGCTCCGCGGTCAATTTATTATTCCTAGCAGTGGGCTTTAAACCACCCAACAAGTCCCTGGCCGTGAGAATCCGCCCCCGTATGAGAACCATAGTCCTCCGCTGGGAGAAAGTAAGGTCTTCATCGGATACTTAACGGACCCAATCAGGGGTGGCCCATCTCTCTAGGACCGGTTGCCAATCTGTATAATGGTCTCTAGACAGACCATGGAGGATGGAGACTACGGCAAAAGCATTCTGGGGAACATGGGGTGTTCTTCGAAGAGTATCGGCTAACATTTGAGGGTTTAACGAAGAGTGACGGTCATCAAATTTATCGGGGATAAACTCAGGAAAGTAGAGGGTGACCCACAACTGAAGGAACCACAGGGGACCGACTAAGGTATCCAGGTTTCTGGAATCGCTTAACCTCCCTTGGGCATCACCCAGAGCCATGTAAAGATAAGTCAAGAAGAGAGATACCCAGCTGACATCCCTCCCTGGAACAGCTAACGCCGCATAAATTTTCAGCTCTTTCACAACTGCACAAGAGCCCCTAAAGACAAAGTATCGGCTAAACCAAAAAAGCAGAAAAGCATGATGCTTGGCATCATCGACAAGAAAATGTGATATTCGGAGGTTGTTGGTCATAAACTGGTCATAGCCTGAAGAAATCTTTGATACTTTGATGCCTAAATCGGCAACATCTATATCGCTTAGGACAGGCGCCTCGGCTCCCGAAATCGGAAGGCCAAGTATCGCTGTCACATCAAGTAGTGTGGGGGTTATCATTCACCAAGGGAAAACAAAGGCATTGGCAGCGGTCGATCAGTAACTAAGAAGGGCATATATAAGATCGATGTTGCAGGAGAAGTCGAACTCTGACAGCACAATAGCATCGTAGAGACCCGTGCGCCTCCATTCGACTTCTTTGGCTGACTTCACTTTGACCAACCAAACATAATAGTTTGTAATATTAATCGGCCAGGTACGCAAACTAGCCGGACAACGATCGCCGGTGAACCAGTCACAGGTAATCGAAAGGTCATAGTTCGTCGGGCTTAGATGTTGAGAGAAAATGAGGTCACCTTGTTCAGATATACCAAAAGGGGCGAGAACCAGTTGCTCATCTATGAAGGCAAAAGTGGGGATTAGGTCATCAGCAGCCAAATCGGTGCTATCCGATCCCAGAGATAGAGAAGACTATGAAGACATGGTTTTTCTTTTTCTGATGAAGAAATAGGGTTTTCTGAAGAAGGCGAGAAATTTGGGAATGACCGAGAAGATTGAATGAGAAACCTTTTGGTGGGGGGATGTCTCTCCTAAGTATTTCCTTTTTCTTGGAGATATGATTGACACTCTGTTGGGAATCTTTTCGTCCAAAATGTGCGGCTAAAAATCCATCAGAAATTAATTGTGGAAGCTGAGACGTTTCTGTGGAAGGAAAAAAGAACATTTTAAAGACCATCATTGCATGCATTTAAGGAAAAAGTGATTGAAATGACACCTATGGCTGCCACACGATACGACGACCATTTTGGAATACATCAATTCGACAGCCGCACTCGAGTTAATGTAAGGGGGCAATTGTTAACACTCAAAAGTATTTAGTTGAATCAAGTGACAGCCGAAGGTGGAAAAAGATTCTAAATCGGCAACTGAGTGGAATCATAGCCGAATCCATTAGTCCTTACCCTCGGCTAAAAAAGCATCATCAGCTATTACAGTAGTCTGACCGAGTCATAATTCCGAGGAACGACTGAGACCCACACATACTTAAACGCGTCGAAGACCAAGTCAAAGGACCTTCTAGAAAAGGTAGCAACCAGCAACAGCCAGAAGGGAGTGCCATCGATCGTGATAGAGTTCCGGGCAAAAAAATTGGCACCACCTCCTCATAGTTGGCTAGTGGATTTAGTGGGTAGTTCGGTGGCTAACATAGGGGGTCACGTTTATTTTTCTTGTACTATAAATATAGGAACCATTTGTACAGAAAAGAATAACACAATCAATCAAAAAACTGATTTTTACTTATCTTCATATATCTTTATCGCATTTATTGCACTCTAGCTGTATTTATGTTTCTTACCACTTATTACTCAATCACCATTCTAATTCTTTCTGGAGTAGTTGGGGAACCCATTGATGGAAGTTAGAGTTCCGCTTCTAGCTCAAATCACTTATTTAAGGAATCAATTTGTCATCCGATTTCGTCAGCCCATAAAACGGTAAACACTTTGGAGGGAAACAAATTTGGCACGCCCAGTGGGACTATAGGTGATCTCATAGCGAAGTTTGATTCTCCAAGTCAGGATCACACTTGGCATATGCGCCTAAGGTCTAGTAAGAAAATGAACCTAAAGTCCAGTCCACATCCTAAACAGAATCCTCCCAGAAGGAACAACGAGCCACCATCTTCTTCGGGTATGACTACGTCGGTTGATACCCCTCCACTTCCTCCGTCAACCCAAGTTGTGGGTGAACTTTGTCAACTTAAAGGTCTAACTGTTATGACCACGTATTTTATTAGACAACAGATTGACTTAGGCATCCACGACATTATGTACCAGGTTTTGCAAACAATTGGCTGACATTGTCAAGCCAATGGTGCATAATGAGGTTCAGCAGGCAAAAGAATTAGAAGCCAATCGACTTCATCCATGAGAAGGTTCAGCTAGTTCTATCATCTCTATGACGAGTGGCGCTGTGCATCATACAACTATGACTCCAAGTGTTGTTTCTCAGGCGAATGTGTATCAGTCAGTACCTACTCAGGTACTGCCGATAGCACACCTAGGAGCACAAACCCAATCACTTAGTAACCAGTCTACTGTATGGTTGCCACCAAACACTGGGGGGAAAACTGTACCACTCGACCAAGCGAATCTGCAGTATGGACAGATCAACATGGCTCGGAGACTAGTTCAGGCATCCGGACACCTTGGTTTGTCGCCCGTTATGTTGTACGCTTATGCAAACGGCCCTACGGTACATGCGACTAATGTTGGCCAGCCGAATTGGCAGCCGATGGCCCCTTTCTATGACCCTGCTAGGCTATCTGGTGACGTTGTGACACCATTCCAGCAGTCACAGCCGATACCCAATCCATAGCATCCAGGAAGCGAAAACTTTTCGGATCAATTGACATTATTTTTCTGGCAAGCATCTGCCACCATCTATTGAGAAGTCCACCAACATCACGCAAACACCAATGTTGTAATTTTTATGGTTTTCCTTCAAGGATGTTTTTGAACCTTTAATAAGGTATGTCAATAACTCATTTCCGTTGAAGTTAAAATATTCGTGTTTGCCCTTCTTAAAATTATTTCTCGTGCGAAGTGATTTTAATTCCTTATTTTATTATTATAAACACTTTTTATCCAGAACAAATGAGTTCCTTTGATGATGTCACAATAAAGCCACCAATTTTTATTGTTCATGTATGCTTCTGCATCTTTATGAGCGCCCATCTCTATATTTTTGTGTATGATTCAATAGAATCATTCGAGATTGTGTACTTCTAGTTTTTTCAATATGGTTGAACTTATTTGAACAGAAGTGGAAGTTGCTGACAATTTTTGCTTTGATCGTTATTTGCAAGGACAAAAAGTTATTTTGATTTTCAATTATATAGTGGGCAGCAAAACGCCTTTAGACTTCAAAGGTTAGCTTTTCTTCGTTTTCTTGTAGCACATTCTTCACGTTATGGAGTTCATATTAAATTACTTACGTTCTTTCACTATTTTTATTTTTACTTTTATTAATGTTTTCGTGTCTAGGGAAGTTTCCTTATATTTTAATTGCTATTCCTACTCATTATCTGACGATGTGGAAACAAGTCATATGGAAGAAAAAAATGGTGCTAGAAATATATAGATCGTGATATAGTTTCTATTCGAAGCAAATGTTCAAGAAGTGGGCATACTGATAAATATTGAACACAATAGGCAGATTGCAGCAAAGTGCAAAAAGTATTTATTTATTGTGAAAGCAGAAAGGCAATGACTTTTAAATAGCCTTACAAGAAACAGAAAATACTTAAAATAAGCTAACGTCTCCTTGTAATCAGAGAAGACAGCAAAAGACTAGTTCAAATAGAACAAACTTCTCAAGACTCCTAAAATTTAGGAATTTATTAGCAACTAGAAAGACTACTTCAAAAGGCACGTGACTCTTAACAAATACCTCCCCTAAACTAAACATGCCTACTGCATGTTAATTTATACCTACTGCATGTTAATTTATACCCAAGCTACTTCGAACACCAAGAGCTTCTCTGAGTTTTTCAAACTGATTAAGCTTCAATGGTTTAGTCATGATATCCGCTACTTGCTCATTTGTGCCACAATATTCCATATCAATTGATCCATTACTTGTAAGATTTCTCAAAAAATGAAATCTCACATCAATATGTTTACTTCTTCCATGAGAAATTGGATTCTTTGCAAGCTTAATTGTTGAAGAATTGTCACAAAGCATTTTGACAGAATCAGTTTGTGTACCTTCAATCTTCTTCAAAATTCGTTGCATCCAAATGCTTTGGCAAGCACAAGAGGCAGCAGCAACGTATTCGGCTTCAGTAGTTGATAAAGTTACTACAGGTTGTTGTTTTTGACGCCCCAGCCACAGCTCCCCCACTTAGCACGAACACATAACCTGAGGTGCTCTTTCGATCGTCTAAATCACCAGCATAATCACTGTCTGTATATGTCATTAGCTCGCTTGTGCATCCCTTTTTATAAAAAATACCAAAATCAGCAGTAGCTTGAATGTATCTCAAAATTCGCTTAGCTGCTAGCATGTGTATCTCCTTTGGATCAGACATAAATCTGCTTATGAGGCATACACTGTATATTATGTCTGGCCTTGTGACTGTCATGTACATTAGACTTCCCACAATCTGCTTGAACAAGGTGTCATTTGTTTTTACTCCGTTCTCCTCTTTTGACAACTTATTTCCAGGAACTATAGGATTTCTTACTCCATTACAGTTGCTCAACCCGAATTTCTCAAGTATTTCACTTGCATAATTTTTTTGACTAATGTAAATGCCATTAACACCTTGATGCACTTCCACCCCCAAAAAATATTTCATCTCTCCAAGATCAGTCATCTCAAACTCAGTTTGCATAGAGCTTTTAAAATCTTGCATCATGAACAAATCATTACTTGTAAAAATCAGATCATCAACATAAAGACTTACAATCAGAATTTTGTTGTGTTCACGTTTCTTGACAAATAAAGTGTGATCGTCGGAGCTTCTTTCGAATCCATTTTTGATGAAGTAGCCTTCAATCTTACTAAACCAGGCTCTTGGGGCTTGTTTTAAGCCATAAAGAGCTTTGTTTAGTTTGTACACCTTGTTCTCCTCTCCTTTCACCTCATATCCTTGTGGTTGAGCAACATAAACATCTTCAGTGAGTTCCCCATGCAAAAAGGCTCTTTTAACATCAAATTGGAACAACTTCCAACCATTTCTTGCTGCCAATGCGACCACCATTCGTATAGTGTCCCATCTTGCTACAGGTGCGAATACTTCATCATAATCAATCCCTTTTCTTGCGCATACCCTTTGGCCACCAGTCGCGCCTTACACTTGTCAATCTCTCCATTTTCGTTTAATTTTGTTCGATACACCCATTTTACTCCTATCACTTTCACTCCCACAGGCGCCTTTACGAGCTTCAAGGTACAGTTCTTCTCTATTGCCTCGATCTCAAGATCCATTGCATCTCTCCAATTTTTTGACTTCACTGCTTGTTCATAAAACAAAGGATCAACAGATATATGTAATGCAAAATTTTGTACCTCATCTTCAGAGAGTCCTTCTCCACTTTTATAATAATTTAGGTACGTTGGGGCCCTTCGTCCTCGTACAGATGGGGTTGCTGCATCATTACCGGAGGCTGCATCATCACCGGAGGTGGTATTCTCATCTGTCCTTGGATTTGAGGAGGCTGCTGCATCACTAGAGGTGGTATTTTCCTCTACTGTACCATCTTCATCTGAATTTGCTTCTTCTTCTTCTTCACTTTCTTCATCTTGATTGAAGGTCTCCTCATAAGCTTCTCCCCAATCAAGTATATCTTGTGTATCTTCTTTGGTGCTCTTCCATTCACATCCTTCATTTTCTTCAAAGATTACATCTCTGCTGATGGTAATTTTTTTGGTAGAGGGATTGATCATTTTATACCCTTTGGACTCTTCACTGTAGCCAATCAGAACTTGCTTTTGGCTTTTTGCATCTAGTTTTAATCTCCTTGCATATGGTATATGCACATTTCCAATGCACCCAAAGACCCTGAAATATTTAACATTAGGTTTAGAATTACTCCAGCATTCTTCTGGAGTTTTGTTCTTCAAGGAAGCAGTGGGACTCCGATTGAGAACATGACATGTCCTCTTCACAGCATCTGGCCAAAGCATTTTGGGCATCCTTTTTTCTTCAAGCAGGCATCTCACCATATTGAGAATTGTACGGTTTTTGCGCTCCGGAACTCCGTTTTGCTGAGGCGTATATGCTGTTGTGAGATGTCTCCTTATGCCTTGTGTTTTGCAAAATTCTGAAAAATCTCTAGAGTTGAATTCTCCTCCTCTATCTGTTCTTAAGCTGCACATTGATAAACCGCAATCTTTCTCCACCATTATTTTGGAATTTTTGAAAGTTATAAAGGCTTCACTCTTCTCATTTAGAAAATACACCCACAGCTTTCGACTAAAGTCATCAATGAATGTTAATATGTACCTTTTTTTACTGTAGGAGGCAGGCGAGATGGGACCACAAATGTCGGAGTGTATGAGATGTAATTTTTTTTTGGCTCTCCAATTGCTCTTCTTTGGCATAACATGTCGATGTTGTTTTCCCAGCATGCAACTTGTACACTTTTTTACTGGAATTTTAATGTTTGGCAGCCCTCGAACCATTTCTTTATTGTGCAACATCCTCATATTTTTATAGCTCAGATGCCCATATCTTTTGTGCCAAATTTTGCTTGATTCTTCAATTTGTGCATTGAAGCAAGAAGATGATTTCATGAGGATGTTTGCAATAACTACAAACATTTTGTTTGTTGTCATTATGCTCTCCATTATAACACCACGGGTCGGATGATACAACTTGCATACTTCATGTTTGATAAGAATGGTAATGCCTCGTTCTTGTAATTGACCTATACTGAGTAGGTTATTACGCAATTCAGGTACATAGAAAACATCACTCACAGTATGAGTTTGGCCTCCAACTTCTAGCTTGATGCTTCCTTTCCCCATCACCATCAGCTTGGAATCATTCCCAAGTTTTACAGAATGCTTAAATGCTTCATCAAGTTATGTGAACCACTCTTCGTTTCCTGACATGTGGTTCGAACATCCGGAATCAAGAAACCAGATCCCTTCCCTTTTGCCTTGCTTGTCATCAACCTGCGCCATTAACAACATCTCATCTTCATCATTGATCTCGGCATAGTGAGCCTGCTTCACTGAATTAGGACATTCATACTGAAAATGCCCAAAATTGTGACATTTATAACATTCAATAGCAGATTTGTCAAAGAACTGTCTGCCTCTGCCTCTTCCTCGGCCCCGAAATGTGCCTCTGCCTCGTCCACCTCGATCTTCATGTGTAACTTTCAATGCTTGATCTTCTTCTACTGATCCTTTCATCCTTTGTTCGTGAATTAAAAGGCTACTTTGGAGTTCATCCACAGTTAAAACATCAACATTATTTGATTCTTCAATTGAACATACCACATAGTTGAATTTTGGAACTAAGGATCGAAGAATCTTTCCTGTGATATCAGCTTCTTTGAGACTCTCACCACATGCTTTCATCCTCTTGGCAATTGAAAGCGTTCTTCCAAAATAGGCATTGACGGTTTCCCCTTCTTTCATCTTTAGGATTTCGAATTCAGTTTTTAGGGTTTGGAGTTGTGCTCTTTTAACCCTTGTTGACCCCTTAAATTTCTGCTTCATTGAGTCCCAAATCTGCTTAGATGTATCATCGTTCAGAATGGTTTCCATAATTCCTCGATCAATGGCTTGATAGAGGTAATACTTCACCTTCTTGTCTTTCAATTGTTGTTCTGCAATAACCTTAGTTTCTGCTCCTGATGGCTCTCCTCCTGCTGGAATCTCAATTATTCCGTCTTCTACTAGGCTCCAGAATTCCTTTGATCGAAGGAAATTCTCCATTAATTTTGCCTAATGTTCATAGAAGCCATCAAACTTTGGGATAACTGGTTGAACGAAGGCATTATTGTTGTTGCTTTCTGCCATCTCTTCACACTTTTCACTCGTGTTTCTCTCACACTCTTCTCTCGTGTTTCTCTCTCAATCAGACCCGTTTGGTAAGGCTCTGATACCAAATGATAAATATTGAACACATACATGTGCAATCCCAAGACGCACAAATATAATATTTAGGACTTCTTTCATGTTAATATTATTCAGGTACTTATTCTAAATTTTCTATTATCATTAAATTGTCTTGTACGTTTTTATGAAATTGTATAACCTTCAATCTTTCAATTACTTGAAATATGTGTTCCAAAATTTTATAGTCATACGACCCATATCCTTTGTACGAAGGAACCGTTTTGCTTAAATTATCGTAACTACAGGTAACTTAATTTTCTTCATTATATAAATTCTTTTAAAATTTAACTACATCCAACAATTTCAATTGTGATAAACCATGAGATCTAACATATCGTCATTGTTTTGATGATAGGCTTTAATGATTGTCTTTTTTTTAGTTCAAGCTTTATTAATGGTTATAGCACACACAAAATATGATCAAACGGTCCTTTTAGAGGTAATTTAATTTTGTTTATCAATTCAAATAACTATCTTTTGCAAGTATGTTTTTTCATCCAAAGAAGTAGTTCAGAACTGGTATACCTCTTTTCTCCGACTATTGGCAAGCAAGTGAAAGTCAGGGAATCGGGGTTCTACTAACTGGGGGCATAGAAGGCATCAGTCATACATTTGATTGCTACATAGAATGTGTAACAATACAGTAAATGAAGTCTTTTACAATCACTGATAAATTTACTTTATATCAATGTTATTTAAATTCTCAGATTTTATGCCTTTCTCTTTGAAAATATCTACAATGTTTAAATTTGTTATTAAATGTTACTATCATTAGTGCTAATATTTTAAATTTCATTGTAATTACTTAATGGAGTAATCAAAAACACAAAAGACAATCTGATCTGTGTTTTTTTAAAGAAAAAAAGTACACCTCATTAAGCACAATTAATAAAATGATGTATCTGAAAAGCTCGGCATTATTAGAAAAGTTGTTGCATCTATTTTAACATCAATTACTATTTTATATAATTTATTTATGTACATAATTCTTAATTTATTGTCATGCGCAACACACGTAAGCTGAAACTAGTTATATTAAAAGTACGAAGGGCTTTAGAAATATTGAATGAACTTTTTGCCGTTCATTAAAAGACTATACAATAGACAAAAGTGTCATTTACTATTTTTCTCAAATTATAATCATTTAACTATTCTCCTAATATTTAGAAATAGAGATTTAATTATATCCCTAAAATTTAAGACTTATTTCCATAATTTTACGTTTAGGAGTCACTACCCAAAAATGTTACATTACAAATAATAGAAGTAGATGTAGGAGTCAGTCCTTTAAATTCGGACGTATTATTTTATTTTATTCATTTTTTGACCTCTTTTGTTAGAAAAGCCCATCTATTTATAAAAGAATTTCAACAATGTAAAGAAAAAGAAAACTCCTCAAGACAATGTTGATAGCTTTCTCTTTTCAGATTTTATACTTTTTAAATTATATTATATATTTTTAATAGTTTGCATTAGGTTAAGGTTGTATATGACTGATAGATGTGCGATTAATTAATGATTTAATTATTTTTCGATCGGGTTGATTCATGCCAAAATGCCTCAATATTTAATGATTGAGGAATAAATCAAGGAGAGTGGGAGACTAGGGAAAAGGAAGAGGTATTTTTTTCTCTTCCTTCACTGAACTATAATTTTAAAGCTTATATTTTCCCTTTTTCCTCTTTAGCAATCTTTATAATCTCGGGTTCTTAGTAATTTGTCTTGTTTAAGGTATCGATATCCCATCTTATACGACTTAGTTCAGTCTTTTTGCTCTCTTTAACCTAATTGTTATAATTTTAAAAAACTAAGATTTTTCTATTGAATTTTGGTAAATTAACACCGACACAAACATTATTTTAACAATACCAAATGACTTTATTTTGTGAGAATTGAGGACTATGCACATGTAAATACGGATTTTTATAATTGAGATGAGTTTATTCAGTATAAAAATGAAGCGAAATGTTGAAATTACCCTACAAGAATTTCATATGTTAATTTCATTTGAAATTCTTGTAGATGAATAGGTTCTTGTATTAAACGAAAACTTAGCAAATTGATCAAACTTTTCCCAATAACTTCTACCATTTAAGGGAATAATAAAAAAAATAAAACATATTGAGACCGACATCAGCATCGACATCAATCACCGATCACGGATCCGATTGTTTCTAGTTTAACTCTAATAGTTTTATGTTAAAATCTTATTCTAAGTATATTTGATAAATTGTAATTATAGTAGTTTATTAGAATATGATTTTCTTGTTAGACTGGGGAAAGGAGGGTTTTTGTCTCTATATAAAGAGACCATTATGATGAATAAAAGCAAGAAAGAATTCTCTCAATACCATAAAACTAAGTTCCCTTTTGCCGTAGAAAAGGGTGATTTGGTTGACAACATAGAAGTGATCCCGGACAAAATAAAGGAAGAAAGGAATCAACACGATTTCGAAGAAGAATAGACATATAATGTAGATACGAACAAAGCTCGAATAGAAGAAATTCAGACACCGGATACCGAACCTACGGATTAGCCAGAATTAGATCGAACAGATGCTAGTCCGAATAATAAAAACGTGAAAGAAATATAAACGAAAGGTATCCGGGCCAAAGAAAAGCCATCGGATGAACAATTAGGTCGGGGTAATTGACAGAAGCATGACTCGGTTCCATCGACGAGTTTGCCCGATCCTCAGCAATCCTCAGGTGCGCCTTATACTTTAGCTCACTATATATCCTGTGATAATGTTTCCTCGCAACACCAAAGCTTTCTTGCAGCAATTATCACAGGAATTGAACTAAAATCCTTCACAGAGGCCATGAAAAAGGAATGTTGGAGAAAAGCCATGCAACAACAAATTCAAGCATTGAAGGACAATGACACATGGACATTAGAAACATTATCGCCGGATAAAAAAGCACTCGGATGTAGATGGGTGTACAAGATCAAATACAACTCGGATGACATAATTGAATGATATAAAGCTCGATTTGTCATCTTCGATAATAAGCAGGAGGAAAATATTAACTACTATGAAACGTTTGCTCCTGTGGCAAAGGTAGTGACCATTGGCGGTAGTAGCCTCTCGAAATTGGGAGTTGCATCAAATGGATGTTCATAACACCTTCTTGCACGGCAAATTGATGGAAGAAGTTTATATAAAATTACCACTAGATTTCTGTATGACCGGTCCAGGACAAGTATGTCGACTCCGAAAATCTTTGTATGGTTTGAAACAAGCCCCGCAGTACTAGTTTGCTAAATTAGCAAGTGTCTTGATGAAATATGAGTTCAAACAGTTATACTCCGATTATTCTCTCTTCACGATGCACTAGTAAAGTATACAACTGAACGTCTTAGTTTATGTGGATGAATTGATTATCTCCGAAAATGACCATAGTGTCATTATACAGTTCAAAAACTATCTCTGATCCTATTTTCACGTGATAAATTTGGGTCCCCTGAAGTATTTTCTGGAAGTTAAAGTTGCGCGTGGATCAATCGAATTATTCTTGTGTTAACGGAAATATGTCTTGAATATAATCTCTGAGTCTGGGTTACTGGGAGCAAAACCAATAATACTCTCATGGAATAGAATCACATTTTAGCGTTGGCTAAATGAGCTAATTTGAAAGATCTGGAACCATACTGACATTTGGTCGGTAGATTGATATACCTCAATTTTACGCGATCGGAGTTGTCCTATTTTCTGTCTCAATTCATGCACCAACTGAAGGAAGCGCACTGGAGAGCTGCCCTCCGGGTGGTAAGATACTTAGAGAAGAACCCTGGGCAAGGAATTGTGTTAAAGAAGGATTGTGATCTCTGGTTGTATAGGTGGTGTGATGCGGACTAGGCTAGATGCCCATTGACCCAAAAATCGCTCACCGAATGATTTATCTCCCTTGGAAATTCACTGGTATCATGGAAAACCAAGAAGCAGTACATTGTCTCTCGCTCGTCAGTAGAGATGGAATACCGTTCAATGGCCATGACAGTTCGTGAATTGGAATGGTTAAAGGGAATCCTGCATAGCTTGGGTGTCGAACATAAACCTCCAGTTAAAATGTATTGTGATAGTCAACCAACATTGTATATTACAGGAAATTTGGTGTTTCACGAACGGACTAAACATATTAGAGTTGACTATCATTATGTCTGAGACGCACTCCAAAGTGGTATAAGAGTTATGTGTCAACCAACGAACAATTGACTGACATGTTTACAAACGCTTTGGGAAAATCACAACATGGATATCTACTTGGAAAGTTGGGCATTCGAGACCTCCATGCTCTAACTTGGGGGGGGGGATATTGAGACCGACATCAGCACCCACATCAAGTCACCGATCATGGACCCGATTGTTTCCTAGTTTAGCTCTAATAGTTTTATGGTAAAATCCTAGTTTAAGTATATTTGGTAAATTATAATTATAGTAGTTTATTAGAATAATATTTTCTTGCTAGATTAAGGAAATGAGTACTTTTGCTTCTATATAAAGAGGCCATTATGATAAATGAAAGCAAGAAAGAATTCTCTCAATGCTATAAAACTAAATTCCCTTTTGTCATAGAAAAGGGTAATCTGATTGACAACATAGAAGTGATCCCAGACGAAATAAAGGAAAAAAGGAATCAACACGATTTCGAAGAAGAACAGACAAATAATGTAGATACGAACAGAACTTGAATACAAGAAATTCAGACACCGAATACCGAACCTACGGATCAGTCAGAATTAGATTGGACAAATGGTAGTCCGAATAATGAAAACGTGGAAGAGATACAAACGGAAGGTACCCGGGCCAATGAAAAGCCACCAAAGAAACAATTGGGTCGGAGTAAATGATAGAAGCATGACTCGGTTCGATTCCGGAAAGAAAGTCCATTGACGAGTTCGCCCGATCCTTAGAAACCCTCAGGTGCGTCTTCTCCTTTAGCTCACAATATATCCTGTGATAATTTTTCCTCGCAATACCAAGCTTCTTTGCAGCAATTATCACAAAAATTGAACCATAATCCTTATTTGAGGCCATGAAAAAGGAATGTTGGAGGAAAGCTATGCAATAAAAAATCCAAACATTGGAGGACAATGGCACATGGACATTGAAAATATTACTACCGGATAAGAAAGCACTCGGATGTAGATGGTGTACAATATCAAATACAACTCGAACGACATAATTGAATGATATAAATCTCGGTTGGTCATCTTCGGTAATAAGCAGGAGGAATGTATTGACTATAATGAAACGTTTGTTCCGGTGGCGAAGGTAGTAACCGTTCGGACCTTCTTGGCGGTAGCAGCCGCTCGAAATTGGGAGTTGCATCAGATGGATGTTCATAACGTCTTCTTGCACGGTAAATTGACGGAAGAAGTTTATATATAATTACCACCGAATTTCCATATGACCGGTCCGGGGCAAGTATGTCGACTCCGAAAATCTTTGTATGGTTTGAAACAAGCGCCACAGTACTAGTTTGCTATATTATCAAGTGTATGAAATATGAGTTCAAACAGTTATACTCTTATTATTCTCTCTTCACGATACCCAGGAAAGTATACAACTAAACGTTTTAGTTTATGTGGATAACTTGATTATCTCCGAAAATGACCATAGTTTCATTGCACAGTTCAAGAACTATCTCCGATCCTGTTTTCACGTGATGAATTTGGGTCTCCTGAAGTATTTTCTGGGAGTTGAAGTTGCGCGTGGACCAATTGAATTATTATTATGTCAACGAAAATATGTCTTGGATATAATCTCTGAGTCCGGGCTACTAGGAGCAAAACCAATAATACTCCAATGGAATAGAATCACAATTTAGCATTGGCCAAAGGGGTTAATTTGAAAGATCTGGAACCATACCGATATTTGGTCGGTAGATTAATATACCTCAATTTTGCACGATCGGAGTTATCCCCAACTGAAGAAAGCGCACTGGAGAGCCGCCCTCCGGGTGGTATGATACTTAAAGAATAATCATGGGCAAGGAATTGTGTTAAGGAAGGATTGTGATCTATGGTTGTATGTGTGGTGTGATGCGGACTAGGCTGGATGCCTATTGACCCAAAAATCGCTCACCGGATGATTTATCTCCCTTGGAAATTCACCGGTATCATGGAAAACCAAGAAGCATTACATTGTCTCTCGCTCGTCAGTAGAGACGGAATATCATTCAATGGCTATGACAGTTTGTGAATTGGAATGGTTGAAGGGAATCCTGCATAGCTTGGGTGTCGAACATAAACCTTCAGTTAAAATGTATTGTGATAGTCAACCAACATTGTATATTGCATGAAATTTGATGTTTCACGAATGGACTAAACATATTGAAGTTGATTGTCATTATGTCCGGGAAGCACTCCAAACTGGTATAATATTTTCGAATTATGTGTCAACCAACGAACAATTGGCCGATGTGTTTACAAAGGCTTTAGGATAATCACAACATGGATATCTACTTGGAAAGTTGGGCATTCGAGACCCCCATGCTCCAACTTGATGGGGGAGGGTATTGGGACCGACATCAAGTCACCAACCATGAACCCGATTGTTTCCTAGTTTAACTCTAATAGTTTTATGATAAAATTCTAGTCTAAGTATATTTGGTAAATTGTAATTGTTGTAGTTTATTAGAATATGATTTCCTTGTTAAACGAGGGAAATGAGGACGTTTGCCTTTATATAAAGAGGTTATTATGATAAATGAAAGTAAGAAAGAATTCGCTCAGTATTTTTCTTCTCTCTAAAATTTCCGTTCCCTCGTAATTTTAACAAACCATAATCCAGTTAAACCATACAAGACTTTTGATCGATAGTTGTTTAACCGTTGAGTAAAAAAGCAGTAAGTTTGAACTTTGGATAGATGAGAAACGTTTGTTTCCAAGTCTGTCTCTCTCTCTTTTGAGATGAACTATACCAAGAATTTGAATCAATAAACAATAAATAATCTTCTTTGATGTTGCGAACAAATTATTAAAATTTTGAATTAACAAACTAGCAAAAGAATCCTATTTCATTCTTTTTCAAATTCCTCACATTCGTAAATTTATTTTTTAAATTGACAAAACTCTTAAATATAAAATTAGTTAAATAAGAAAAATATTAGTGGTGAAAGAAATTATAAATAAAGCAAAATTGATTATAGTGTAACGTTAAATGTCAAATTGATAAAATGCAAATTTAAAATAACAAGGATGAAATAGTAGAAAATAAAATATTCTAAATGAATTTTCATTATTTTTTACCTTATCTAATAAATGAAAGCTCCCAATATTATTTATATATTAAGTTATTTCCCTACTAAATAAATATGATTTAGCGATGGAAAGTTGAACAGTAATATTCATTGTTAATCCTATTTATCGACAAATTATCAATGAAATATTAAAGAGAATTGTTAGCTACGAACAATTTGCGATGGATTAATGGTGAAGTTTGTAGCTAAGTCTAATGTTTTTTGTGTTTATCGTCAAATAAGGTACACGCTTTGGCCACGCGCAAAACGCGTACACTGAAATTAGTTATTACTAAATCTAGATAGTTTTTCTTTTTTACCAAATATAACGATAATTTATAAAAAATGACGAAGTTGGGCTTTAGTACTGCACCATATTTTTGGGCTTAGCCCAAATCTCGGTTCATTGTTAATCCGCACGATTTTTCACTTTTGTTTTTTTCTTTTTAGATATTTATCTATCTAAAGGTTTAGTTTTTAGTTTCTCCTTCCATTGCTCTTGTTCTTCACGATGTGTTCTTCTCCATTCCATTTCCTATTTTTCCTTCCATTTTCACCATTATTAAAGGTAATCTAGGGTTTGAAATTCCTGTACTTTTACATCATATATTGATGTGTTTCTGCTTTTTTCAATCAATTTCATCTAGTTCAATCAATTTGAACGATTTATTGAGGTTTTCCACTTCGTATTTCCAGTTCTTTTGTGTGTGCATCAATTGTTCCAATTTAAATTATTGTGATTTCGATCCCTTGTTTGTGCAAAAATGAGTAAATGAACTTCTATAAATTCTCCTACCCGTAAAAATCCTTGATTTGGGGTTTCAACAAGCCCGAAAATAGGGCCGATTCCAAACTTCAATTTACTCACTCAAACCTCGGAGAAAAAAAGAGGAAGGGGAAAATAAGACTTGGATGATGATGGATTATTCTGGAATCTATTAAAAATGAACTTTGGACGAAAGTTCTAAATTGATCCTCGTAATGTTAGTTACGCAGTAGTTGAAGTCAAATCAATCCCCCGTATTAGCGAATATTCACCGTATATTTTGTAATTATGATAGATATATATTTAAGGTAACTTAAGATTCTGATTGTATTAGAAATCAACCATTTAAGGTAAGTTAAGATTCTTACTGTATTAGAAATCAACCTTTGTACAACTATATATATTGTGAATAATGAAAGGAATCCCTAAGGGAAATTATTTTATCTCACATGGTATCAAGAGCCTAAAACCTAAACCCTACTCTTCTCCTTTCTTTTTCTTATCTCGGCCGAGACCACCACTATTCCCTTCCCTCGGCCGGCGGCAACAAGGCAGCTACCATGTCTTCCCCCACAAATTTCGGTTCCTCCACTGACACTTTTGACAACCCCTCTCAACGATCATCGTCTTCTTTTCACCCGACTTTCATCGTTACCAACATCAAGAATTTTATTCATATAATTCTTGATCAAGAAGACTGTCAATATTCCATATGAACGGAACTGTTCTATATTCATGACTGTGCGTACAACGTGCTCGACCATATTGATGACTCTGTTCCTCGTCCCACCGACATTACCGAACCAACATGGCGTCGCCTTGACGCCATCATCAAACAGTGGATATACGGCACCATCTCGAAAGACTTGTTGTGTACTATCATGAAAACAGGTGTCACGGCACATGACCTTTGGGTACGGTTGGAAGAAATATTTCAGGATAACAAAAATACTAGGGCCGTGTATTTGGAAGAACAATTCAACAATACGCGCCTCGAGAATTTTAACAACATGTCTGAATATTGCAAACAACTAAAACTCATAGCCGACCAACTTTCCAACATCGGGACATCTGTTTCTGAAACTAAGATGGTACTCCAATTAGTTGTTGGTCTACCGAAAGGTGAATACGATACACTTGCAACGATGATTCAACAGGCCGACCCACTACCTAGTTTCACCAAGGCACGTTCACAACTATTGTTGGAAGAAACTCGACGTGCTAAACAAGAGGAACATAATCAAAAGGTGTTAGCCGTTGAAGGGATGACATCACCGGCGACCAACACCACCCCACCACCACCGCATGACCACCAACAGCAGCAGTCCCGCGGCAGAGGTCGTGGCGGCAGAGGCCGCGGCAACAACAACAAAGGCAAGGGCCAACGCAACCAGTGGGCTGGACAGCAGCCAGGCCCAAATCCTGCAGTTTTCCAGTGGGCTGGACAACAACCAGCATGGCCCAACCAGCAGAATTGGGCCTCGCCTGCATGCCCATACCCGACTGCAGGGGCCCAGTTCCAGCAGCCTGCATAGTTAACTGGCCTATTGGGCCCTTCTCCAGCCACCAGGCAGGCCCACCTAATCTCGGTCCAGCAACAGCAGCAGCCCAGCAGCCTGGACCCCACTGATTTGGGCCAGGCCTACAACACCGTGAACCTTCAACAGCCCGACGAAAATTGGTACATGGACACTGGAGCCATATATCACCTCACCCGGTCGTCAGGTAACTTATCTCAACTACGTCGGTTAAAGTGTGCTCAATTTATTACTGTCGGCAATGGTCATCGCATTCCAATTGAAGGTTACGGTAACACATACACCAAACATCCACACCCACCTTTCTCCCTAAACCACGTCCTATACACCCCTAACATCATTAAAAACTTAATCTCTGTTAGAAAATTCACTAGCAATAATTCTATGTCTGTCGAATTTGACCCTTTTGGTTTTCTGTAAAGGAACTCAATACGGGGAAAATTCTTACACGCTGTAATAGTGTAGGAGATCTCTACCATTTACTCAAGCACCTCTATCCCTTGCGGCGATCTCTCCTTCAACTTGGCACAACAGACTTGGACACCCCAGAGACCCAGTTTTTACTTTTCTTAGGACTTCTGAGCGTATTCAATGTAATAATGAGAAAATTGCCCACCACTGTTTTTCTTGCCCACTAGGCAAGCATACTCGTCTTCCATTTATGTCATCAAACAATGTTACTTTTTCTCCTTTTGATATTGTTCATACTGATCTGTGGACATCTCCGATTGTTAGCTTTTTGAATCACAAATTCTATCTAGTATTCTTAGATGATTTTTCATATTTTTTCTGGATTTACCCACTGAAATTCAAATCTGAAGCTTTTCCCAAATTCCTTGAGTTTCAAAAATTCATTAAAACACAATTTGAAAAATCTATCAAATCATTCCAATGTGATAATGAACGTGAATTTAATAACTAGGCATTTCACAATTTCTGTTCTAAACAAGGCATGTTTTTCCATTTTTCTTGTCCCTATACTTCCTCCCAAAAAGGAAAGGCTGAACGAATTATACGTACCATCAATAACATGGTTCGCACTCTTCTGTTTCATGCATGTCTACCACCGCCTTTTTGGGTCTATGTTGTTAAAATGGTAGAATCCCTTCTTAATATTTTACCAACTAGCACTCTCCAAAATAAGACCCCTACCGAAATCTTAAACCGTAGGCTACCATCATATGATCACCTAAGTATTTTTGGATGTTTATGCTACCTCAACATAGCCTCCACTGCACCTCACAAACTTGCCCCTCGCACTCTGCCCTGTGTCTTCGTTGGTCTATCTCTTAATCATCGGGGCTACATGTGCTATGATATTGCCACTCGCAAAATCATCATCTCCCGTCACGTCACCTTTGACGATACCACCTTTCCTTTTTCAAATCTTCAAAAAATTCAGACCACCGATTACATCTTTCTCGATGAACCGAGTCTGTCTCCGGCCATCCAAACTCTATACCAACAGCAGCCTACTATTCCCACAGTCCCACCACTGTCTGGCACAACCCAAATAGATCCCTGCTCTCGGTCCAACACCCCTGCTGCATCCAGTCGAGTCTCCTGCACCACCAGTAGACTACCAGTCCCCCAGTCCAGAAAATAGAAGCCCGCAACCTACCAGTCCCGCAAGACTGCTGCCCACCGGTCCAGAACCAGTGGACCTGCAACCTCCCAGCCCTGACCTCCCACTACTGCCCTCTCATCGCATAGAGACTCGTGCACAATACGGGATCTTCAAACCCAAGGTTCACTTCAATCTCTCCACACAAACCTTATCACCCATTCCAAAGAATCCAAAACTAGCAAAATTGGACCATAATTGGTATGCGGCCATGTGCGAGGAATTTAACGCTTTAACCAAGTAGAACACTTGGGATTTAATACCTAGACCAGACGGTGTGAATGTCATCCGGTGTATGTGGCTATTTCGTCACAAGTTCAGAGACATTGGTGACTTAGAGAGATATAAGGCACGACTAGTTGCCAATGGCACTAATCAGTAGAAGGGTATTGATTGTGGTAAGACATTCAGTCCGGTTGTTAAACTGGCCACTATTCGGACTGTTCTCAGTATTGCTATAGGCCTGCATTGGCCGATTCATCAGCTTGATGTCAAGAATGCATTTCTTCATGGGGATTTGAAAGAAACTGTGTACATGCATCAGCCCCATGGCTTTGTTCATCCGGCAGTTTCGTAGTTTGTATGTCGTCTCAGGAAGTCATTGTATGGATTGAAACATGCACCCCGCGCTTGGTATGATCGTTTTGCCAAGTATCTTCTACAGATTGGTTTTATATATACCAGTTGTGATAACTCTCTTTTTACTTTTCACCGAGGTAGCAGCACTGCATATTTGCTATTATATGTCGATGACATTGTCCTTACTGCCTCATCGGACGGTTTGAAGAATGAAATCATTGCTCTACTCAAAACTGAATTTGCTATGACTGACTTGGGCAATCTGAGTTATTTTTTGGGTATATCGGTGACCAGATCTGCAACCACTATGTTCTTATGTCAGCGTAAGTATGTAGAATAGATAGTGTACATGGCCAAAATAGCAAATTGTAAAATTATGCCAACTCCGGTGGACTCAAAATCCAAGCTTAGTGCGAATGACGGTGCTTCAGTTCCTGATCTCACTCTATATCGGAGTCTTGCAGGTGCTCTTCAGTATCTTATATTCACTAGGCCTAATATTGTATATGCCATTCAGCAGGTGTATCTGTTTATGCACGACCCCCGAGAGTCCCATTTTTCCGCCCTCAAACGTATTATCAGATACGTTAAGGGCACACTAGACTTTGGATTACATCTATACCCCTCTGCCCCAACCAAGTTACTCGCCTATACGGATGTAGATTGGGCAGGATGCCCCGACACACGTCGCTCCACCTCAGGGTACTGTGTATTTCTTGGGATAATCTTATATCATGGTCCGCCAAGCGGCAAGCCACGCTATCCCGTTCGAGTGTTGAAGCAGAATATCGCGGAGTTGCTAATGTCGTTGCTGAGATCTGTTGGCTCTGAAATCTTCTTTTAGAGCTCCAGTGTCCACTACGAAAGGCGTCTATAGTCTATTGTGACAACATTCTGCCATCAATATGTCTCATAATCCGGTCCAGCATCAGCGGACTAAGCATATTAAGATGGATATCCACTTTGTGCGAGAGAAGGTTGCCCGTGGTCAGGTCAAAATATTACACGTACCTTCCTCCTATCAGTATGCAGACATTTTCACAAAGGGACTATCGCGACAGCTCTTCACCGACTTCCGATCCAGCCTTAGCGTTCGGCCTCCTCCCGCTTCGTCTGAGGGGGAGTATTAGCGAATATTCTCCGAATATTCACCGTATATTTTGTAATTATGATAGATGTATATTTAAGGTAACTTAGGATTCTGATTGTATTAGGAATCAACCATTTAAGGTAAGTTAGGATTCTTACTGTATTAGGAATCAACCTTTGTACAACTATATATATTGTGAATAATGAAAGGAATCCCTAAGGGAAATTATTCTATCTCGCACCCCGAAAAGATTTCAAAAGGAAGTGAAAAGAGACGTCAACTAGTAAGTCTAAAAATGTCATTGGCTACTCTGATTTCGAAGAAGCAATGGAGCATCCTAAAGCCAACAAATAAGGTTGAGAAACGGTGAAACATCGAAGAAGAAAATCGAGAAAGCACAAATATCAAAGAAGAAAGAAAAACGTGATTAAATTGGTCCTAGTTACTCTTCGGGGCGGAGTGGAAGAAAGGGGATTCTCGAACGCGGTATAAAAAAAGTATTTACACTTTAATCTATAAATATTTGGTTACTTGAGTGTGTATGATTTTTTGGTATATCAAGTGTCTAGTTGATATTTTTGTCTGCTTTTTTGAGTTCCAGGGTTGTATGGAATATGTATGTAAAATGGTGTGACTATGATAAATGGTGACTGTATGATTTTTCTTAAACATTTGTTTAGCATTTTTGTGCATGTAATGTGTATGATTTTTCTTAAAGTAGCCGAATATATTAGCATAGTGTCCAAGCTATTCTCTATTAACAAAGGTCCAATCAATTTTGAACCAAATCCATTGTAAACCTTGTCTATCCTTTCCTATGTTAGACACATAATTTTTACCCTCTAATACTTTTATTTAATTATTCAAAAAAATTGAATCATAAACTGAGTGAAATATGTACTTTATAAAGAAAAAATAATTTTACAAAATTTCCCGATAACATTTTTCCATTTTATTTAATAAAATATTATTGAATATATTATTGTATATCGTTTGCATATTTTTACATATTTTTAAGAGATATTTATCAACTTTTTGTAAATTAAGGAAGACAATTAATTATTTAAATTAATTATTACAAATCGATTAATATTTCACTCCGTAAAACTAGAGAAATTGATTTGACTAAATAAAGTGTCAAATAGCACCTCAATTTTATTAACAATTTGATTTAAAAAAAAGATTTTGCACTTTCTGGCTATTAGTTAAAGGTTTGTTTTAAATTTAATATTTTAATTTGTGTTTTAATCTTAAAGAACCGGCCAATTTGGCCACAATTGAAATGACAAATGTCCTTTTTAAAAATTATTTCATGGCATAATTTGTAAAATTATCCCCCTAAATAACCCCCTTCTTTAAAATCACATTTTGGGCTCCCTCTTTGGTCTTTAAATTCGCTGAGCCCAATCTATTAAAAGACCATACCCGGCCCACCTCGCTTAATAAAGGCATAAAGGCCCTCCTATGTTTTCATTTCGACTAAGACGGGTTAGGGTATGTCAAACCCTAGCCGTCGTCGTTCCCTCTCTCCTCTCTCCTCTCTCATCTCTCTTGCATAAGACATATGTAGACATCAAAATTTTAATTGAATTAACCCATACAAAATTTAGATTAAATTCTAAATTATCGACATGTTAATTGCATCAAATTTTGGTTAATAAAGTCGGATTAATTATTTAAGTTAAAATTACATGACTTGAATGAAATTCAAAATACATTTGGGTTAGTCCATTAAATTGGACCACTACAGATGAGCCCAACCCACGTCTTTCTAGGTCATGATCCGCTAGAATTACTTGGAGACTAAAATACCCCTAAGCTCTAGCTCACACCCATATAAAGGGATCATATATCCTATTTTGAAGACATCTGAAAAGTTGCATATCATCTTGACTAGAATCAAATGAGAGCAACGACAACGAGCTTTCATATTAAAAGCTGCTAGGTGAATCCCTAAAGTAGATTAGGTCGATCAACAAGACACGTCTCCGCAGCATTGGAATCAATATTTACTTGGCATAGTTGAAGTACGACTTTCCTGGTCTATTTAACTAACTGAAGTTAGCCGAGATCGAGAGCTTTCTTATCATGCAGCTCCTGGATTGAAAAGAAGCTGGTGGGCCAAGTCTTAAATACATAAGTCTTCTCCAAAGGCCTTCAACAAGAAGGAGAATTTGAGAGACATTTTCCCTAAACACTCCAATGTGCTGCTCAAAGTTCTTCAAAGATTCAACACATCAACAAAAGTTCATCATTTGTTCGAGAAAGATGCTACATTGGCCCTCGAATCAAGGCAAACAACACAGAGATTAGAATCAAGGGATACATCTAGACTTATACTCACAAATAATCAATAAAATAATTTTTCTCACATTTGTTTTATTATTGCAGTTATTTATTTTCTGCTAGCAAAATTCATCGCGAACAACATTTTGGCACGCCCAATGGGACCAACTCTACCTTTCATCTTTTTATCTTCAAAATCAAATCTGCAAATTCTGAGATCTACTGTTGTGATGGCTTCAGAGAAATGTCTTGGTGTTTCATCCACAAGTATTATTGTTCTTGCTTGCCCAATGACTCGTACCAAGTTCAAAGCCGGTGGTTTGGAGGAATTGAAGTGTTTCATCTCCTTGGAGAAGCAAGACAAGAACAAACCAACAATGACGATTGCACCACCTTATTTTTGTCGCCTGGAGAAGTTTCTCAAACATGCTCTAACTTCTACAAATCTGAGGACTTGGTGGATTCTTCAACTCTTAATGTGGTGAGTGCTGTGATGACTAATATGACCAATGCAGTTGAGTAACTAGTCGCGATAATGCCAATTGTTGAGGCTTTGAAGAAATTTGTGGAGGACAAAGGTCTTCAAATAGCCCAACTAATGAACAAGTTAAAACTCTGCAGCCCTGGTGATTCTAGTCACAACCCAACACCACGAGATAAAGATGTTGAATCTGCCATTAAATTGTCCAACGATCAAAGTGAAAATCAAGTTGCTTCAGTTGTGACGTTGTCTATCTAACAACTGCAAGACATGACAACAAACACCATCAGAGCTCAATATGGTGGAATATCACAAAGGTATAATGCTCTAAACCTTATAGCGGATCGATTGTCTATCCATGCCAATTGGATATCAACCACCAAAGTTGCAACAATTTGACAAGGACTGAAGAAAAAGACTTCAAGTGATGATCGAAGCACCAAACGGAAAATAAACATGGTGGTAGGAACAACATCTGTAAAAGTCTCTGCCAAACAAAAATCGAAGGAAAAGTTACAAGTCAACATCTTTCAGAAGAAAAGCGTCATCCAACCTTGAAGGAGTTAGAAGCAAAAGCTTACACTTTTTCTGACTCCGATGTCCCTTTCATTCTTGACGAGTTACTAACTAGAAGATTATTGGACTTCCTCTATCAAAGCGACTCCGTGAAGCCAATAAAGTCAATGATCCCAAGTATTGCAAATTTCATCGCATTATAAGTCATCCAACTGAAAAATGTTTCATCTTGAAAGAGAAGATCATGACATTAGTTAGGTATGGAAAAATAATCATTGACGATGAAGACATAGCCAAGGAAAATCATGCCAGTGCTTATCTTCATAACAAGAAGAGTTCGGTGCAAGAAACTCAAAAATATAGGCTTTCTGTTACGTCCCCTAAGATTCGACAAGGAAATATTATGCTACAATTTTGGAGCTCTGGACCAGTTGAAGTTCCAGCCTTGAAGAAAACTCTAAACACGTTCAAGTTGGATACCCACTCCAAGGATAAGGACAATTAAACTTGGACATTGGTTGCTCACAAAAGACATAAGCATAAAAAAGCTTTGAAGTGTCGAATCCCAAAGGAGAAAACAACCATAAATCATCTGCAAACATGGAGAAGTGTAAAATTCGATGTCAAGAGTTTGTGCAATAATTCTTCATCATGAAGGGTTTGAAATTATGTTACACTATTGGAGTGCTTTTCCAATTTGCTCATCGATGCACGAGCTTAAACTACACATCACAATGCTCCTCGATGCACAAGCTTAAACTGCACATCACAATGCTCATCTATGTATGAGCCTAAACTGCAAGTTGAAAGGCTCCTCGATGCACGAGCTTAAACTGCACATCACAATGCTCTTCGATGCACGAGCTTAAACTACACATCGTAATGCTCCTTAATGCATGAGCTTAAATTGCACATCATAATACTCCCCGATGCACGAGCCTAAATTGCAAGTTATAATGCTCCCGATGCACGATCTTAAACTGCACATCGTGATACTCCTCGATGCACGAGTCTAAACTGCAAGTTGCAGTACTTCTTTTCGCACGAGCTTAAACTTCACATTTTAACACTCCATGATGCACGAGTATAAACTACATACAAAAAAACCTCAAATAAAATACTATTTCTGAACTACGTAATGACTTGATCCTCTTCATCGAGGTACGTAGGCAATTTAGAATTTCCTCCTAACTGCAGTCAGATGAGTACAAAAAAACGCATCCCTTAAACGTGGAGACAAAGAAAAGTTGTTTGCATGAAGTTTTCTTTGATGCTTTTCACATGCTTGGAGAATCTAAAGACAAACTTCTACAACTTTCGAGGATGGAGCGATTTTTCATGACGATCTTCTTCCATCAACTTCTTCATAGTATATGGATCTTGGTGTATCAATGGGTCTACTCACTCTGTCTAGGGGCATATTAACATAGTTCATATACTTGATCGTCATAGTTGCAAAACAATGGGGTACTCCAAGTGTCTCTCTTGCCAAGCAGAAAAGGGAGATGCATCATCAACTTTCTTGCCAAGATTGCAAAATACTACTCCAAGTATTGATCTCTCCAAGGACCAATGATAAGATACACCATGTAATTGATTTATCAACATCCAAGGAAAGTGGAGGCTCCAAGTTGTTTCCGCCAAAACTTTTTGAAAAGTAGACGCACTAAGTGGTTCCTCATCAATTATATGGACATCACTTACATCTTTTTGGTCTGATATCGAGACCATTTGTTCTCTTTCATAAACCTTCAAATGAAGAAATAAAAAGATGTTGGCACCACAATGCTTCAATGCGAGATAATGAACATTGTGAAACACACTTCTATATCAAATCTTGATAGGTGAAACAATCTATGGATTCTTCCATCAAGTCGTTGGAAGGATGAGATGCTCTTTGTACGTCTTCATAAAATTACAAGATAAGGACAAGTCGTCTACTTATTTTTCTAAGTTGCAAGGATAGGATGCACCACGTATTTGCTTGAGTCTCGACCGAAAAGTGGTTTCTTGCCGAATCCCTAGAAAGGTTGATGACCCAGCCTATCTTCCACCAAAGGCTATAAAAAGGAGCCATTCATGTACGTTTGTCTCCCAAACCAGAAGGATGAGGATTCCCCACGCTTCCTCTCGCCAGAGCTGGAAAAAGAGAAAGACAAATTCAACTAATGCTCCTAATTTCAGTGTTTGATTTAAAAATGTACAGCGACTGGATTAAAAAGGGTGGAGTTTTATGATTTATGAATGTTTTAGCCTTTAGATTCTTCTTTCCATCGGCTCAAATGGCTCATGATTCTGACACTCCGATCTCAAGGTATGAATATTTTTCCAAGATTGCTCAGTGTTGTGAGATTAACATGCCAGAAGTGGAGATCAACTTTAAAATTAATTCCCATCAATCCAGATGGAGATCGATGTTGATTTTTGGATATGTTCTATCCCCACGAGTGTAGTTTCTTTAGGATCAATCCTCTCGTCATTTGGGTGCTTCTACACCAAGAGACAGACGTTTTGGTGAGACTGTGCAAATTTGTGAGAATAACCGCCAAATCTGGAGACAAACTTCAAAAAACAATTTTCGTTAATCCAGAAAGATTTCGACTTTGATTTTTGGATATGACGTATCCCTGCAAGTATGGAGTATTCAGAACTAAGCCGCTCGTCATTCAGATACCCTAATCTCAAAATATGGATTTTAGAGCCATCAATGTGGGCTAAGGCCCATGGGACGACCCAACCCGGCCCGTGATTTGATAGGGTTGGGCTTGAATTTTTTAAGACCATTTAAGAATGAGGCTTTTTAGCCCGGCCCGAGTAAGTCCGCTAATCAGTGGGCTTGAGTGTGCGTGGATTGGGCCGGCTCGTGGGCCAAAACATTTAATAAAAATAAAAAAATAGTGAGAAAGTGAAGATGTTAAGACAAACTTGTCACAAACAGAATCAGATGTGTTTAATGAAGATGATGTACTGGTGTTCGCTACATCATAAGTGTCATGGAAGTTTCTTTGAGAATTTTATTTTTACTTTAAATGGATGAAATATTATCATTTTCTTTTGCATTTTATTGAGATCTATTGAAACAAAGTTATGTTAATATTTCTATTTAGTTAGTTGTATCGCTACTCATTAATTGTCTAGTTTGCTATTAATATCTTTATTTGGTTCGAGTGATGTCAATTATTAATATGTTAAGTGTAATAATATTAAAAGACTCAGTTTCGCAGAAGGTTTGATCCTACAAGATCGTTTTCTTCAGTTGTACCCAAAATAATTGCATAGAATGATAGAGATTTCATACCGAAGCCATACATCAAATCTTTATTTGAAGCCAAACTTCATAAGCATTATTGCAAATTTGCAATCATTTTATTTGTGGATTTGAGATTTGGTTATCAAGTAATAACATCATGTAATATTGTCTTGTAAATATTTATGTTAGCATTTTAAATTAAAGAATTATGAAAAATGGTCAGCCCGGCCTGACCCGTCAAATTCCAAAGCCCGTGTGGGCTAAGCCCAAATGGGCTGGTCTAGCCCGTTTTGACAGCCCTAGTGGATTTTTCCGTGAGACTGCATAGTGCTGGTAAAAAACACAGATCTAGAGTTCACCTTTAGAAATTAATTCCTGTCAATACAGAAGGTGTTTCGCTTTGATTTTTGAATATGTCTTAGAATTTGAAGTATACTTTCTACAAAATTAAGCCTCTCGTCATTTGGACACTCCAATGTTAAGATATGGAATTTTCCGTGACTAGGTGCAAAACTGTGAAATTAGATTTCCAAGCATGTAGCCAACTTCAAAAATTGATTGCGGCCTATCCGGGAGGAGTTTTGTAACTATTTTTTGGTATGTTGTCGATTTGTGAATCTAGTTTCTCAAGAACCAAGTGGCTTTTCATTCGGATTATCCTACATCAAGGGATGTATATCATTGTCGACGATGTCACGATGCTTCAACGGGGAAATATGAATGTGGGTGCCAATTGCACGAAACTTCCAATTCTGTCTAAATCTGATGCCAAATAAGCTCACTCCATTACTGAAATTTTTTAGGTTTGGCCAATGCAATTAACTCGAAAAAAATGACAAGTCTCTTACACTCGGTGTTGAAAAATATGAAACAATAGAACATTAGCATTGACAACCACTGTCTCTGTGCAGCCTTCGGTTTCTTCGCGAATTTGTCGACAATGACTAACTGCTCCGTCGTAGCCCCGGCGTCTGAGAAAGGGAAGACCGGTGCTATGCTCCGAGAGTTCTGCATCTCTACATCTCCAACGATCGATAACGTCATAAAAGGGAGCCTTGGCTTAGGCTTATGAAAAGCAAGTTGTGGTGAAGTAAATAATTGTGATGAGCAACTTAAATAGATTTTTTCAACGCGGTAGAACGAGTGGAACTTGTGTGTGCAACCTACCAATGTCTAATTAATTATGAGCAGATTGTTTTTTCTTCCCAAATTTTACTTGAAATGATAAATTCTCCAGGGAAACAAAAGAAAAAGAAGATACTCGGTTGGTGTTCAACAAGGAAATAAAATCAAAACAGAGTACTCAAAAATAGAGTATAAGGAAGGACAATATTTTTCTTCAATTCATGTGCATTAAATTGATTTCTTACCAAGTTTACATTGGAATGATTATGCCTCTACATGAAAACTATGTGGAAGGATCTTTGTCATATGGAGTTATAATACAACTTTGGTATTTGAATATTCATCAAGAAAAATTGATGCAATAAACTCATTCCAAAATTGAAGGAAGAGAGCTGCATATCTTTTTGGTTGTTCAAAAATTCAAGTAACATTAACTTTCAAGATACATCTAAAAAAAAGTTGTCAAAAACAAGTCTCAAGGAAGTTGTGTACGAAGAAAAAAAAAAGAATGGTCTTCACTGATACTTAAGTCTCAACTACAATTTCGACAACCTACACC
The DNA here is from genome assembly GCA_029783415.1 of Anisodus acutangulus. Classification (NCBI taxonomy): domain Eukaryota; kingdom Viridiplantae; phylum Streptophyta; class Magnoliopsida; order Solanales; family Solanaceae; genus Anisodus; species Anisodus acutangulus. The sequence continues at coordinate 25,330,849 of CM056490.1, read as the reverse complement.
TCGAAAAGTCTAGAAGTAGGGGCATCTGTAGACATCGTAATTTTAATTGAATTAATTCATACAAAATTTGGATTAAATTCTAAATTATTAACATATTGACCGAGTCAAATTTTGGTTAATAAAATCGGATTAATTATTTAAGTCAAAATGACATACTTGAATGAAATCCAAAATATATTTGGGTTAGTCCATTAAATTGGGCCTCTACAAGACGAGTCCAACCCATGTCTTTCTAGCCCATGGTCCGCTAGAATTACTTGGAGACCAAAATACCCCCAAGCTCTAGCTCATACCCATATTTGAAGACATCTGGAAAGTTGCATATCATCTTGACTTGAAGCAAATGAGAACAACGACATCTACATAAGACTTCTCCAAAGGTCTTCAACAAGAAGGAGAATTCGAGAGACGTTTTCCCTAAAGAACAATCCAAAGTGCTGCTCAAAGTTCTTCAAAGATTAATACATCAACAAAAGTTCTTCATTTTTTTGAGAAAGACGCTATATTGTCCCTTGAATCATGGCCAACAACACATAGATTAGAATCAAGGGATACATCCAGAGTTGTACTCACAAATAATCAACAAAATGATTCTTTCTCACCTTTGTTTTATTATTGCAATTATTTATTTCCTGCTATCAAAATTCATCGCGAACAATGTCATCTTGTCGGAATTGGCAAAATTTCAGAGCCCATGCTTTCTCTCAGTCCTTGCTCCACCATTTTGAGTAAGAGCATTAATTTCTCTTATCCACCCCCATTGTATCTCATCCACGCGCAAGGTAACCCCCTCTCTATTTTTGCTTTATTAGTGTACTGGACGAAGTCATTTAATGCTCCTTGCATGTTACCTCTGGCATCGATGATTTGCAAAGTTGACTATGACTATTTTTATTTTTTTTTACTATTATTTCCTCTGATTTCAAATTTTGAAATCAGTTTTCCCCACATCAGTTGGATTTGAAAACTTGGGGTTCCTGGGGTCCTATAAAAGGTTAAAGGGTGTCAAATGCTATGAAAAGTAAAAAAAGACAAGAGATGAAATAAATTGAATGTCAATTCTGTTTCAGAATCTCGTCAATTATGTTGTCTGACATCAGTAACAATACTTAGTAAAACAGTAACTTTAAAGAGTAAATGCAACGGAATTTAAAGAATACAAAGGTTTAAAATTTTCATAAGTTATATATATTATATAACTCATGATGGTCAATGACCAAATGTATTGTATATATATTATATACAAAATTATAAATTCCTTTCTTTACAGATTTACAAGATAAAATGGAAAGGATTTAAAAGTTGAAGTCGCAAATGACTTCTGCCTGAAAAATCTAACTAAGTAGACATAGACAACCTCTCATTACAATCGCTCCGTACAAAACTAATCTAGAATCTTAACAACAGTTGTAATGTTGGACAGAATGTTGTCGACACACTCAGGCAAAACTTGCGATTTAGATTTCTAAGATGAAATCTCGAGAGCTCTCTTGGTATTTTTGTAATCTGATTCTGGATATGGATTCACTGCAGTAGCCTCTCTATTTATAGTAGAGAGTCTTCCTTGAAAGACTCATTGATTGGTTGTGAAAGTTCTGGAAAAGATGGGCAGCTTGTGGTAGATGATTAAGGAGTGAAAATCTCAACAAGTTTGACTTGTTCCTTACTCGACTTCTTCCCCAAGCTTTGACTCTTTCTCCCACATTTTACACAGCTCCAATTCACCATGCCAAGTCATTTTTACTATATAGTAATATTTATAAAAATATTACTTCATTCCGTGAAGTAAGGCAAAATTGTTTTTCGACGATGTTGGTCCGAATGTTATGACATTTGTCCCAATATTTTTATGCATTCAAATCAGTACTTTAGAAGATATGTTGGATCAAATGTCACAACACCAAATCCAAAATTAACAATCTCCCCCTTTTTGCATGTCTTCACAAAACACATTACAAGATGTACAAACGACTTAGTGCATTGTCACAGATGTTGTCCAATACTTGTGATTACTGACAAGCTCCCCCTTAACCTGTGATGACATACAAACAAAACTTGTGTATACCAAGTCATAGGATTAGAAAATGATGTGAGCACATATATATACATATATCATGCAATATATACAACAAACATAGAAAGAACCCATTGTCAGAATAAACCATTGTCAAAATAAACATCCACATCAACCATTAACTGGAAAAAAAAATTCATAATCCAAACAATCATAAACCAAACATTAAAAGTTCATGATGCATCACACAGGCTGTTTCTCCCTAGCTCATTATGCAGCAGCAACTTTCTACTTTTGCATAACAGCTTCAGCTTCAGCCCTCAGCCTTAACTTGTTCAGCAGCACCTTCCTCCCAACAGCTTCTTCCTTTTGCACAGTAGTAGCAACAACTTCTTCAGCAGCATCAACAACATGTGCACCTTCAGCCTCTTGTCCCTGCTCCCCCTGCACAGATCCATCTCCTCCTTTTTGTGAAGAAAGTAACAACAAGAAATGGTCTCTGGCTTGAACCAAGGCATCCCTGGCAACATCAACCTCTGAAATTTGTTGGTTGATTTTTGCTATTTGACCCACTAGCCAGTCTATTGACAGGGATTGCTGGACTGAATCAGTGTTGCCCTGAATGTTGGTGATAAATCTTGTTATAGAGATATACCTTCCCAAAACTTTTTGAGGAGACATCCTCTATAGCAGGACTTAGATTAGCATAAAACAACTTAATCACTTCATCAACATAGGGTTCTTTTCCTGTGATAGTTTTGAGAAGCTGTCTATCCTTGAGGAATTCTATCAAGACATATTCAGTACATGAAGTAACATCTAACACTTTTTCAGATCTAAAAACTCTATTCTTGTACCAGTATTATTTATCGTATTTAACTTTAGAATAGATTTTTTCTGAGAAAGCACTTACCTCAATATCTGAATCAGACATGACTGAACTCTCGGATTTGGCACTGCTTGAGGATGTTGTTGTATGTACCTCTGCAGATGTTGTCTGAAATATTGTGTGAGATGTTATAGCATCAGTGGCAACATTTGGATCAGCCCTTGTTCTAGTACTCCTGGGAACCCCCTTAGGTAAGAATTGTTTTAGGAGAGTTTCATCAGGGATTTCCTCGTTTGCTTGAGGCATGCTGGGTTGTTCAGAAGCAGATGGTACTTCCTCACTTTTCTCTTCCTCAGTTGAGAACACATAGTCTGAATCACCACTGGCACTGCTCGAGTAAGAATGTTTAGTTCTTTTTCTGCTTGAACCTTCATGGACTATTTTCTCAAACATCCTACTTGACCGACGAGTCGAAAAGGTATAGGACATTGGTCTTTTACCCAAAGATGAAAAATCAAAATTTTGATCAACATTTATAGGGTTGTTATTATTTTCCGGGTAACTAATATCTAGAGGGTCATCATCGCCTCTAAGAACTATTGCAGTACACCGGTTTTGAGGCAGATTTAAGGAAGAACATAGGCCGAGTTGTTGAGGGGTATTATGCTTGGGTTTTTCTGATTCTGATGAAGGGCTAATATTTATGGGAGTGTTGGGTGGAATGTTGGTTGATATTTGTTCTGACATTGGAGAGATTTCCATAGGTGAAGCTTGAGAGGGTTTTGAGATTGAGATTGGAGTTTGATTTGGTGATTCCATCAGGTAAGAGAATGTATACCCGATGTGTTTTTCCCCCTTTTTTATTTTTATTTTTATGGGAAAATTCAAAAATTCAAAAATGATAGCAAATGAGAGGAATATTTATATACATGGCTAACCTTTCTTAGAAACAAAGATCCCTTAATTTTAGGTATTTCATTTGTACACAATAACTTACACCTACAATATAGGGATAAAAAAAATAAACATCATGATAAGGATAAACTTTAATCTCATCCTTTTAGGTTGTGAAATTCCTATAAACAAGGCATATAATAATGAGAGAGATCTGATGATTCAACAATCAGATAAGTACAACATCCCAACACATATCACATTATGAAAATGTCAACAGCAATGTTGGCAACATTTTGGACGACACAAATATTTTTGAACCCACGAGAACTTTTTGTTTTGGCAACAAATCAAGACACGTTTTATATGTATTTTATGAATTTGACCAATGACCAATGTAACATTTTCTCATCGTGTCCTTGATGTAGTCATATAACACATACACATGAATTTTCCATGTCAACAATAAGAATGCTTATTTAGTATTCTCAAAACTTCTTTTGAAGCACTTGATACTCCTATAGAATAGGAACGGTATATTTTCAAGGGCTTTGCCCATTTTTCTCAGTTGCCAGATATGTGTATAGGCTTTGCCTTATTTTGATACTCTCTTTTTATGATATATATATGTATTCATATATCATCGCAGAGAACAGCATCACATTTGAATCACATTCTTATTTAAGGATCATGCTTGTGTGACCAAATGTTAAGAACTATACAACAACAATAATCAGTTAATAGTATAACATAAGTAAATGTCACCTGAAATATTAGACAACATTTCAGTTGACATTCACCAAAAATGCCTTTTTTTAGAGATTGCAAAGACCAAGAGATTTCTTTAAACTAGAAAATCTCTCATGGTCCAAAGCTTTTGTAAAAATATCAGCTAGTTGATGAAGAGTATCAACATGTTCAATTTTAACTAGCTATTTTTCAACTAAATCTCTTAAAAAGTGATGTCTAATATCAATATGTTTTGTACGTGAGTGCTGAACTGGATTTTTGGAAATATTTATAGCACTCAAATTATCACAGTACAAAATTAAAATATTGCTAGTAAATCCATAGTCGTCTAACATGTGTCTTAGCCATATTAATTGAGAGCAACAACTTTCAGCTGCTACATATTCAGATTCAACAGTTGAAAGTGAGACACCGTTTTGTTTACGACTATACCATGAAATAAGGCTATTGCCAAGATAAAAACATCCTCCACTTGTACTTTTTCTATCATCCATATCTCCAGCCCAATCCGAGTCACTAAATCATATTAAATAAGGATTAGTGTCTTTGAAATACCAAATTCCCAACTCACATATGTCAGAAACATATCGAATAATACGTTTCATGGCATTTAAGTGGGGCATTTAGGGACAGGCTTACAAACACAAACACTAAACATAATATCTGAGCGACTAGCAGTAAGATAAAGAAGTTTACCTAGCATAGATCGATATAATGTTGGGTCGATATTTTCACCAACATTATCCTTACATACCTTCTGTGATGAACCCATTGGCGTCTTTATTTGTTTAGCGTTATCCAAATCAAATCTCTTAACTAGATTCTTGGCATATTTACTCTGTGGGATGAAAATGACATCATCACTTTGCTTTATCTGCAAGCCTAAGAAAAAAGTTAGTTATGCTTATTTCAAATGTTGATGACATAGCTTCGACAGATGAATTTAGATATGACTGTGAGGTCTACCCAAAGACTATGTCATCCACGTAGATTTGAGCAATTATAATATCTACACCGTGTTATTTAATAAATAAAGCACGATCAGCTTCGCCATGGTTAAAACCAAACTCAAGAAGAAAGTTAGTTAAACGATCATACCATGCACGAGGGCCTTGTTTCAACTCATACAAAGCCTTTTTGAGTTTGTACACAGTGTGGATGGTAAGGATCTTCAAATATTTTTTGTTGTTCAACATATACCTCCTTGTCAAAAAAACCATTAAGAAGGCACATTTTACATCCATTTGGTGTAAAGTAATTTTCAGACAACAAGCAATGGCAAGTAAAAGCCTAATTGACTCAATTCTAGCTACAGGTGCGAATATTTCGTCAAAATCAATTCCTTCAACCTGAGTATATCCTTGTGCAACTAGACGAGGTTTGTTTCTAACAATTGTTCCCGATTCGTCTGATTTATTTTTAAAAATCCACTTAGTTCCAATTACATTTGTATTATTTGGACGTGGAACTAAGTACTAGACTTCATTTCTAGAGAATTGTTCAAGCTCTTCTTGCATTGCTTGAATCCAAAAATTATCTTTGAGTGCTTCTAAAATATTTTTTGGTTCCAAAGTAGATATAAAACAAGAAAGACAAACCTCGTGGTATATGGTAGACATACACACATACCTTAATATTTCTCTGCAGTTAAGTGGTTCTTTCCCTCTTGTTTTAATTCCTTCAAAAACTCCCTATCACCTGGCCCGTGGGATGATTCTTCCAAATCCTTGATAAGGGGTCCCTTCAAAATTGATCTGATAATTCAGCATGTGACTCCTCATCCATGGCCTATGTGGTCTCTATTCCAAGTTTAGATGTTGCCTCGGGTGTGGCAACATTTGGGGCAACATCTGATTCTTCAACAGTCTGCGCATTTTCCACTGAAACTATAGTGTTATTTTCAGTTGTATTTCCTGTAAGATCAGAAAAATCATCAAAAATAACATTTACAGACTCTTGTACAGTTCTGGTCCTCAGATTGTATACTCTATAAGCATGACTATTTTGGAAATAGCCAACAAAAATTCATTTATCACTCTTAGAGTCAAACTTTGCCAAATTATCTCTATCATTTAAAATGTAACAAATACATCCAAAAATATGAAAGTAACACAAGTTAGGTTTCTTTCCATTTATAAGCTCATAGGGAGTCATCTTTGTTCCTGGCCTTAGATAGACTCTATTAACTATATGATTAGCAGTATTCAAAGCTTCTGCTCATAAACGTTTTGACAAATATTTAGAACCAAGCATAACTATAGCCATTTCTTGTAATGTCATATTCTTTCATTCTGCAACCCCATTCTGTTAAGGAGTTTTGGGGGCAAAAAACTCATGAAAAATTCCCTTTTTTCTCACAAAAAATTGAGAATGAACTATTTTCAAACTCTTTTCCATGGTCGGATCTAGTTCGAAAAATAGGAGAATAGAATAAATTTCTAATGATAGAATGTAAGATTTTAAACATGTCAAACGTTTGTGATTTTTCTTTCAAAAATATATATCCAAGAATATCTAGAAAATCATCTACTATCACAAAGGAACCTCATGCCTCCTAGACTGTCTACTTCAATTGGACCCATTAAATCCATATGTAATAATTGAAAACAATGGGACGTACCAGAATGTTGTCCGTCGTGTTGGACAACATTATGAGAGACACAGGTTTTCTTACCTTTCAAACAATCTTCACAGACAGTTTTACCTTTATGGCTAAGTTTGGGTATGCCTCTAACTGCTTTATATGAGATTATTTTTTCTAAATTACGGTAGTTGACATGCCCCAACTTTTGATGCCATAGTGTTGTGTCATCGATCTTAGCATTATTGCAAGTTTCTTGCCTTGTAACAAGATAACAATTATCACATGTTCTTGTACCTATCATGACACATATATTGTCTTCATTCGTAATATTACATGCATTCTTATTAAACTTTACCTCAAGATTGTCATCACATAGTTGACTAATACTAATCAAATTAGCCATTAAGCCCTCAACGTGTAATACATTTCTTAAGGCTGGAAATTCAGGAACATCCAAGATCCCTTTTCCAATTATTTTGCTTTTCCTGCCACCTCCATAAGTCATGTTTCCTCCATTGAAGGATTTATAGTTCTTTAGAAAACCTTTTGTTCCTGTTATATGGCGAGAACATCCACTATCAAAGTACCAAGAACCTGAAATGTTAGTTCTTAATACAGTTATGAAAACATTACAAGTTACGTCCTTTTTAGGAACTCACACTCTCTTAAAATATTTTTTACCTTTTGGCTCAGAAATGTTGCTTCGATGTTTATTCGGAATGTTGGACAACAATTTAGGAAAAATTTTACTCACAGAATTTTAAAGTTTGAAACAATATGGTTTTAACTGTCCAGGGGAGTTATAGTGATGACATACAAACTTAAATATTTATGTTTAAGTTAAATATTTATGGCAACATAAAAGGTTAAAATAATTATTAGTAGAAACAAGGAACCTACATAAAATAATGAATGACTATCAAACAAGTTGGATAGAAGAAAAAAGAGACTCTGAAATAAATGTACCAGAAAAAGGATACAAAGATGAAGAATTGGAAAAAATATTAACAACAATGGATGAAGAAGAAGAAACATACGGAAGATTAGTAGAACTGAATACACAAATATATTCTCAAAATCTGATGATAGCAGAAATAGAATCAGAATTAAGAATGGAGATAGAACATTATGGATGAAAACAGATTAATACAACAACAAGAAAAAAGATTACAACTAGCAAGAATAGCTGAAAAACCACTTAGATATAGTAGAGATATAAACCAACATATCATAAGTTGTAGAATAGGAATAGAAATAATAGATGAAAAAGATAAACAACTGCAAAAGAATTATGAAATAATAAGTAAACAGGAAGAGAAAATAACATTCTTGAGAAATAATTTAGCATTAAAGGAAGAAAAGCTAAAGCAGAAAGAAGAAGAAAATGACAAAATTAGACAGCAGAAACTAATAGAAACAATGAATAAAGAAAACGAAATAAGAGACTTAAATGATATTATAAGGGAACAATATAAATACATAGATTTACTAAAATATGGATAAAGGAAAAGAAATAACAGAAGACTCAAAAGAAGTACATTACCAAATGAATACTTATGAAGGAGGAACAACTCAAACGCTAAGTTTTAAACAAGATACATACCAAAAAATTCAAGATGAGAAAGAAGAATTATCTGTAAAAAAGATATTTAAAACAAAATGGTTTGAAAGAAACAAAGAGATAAGATATATAGCACAGAAACATGAAAATATAATCGACACTACCAGTACAAATGGAAGGACAAAGATAAATTTGATAACTGACGAAGTAATAAAAAGAGAATTAGCAAAACTACCAACTAAAGAAGCATAGAAATATAGAAATGTTTACTTTGGAGGAGTAGAATTTACAATAAAAGCATATTTTCAAAAGAACATTGACACACCAATACAAATCTATATACTAGATGACAGAATATTAGGAAATCTACAAGATGCACTAATATCTGTAATAAAAGGAAATTTAATATACCAAAAATTAAAATTTACTGTACAACCAGACTTTAGCATATCATTAAAAGATGAACACAAAGAATTAGCTTTAACACTATACTATAAACTAGATGGAATAAACATGCCACCAGGTAGTAAAGTAATAAGTATAGAAACAAAAATGATATATGCCTTAACAGGAAATCACCATGTAAAGAAGCAACATGAAATGAATATAATAGTACCAAAAATGTATAAAGAAATACTTGAACAAATAGAGCATAAGGAAAATTCTAAAATAACAGTACCAGAAGAAATATTCATGGATTTTAATATAAGAACATTAACACCATCAAAGAGATTAATACCAAAAATAGAAGGTTCTAGATTAAGTATAACTAGAGAATCATTAATCATGCAACAGAATAGTTTACCAAGAATACAACCTAGAACAATAGACTTAATAAATATAGCAAGTAGTAGATTAAAAATCAGGGTAATAATATTTAAAAATATGATAACAATAGACGGAATAGCAGAAATAAATACAGGAGCAATTAAAAGTTTCATACACATAAGTAAGATAAACGAAAGCGAATGTAATATAATAGAACCACAAACTAATAATTACCCCGAAAACAAACGAGAAATAATAATTACTAACAGTATAAATCTAAAATTCAAAATCCAAGATTTAGAATATAAGATAAACATAGGAGTAATAGAATATGACATTTTTAATGAATTATTATTAGGAAGTGATTTTTTAACCATGATAAACTATAAAATAAATAACAATGGAATAAAAATAAATGACCAAGGAAAAACCAGATTCATAAATAAAATATGAATGTACAACTAAAAATAATAAAGAAAAAACAAAAATTAAAAATGATAAAGACGGCCTTATCAAGAGAAATATATTCCCAACTAAAATACTTAGAATACAGTGCAAAAGAAATAAAATTAGAAAATGACATAGAACGACTAGAAAAACAGTGTGATAAGTTTAATAAAATATGGATAGACATGGGAAACGGATGGAAAAAATGAATAAACAATCCTGACTAATCCTAACGAAAAGATAACTGCATTATGGAAAGAAATAGTATTAAAAGAAAGAATGAAAAGCGTCCTATCACTAATGGATGAAATAAAAGAAAATCAAACCAAAACACAACAAATGATAAGAGAAGAACTAACTAACCTATGGAATGTATCTGAAATACCCACGTTCAAATTAATACTAGAAAAACTAAACTTGATACTAGAAGAAAAAAACAAAGGTAAACAAGTAGAAACTAATAATGAAGCAAGCACAAGCAAGCAAAACATGATAACCAAAACTAATAACCACAAACCAGAAATGGTACCTATAGATGCTTGGAGAAGAAGTAAAATACCAATAATGGTAGACATAAGTAAAATAAAACCAAGATTGTCAAAAGAAGTAACAGAAACTTTAGATAGCCTAGTAATATTAAACAAAGAAGGAAAATTTTAATGGAACCTAGCGCGATCACATTCTTAAAAACTCATGGAAAACAGATTATAGAAAAAGAAAGACATAAGTATGAACCTATAAGACCAAAGCCAATAAAAGAAGAAACACCAAAAGAAGTAAAAATACCCTTAAAAGAAGTAGAAAGTACAACCTACGAATACCTAAACCTAAGACTAGATAAACAAGAACAACATATAAATAAACTAAAAACAGAGAACTTAAAGTTAAAATTAAATGATAATGGAGAATGGTATGACAAGTATAAAAAGTATAAAAGAAAACATAAAGATACAAAAAAGCTACTAAAAGAAACTAAAGTAGAACTAAAAGAAGTAAAACAAGAATTATTAGAACTTAAAGAAGAAGTACACATCTTAACAGAACAATTAAGAAGGTTAAAGGGAAAAAAGAAAATAAAGAAAATAAGATTAAGCGATGAGACTACTACAAGCAGTAATGAAAAATCTGATAGTAATACAGATGAAGATAGTAACAAAGATAAACTAAATAACCAAGAACTACAAGTGGTAGAGTTCATAGAAGAAGAAGAAAATTCTGAGAATACAGAAATAATAAAAGAAAACAACCAAATAATAGAAGCCTTGCAAAATATGAAAAGAGTAAATGCAATAATAGAAGATGAACCAGACAGTGATGTAGAAGATGAATACAACGGCCAGATAGAAACCGAGATAGAATCAGAAAATATAATAAATGAAGATGCAGATGATTATCCAGAAGAAGAATTAGTAGACCCTAATCTAGAGGTAATAACGAGAAGAAGAACAAGATTACCAGACCATATACCTATAGGACAACAAGCCGAATTTAAAGAATTTGTAGGATCAATGACACAAGGAGTAAACTATAACGGATATTTTCAAGACTTAGATAATGTTTACGATGAACAAGAAGTCGGAAGAAGAATAACAGACTGGAATTTATGAATGTATATAGCATTAATGAATAGTACACAAACAGAAAACCTAGATTATATGTATGATCTGATATCTAAAACATTAATTGGAAAAGCAGCATACTGGATAGAATCAATAGCATGTCAGCTAAGAGGAGAAGTACTAAGTCATGCAACTGACTGAAAACCAATGTTAATGATATTTGATTTACTATTAAAAAGAGAATTCTTAGGTGAAAAATGGTTAGTAGCTAAAGAAAATGTCTTAGCAGAAAGAAAAACAGAAATAATAATGAATTTGAATAATATGAAATGATGTAAGATAAACAAATTACCAGAATATATTATTAGCTTTAGTAAATTCTTTTACGAAGCAAGATTCTTACCAGAAGAAGGAATAATTTACCAACAACTATACTATGACCATTTACCTATGCCATATAATATTGAAATATCAAAAGAATACGCCCAACTAGAACCAAAAGAAAATACTCTAGGAGAGAGGATAAGAGTACTAAGAGCATATCTAATGAGAAAATGCAAAGAATATAGGATGCAACAAAAGATTAAAAAAGATAAGAAGATAGGATTAAGAGAAATAAGTGGATTCACGGAAAGAAGATTAATATTTGGATGTGATGATAAGAAGAAAGAAAAGAAATACAAGAGACATAAAAAGCATAGAAGACGCGAGGATAAATATGAAAGAAACCATAAATATAAGAAATATAAGAAAAGACCTTATTATAAATCATATAAGAGAAAGAGATTTAAAAGATATAGAAATGATCCAAAAACAAGAAGAAAATTTAGATACAAAAGAAAATTCAGAAAAAGAAGAAATGTAAATCCTATAGAAACAGATAAAACTAAAGAAGAAAAAGTTAAAGAATGTAAATGTTGGAACTGCAATGAAAAAGGACACTATGCAAATAAGTGCCCAAAGTTAAAGAAAAAAGGAGTAAAATATATTAATACAGAAAAATTTATAATGAGTCTACAACAGATTAAAGAAGATAATAACAAATGGTACGACTACGAAGATAATAACAAATGGTACGACTACGAAGATTTTTATGTCAGTGAAACAGATGAAGAATCAGAACTAGAAAAAATAAACTACATCAACCAACACTCCGATAGTGAGAATAGTTCTGAATAAAATGAACCCACTAGAAAGAGAAAAAAGAGAATTAATAAGAAAAAGAAATTACTGGATACAATATGAAGAATACACTAGACATAAACTGATTATTACTTCAACAGTCAATGAAACAGGAAGTAAGTACTATAATGATAGATACAACAAGATTACCAAGAGACTTGAAAAAATAAGAGAAAGAATAAACGAAATAAATTGGCAACAGATTCATATAGCAAGACATATAGAAGAAGCTATGAGAAATGAAAACATTAGATTAGAAGTAGAAGAATACGAACAAGACGAAGAACTCCAAAGAAGACTAAATGAAAACGACTAAATGGTAGCAATCCATATAGAAGCCCATATAGAATATAAACCGAATAAAATGATAAAACAAAAAATATTCATTGATGGTGGAGCAGATATATGCTTAGTCAGAAAAGATGTACTAGAATCACATAGATGGAAGAGATCTAGAATACATAGAGCAAGAGTATCAGGATCCAATGAACAATCAAAAGAGCTAGGCATAGTAACAGAAAATATGAGAATTATATTAGGAAAAACTATTTTTAGACTACCAATAGTATATCAACTAGATAATATGAAACAACAAGTTTTATTAGGAAATAACTTCCTAGACTACTTTAAAACACAAGTTATAAATAAAAACACATTTAGTTTACAATCGCCCTGTAATAAATGGATAGTACTAAAAAGAATATTACCAGTAAATACTTTAAGATTATGTACAATAAAGACTGATAGAAATAATAATTTAGAATTATTAAAAGAAAAATACCTTAATATGTTAAAAAGGAACTTTGGAGAAAATCCAATACAACTATGGGAAAAAGAAAGAATATATGGAGAAATAAAACTAATAGACCCTAACGACACAGTTAGAACAAAACCCATAAGATACAGCCCAACAGATCAAAAAGAATTTGAAGTCCAGATTAAAGAATTGCTAGAGTTAAAGATGATACAAGAAAGCAAAAGCCCACATAGTAGCCCAGCCTTTTTAGTAAGAAAGCACAGTGAACAAAAGCGAGGATAAGCCAGAATGGTAATTGACTACAGAGAATTAAATAAAAAGACTATTTTTGATGGATACATTTTACCTTATAAAAGAAACCTTATCAACAGATTAGGAAACAAAAATTGGTTTAGTAAGTTCGACTGTAAAAGCGGTTTTTGGCAGATAAAACTAACTAAAGAATCAAGAGCTTTAACAGCATTCAGTGCCCCTCAAGGACACTATGAATGGAACGTACTACCTTTTAGATTAAAAAACGCACCACAAATATTCCAAAGAAGAATGGACCAAGTATTTAGAAAACTGGCAGACTTCTGCATAATATATGTAGCTGACATACTAATATATAGTAATGACTTAAAAAGTCACATAAAACATTTAGAACAATTCATAGAAACTATAAAACAACATGAAATACTTTTATCTGAAAAGAAATCTGAAATATTTAAGAATAATATTGAATATTTAGGATACATCATAGATAATGAAGGAATACAATTGCAAGAACATATTGTAACAAGAATAAAAAAATTTAAAGATAAATTAGAAAATAAAAGAGAAATACAACAATTCCTAGGAGTAATAAATTACGCCTCAGATCATATAAAAGATTTACCATATCTAAGAAAACCACTACAAGATTTAATAAAGAAAAATGTAACCTTTGAATGGAAAGAGGAACACACCAAGGCTATAAACCAGATTAAAGAAAAGGTAAAATCACTACAAAAACACAGAATACCAACAGAGAAAGATCAACTTGAACTCTTTACAGATGCTAGCGATATAGGATGGGGAACAGTCCTAATAGCATACGATAAAGAAGATATAGACAAAGAAAAAATGCTAATTTGCGGATATGGAGGTGGAACATGGAAACCAAATGAAAAGAATTATCATATAAATGAAAAAGAATTATTAGCAGTAAAATTTGGAATAAAAAGATTGCATTACCATCTACTACCATTAAAATTTATTGTTAGAACGGATAACACTCAAGTAAAAGCTTTCATTACAAACAGGATAGACCCTTTACCAGAATTGAATAAAAGGAGAAAATGGCAATCATTCTTTTACTGTTATGATTTTATTGTTAAGAATATATCTGGAACTAAAAATGTTTTAGCTGATTTTCTGAGCAGATATAACAATGTCGATTAACAGCGAAGACTTTGAAGAATATATAGCCAAGACTATGAAAGAGATTATCCAAACCAATAAAATGATAATTGCCAAATTACAAGAGAATACCCAAATGATCAGCCAGCTAGGAGAAGCCATGAAAGACTTTTCTAAACTAAAAACCTTACAAAAAGAAGCCCAACAGAAAACACCGATTACCATACCATCCATACCACAGAAAACCTTTACACCATTCCTATCCAAACTAGCAACTATGCCATCAACAATACCTTCAACATCATCAGCAGTATCAATGGCAGACACCCTGAAATACAAACCAGAACTGATTAATGCATATGAAAAGATTAATAAGTTTTACGATTATAAGACTAACCCTGATATTGTACGCAGTGTCAAGCTGAGTAAATATCCCAGATTTATTTGCAGTGAAAACGCAAACCCGAACATCGTGGAAAGATTATTTACTTATGGATTCATTGACAAGATTATCACAGATGAAAAAATGAATAACATAACCAAATTGTCAAACATTATAGCAAAATCAACAGAGCTCATGATGGAATCCTTCGGAAGAGGAATCTATGGAATACAGATGCTGGATGCATCTACTGATTTAAAAGGTAAACCCATTGTCATTTGCCAAATCTTTAAAACTGGAAGGAATAGCACGATCAGCGGAGATGACAAGAACTTGAATATGAAAATACCCTGTACACTGGATAAATTTCAAGATTGGCTTAGCGCCAAAAGAGTATTTGGACTATTGACCCTAAAAACACGAATAGAAGATATGTTGAGAACAAGGAAAGCATCCGCAATTGGATGTTCTAAAGGCGGAGAAGTGGAAGAAATAGTCACCATATACTATGACAATGACATAGAGGTAAAAGAGACTACAGAATTAACCCTATTACTGAACAAGATTACTAATCTGAAGCATACACATGCAGACGAGACTATAAACCATTAAAAATGATGGTTGAACAGAAGAAAAGACCAGTGATAAGCACACAACATCATCAGTTAATATAACTATAAAAAAAAAAAGCAAAGTCCTGATCCTTTTGAATAAGGAGGGAAAATTATTTACTTTGGCAGGGAGTATGTAGTTTTACTACTTGTAACCCAAATTGATTAGGAGCCTTGCGGCCCAAAAAGAATACTATGGCAGGGAGCATGTAGTTTTACTACTTGTAACTCGAATTGATTAGGAGCCTTACGGCCCAAAAAGAATACTATGGCAGGGAGCATGTAGTTTTACTACTTGTAACCCAAAATTGATTAGGAGCCTTGCGGCCCAAAAAAGAATACTATGGTAGGGACCATGCAATTCATTGCTTGGAAACCCAATGATTATGGCCCAACGTAGTTTCAACTACGGTAAAGCCCAAAAAGATTAACAGATTAAACAGACTACTAAAGGAAAAATCTTCAAAAGAATCAAAAGCAACAGTTGGAAAGCATCAAGAGCAGCCGGACAAAAATGACACAACCAGATAGTTGGAGAGCATCTGAAAAGCAATCGAATAAAGGCAAAAGAAAAAGCGGCAACTTTGAAGAAAGGAAGAGAAGACAAAAGAACTTTAGAAAAGCAGCAGACAAGGAACTGTAACCTTTAAGACTTTTCAAAAAAGATTTTTGTCTATTACTATTTACTTTATAACTTTTGATTAAAGTTGAATAGTCGAGGTTATCTATAAAAGGAGCCTCTTGTACAGAGGAAGTTTCATTCGGAAAATACACAACTCTTACCTTACTAAATTCTCTCAACTCTCAATGTTCAGCTAAGCAACACTTAGTATATAATCGAATATCAATCAAGAACACCATAAGAATAAGAGTAGATTACTTTGAAACCTTATGATTAGAACCATATTAGTATGAATACAACACCTTTCAGACGATCTTCAGAGGATATCCATGAGGATTCCCAAGCACCCAGGCCATTATCCCATGAAGTCAGGTTGACGTAGGGAGGAAGAGCCAAGGTGGGTTGAGCAACTTAGGTGATCTGAAAATCTGAATAGAGGTATGCGTTCAAACTATGTGTTTCTAATTATGATTTTGATAGGTATGTTACTCTATTATTATGATGTTTGAATAATGATAAAAGATTATAGACTCTTTATTTAAAAATGAAATTGAATTCAAGATTATCCATCTTATTATCATATGCTTATTATCTGATTAACTCTGAAAAATGTTTAATTAACCAGATTACCATCTATATTCCGACCTCTAGGGGTTATTAGATGAAGAAAAGATCCGCCCGAGAAAATGGAGCATATGGTTTTAAGAGAGTTTTCGTACCCAATTCTTGCATGTGAAGGTTGACTAAGGTTGAGTATCTCATTCAATTTTAAAGTCCATGTATTGAGCTTGAGGAAGGTTGCTTCGGCTAAATCCAATTTTGCACGAATCTTACCAAATTCAATATCCTTTTTGGTAAGTGCAACCTCAAGTCGGGTTATCGTGCCTGTTAATACTAAATTCTCATGAGTTAAAGATTTTACCTTTTTGTCAAGTTGCTTGGATTATATGATTAAGGCTTTACAAATACTTTATAATTCATTAATCATTTCATCTTTGCATTCAACTTGATATATACACTCAGCCCCATTAATAGAAATAGAACTACTAAAGCAATTAACATGAGAATGGTTAAAAAATTCATACCTTTCGGATGTCGCTGAGGATGTTGATGTCGTTGATGATGTTGGAACAAATGGCGTGACATCTGAGACAATATTGTATACGACATCTTCATTATCTGACAGAGGCGGTTCAAAAACAATAGCTAGCATTTCTTGTGTTTCAATTTCACAATCTCCTTCCTCTTCTCCTTCATCATCACTGAGAGAAATCCATAGGTTCTTACCAAATTTTCTAAGAGTGTTTGCACATTCATTAGCATAGTGACCCCAACCAAAACATGCATGACACTGCACGGACTCAAGTTGTTTGGGATCAAATTTGGTACGATCTGAGTTGGTTCTTCTTAGTTGATTTCTTTTTTGTACATTTGGAAGGAATCTAGTGGGCTTTTGATTGAAGACTTGGTTTTGGTGCACTTTAGGTTTAGATTGATTTCTCTCATTGTTGAACTTCCTCACCATCAAATTGAATTTTTGAGTGAGTAAGACAATATTTACACCATCACCAATTTCTTCAAGATTCTCATCCTCTCCTTCGATTTGACTCTCCGATGATTGAACTTGAAGTGCCAAATTCTTGCTTTTAAACAATTCCTTTTGATTCTCAATATTCATCTCATAAGTTTTGAGTATGCTCATCAAGGTATGAATGTCCATTGTGGCAAGATTGTGAGCTTCTTCAATAGCACATATCTTTAAGTTGAACTTTTCAGGAAGAGAACGGAAAGTCTTTTCAACAAGTTGAGTGTTGGTTAATGGTTCACCAAGCACTTGACATTCATTTGAGATGTCAATCATCTTTTCAAAACAAGATTTAATATCATCCGCTTCTTCCATCCATAAACGTTCATATGTACTCATGAGCATGTGTAGCTTTGTTCAACGAACACTTGAGATACCTTCATAATGAATTTGTAAAGTATCTCATGCGTCCTTAGCTGTGGGGTAATTTTGAATGAATTTGAACATGTAAAGATCAACCCATCCAAAAATTGTATCTAAGGCCTTTTCGTTAAAGCTAGCATTATTTATTTCTTCTATAGTCCATTCGGATTCAGGTTTAGCAATAATGTCACATTCCTCATCCGGTGGCAACATTGGAACATCATACCCATTGGTTATAAATCTCCATGCACGAATATCAATTGATTTGATATGCGAACGTATGCGAATCTTCCAATAAGCATAATTTGATCCATCTAAACTAGAAAGTCTACTAATAGTTGAATTTGCCGGATCCATAGCTTATGACAATAGGACCAAACACTTATTGTGTTAAGTGTCGGCTCTGATACCACTTGAAATGGTGTGAAATGCTATGGAAAGTAAAAACAAGACAAGAGATGAAATAAATCGAATGCCAATTCTGTTTCAGAATGTTGTCAATTATGTTAGACGTCTGACACCAATAATAACACTTAGTAAAACAGTAACTTTAAAGAGTAAATACAGCAAAATTTAAAGAACACAAATGTTTAAAATTTTTATAAGTTATATATATTATATAACTCATGATGGTCAATGACCAAATGTATTATATATATATATATATATTATATACAAAATTACAAATTTCTTTCTTTACAGATTTATAAGATAAAATAGAAAGGAATTAAAAGTTGAAGTCGCAGATGACTTTTGCCTGAAAAATGTAACTAAGTAGACACAGACAACCTCTCATTACAATCTCTCTATACAAAACAAATCTAGAATCTAAACAACAGTTGTAATGTTGGACAGAATATTGTCGACACACTCAGACAACACTTGCGATCCAGATTTCTAAGATGAAATCTTGAGAGCTCTCTTGGTATTTTTGTAATATGATTCTGGATATGGATTCAATGTAGTAGCCTCTCTATTTATAGTAGAGAGTCTTCCTTGAAAGTCTCATCGATTGGTTGTGGAAGTTTGACTTGTTCCTTACTCGACTTTTTCCCCAAGCTTTGACTCTTTCTCCCACATTTTACAAAGCTCCAGTTCACCATGCCAAGTCATTTTAACTCTATAGTAATATTTACAAAAATATTACTTCATTTCGTGAAGTAATGCAAAGTTATTTTTCGACGATGTTGGTCCGCATGTTATGACATTTGTCCCAACATTTTTATGCATTCAAATCAGTACTTTAGAAGATATGTTGAATCAAATGTCACAACACCAAACCCAACATTAACAAAAGGAACCCCAACCCTCACCATTCGGGGAGTTCGATTATTTTGATCTTTGCATCATTTTTATCGAACGAAGTCCTAAGAATTTTGATAATTAGAGTTTCAAATATTTTTCTGAAATCCTAGCCTCTGATAACTTTAGAAAAGTCAAATTTAAGCCCTTTTTCGTGTGGAGTCTAAGTTCGTGGGACTGGGAGGAAGAAGCTCTCAACTTCAGATCTCGACTAAGATTGCGCATAGAAGAGGTAAACACAAAATCCTCTCGGTTTTTTATGCATTCTTTTGTGTTTTCAGTGATTGTGTAGTTGTATCATGCTTGATTAGGGCCTGCTTAACTGATTTAGGTATTTCTTTGTCCAATAGGGTTAGGTTTAGATTCATATCTGATATTAGATAAATGTACATGTTGTTTATGGAGGGTTATGTTCGAGATTTATGACACTTACTATTCCATTTAGTCGATTGTTAATGTCCAGATTGCTACATTAAGTGCATGGCTAGTATTACATTTAGTATGATGGAGTATAGGTTGTACTAGCACTTGTTTAGGAAAACATGATGAAGATTAGCTAAATATTTGGCATGATATGGTTTTAGGACTTGTTAAAAGCTCCCCCTTTACATGTTTAAAGACCATTTTGCTATATAATGTCTTATTTGTGGTGTCAATTCTTGTCATGTTTGATGAAATGCATATGATCCTATGTAATCATTTGGCCTAAGTAACCATGTATATCCAAAATATTGCCTAAGTGTCTTGTTTACTCACTTCTGTTTGGCTCATATAAACTGGTCATACATAAGCTCTGCCTGCTGAATTGATAGAATGATACTTGCCTTAGGATTTTGCCCTCCTATAGAGCTAATTCTACATGTTGAGGAGCTGAGCTCTAGTTGATTGTTTGCATCATGCTACTATGCTTGTACGTTATGTTAAGTTGATTATTTATATGTCTTGCCTTCTAATACATTAAAATGCTTCAATGCTAGAATGTTAACCCCTTGAGTTTCTTTTGTGTGTGTTTATTAACACCTAAGTTATCCTACTAAACTGTGTAACAACATGTCTATCTTGTTGAGTCCTTTTAACTGGTCCATTCCTAATAGGTGCTAATTGTCTATTAACTATGGTAGTATAGCTATTTGACTTATAGTATACTTGATATTCATCCCAAATATATCATGCACTATCTTGAAGTGTCATTATGTCTAATGAATAGCATGATATGATTTTATGTGAGTTTAGCTTAGCCTAAATAACTCTTCACCTCTGAAATATTACCCTTTAAATGGTTGCCTGGTCATTCCTGTTATCTCATAAGCCTACTAAAATTTATTGCACATTTGCTTTGTCTGTTAAATATTGAAACATGTCCATAACAACATGTTATGCCGTTTGAGTCATCTTGTGCCATGCCCATGTCTTTTGAGTTATTAAAATGGCATTTGTATTACCATTTTTTGCACTTAGTCAACTAGCATGTGCCATGTTAAGTTATAGCTTTGTTGCATTCCATGTTTAACTCATAGTCCTGTTTCATGTGATAAGCATGTATGGGGGATAACTTAATGTTGAAACTACCTAAGTGAATGGAGAGATTTAGTGAATGACTTGAATAGGTCTCACTTAATAAGAAAGTATTTTGCTTCTTATCAAGATATGCATATATGTCCAAACTGTCTACTTGTGAGTATGTGTTTGTTTCTTGGTTTATGAATTTGTTTACGAAAGCATATCTATTTTACAAGTGGTTAAGTATATGTTATGTTAGAAGTGGTTTAGACTTGTGTCCTTGCTGTCCAGTTCCCCATGATAAATGCTCAAAGTGTTGTAGGTTTTAGACCAACCTCCCCACCCCTTGTAGCTTGTTTGTGTGAAATTTGGGTAGAGTCTTGAGGCTCCTTCCTTTTCTTTTGCCTTTGGTTGAGAGCATGTGACCCATGTGGTAACATAAGAAGGTTATATCTGTTTCTACATCATAAATTGTTATGTGAATCTAATTTTTTGCTTGTGTCCTGTAGATGAATGTAAATAGGATCTTTCTATTTTAACTCTTGTATAATACTGACCTCGAGACCATCAAGCATGCTAGTTTGCTTAGTCTATGTGCCCATGTCCTTTACATGTTGGTGTATATTGCATGTTTATTCTCATTTAGCCCTGAGTCTAGGTACGCTAATAGAGTCTGTTTGGTTTGATGTTAGGATATCTAGGTATTTCATTCTTGTTGTATTTGGATTTGTTCATTGTGCTCATCTTGGCTTGATGTTGTTTGAACTGTGTGAAATGCTCATAAGTTCCACTTTACCCTTGATGCATGAATCTGCTCACGTTGGCTTGTCTTCTTATACCCTGTCTGATTTGTTGCTTGTGGTATGATATACCTCAAAGTATACATAGTGTATGCATCTTAGTATACACAAAATGTATACAGGAACTGTATACGTGTATATACCTGAAAGGTATATCATATATATTATGAATATCCTATGTATACCAACTGTTATATATATCTAGGTATATATCAGATGTATTCTTTCATATTTAAGCATGTGGGCATGTGTTTAAACCTATCCATAGTATTATCTATTGGGTTGTTCTTTTTTTTTATACCTGTAATATTGGGCCTGCGCTATCTTATAATCTCCTAAAACGAAGCCCAGTACTTGCTGATTGGTATTGGACTATTGTTTTAGGCTTGCATTGTTTCCTTTGGGTTGTTGTACTATAACAGTATAATTATTTTATATGTTTGTTCTTTACATCAATATTTATTCGTTTGCATTATTTTTCATGGGTTTGGGTGCGTTCTAATTTCCCCGTTTGTCCCCCCCCCCCCCATTCTCTTTGCATATCTCGTGGGCTTGCAGGCCCACACTCCGCTACATCCACGATTGTTTGAGACTATTGGGCTGAAAGCCCATTTTCATCCTTCCATCGAGTCCGACAGATTGCTGAAGACCCAGTCATAGGTAAAATTGACCGACAAAATGCAAGACGATCCAGTCATGAATGAAAATGACCTAAAAATATTGGATATTTATTTCTATGCGGAAACTGGTGGGCTGGTATACCCACCACCCCATTATATTTGTTTCTTGCCTTACATATTTCGAATTACTTATTTGTAAAAATATTAATATTTATTGAACCCTAGAGTAGAAGTTATTTGAAATCACTCAAATTATACTTTTTTATTCGAACCAAAAAAATGGAAATAATGATGAGTTTAATTTAAAAAGTGCTTTACTATTTCCAAATCAACTATTATGTTTATTGTTTCTCTCGGTTTAAAATTACAAAAGGAAAAGGAAATTTATAAAATAGTTCAATGTCAAAAGGTCTTTTTAAGGGGTAATCAAAGATTCTCGGAATAGTTTGCATATTTTCTCAAAGTGTTATAAATATTCTAAGTAGATCCCTATAATTAGAGTTTAAGGAAATGGGAATAATGAAATGCTTGGTTGACCTTTTTTAATAAAGAAAAAATATTGTTATTATAGTTGTACTTTCTTTAAAAATCTTTATTTGTATTGAAGTTAGATGAATACTTTACCATTTTGTTTTGAAATAAAAGAAGGGAGTTGTTTAAAAAGGAAGGATTTAATTTTAAAAAGAGAGCTTTTACTTTACTTTTTATGGAAAGCGTGTTGGGTGAAAAGCTTATTATTGCGAAAAATGATTTTGAATGACAAAGTATATTTATAATAATTTTAAATATTTCAAAGCAATTAAAAGTAATTTTATTATTTTAAAATCCAAGATCAACCGTATTTTATGAATTTTTAATACCGGGATGCTTAACCCCTTCCTCGGGGATCACTTGGATCCTTACCTTGAACTCTGGTTATTTTAAAAAATTTCCTTTTGTTTGAAAAAAATTCTTTAAAATTTTGTTTGCCTAATTTTTCTTATAAATAAGGTGGCGACTCTAAAAATAATAATAATAATAAATAAATAAATTCTAGAGTTCACAAGTTATGAAGTAGCTTTTATATCTCGCATAAAAGTGAACCGTTACCCCCTATATATCTTCTTCCAGCATGTGGCATTTCTATCAATCCACGTATTTCCACACAATCATGAAAGTCCATCACCTCACCATATGTTATTAAGTTGCCACCTAATTTGTTCTTGTTTCAAAACTGCATTAAAATCATCTAGGAGTAGCCAAGCCATTATAAGTGTAGATCACTATAATCATGCAACTTCTCTGTCCCTTCTCATCAAACACTTTTTCAGAAATAGTATGTGCGGTCACAAAGGACCCGACAGAACCGGGTAAGGCGGGATCGGGTCTTCAACGGGATTGGCGGGCCGAGACCGGCGAGATCCGTCGATGTCCCATCCCGTCAGAAAAGGGAACCAGTATTATCCGGTCAGGGAAGGACGGGATCGGGTTTTTTCATTTTTTTTTCACTTAATTTTAAAAAATAATAATTGAACAAGATAATGTAATAAAAATATCCCAAAATTATTTTTGTGCCTCTTATATTATTTAATAGAAATATAATTTTTTTTTGTAATACAATTATCAAAATTGCAACTTTGTGGTGTTGAAAGTTACAAATAACATAGTAAAATTGCAATTAAAAAAATTACATATTTAAAAATAACTTTTCTAGTTTCTTTATAATTTCTTGTGGTTCTTCGGTTGGTATTTGTTGATCAAATTGCTCGACGTCGCTTCCACCTCCGTCGGATAAGATGTTGTTGCATCTTCTTCTTCGTTGATCTCCGGTTGACCGCACCTTCTCCGCTCCTCTTATCCAATCTCTGAATAATACTGCAATCTCCAAGTTGTCTCCCCCTAATGAGTGTCTGTGCTCTCCTATTTGAAATCTGTTGGCAGAAAAAATGCTTTTAAATGTTGTTGATGACGCTTGAATGTTCAATACATCTCGGGCTATCTTCACGTCCTTCTTCATTGAGAACTGTTTGGTACGGTTCAACACCCTGCAAAACAAAAACATCAAACTCGCTAACTTGGTTAGTAGTGTTACCACTATACATTTTATGTCTAAAGCTTTCAATACCAGCCGCAGAAACAGCATGTCTTTTTTGAGGTTGTGTTGAAGAAGAAGAAAATGGTATGAAAGTCGATTGGTTGCTAGCACTTTTTTGTTGGTAATGCATATATACTTTTTTGCATTCATCTTTTATGCTAGACAACACTTCTTCTTTAGTTTGTTCAATAGGTGGTATGTCATTTGAATTTTTTGGAGTTGGAGGTGGAAGTACTGCTATACGATCATAAATAATTTCAATTAGTGTTTTACAACCGTCTATTTTAATAGTCGAATTTAATATAACATCAATAATATAAATAGTGGGAATAGGACTAAAATACTTTTTAAATTTAATAAACATTTTTTTAATATGTGATTTATAAGCTGATTTTTTCATATATTCACTAAGTAATAAAAATATTAGAGCTATATAAAACAACATAGTAGAAATAGTAGGATAATATATACCGGAAAATTTTTTTGTTGCTTGAAAAAATTTCTCTCGAAATATAATAAGTTCTGAATTTTTTTTTCAATCGTTATCTAGAACCATATCAGTTGAATTTCGATTATGGACATTAAAAAATAAAGTTATAGGTCTTCTATAATCATAAGTAACAAGTAGTTGTTCGTATAAAGAATTTCACTTAGTCGCTACTTCTTCGAAAAATTTTCTATAAGGTAGTCCGCAATCGTGACAAGTTTTTTTATATTCTTTTTTTCGTTGTATTCTATTACTTCTAAAAATAAAATTTATAGCAAATTGTATTTTATTAAAAATGTCTGCAAAAGTGTTAAACCATCCTTTACAACTAAATTATAAATATGGCACGCAGATTTTATATGAAAATGATTTGAAAAAGATAGAGTTAAAAGATCTTTTAAAACCTAATAGCATAATTATTAGAAGCATTATCTAATGTAATAGTCATAATTTTATCAATTATGTCATAATAATCGCAAACTAAATAAATATTTTCTGAAATAAAAGTATCAGTGTGCCTATCATCTATATATCTATACGCTAAAATACATTTTTGCATAGACCATTTATAATCTATCCAATGACATGTTGCCGTTAAATAATCATGGCCATTAGTACTACGGCATAACTCAGACGTGATAGATATTTTACCAAGAAAAGGATATAAGGAATAACGCAATTATTGTTGATATTCATGTACAAATTTAAATATATCTCTCCTAACAGTTGATCTAGAAAAACCGTTAAAAGTAGAATTATACATATCTCTAATGTAATAAATAAAATCAGGAGAGGAAGGAAATGAAAAAGGCAAAACCTCCACAACAACTAATTTTGTCATTGCTTCCCTATCTCTATGTTTATCGTATTTACGGCCTACAATTCCCCCCGTCATAAGGTTAACTTGACCATGTACTTGGTCCGAGACAATATGTGAACCTTGTCCCGATTGAGAGGGCATTGGCGCACCCGATTTTTCAGCCATGTATTGGTCCCACCTAGCTTTGTGAAAGTTTTGTACGTTTCTCAATAAACCTCTCGTCCCACCCTGACCTTTTCCCATTTTAAATTTATAAATATTTTTACAAATTTGATATCTAACTACTTGATTCTCTTCGTCCCTATCAAAAAAATTCATGCATCTGATTTTAATGGGCCTCATCTCATACTAGGGGGAATAAGAGGCGTTCAGTTGGAGGTGCACTAGTGAGTGTGTCATCTAGATTAGTGGGTGTCATCTAGATTATCTTCTAAATTAAAGTCTTGTTGAGTTGCAGAAAATATCTCCTCGTCTAAATCTAATGGTATTTCAGGGAAAAAATCATTTTCAAGTAAATCATCATGTCTAGGAATATGATGACTAGAAGAAGTACTTCTGCCCTTGTTACCCTACTAGAAGAAGTCTTACCCTTACCATTACCCTTAAACATACCTCTAAATCCTTCAATTTTAATTATACGCTAATAAAGAATTAAATATAATGAAATTAAGTGCGCTAATTAAAATAAAAAAACAATAATAATTTAATGAAGGAACTAATGTACCAAACGCCAACGACGTAACGCAGACGTGTAATCGAGATGTTGAAAATTGAAACTTTGCTCGATGGATGATCCTCAAGTTAGTTGCCAACTTCACTCCCAAATGAATAAATAAAATTGAATATTTAGTAGACAATGTAGACTTGTAGAGAGATAGATTGAGAGATTAGAGAGATAGTACGAAGATTAGTGAGAAATATGAAGAGAAAATGAAGTATTTATAGTTGAAAAATTAGGTTAAAGTGTAAATATAATAATTTAGGAATTAAAAATAAATATTAAGGGGGTAGGGGATTGGGGAGGGGGAGGCCAAAAATAACCGTTGCACAACGGCCAAAATATAAAATGGTCGTTGTGCAATGGTTATTTTGTGCAAAGGGGAGGGGATCGAGCGGGACCGAGGCGAGATCGGGGCGGGATGGGGCTATCAGGACAGGGGCGGGACGGGTCCGGGTGGGACGGGTCCGGGTCCCGTCCAGGTTCGAATCCCGTTATCGGTATTTTTTTTTAAGCGGGGTAGGAGCGGGGTCAGGCCGACCCCCGTTGGCCAGCCCTACATTCATCACACTAAATTGAAAAAAATCTAGCCTTCAAGTGAGCCAAATTCTCCATTCTAGTGAGCTTTCAGTTTTTTCACATATTCTTAACATGGTAACATATTTTGTGCCATAATTTCATTCTACCAGCCTTTATTTTTGTTTCAACCAACCCTATTAGTCTAGCACCTAATTTATTACCGAGGAGATTAACCTTTTTATGTATATTGGAGTCACTCAGGCCCTTGACATTCCAACATAGACAACTATCCATCTCCAATGGAATGAATTTTCATATCTCCCCCTTTACTCATCACCTCCTTAGTCTTATTTGGAACATTTGTACTTGTCACCTGTCTCAAAACTTGAAAATTAGTACTTGACTTTGTATTCAGAAGCTCTTCTGTTTGTTGTTTGCTGGCATTTCTAGGATTATCCAAATAGTTTGAGACTTGTTCATTGGATCTTGACCCCTTTGGACTCTTCTTGTACCACACTTATTACTCCTGTACATGAACTATTGTAGTTGGCTTCTCTGGTAGAACACCAATGGCTTGCGGTACTACTGATTATGCCACCTTCAACAGTTCTTATATGTGAGACTAATAAGGTTGGTACAAGCATAGTCCAAAGGCACAGGTGTTGGTATCCCTTCTTCTTGTGGTTCTTCTATTGGTTGCTCCTCAAGAGAAGGTTTTTGCATTGCCTTCATCATTCTACATTCCATTTCCTTATGGCCATATTTTTTACAGCATTTGCACAAAGTGGGTTTTCAATCATATTATATGTTTTGCTGAATTAGGTTTCCTTTCTCATTTATGAAGAATAATTGCTCTAGCAAGGCGCATCCATTGCCACCTTAATGAAAAGTCTAGCAGCATTGAGTCCAAATTTCTTCTTAGCGTTATGATCAACCATCAATGGCTTCCCCGCAAGACTGCCTATCTTACTAAGCCCCTTAGGTCTCCAGTGTTTGAAATCCAAACCTGGCAGCTTCAGCCAAATAGGAATAGTATATAATTCATCCCTTGTAAACTCCATGTCTATATTCCAAGCTTTAACTATAAAGGTTTGTTATCATAATGATATTCCCCTTTTATACCACCTCATTTTAGAGCCAAATTAAACTTAACCAACACAATTTCATTCAACAAAGAGATCTTACTGATCCCATGGATTTTCCATATTTTTAAATGTAACCACTCAACACAACAAATGGGGGGTGAGCCCCAAGAACATAACAGACTACCACATGCTGCCAACGGGCAAGTTAAGTGGTTATGCCTTCAATTTCAATGTCACATACAACAGAGTCTCCATGAATTTTAGGTGATACGTATTCAAGTTTAAACCAGCGTGATCAATCTTACTAATATCGAAATTGTCCCAAAAAGATGGTCTACGCGTCGATTCTTACTCAATTTCAACTTCCTTAACCCATCAGAGTTTACCACTACTACTCGCAACTAGAACAGATTTGCTACCTGACTTTTGCCCAAAATTATTGTTTCATTGGATTTTTGTGCCTGCTGTGTAGAAATCGCAGCCATAGGTGAGGAAATCACTTGCTCTGCTACTTCCTCTTTAGCAACAATCATTGTTGACTGAACTTATGATGTAGAAATCGTAGCTGGAGGTAAAAGTTTTACTGGCCTCACTACTTTCTCTTGGACCATTGTCCTCTTCATGTGATTCATGACCTTCGATGAATTCACTTGAGCTTCTTGTACTTCAAGGATGGTGCACACACTCTCTTGCCCATGGTGGATGAACTTTCTGCCAAAATATAGCGAGGGAGAAACATGCCCTAGTCCTTATCAGAAAGAAGTTATCCTATCCGAAAACTAAGAAAAGTAGATAAGCTACACTACAAAAGTAAGAAAAATTAGGTTGCCTCCTAACAAGAGTTATTTAATGTTGCAGCACATCACAAGTGGTTCAAGCTTTAATCTTGACCTTTACCCGCCCCTTAGACGGACTATTTTTATCAATATCCTATTCCTCACCATTTTCATCACTCATTACATCATGCCGCTCATCTATTACATCATCTAATACGCTCACAAGCTCATGACTTATGTCACTCACTATTACATCATTCTCACAACTCGTTTTACTCAATTTTTCATCAACTTTACCACTCTTATGCTCACCTCACTCAACTACTATAACCTTAGTTATGTTCTTAATATTAGTTTATTCGTCTTTAACCCTCATCTTCAACTTTCCTTCTCGAACATCTATAGCTACACTTCCAATAGCCAAGAACGGATGCCCCAAGATCAAGGGAATCTCGTCATCCGCCACAAAATCTAGCACAATGAAGTCCACTTGGAGTATAAACTTCTCTATCTGCACAAAGACATCATCAACAACTCCTTTAGGATACACAATCGATCTACTAACAAGCTGCAACATGATCGTTGTTTCTTTGGAGCTCCTAACCCAAGCTAATTATTGTTGGAAATTAGCCTTTAGCGGGAGTTGCGACCGACCAACTTTAACGGCTTAAACACTAGTGTTACGTATGTTGGAGAATCCGGTTCTTCACACATGCATGATCTACTAAGTACGTAGATAACCGTAGGGCCAAGAATCGTCAAATTTCATTGAGAAATGAAAGAGATATTGGTCCACGAAGTAAGGTGTTTGAAGCATGGAAAGTGTGGTATTGTGTTCAATTCTCCCTCATCGGTAGAGGAAGAAAGAATTGTTGTGTTTATAAGACTCGAAATTGGTTTGGGGTTTGGGACCCCAAGAGGTATCCCATGTGTTTAAAGGAGGGAGGACCTAGATGTGCTTCGGTTCAAGGAAAGACCACACGCGCGCCGCCGCCGCCCGCCCGTCCGGTCCGGTTCCGGGTTCTCGGGGCTGTGGGCTGTGGGCCTTGGGCCTTGGGCCTTCTGATATTATCTTTTTGGGCCAGAGAACTTTGCCAGAAGTACAGTTTGATCCCAGAAGTTCCAGATGTACAGTTCGGACCAGAACTCTTTCAGATGTACAGTTTGGTCCCTGAAGTTTTAAGATGTACAGTTTGATCCCTGAAGTTTCCAAAACGTCAGAATTTGGACAGTCAAAGCAGAAACGCCAAGCACTCAATTCAGCCATTTATTTTGGCTGAATTACTCCTCCTATAATGGCCAAATCCGTTGGTCTTTCACCATTTATGTTGGTGACTTTACTACCTCCATAATGGCCATTATTTGGCTATTATGGAGGCAGTTTTCAGCCCCTCAATCACCTATATAAACACCCCCTTACACCATTGTTGAGCACCAAGAACATACATATATGATACACGAAAATACAGAAAAATACACAAGCAAAACACTTTCTTCCTACACCTTCCAAGGCATCATTTCGTTACTCAATATTCTTCACAGTAGCTCTTGAGTTTCCTTTGCTCAAGTGTTCCATTGCTGTTTTATCTTGGGAGACAAATTGTCCAGGACGTATAAAGGATACATACGGGGCAATATTGTCTTAAGGACAGAGTGCCACACTCGACTCAGCAAAACCAATTTCCATTTTTCCGTCTTCAACAAAATTGTAATTTCAGTTTTGTGGTTATATTGTAATTTTCAGATTACTAGTTGAATTATTGAATCTTTGTTAATCCTTTAGAATACTTGTAATAGTTATATACTTCCCGTACTGCTTTATAAAGTACCATAGAGCAAAAATACCTAACAATTATTGTACACAGACAGGGGAAGAAGATTTATGTTGGCTCCCAGATCAGAAAGAGCGTTCCCAACATCAATGTCCCCAATTGAAATACGGATGACGAAGCTTCCCAGGTCCTTAAACTTTTGTGGAAGCTTGTTTTGGTTGCACTTTTTTTAGAGTGAAACTGTTTCAATATCCACCCACTTCTTGTTGTTAGTGACCACACCTTTAATGAACTCTCCATTTTCGGGACTTCTCTCAATACATTAAGTAACGAGATATTCACATGCACCTCACTCATCATCTCCAAGAACTTAGCATAGTTCGAGGTGACATCCTATTGGACTAACGTCGGGGAGTAGTGGAGGTAGTTTTTGTGTATCATCCCAATTTCTCACCACACGATCCATCTACATGGTTATACTTTGGCATTTCTCGATGAGTTTCAAACTATGGCTTCTCAACATTATTCACCACTCGTCATGGTGGGAATTTTGGTGTGTACTACCTGTTGTGTGGACCCCTCAAAATCTTTACCATTCCTTAAAGTGATAACATTAACTGTGCCCTTAGGATTAGGCTCCACGTCTACTAGTAACACACCTTTTTACATAGTTTTTTATGCCCCAACAAATTATCCCTCTAGATTTCATTTTAAATGGCCTTGGCCTGTGACCAACTCTGCTCCATAATCTTTTCGAACATCGCATTGATGCTTTTCTCACCTTATGGTTATGGCTGCTACTAATAGTTCTCATGAGGTTCTGTTTTCCTCCCTAGTTACCACCCCAGCTCGTTGATGGCAGAAGAAGGGCGGCGACTGAAGGAACTTAGAGAAGAAAATGATAACTTAGGGATTTTGTTTTGAACAAGATCTGAAAAATATTTGTGTGTTGAACAAATTACACCCCCCACCCCCCTTCTTATAATACGAAACCCGCCCATCCTTTTTTCCAAAGAATAAAAAATACCACCCCTTGTCCCCTTGATGCTATTTTAAATCCATGAGTTATTATCTAAGGGGTCTTCCACCTTTTTAACCAAAATGTAGAGACGCATTAGTCAAAGGGTGAAGACCCCAACCAGTCACCTCAATGCCAACTTTTAAAAAGGCTACAAGACTTTGATTTGATCGAATTCTTGTTCTGCGTGTGAGAATTAATTGCTTCAGCTTTTTCTGCGCTCACGAAATGTACTAAAATATAACTAAGTAATATATATAACAATAATGTAAATATATAATAAAAACATAAGTATTAATGTACAAGGTATAAAAAATGTATTCGTTAAGAATTAAGACATTATTATTAATTGCACAAAAAATCATAGTATTACGCTTTACATGTGCAAAAATAATGATTCTTGAAAATGACAATAAATTGACAAGATTCCTAAAATAAGGATAATCATCAATAAATTTTCGAAAAATGTAAAAGAGTGTTATTTCGTGCTATATAACAATCAGGGGCCCTTGAGACGTTGATTTTAAGCACGACGTAAATAAGATACAAATATTTACACTTAATAAAACACAAATAAAAAATATGATTAGATTATATCTGCTGTAAAAATCAAAGCATACCTGCAGATTTGGAGCTTCAACAATGACAATCAGCTCAATCACCTGAGATGCGGATCAGAAATGGCACAAAGAGGACATGATAGCAACAGCTCCGGTCATCATTTCCACATCGGCGGTGAGAGAAGCTCCGGCGTAGAGAGAGAAAACTGCCAGCAAAAATCTAGGGCAACGAAGACCACCTCCCTTTTTAATTTCGTCAAATGTTATATTTGTTCTCCTTTTCTTTGTTTTGGGCTGGACCCGATTTGGGCTAGCCTTTTATTTGTTGGACCCGGATCTTTAAATATATAAAATGGCCACTTGGGCGTAATTTATTAATACAAAGCTGTAAAAATCAAAAGACGATTATTTGCTGCACAACACAAATTCTCGAAGATGATTAAAAAATAACAATAAATTGAAAATTTTCCGAAAATAAGGATAATTATCAATAAATTTTCTAAACATACAAAAATATGTAAAAAGTGTTATTTTGTATTTTCTTAGCAATCAGGGCTCCCTGAGACATTAATTCAAAATATGGCGAGCCAAAATTGAATGTCAATAGCGACTACACAATTTATATTCGTTCAACAATAACAATAGAAGAAAGAAAAGATAAATTGTGTGCATTATCCCTTCACGATGCTCTAGCCGTCCTTCCGTTGGTCTTTTCTTCAA
Organism: Anisodus acutangulus; assembly: GCA_029783415.1. Taxonomy (NCBI): domain Eukaryota; kingdom Viridiplantae; phylum Streptophyta; class Magnoliopsida; order Solanales; family Solanaceae; genus Anisodus; species Anisodus acutangulus. The sequence continues at coordinate 25,297,790 of CM056490.1, read as the reverse complement.
AAATATGTATCTCCTCTAAAAAAGTATAAGGTGTATTTATAGTGTCAAGATTTGATCTCAGGACAAATCTCTTCGTATAGTCCAAAATCGAATTGGATTGCAGTAAAAATACACTGGTGCACTGCACAGGGTACCATGCCTATGCGCCGCACAAGTCATTTCTTTAGAGAGTGAAATTCTGCAGGTTTTGCAGAAATACACCGGTGCAACGTATAAGGTACCTACCCTCACGTAGCCAAATTTCACGCTACATCATTTTCAACTTCTTTTCATGCATAATTGACCCTCGGGTGCTTAGCCCGATCTGATTACTTGGGAATGACTTCTAATCAAACATCAAAGTCATTTTTTCATCTCTTTTTGTGTCAAATCATCGGCTTTTTATCAAATCATATCCTACACACACTAAACACACATGTCAAGTATAAATTGTTCGAGATGAACTTAAACACAAGAAAAGAGTAACAAATATGAGGCGGAATGTATCAATAAATATGTATTTCTAAACACCGATTAAAAGGGAAGAGATAGAGAGGATAACAAAAACTACCACGCTAATTTTAGAAAAAGAAAAAAGTAATTAGGAAAAATTCACTACAAAAAACTTGTTATTACATACAAACTTCGTCGCCAATCCGTTGTTTAATTGCTCATAGCTAATATAATATTTTTAAAACTCAGTTGCAAATCCATCACTAAATAGTAGCGACGTATTTTGCTGCTTAGCTATAAGATTTATCGGTCGCTAATTTATGTTATTAGTGGTGATTGGTAAACTGCAATAGTATATAAATATTACCTAATGGCCTAAAACATTAATACACTGAGAGACTTAAACCAAAGAAAACACGAACTCCACTATTAGCCATAAATATAAGTATTCTCTGCGTCCCCAAAAGATTGATTTGCTTTCCTTATTAGCTTGTCTAAAAAAGATTGACTCTTTTTTATATTTAGAAATAATTTAACTTTATGAGATCATTTATAATCACACAAATATCTAATATTTGTTTTAGACCAAATATTTCAAAAGTCTTTCTTTATTTCTTAAACTTTATACCAAGTCAAATTAGGTCAATCTCTTTAGAACGGAGGAAAAATTATTTTCCTGCAAATAATGATTTGACCACAAACTTTAGGATTCGAAGGAGGAATATTGAAAAACTTGTTTGAGGAGTATTTTAAATTGAATTAATGGCTTTACCCTCAATGTGGGTCTTCTTGGCATGAATAATCCGGATTAGTCAGCCCCAAAGCGGTACAAAACACCTAGCGGGAAACCAAAAAATTGATATTCGCAAGGGGTCAGAGAGCAGATTGATGTGATGATTTAATCAGTTTATTTTCTAGTCTTATAAGGAAAAGAGATGTTCGGCAAGGAAACTGGCAGTGTTTACAAGATAGATCTTTTTTTCTACGGATCATAGTGCATTGGCCATGACACGGGAAGTAGTACGTACATTGGTTCTGAGGTGGGGCCCCAGTGCAACTCTCAAAGGTGAATATCTTTTGTCAAGGGCTCAAGAGAAACAACCTAAAATTTCTCAATCAGAAGTTCTATTGTACTTGACATGCTCCTTAGGGAGAACAAGCATGAGACCCGCTGCATACGGCTTATGCGTGTTCTCCTCGCAGGTTATTAATGTTTCTAGATCAGCTACAACGAAAGCTCTTCGCTCGCCCTTTCTTTCCCTCTTTTTGACCGTCATCATATATGGGGGCGTAGCTACGCTTACAATGTCTGATCTCATCAGCACGGATAGGCAACAAATCATTTTTGGGAAGTCTATACAGATGACTTCCTCTAGTAATGATTCTATCTCCTCAGAGGTATCTTAACTCCTACTTTATTCTCAACCATATAGACTCGTAGCGTGAGCTTAACGATACTACTCTCCTCGTACCTCTCTGCGAACTTGGTTAGTGTGGATACTATATCCCCATAGACTGTACTCAAGGGAAGTAGTTTACCATCATCTCCATACAGCCGAATAGCATGTTCGCACCTTTCCTTCCTTACAATCAAGCAAGTGGCTTTCGCTCATCTCTTTCATTATAGTAAAGGCGAGTGGCTTAAGGCTCCTTTCTTTCTACTAGTTGTTACATAATCGCCAGGGTCAGCGCTCCGGATCAGCCCAACCCTCTGAGAGAAAAGGAAAGAGCCTTCCCACCGAGAGAGAAAGCTAACCTTTCTAGAAAGGCCCAATAGGCCTCTTCAGACCCTAGTTTCAGAGATATAAAATAGAACGGAGCAAGTAAGAAGGTAGAAAAAAGGACTAAGTAAAAAACAAAAAAGGGACGCAGACAAGAGAGAAAGCTCAAATGAAGTAAGAAGAAGCTGACGACAAGAATTTCGAATCATCAGAAAAGAGTAGTAGGCATACTTTAACAATAGTCTTGTCCACAAGCAAATCAATGTTCGGCAGCGGAAAATCATATTTGGGAACATGCTTTATTGAGATTTTCAAAATAGATGCATAAGAGAACACGTCTATCCCTATTGGGCATGGGGAAGATGTTCGAAATCCAATCAGAATAATCTAATGCCTTAATGAAATCAGTATAATAGTAACAAGACAGCTGAAGAGAGGATGACGTAGACAAGAATCAACTTCTTCCCGGTGAGGTTTTGATGTATCATCGAATCTGAAAAATAGCTTCTAAGTGAGATGATCTCGTCTAATTATTTCATGACACAGAATGAATAGATAGACTGATGACATGTCCAATACCAACCAAAAAGGAATACTTAAGCTGATTCCAAGATGTATGATTGAATCAAAGTGATTTGTACTTCATTCAAGCATTGGATCTCTTGTCTCATCTCAATTAAGAGGGGTCATGGAAAGAATAGGTTCAAAGTCACGATCAATTCCTTTTTCAAATCCTGCTGCAACTGCACGAGCCCTTCCCGCATGCCACAAATGACCTACGAAGAAGAAGAATCCTAGAACAAAATAAGAGGTAGCTAACCAACTTCTAAGCCGAACCTCTAATCGACCCAGACACATAAAGAATTCTCGACGTCGAGAGAGATTTGAGATTTCGTAAGTAACTCAGTGAGTGATTTCTAAGAAGGGCTTGGAAGAAGAAAATGAAATAGGAACAACCGCGCTGGTCGTAATAGATCTATTGAGTGAGAGAAAGGCAGAAAACTCTAATTAGATATTCTTTTTATATTGATAGGGATCCCCATTCATTCTGTCATTCCCGTCATTACGGACTTATTGTCCCTACCTAACTACATGGTAGTGGTCTAGGGAGCGCAATTGCTAGAGCACGGGAGAATGTTGAGTTTCCTTATTGTCCCTTCCAAGACATCCCTTCTAACTTCCCTATTTCCAAAGGAAGAAAGAAAGGTCGAAAGCTCTCTTTCGAGAGCCTCTTTTCTTATTCACTTGTGCTGGTGGCGGTATCACCGTCTACAGGTCGAGTCATGAGATCTAAAGTGCAAATACTCGACGCCGTGAATCAAGAAATTTGGGTGACATACATACGATGACGTTGGTCCACCGGTGCCTTAGGGGAAATCATCTGCGCCAGTGTAAAAAAAGAAATTCAACATTTTGCATTTTGATAGTAATGAGCGAGGAGAAGGAAAAGAGCTGAAAGTCACTTGCTTGACTTTAAAGTTAGAGAGGAGCGTTCAGCCACTCGATTTACTATAAGGAAGGAGAGGAGTAGAAAGCTTGGGTTGTAAGGAGAGGAAAAATATGGATTAGTTTCAAGAGCTACTTCTACGAGCTGAGTGGGGGTCGCGCCCCTTCCTTCTTCTAATAAGAGAGAGCGAAAGATGCTTGAAATGAGTTAGCAGGGCAAGGCTGTCAGCCTCCTTCAGATTAAAAGTAGCAGTAGGGGGGCATGTGTAAGCTGTTCTAAGAGTAAGGGGCCTAGCGAGCCAAAATGTATGTGGGTTGACAATTAACTTAATTGCTCTTTGATAGGTTTACTAGTGGATTGATATAAAGAAAGATATCGCAACTTTCGTAGCTCAATGCCTGAATTGTCTGCAAGTTAAGATCGAGCATCAGAATCCTGGGGGCTTGATTCAAAATATTGAAATCCCGACTTGGAAATGGGAAATGATCAATATGGATTTTATCACAGGTTTTCCCCATTCTTATCAAAAGTTTGATTCCATTTGGGTTATCGTTGACAAGATTATGAAGTTAGCCCATTTTCTACCGATTCGCACTACTTTTTTGGCTAATGACTATGCTAAACTATATATTAAAGAAGTAGTATGGTTGAATTGTGTTCCAATCTCCATCATATCCGATAGGGGTGCTCAGTTTACGGCTCATTTCTAGAGGTCATTTAAAAAAGTTTAGGCACCCAAGTGAACCTTAGCACAACCTTCCATCCATAGACTGACAGTCAGGATAAGCGCATAATCCAGACGCTCAAAAACTTTCTACGAGCTTGTGTATTGGATTTCAAAGGTAGCTGGGACAATCAGTTTCCCCTTATCAAATTCTCTTACAACAGTAATTATCATTCCAATATTAAGATGGCCCCGTATGAGGCCTTGTATCAATGGATATATACATCCCCGTTTAGCTGGTTCAAAATAGGTGAAGCCAAAATAGAAAAGGTAAAGCTAATCCAAGAGCGCTTATTGATTGTCCAGAGTCGACATAAATCATATTCGGATGTTCAACGTCACGATTTGGAGTTCGCGGTTGACGATTCGGTATTTCTAAATGTTTCTCCAATGAAAGGGGTTATGAGATTCGACAAGAAAGTGAAACTCAGCCCCAGATACGTCAGGCCATATAAAATCATTCGCAGAATAGGCCGAGTGGATTATGAGCTCAAACTACCCTCAGAGTTGTAAACAGTTCACCCGGTATTCCATGTATCGATGTTGCGCAAATATATAGGAGATCCCTCCCGTATTACTCCCATAGATCATGTGTAGATCACCGAGGATTTATCTTATGAAGAAACTCATGTGGCCATTTTATATCGCCAATTTTGCAAGATGAAACTAAGGAAGTTACCTCCGTTAAGGTGTTATGGAGGAATAACAATATAGAAGAAATGACTTGGGAGGCCGAAGAAGATACGAAATCCAAGTATCCTTGCCTCTACCAAACCACAAGTTCTTGTAAATTTCGTATGAAATAATTTATCCCACTCTTGCGATATAGTAGACTTACTTCATATTTTATATACCTTATTCAGGAGATCACAACACCCCAAGTGGAACCGGAGTAGTCCATACTTGAGATGGATATGTATAAGGTGAGTTATAGCTAACTCTTATAATTATTGATAAATTGATGGTTGTGTGAGGCCAAAGGTATAGTAGGTGGCCCTGTGTGGTCCTTGTGTTGGTTCTGACTACTTGGCAAGTTTCGGGATAGTCCTATATATAGATGAAACTTCACCGAAATTCTATTGAAACCCAAGAGTTAAAGACTCTCAGTTAGGTTCCTCAACATTCTTAAGGGAGAAAGGATATTACACCCCACAATTCTTTGTGCGATCGAATATGTAATTAGTTGATTTTAGTTCTAGCAACCTGAGACCCTTCCCAAGGGTCATGTATGACTTATATAAGTATTATGGAGATATACGAAAAGTTGGAAGTCAATTGGATTAAATAAAGTACATCTTGACAAAATTTGACGAAGATAAGGTGATATACAAAACATTCTACCCCACGGAAACCGATTCGCGTCATGGATCATGCCACGGATCAAACCCTCATTTTCTCCTCCTCACTTCCCCCATCTGTGTTGGGTTATGCAGAACAGAAACTGCCACATATCAAGGGCGGTGGAGGTGCTATAAATAGCCTTGAAGCGCTGGTCACCTCATTTCATTTCAAATTTGACCCAAACTTCTCCCAAACACTCTCAAAGACCTCTTAAAGGTTCTTATGTCATCAAGAAGCCATCCCACATCAATTAAAAGGCAAATCCTCCATAAATCCTCACTAACAAGCTTGGAATTCACTTAGAAGTAAGATGGAGTAAGGATCCTCTTGGTTCTAGGAAAGAAGTTTACGGTGCAAGTTCTCTTGGATGATTTAAGGTAAGATATTCGGGTTATTTATAGTCTTAAGCTTCTCATAGCTTTGTTGGGATTATATATAAAGGAAACTTGTGATAGTTGAGTTAAAACTCTATGAAAGAACTTTTATGAACCTTGGTTATTTCTTGAGTTAACATGGAGATGATCATATCTTGTAATTGAAAGACATAGTGCTAGAAATAATGGATTCCATCTTCTTGTTGTTGTTGTTTTTGTTGTTTTTTTGTTGTTGTTGTTGATGAGGATATGAGCACTAGAAGTTATAGATTATCAATGATGATCTTGTGGTTATTGATTTTGTTGTGTTATTGTTGTTGTTATAGTTATTGGTGTTGTGGTTGTTCTTGGTGTGGTGTTGAAGGGGGATAGATGGCATGGATGGTAGCCATGAACATCATAGCTAGAGGCATATGCACTCTAGATGTTCGTTGAATTGTTCTAGCAACTCGATTCTTAGTTAGTCGATCGTATCCTAATTCAAAACCTCTATATTGTGTAGATAATCGCTCGTAAAGCATCCGGGGTTCGTGAAACATTGTTAACTAAGCAACGCATGTATTCTTGTATTGCGACCTTGTCAGTCTTTTCTTTTACTTATGTTGGGTTAATCCCTCATTTCTCACCCTCAAAGGTTGTGTTACAGTTGTCCTACAGATTGTGGACTTGTCATCCCTCCCATAGTATTCTTGGTTGTGTTATGTCCTAGTATGGCCATGTCGGCCAAAGGTTTTACTCGTAGAAAAGCCTATTATTAGAGTGGTACGCTTGGGCCAGTACGGCATCGGGTACCGGCCACACACCCCTAGTTTGGGGTGTGACAATCTTAAAATGACATATTATACATCAATTAAGTGAACCAAAAACAATCAAAGGTATAGTGAACTATGAGCAGCAATGCAAAGCAAGCATATTCGTTCACGCAGTAAATCAGGATGATAAAGCTTCCACATCATAATTGGTGGATGAACCAGGTCTATGGATTTGTTCCATCACAGGAGAAAATATAAATGAGTTCGAAGCTACAGAGCATATGAATGATGGATAGAACTGTCGCGCCCGTTTTTAACCCGCGGGCATCGCGATGTAACGGCGTCGTTCCCTCTGGATTGGATAAAAAATACTTGCTTTAAGGAGTCGCCACCTAATTATTCTAAGGTGAATTAGGGCACCTAAATGCTAACTAAAAGCTGCAAAATAACTCCAATTTTGTGGTCTGCGAAACTAATGAGATTCTAGGTAAGGGTTCTTTATTATCCTAAAGGGAAGGGGTTAGACGTCCTTTAAGATCCGCTAACTTGCAGTTATCCGGTCAAACTCAGGTTAATTATTATGCTAAGAAAAATGCATATTTTTACAAGTATAAAAATAATGTTGCAAGTAGTTAATAAAATAATGCATTTTGTACAAGTATGCATTTGTATGGCATTAAAATACATGTAAAGTTGAAAAAAAAGTATGCATTTGTATGAAAATTGATAAAAATGTATGCAAGGTGATTTTTATGGGTGACGGGCCAAAAAATAGATAACTAGCGATTTTCAATTTTAAAACTAACCGAGCCTAAAAATAAATGAACTAGCGATAGGTTTCCAGTTTTAGACTACCCTATTAATTAATTATAAGTCTACCTATTCTAAACATTTCAATAATTTCACGAGTACAATAATATTACAATACATAATGGAATAAAGATGAATTAAAGAAAGTAAAAACAACAACAAAATAAATAATCGCCGAGGGGTATTTTCCTTCTTTGACTTTATCCCTTGCAAGCTGTCAAGAACAAACGGTTAGAAACAATCGAATATAAATAACTTCGGATTTGTATCCAAAACAGTAATTGTTTTGATTACGGAGGGCTCAGACTTAAATTTTGAAAATATCATTCCAATCACGTCGTGGCTGCGAACATATGACTCGTTTGTCATTTTTAGTTGCCTTGCTTACCGAACGTGTTGGTCTCTCGGGTGAAAAAAGATTTAAGTTTCATCCTTGCCCAGAAATTTTATTTTCCGTCTTTCCAACTGTGGAGGCCTAAAAAATCGACGGATATTTTTTCATCGGCCAGAGTGCAGTATTTATTAAAATTAGTAAAACAGTAAAGAAAATAGAAACTGAGAAAACAATTTCCGAAGGGACACAACCTCAAATTTAATTCATTGGCAGGAGCGCAATATTTGTTCAAATATGTAAAACAGTAAGTTATCCGTATACGGATGTTTAAATGTCAAAAACAGCAAACTAAAACAGAAGAGCATTTTCCGAAGGGGCACGGCCTCAAATTCAACTTCATTGGCCTAAGTGTAGTATTTGTTCAAACTTAGTAAAAATAACAAAATAGCCGCGTACGGACGTTCAAATACCAAAATAAACCAACAGTCCGTAATTAAAATGTCCGACCCGAATTCTGAAATTTTTGAAACAGGACTTGAAATGCTCCTACCCTACTCGAATTTTGAAATTTGACCCAACCCGAATTTTGACAAAATAGTACAGGAAATTAGGTATTTCGACCCAGTTCTAAAAAAACAGACCCAAATAGATGATCCGAATTTTGGGTCGACCCGAGAAATGCAACTCGGAACAATGGTGACCCGGAATCAATCAAAAAAAATTTGGATTTTCAGATAACCAACAACAAGATATTAAACACAAAATCTGGAAATTTACCCAAACCAGGTCGACCCGACCCGAATCAGAGGTTCCGACCCGAATCGATTTCTTTCGAATTTCACATAACCAACAACAAGATATCAAGCACATAAATCTGGAAATTTTCCCAAATCCGGCTGACCCTACCTGAGAAAGTGGTTTCAGCCCGAATCAATTTTCTCCCGAATTTCAGGTAACCAACAACAAAATATCAAGCATATAAATCTGGAAATCTTACCCAAATTGGGTTGACCCGACCCGAATGGTGACCCAAATCGAAAACCCGAAAATAGTGAAGAACAACAACAAAAGCAGATTTTCGGATTATATTACGGACTCTTCAAGATGAAGAACACATGCAAAGAAGAACAAATACCCTTAAGAAGATTTCAGGTTTCAAAACTTAATGCTCGATTTTCGGACCTCAAAATTCCACCAAAACCGATCAAAAACTCCGACCCCCAAAATAGTGAACAAATGGGGGTTTACATAGATGGATTCGGACCTCAAAATCCCTTTAAAACCGAGTTTGAAATTGAAAATAAAGGGGCAATAGGTTGCAAATTTTAGGGGTTGAAATCGCGGGTTTTGGGGGGTAGGTATGGGTGAAGTGATGGGTGCGGCGTAGGTGGTGTATGGTGGCGGTGACTGGCGGGTTTTGAGGGTGTGGGGTATAGGGGTTGTCGGCCGAAAGGGTGTGTTTGGTGAAGGGGAGAAAGAGAGGAGAGTGTTTTTTCTGTAGGGTTTGGTTTTGGGGGAATAAAAGGGGTTGGTCGAATTGGGCTCGGGTATGTTGGGCCGCCAGTTGGGCCTTGTGGGTTGAAACAAAGATTGTGGATTTGGGCCTCTTTTTATGGGTTAATTGTTTTGGGTTGGGAAATGAATGGGTTTTGGGTTGGGAAATGAATGGGTTTTGGGTGAAAATAAATAAAAAGGGGTTTAAAATGGTTTGAAGAAAAATGTAAATTATTTAAATAAAAAATATAACGATGTGAATATAATATTTACGGAATGCTTTATGCTTAATTAGAATAAAAAATGCGATGCAATTTTCCAAAAATAAAATAACGTAGAATATTAGGATAAAAGTATGATTATGATATTAAAATACAAATGACACTAAAAATGTAAATAATAATAATAATGATGATATATATACATATGTATGCCTATATTTTAAAATTATTTTGAGGTGTTAAATATATTTAAAATTGTAAATAAAATCAGAAAAGATGGGACAAAATTGGGTGTCAACAGATGTCACTCTTTGGCCGGAGACGATGAAAGAGTTTTCGGCCAAAGAAGTTGACTGAGTAGCATATTTTTTTTCTGATCATTGGGACTCGAGGGAAGGTTAGGGATGCGTGGGAAGAAATAGAATCCCGAGGGGGAGAGAAGTTGCAAAAGATGGTGCAGATTCAAGAAACATTGCCCAGTGTAGAGTTATGATGACACTTGGTTGTAGATGTGGTGAAATACAGGGGGAAGGGCGGAACAACGTTTGAAGTACTTCCCCAATGCAGATGACGTCGTTGCATAGGCGTAATGAGATGACGTCGTTGCTTAGACGTTATGCAGATGGCGTCGTTGCATAGGCGTGATCGAAATTAAAATACCCGCATTAGAAGGTGGACGCCTGACTGAATTAAAATACCCGCATTAGGAGGTGGGTGCCTGATTGAAATTAAAATACCTGCATTGGAAGGTGGACGCCTGACTGAAATTAAAATACCCACATCGGAAGGTGGGCGCCTGACTGAAATTAAAATACCCGCATCGGAAGGTGGGCGCCTGACTGAAATTAAATTACTCACATTAGGAGGTGGGCGCCTGACTGAAATAAAAATATCCGCATTAGGAGGTGGGCGCATGACTGAAATTAAAATACCCGCATTAGAAGGTAGGCGCCTGACTGAAATTAGAAATACCCGCATTGGAAGGTGGGCGCCTGACTGAAATTAAAATACACGCATTGGGAGGTGGGCGCCTGACTGAAATTAAAATACCCGCATTAGGAGGTGGGCGCTTGACTTAAATTAAAATACCCGCATTAGGAGGTGGGTGCCTGACTGAAATTAAAATACCCGCATTATGAGGTGGGCGCCTGACTGAAATTAAAATACCCGCATTATGAGGTGGGCGCCTGACTGAAATTAAAATATTCGCATTATGAGGTGCGCGTCTGACTGAAATTAAAATACCCGCATTAGGAGGTGTGCGCCTGGCTGAAATTAAAATACCCGCATTGGGAGGTGGGCGCCTGACTGAAATTAAAATACCCTGCGAAGTGGGCGCCTGACATAAATTAAAATACCCGCATTGGGAGGTGGGCGCCTGACTGAAATTAAGATACTCACATTAGGAGGTAGGTGCCTGACTGAAATTAAAATACCCGCATTGGAATGTGGGCGTCTGACTGAAATTAAAATACCCGCATTGGAATGTAGGAGCCTGACTGAAATTAAAATACCTGCATTAGGAGGTGGGCGCCTGACTGAAATTAAAATACACGTATTAGAAGGTGGGCGCCAGACTGAAATTAAAATACTCGCATTAGGAGGTGGGCGCCTGACTGAAAATAAAATACCCGCATTAGGAGGTGGGCGCCTGACTGAAATTAAAATACCGGCATTGGAAGGTGGGCGCCTGATTGAAACTAAAATACCCGCATTAGAAGGTGGACGCCTGACTGAAATTAAAATACCCGCATTGGAATGTGAGAGCCTGACTGAAATTAAAATACCTGCATTAGGAGGTGGGCGCCTGACTGAAATTAAAATACCCGCATTGGGAGGTGGGCGCCTGACTGAAATTAAAATACCCGCATTAGGAAGTGGGCGCCATACTGAAATTAAAATACCCGCATTAGGAGGTAGGCACCTGACTGAAATTAAAATACCCACATTAGGAGGTGGGCTTCTGAAATGACGTCGTTGTATTAGACGTGATGCAAAGTGTGACCCTAAGGTCGAATTGCTATGTCATCAATCTAGATTAAAAGTTAATGCACGGACATAAGCGATGTAAAAGGAATGGATAAGTATGAGAATATGACCCTGTGAGTCGAAATACCGTCTTTGTACGGACATAGCAGCTGGGACCCTGTAGGTCAAGATGATGTTTTTGTACAGACGCTCAATAGGAACGTGATCCTTGTGGGGCCTAAACTGCGATGCCGGAGTTCTTTGCAAATTAAACACACATGTTGCGGTTTCCCTGCCTTTGTCAACTTGAAGACCTACACTCACAAAAATTCGTGAGTTTGGGGGGGGGGGGCAGTGGCGGTTGATTCGCGTTGACTTTGTAGCTTTTTCCCTTGACGCTTGCAAGCTCAGCCCGATTTGGATTGAAGACTTAGTTGTCTGGCGTTTTTCCAGGTCAATTAGCGTATTCTTGCAGTGAACCCTTAAAAGTTTCCCCAGTTTATGGTATATATGAAGATGTTGAATTTTCAATAGGAAAAAATCGAGTTGGTGTGGGCAGCTTGCTTGTCCTATTAAGGTGATCATGTGGGCCTATTGCGTTGTGTGCGAGATAAGGGGAGAAAATTTCCAATGGTGTGACCGAAGCCGATATAGGCCGCCTATGTATTTCGACAAGGGAAATCATGTCATAATGTAGTTCGTTACAAGCAAAAAGGGATTGTGAAGTTTTCCAAAATGGGACTGAAGCCGATGTGGCCGCCTACGTATCCCGCCGAGGGAATCAGGTCATAACGTAGTTCGCTACAAGCAAAAAGGGATTGTGAAGTTTTCCAAAATTGGACCGAAGCCGATGTGGCCGCCTACGTATCCGTCGAGGGAATCAGGTCATAACTTAGTTCATGTGGCAAAAGAGATTTGTAAGAATTTTCTAAAAATGGGACCGAAACTGTTGTGGCCGCCTACGTATCCCGCCGAGGGAATCAGGTCATAAAGTAATTCATGTGGCAAAAGAAATTTGTAAGGTTTTTTTTAATGGGACCGAAGCTGGTGTGGGCCGCCTATGTATCCCACCGAGGGAATCAGGTCATAATATAGTTCATGTGGCAGAAGGGATTTGTAAGGGTTTTTTTAATGGGACCGAAGCTGGTGTGGGCCGCCTACGTATCCCGACGAGAGAATCAGGTCATAACGTAGTTCATGTTTGCTATCGGGGAATAGAAATCAAGTTCTAGGTTGTTTACCTGAGACTCTGTGAAAAAAAAAAGGAATTTGAGTTTGTAAAATGTTTTTTTTGTAAAAGAGAGTGATTAGAGTTTGAAAAATGATGCAATATATTTTGCAAGGTTTTTGATTTTTTTGGTTTTTTTTGAAAATATGAAAAAGACAGAATCACGTCTTGACTTCAGTTGGTACCAAACAATTAGTATTTTGCTTAAGGGCTCCCATTATTTGCTTTCTGTCCAACCGAGACTGACTCTAGGGTAATTCCTATAACTTCAGATGCTACCTCAGACATACCTGAGTATCGACACTTGCTTCAAGCCAAGGTTTTGACATATACGCCTGTTTTTTGAGCAAGAATCACAGCCTTATCCTCATGTTTCAAATGCCCTCACTGAAAGGAAGTCCCTTCCTCACATGTATTTCAATATTTTGACCTTTGGGACGTCTAGAGAGAAGTACACTCACTCTCAGAAAGATGTTCAATGCATTTAATTATGATACCATAGGCTTGGTCGTCATGTGAGTATCCACTAATGTGAGAACCCTATGTATAGGATCATGTAGGGCTTGTTATGAGTTTGTAATGTAGGCTTGGTGAAAGGAAAGGATATCATTTGGGTAAGGAGTGACTAATCCTTCCTTGAGCGTTGGAATATGTCCGCACTTGGTATTTGTGTGCCTTGATGCCGATTTGCTTCTTTTTGCCCCCTTTGTTTTGTACTGACTTTTTTTGAATATTTCATTTGGAGCTTTTTCCCCTTTTCAGAGTTTTTTTTATATTGTCGGGGCTTTTGACTTCCTTTTTGTGTGAAGTCGTCCTTTTGTTTTGTTTTCTTTTCCTCTTTTGGGAACATTGCAACTTCAACTCGAATTTTTTCAATAATTTACACATTTCTAATGCGCTCAAGGAGGTCGGGCCAAGAGAGGGATAATGCGTGTATGCACTCAGAAAGGGTATAGGCATAAGATGTGGTCGTCAAAAGAATAGACTTTAGGCTCAAAGAGGAAGTGCTACGGATAATGTTATTTGGTACGCTGGAAAGGCTCAAACGGATCAAAGAAAGACTTTGATCCTTTCCTATACCAAGTGTTACTCAGGATTTCGCCTCAACAAACATTTGAGCCAAGTTCTAGATCACAATGCAATGCAATTGAACTTATTCTAAAACTCACCACACAATGCACATGAAACAATGAGGTTGGTTTTATTCATATCTTGGAAGCATGCAAAACAATGAGGTTGGTTTTATTCATATCTTGGAAGATTGCAAAACAATTTTTTAAGTGTCACCACAGGCATGAATGAGAGGTACCAGAAGAATCTATAGTTTACCACGAAGTCAGTCTTCTCCACCATATCGATTATTACTTATTATTTTCTATGCACGCTCCTAACTGTGTTGGTATCAACCAAGTCAATCAATGATGCTTAAAAATATTTTTATATTTTTTTTAGAATAAAGGGTACCGAACCCAAGTAGGGTTGCCTACGTATCTCCTCTTTGACGAGAATCAAGTGTGCGTAGTTCGTTCAGATAGGTTATAAAAATGTATGCTTGAAAAAGAATTCATCCATGATAGGATAGTAAGAGTAAAAACTGTATAAAACATATGATTGTCCATTATGAGACGAATGCAAAGTAAAATGACTGTCCACGACAGAATGAATGCAATGATAAAATGATTGTCCATAATAGGATGAATGCAATGAAAAAAAATGATTGTCCACAATAGGATTAATGTAATGAAAAAAAATGATTGTCCATGATAGGATGAATGAAAGATGGGTAAGCAAGATGTGTCTCTTTCTAAGGTGGACAAGGCGAGTACCATTGTTAAGGTGGATGTGGAAGTATGTCCCTTTCTAAAGTGGACAGAGAAGTGCATCCCTTTTTCAGGTGGACAAGGAAGTGTGTCCATTTGGCGGGTTCGTTCCACTTTCGTTGGGTAGCGTTGCGCAAGGACTAGATTTACATTTTGGGGTGTCAAACTCGAGAAGGGCTACATACGTATCACACCGTAGGGTGGGAATCAGGCACACATAGTTCGTAAGGATATGTTGTAAAAATGTATGATATAAAGGAATTATGTAACGAAAATTAAGCATATCAATTGAATTTGCAAATATGTAAAAAAAACAAAAGTATAGACAAACTCAGAGTGATGCCTCGTTGAATCTGGTGTTGGCTGACTTCTTCCAGTCAAAATATCTCCCTGTCATCTTTGTGAAAACTTTTTTCGTTGTTCTTTCTTGGAATATCTCCAGGGATAATGTTTTAGAACGACCGCCCTCGACTGTTCGCGAGGATGGTCTTCCTGCAAAAATAAAATCACTGGGTGAAAGGAGGAAAGTCACGGAAAGAATAATAAAATGTGGGAGTGTGACAATATAGTCAAAGACTCCCCTAATTGATTTGTTCGAACTGGAGATTGAATGACTTCTTTAAGTCAAAGTACTTCATGGTTATCTTTGTAAAAACTTTTTTTCCTGCTGGAGTATCTCCAGGGATGATGTTTTATAACGACCGCCCTCGACTGTTTGCGAGGAAGGTCTTCCTGCAAAAATGAGAGAAATTGATGAAAGTAGGAAAGTCGCAAAAATAATAAAATGTAGAAGTGTTACAGTATGGTCAAAGACTCCCCTGATTGCTTCACAAGGTCCGAGTGTTGATGTTCGTGGACACTTTATCCTCACAGTTTTTGTCCCGAGGACCAAAATATATGGTGTTACCCCAGTAGAAGTTGATTGTAGTGCAATAGCCAAAAATTGCAAAGGACAAATGTTCATGCCCAGATTTGGAAGCGACATGACATGATATGTACAGAGTTGAAGCAGATAATTATTGCATTAAATAATATGCACAGAATGAAAAGAAGAAAAATAGCATACAAATTGTGCGGAAATTAAATGCGCGTCCTAATATGCATGTGGCTTCTCCTATGCCAGAAGTGAGCCTAAACGCCGAATATGCGAGATTATGACGGATTAATCCAAGCTGTTAAACTGCAATGCTTTTGTCGGAAATGAAAATAAAATGAAAGTACATTTTCCAATTTCTGCATGTCATGATTATGCTTGGATTCGTCTATCATTATCACACTACACATAATATGCTGATGAGTCGTTGGGTCGTGAGACCTGTCGACAATTTGGGTGGTTTTCTTAATTGTAGAGTCGATACCAAGGATTGAACCACCTAAGATGTATGCATGCATGATTTAAGATAAATGGTGGTATAGCTCTATCCTAAATTTTCTAAGATTTGGCTTACTACACTCAAGGTTCTCGAGCGGACTATTTGAGTGAGAAGGCTATGCGGCCACCGAATGGTCCGGACACTCCGCGCATACACCAACTCTCCTAAAATTTGGAAATTTGAACGAATTTGCGGGTGCGTGAAACACACCTCGCGTGTAATGTGTGATAGTGTCAATTTTCCGAAGTGGATGAAATATGAGCGGAATGCCAATTTAAGAAAAGCGGTAAAGAAAGTAGCAATTAAAGCAGTTAAACATACAAAATTTCAAAAAGGAAACAATTTAAAGAAATAGATCAAATAAGGAGCAAAATAAAGTGTAATAATAATTAACCTGAATTTGCTATGGTTAAGAACCTGAAACTCCCTATTGGAGTCGCCATGTTGTCGCGCCCATTTTTAACCCGCGGGCATCGCCACGTAACGACGTCGATTCCCTCTGGATTGGATAAAAAATGCTTTCTTTAAGGAGTCGCAACCTAATTATTCTAAGGTGAATTAGGGCACCTAAATGCTAACTAAAAGCTGCAAAATAACTCTAATTTTGTGGTCTGCGAAACTAATGAGATTCTAGGTAAGAGTTCTTTATTATCCTAAAGAGAAGGGGTTAGGCATCCTTTAAGATCGGCTAACTTGCGGTTATCCGGTCAAACTTAGGTTAATTATTATGCTAAGAAAATACATGTTTTTACAAGTATAAAAATAATATTGCAAGTAATTAATAAAATGATGCATTTTGTACAAGTATGCATTTGTATGGCATTAAAATACATGTAAAGTTGAAAAACAAGTATGCATTTGTATGAAAATTGATAAAAATGTATGCAAGGTGATTTTTATGGGCGACGAGCCTAAAAATAGATAAACTAGCGATTTTCGATTTTAAAACTAACTCAGCCTAAAAATAAATGAACTAGCGATGAGTTTCCAGTTTTAGACTACCCTATTAATTAATTATAAGTCTACCTGTTCTAAACATTTCAATAATTTCACGAGTACAATAATATTACAATACAGAATGAAATAAAGCTGAATTAAAAAAAGTAAAAACAACAACAAAATAAATAATCTCTTAGGGGTATTTGCCTTCTTTGACTTTATCCCTTGCAAGCTGTCAAGAACAAACGGTTAGAAACAATCGAATATAAATAACTTCGGATCCGTATCCAAAATAGTAAATGTTTTGATTACGGAGGGCTTAGACTTAAATTTTGAAAAGATCATTCCAATCACGTCGTGGCTGCGAACATATGACTTGTTTGTCATTTTAGTTGCCTTGCATACCGAACGTGTTAGTCTCTCGGGTGAAAAAAGATTTAAGTTTCATCCTTGCCCAAAAGTTTTATTTTCCGTCTTTCCAACTGTGGAGGCCTAAAAAATCGACGGATATTTTTTCATCGGCCATAGTGCAGTATTTATTCAAATCAGTAAAACAGTAAAGAAAACAGAAACTGAGAAAATAATTTTCGAAGAGACAACCTCAAATTTAATTTCATTGGCAAGAGTGCAGTATTTGTTCAAATCTGTAAAACAGTAAGTTATCCGTATACGGATGTTTAAATGCCAAAAACAGCAAACTGAAACAGAAGAGCATTTTCCGAAGGGGCACGACCTCAAATTCAATTTCATTGTCCTAAGTGTAGTATTTGTTCAACTCAGTAAAAAATAACAAAATAGCCACGTACGGACGTTCAAATACCAAAATAAACCAACAGTCCGCAATTAAAATGTCTGACCCGAATTCTGAAATTTTCAAACAGGACTTGTAATGCTCATGAAAACCCGACCTAAATTTCGACAAAACAGTACATGAAATTAGGTATTTCGACCCAGTTCTAAAAAAACAGACCCGAATAGATGACCCAGATTTTGGGTCGACCCGAGAAATGCAACTCGGAACACTGGTGACCCGGAATCAATCAAAAAAATTTGGATTTTCAGATAACCAACAACAAGATATAAAACACAAAATCTGGAAATTTACCCAAACCGGGTCGACCCGACCCGAATCAGAGGTTCCGACACGAATTGATTTCTTTCAAATTTCAGATAACCAACAACAAGATATCAAGCACATAAATCTTGAAATTTGCCCAAATTGGGCAGACCCGACCCGACCCGAGAAAGTGGTTCCGGCCCGAATCAATTTTCTCCCGAATTTCAGGTAACCAACAACAAAATATCAAGCATATAAATCTGGAAATCTTACCCAAATTGGGTTGACCCGACCCGAATGGTGACCCAAATCGAAAACCCGAAAATAGTGAAGAACAACAACAAAAGCAGATTTTCGAATTATATTACGGACTCTTCAAGATGAAGAACACATGCAAAGAAGAACAAATACCCTTAAGAAAATTTCAGGTTTCAAAACTTAATGCTCGATTTTCGGACCTCAAAATTCCACCAAAACCGATCAAAAACTCCGACCCCCAAAATAGTGAACAAATGGGGGTTTACATAGATGGATTCGGACCTCAAAATCCCCTTAAAACCGAGTTTGAAATTGAAAATAAAGGGGCAATAGGTTGCAAATTTTAGGGGTTGAAATCGCGGGTTTTGGAGGTGTATGTATGGGTGAAGTGATGGGTGCGGCGTAGGTGGTATAGGGTGGCGATGACCGGCGGATTTCGGGGGTGTGGGGTATGGGGGTTGTCGGCCGAAAGGGTGTGTTTGGTGAAGTAGAGAAAGAGAGGAGAGTGTTTTTTGTGTAGGGTTTGGTTTTTGATGAATAAAAGGGGTTGGTCGAATTGGGCTCGGGTAGGTTGGGCCTCGTGGGTTGAAACAAAGATTGCGGATTTTGGCCTCTTTTTATGAGTTAATTATTTTGGGTTGGGCAATGAATAGGTGTTGGGTGAAATTGTTTTGGGTTAGAATAAATAAAAAAGGGTTTAAAATGCTTTGAAGAAAAATGTAAATTATTTAAATAAAAAATATAACGATGTGAATATAATATTAACGGAATGCTTAATGCTTAATTAGAATAAAAATGCGATGCAATTTTGCGAAAATAAAATAACATAGAATATTAGGATAAAAGTATGATTATGATATTAAAATGCAAATGACAGTAAAAATACAAATAATAATAATAATGATGATATATATACATATATATGCCTATATTTTAAAATTATTTTGAGGTGCTAAAAATATTTAAAATTATAAATAAAATCAGAAAAGATGGGACAAAATTGAGTGTCAACAAGAACAAGCATGAATAACATTCTATCGTCCTATCCCAAAGAGCTAGCAAGTGCAGTGGTGGAATATGCTACATGGAATAAGGGAGTGATCAGAAGAAGAGGTGAAGAGATCACTAGGAGAACAAAGCTGAAAGAATGAATCAAGCTCAGAAGAAACTGACGCAGATCAACATGATGAATGAAATAGGTCTGTCAACATGTTCCTTTCAACATCTAAGAAGTAGGTCAGATTTAGATGTTGTTTGTACGAGAAAAGATCGATGGAGCAAGTAGTTGAACATATTCTAGCTCAGAAAAATCATAAGATTTAGAGGCTGGAGTACCAGGTGGTTGAACCAAATCCAACAACATGTTCCAAACGAATCTTGCAGCAACTAGGATTTATGTGTCTTTATGGAAAGACATGGTGTCCAAGACGGCACGATTCTATGTGATATCAATTAGGATCTCGCACAATACTTATCAAGATATTTTATAGTCCTACAAGAAAACTAAATATGTGAAGAGGTGTACAAATTCCAATCAAACTTAAACCCTATGAGCCATGTTAAATAGGGTTTAGGTCAGTCACTATTAATAAAGACAGTTGCTATAAATACCAAGACATACCGTAAAGAACTTTGCACACTTAAAGAGAGAAATCATAATATATTGAGAGAAAGCTCCGTATGCTAAAAAAAGAGTTATGATTCAAGAAGTGCCGCCCTAATACAACAACGCAAGATTGAAGGAGATTTGTTACATGGTTTATGTTTATAGTTCTTGAGTCTAGGTTTATGTATTAGGTGTTTATCGAGTTGTATCTTTATCAGCTTTATTAGAAGCATACAAGTAGATACAAAAGCGTTGTAAATTCAACTTCAAGTTAGAGTTTAACTTGAAGGTTTCTCTGTAGTCAAAGGTTTATTAGGAAGACAGGAATTAGAGTTAGTTCCTATGTTATAGAGTTGTAACTTGAATTTGCACAGTCTCATCGTTGAAGTGGAGTTGGGGTAAATCCTACAGAGGTGTATGTCATGGTTTTTACTGCCTTTGTGAGTGGAGTGCTTTCCACATAAAAATCAATGTGTCATTTACTTTAATGTTCTTTATAATTCAGCAGACTCTATTCGAGGAACACGTATAATAACGTGTTCTATCCTTAGGTGAAAATAAGGTACTGCTTAGGATAGACAGTAGGTCGTGTAAACAATCAATACATGCATGAGGATCATAAGGAACATTATGAGCTCGTCGGAGAGACGTAAGGTCGTTACGCATTCGACTATCATTATGGAACTATCATATCATCAATGTTTTATCATCAACAAGAGAAAATACAATACACTAAAAGATATATTTTATGACATGAAAAGTACTCCCGACACGGGAAAAACAAGATTCAATAACATGAACATTTCTAACTTAACGTGAATAGAGTCATTTTGGAGGGAAATTCATTTATATTAGATTTATGGCAAAAGAAGAAAATGGATAGCCTTAACATACCTTGGCGACTACTTAAGCACACGACGTCAACTAAGTCCATTAGCACCTCAATCTACAAGAAGCGATAAGGAACCGTCGTTAAGCTATAGAAGCTAAAATTCAACACAAATGAGTGACAAGCTTGTCTACGATAATTTGGACAGTACCTCCTCTGTTCCTTTCACTTTACTCAAATCTCAAACAATAAGATCAACAAATCCAACATACAAACAAACATATACACAATAATATCCATCCTTATATCCATCACAATAACCTCAACAAACAACCCAACAAGCTACAACAACACTACAAACACTCTCCAAGTATTATCTTGCACTTTCCATCTATACAACTTAGCTAGAACTTGAATACACCTCAATTAGTAGTAGTAGAAGAAGAACCTTACCCCATACAACAAGAAAAAGCCCTAGACAATTCTCCTTAAACTTGAAAAAGCTCACAACTCAACAACAACATCATACAAGTGATTTCCACCACTTCTATAACACTTTTAATGAAGAACTTATGTTGTTTAACCTTGGAGGAGAGGGGCTGCCTTGGTTGTTTGGTATAAAAACGTGTGAGATATTAGAAGAGAAGACATAATACATGAAAATAATTTCACACCATGGGAAATGAATGAAACTTGAAGCTTTTCTACTTAGAACCCTAAGAGAAAGAAAGAAGTCATTGTTTGGAGAGAGAGATCGGGGATTTCTGAATCTATTTTCTGATTAGGCTATGGATAAATGACCATATTTTGGCCTTAAAACATCTCTATGTTCAACCTTACCTTTTCCCTTAATGGTCCTCTCTTTATCTTTTAGATTGGATCATTTATGCCCTTTAATTTGGGCCTCTCATTGCCCTTTTAATTTGGGACTCTCATTGCCCTTTTAATTTGGGACTCTTATTTTAAGTAGTTGGATCACCTACTTGTCACTTATTTAGGCAAGTAGTTATTAGTTTACCTTGAACACGTGGGTCTCCATCACTAAGAAAGTAGGACATGAAGCAAGTAGCTCAAGCAAACAAGATCTCAAGTAAGTAGCTTAAGCAAGTAGGACGTCCAAGTAAGTAGGTGAAACATGTAGGTGACTAGTTCACTTTGTTTCATATTCATTTCCTTTCCAAATATAATTTCCTTCATTATTACTTTCCCTTTAAAATAAATGTACACCTGATCACTTAGACTTTAGGCCCAAATATAATCTTATCCTCCCAAGTGCACATAGATTCATGGACATCAACTTAATCGTACACGTGTTGGAAGATACGGGGTATTACATCATCCTCCTCTAAGGATAATTCATCCTTGACAGAGTATCCCCAATAAATGGGACTATCCGAACCCTGTCAACAAACAGAAAACATCCAAAGTCAGTGTTTTAAAAGGCTAGGGCGTGAGGCGAGGCGAGGCGCTTTACTTAGTACGGGGTGAGACGTAAGCTCCGAGGCATGAGCCTAAGTCCCATGGATCTTTATGTTTCTAATTTATAATATAGTAAAATATTATAATAACACAAAACTTATAAAAAAGATATTAATAGTTTTAAAAAATTAATACATGATTAAAGAAACTCATAGAAAATAAAACTTCTAACATAATTTTACAAGTATAAATAATGCAATGATATAAAAGCTATTATGAGATGAAATCAACTCTAACATCTTAACTTTCAAATAATAAAAGAATCACAATTTCATAAAATATATTACTCTCATACCATGCAATTTACCTCCCTAAAAAATAATCAATAAAGTTTATCATTATTATAACTAAAACATCATTCCTTCGTAAATAAAACAAAATTACTTTTAAATAGCGAATTACGTAAACAAATATGACAATTTTGAGACATAGGACGAAACATGAAGACCATTGAAAAGGTGAAGATGTAAAATTCAGCTTTGTATTTAAAAAAAAAATATTAAGTGATATTCACCCTCACGGTGTTCTCAATAGTACATATACAATACTACGACTTGTTACTTGAGTTACTCTCAATCTTCTTATTTCTATAGATGAAAAAAACTATTAAGTATCATTCATTTAGTAAAGAATTACGAGGGTCAATAGTGTTAATCAAGGAATTTGACACATATAAGGTAGCCTCTACAAACATGCGCTTAGGTAGCAAGCGTTACAGAACTAATCTCTACATATAAGCCCCAAATCATTTTGCTAGTGCCTCGCCCCGGGGTAAGTCCCGAGGCGAGTCCCAAAACTGCCTTTTAAACCAACTTGCCTCATAAGGCCACACAAAACCATATACATATCGTCGGGCCTCATATGGCCGTCAAACATCAAATATAACTATCTGAAGTAGGAACTCACCTCATGTATCAATACGTCATCTCATGTTCATGATATGCTTCACTTGTAATATTGGCTAATCATAAAAATGAAGGGTCACTACAAGGTCTCATATTACGACAAAGAATAGAACAATCAAATCATAGTCACGTAGAACATTTAGTTTGATATAAGTGAGGATACTTATACTTCATCTCCTCTTCTTCGTCCCACGTCATCTCTTCTATATTCTTATTCCGCCATAGAACCTTTACAGAGGCTACTTCTTTATTCCTTAGCTTGCGGACTATCGATCTAAGATAGAAATAGGAACCTGTTCATACGATAAGTCCTATGTAACTTGCACATTGTCAACCAGTACAATTCGGGAAGGATCCCCAACATACTATCTCAACATAGAAACATGGAAGACTGGATGAACAACCTCTAACTCTGGAGGCATGTCCAATTCTTAAGCCACTTGGCCTATTCGTTGAATTATGCGACATGGCTCAATGTACCTCGGGCTGAGCTTTCCCTTTTTCCCAAATCTCATTACACCCTTCATAGGCAAAATCTTCAAGAAGACCCAATCATCCACTTGGAACTTTAAGACCCGTCGTGGCACATCTAAATATAACTTCTTACGACTCTGAGCAGTTAACAATCATTCTTGAATAATCTTCACCTTCTATATAGCTTGGTGTACTAGGTCATACCCAAATAATTTCGATTTGCATCTTCAAACTACCCGATAGGAGATCTATATTTCTGCTCATACAGAGCCTCATAAGAGTTAGGTGTCATCCCAACTTCCTTTGAAATCCAATACATAAGCTCGTAACATGTCCTCGAGCGTTTGAATCGTACGTTCGGCCTGCCCGTCTGAGGATGGAAAGTTGTGCTAAGAATAACTTAAGTGCCTAAAACATTTTGAAATGATCTCCAGAAATTAGCTGTGAATGTGGCACCTCTATCATATATAATAGAAATAGGGACACCATGAAGGCGAATAATTTCATATACAATTTTGCATACCTCAGCCGTATTGGTGGTTCTGACAGGCAAAATATGAGCTGATTTGGTCAACCTATCAATAATCACCTAGATAGAATCAAACTTACAAAAAGAGCGAGGTAAAATCGTAATGAAATCCATATTAATCATTTTCCATTTCCACATTGGGATCTCAATGTTCTGAGTCAAGCCGCTGGGTTTTTGCTGCTCTACTTTCACCTGCTGATAATTAGGACACTGAGCTACAAACTCTGCAATGTTCCTCTTCATGGCATTCCACAAATACATAACTTTGACATCATGATACATCTTAGTATATCCAGGGTAAATGGAATATCATGAGAAATGGACCTTTGTCATAATCTTGTCTCATAATCCTGCTACATTTGGAACACAAAAATGGCCCTACTACTTGAGAACCCCATTTTTGTCAATCTTAAAGGATGTGGTCTTCTTTCATTGAATACCCTCTATGATATTTCCTAAAATGGGGTCTTCCCACTGACACTTATCAACCTTCGATATGAGGGACGACTCTGATGTATTCTGAATCACAAAACTATCATCATTTGAATCTATCAATCAGACTCCCAAACTAGCTAACTGATGAAGCTCTCTTGTCAATTCTTTCCTCTCCACTTGCACATGTGTCAAGCTGCCCATAGACTTGTAACTAAGCGCATCCTCTACAACATTAGATTTAACAGTATGGTATAAGATGTCCATATCATAATTCTTCAACAATTTAAGCTATCTTCTATGTCTCAAATTCAACTCTTTCTACTTAAATATGTATAGAAGACACTTATGATCCATGATATTTCTACATGAACACCATACAAGTAGTGTTGCCAAAACTTCAATGCATATACCACTGTGGCTAAATCCAAATCGTGTGTTGGATAATTCTTTTCATGTTTTCTCAATTGCCTTGAAGCATAAGCAATCAACTTACCATGTTGCATCAATACACATCCTAAACCCGTTCCTAAAGCATCACAATACATAGCATAGCCTTCTGTACCTTCTGGAGAGTAAGAACTGGTGCTGACGTCTGTCTGTCCTTTAACTCCAAGAAGCTGTGCTTACAGGAATTGGACCACTGGAACTTTGTGGTTTTCTGTGTCAACTTTGTCAATGGTGTTGATATGGTAGAAAATCCTTCTACAAACCTCTTATACTAGTTGGTTAAGCCAAAAAAGCTACTAACCTCCGATGGAGTCGTGGGCCTCGGTCAATTCTTCACTACTTCTATCTTCTGAGTATAAACTCTTATACCTTCATCTGACATTATATGACTAAGGAAAGCTACTAAATTCAACCAAAACTCACACTTGGAGAATTTAGCATATTACTTATGATCCTAGAGTGTCTATAGCTCTATCCGCAAACGATCTGCATGCTCTGCCTCCGAGCGAGAATAAACCAGAATATCATCTATAAATACTATTACAAATACATCTAGAAATGGGTGAAACACGTTGTTCATTACATCCATAAATGTTGCTGGCATATTTGTTATCCAGAATGACATTACTAAGAACTCGAATTGTCCATACTTCATTTTGAAAGTTATTTTTGGAATGTCCTTTTCCTTGACCCTTAACTGATGGTACCCTAACCTTAGGTTGATCCTTCAGAAATATTTTGAACCCTGCAACTGATCAAACAAGTTATCAGTTCTAGGAAGAGGGTACTTATTCTTGATAGTGACTTTATTTAGCTGCCGATAATCAATACACATTCGCAATGAGCCATATTTATTTCATACAAACAATATCGGTGCACCCCAATGCGAAGTGTTGGGCCTAATGAAGCCCTTCTCAAACAGATCCTTTAATTTTTTCAATTCAGTTGGATCCATTCTATCAAAAGGAATAGACATTGGCTGAGTGTCTGGCAATACATCTATACCAAACTTAATCTCCCTTTTAGGAGGAAGGCCTAGAAGTTTATCTGGAAATACATCAGGAAACTCATCAACCACCAAAACTGATTGAAGAGTAGGTGGTTTAGCATAGACATCACTAACCCGAACAAGATGGTATATAAAACATCTGGAATTAATTTTCTCGCCTTAAGGTAGGAAATAAACCTACCCTTTGGCATCGTAGTATTACCCTTCCATTCTAGGATTGGCTCACCTGGATCTAACAATCATTGTTATATAATTAACATTAGCATAGCATGACGCTAGCCAATCCAATCCTATAATAACATCAAAATCAACCATTTCTAACACCACTGAATCCGCTAGGGTCTGATGGCTACAATTTAACATTACACAATTCTGATAGACCCATCTAGCAACTACCGACTCACCAACTGGTATGGATACAAAAAATGGCTCCTTTATTAACTCAGGATCGATACCAAACTTACTGGCAATTAAAAGGGTGACATACGATAGAGTGGAACCTGGATCTAACAATGCATATGCATCATGTGTAACACTCCATAAATTCGAATTAAGTGTTAATGTGTATAATGGGTGTTAATATGATATTTAAACTATATGAATCCCTTTGGGATGAATTTGGATGTAACATAGTCGCTAAGAGTTCTTAAAATTCGTCTAAATTTGAGGTAGTTCTCACTAATGCCCAGGTTTTAGTTAGTTACATCAGGATTATCAGAAAACGCAAAACATAAAAGTTGTAGGCCTTGAAATACCTTTCACTCCATATATTGTGGAGATCAAATGGATCCATGTGCAAAATATTATTCGTATTTTACCAGAAGTTGCGCAGTCTATGCGAAGTGCTGCGTGAAGTACCCTTCAGATGAGCGACCGCGCATCAGAGGCAGTGCTTATGCCCCGATAACACAAAGTGCTGCACTAAGTAGGCCCCCAGCTGCACGATCACGCATGGGAACGATGTTATAAAAAGCCTAACTTCGTTTTAGTTATTCCCTACTTCGTTTTGGATGACGTTTTTTTAGGAAAAGAACCCTAGAGATCTCTCTCAAACCCCAAGGTGAGTTCCTAACCATCTTATGATTAAAACTCATCAAAATAATAAGGATTAACACTAGATTATCATTCCAATCCATAGATTCTTGAGATCAAAGGAAGAACCATTGAAGAGGACTTTTGGAGAAATCTCAATAAAGGTAAGAACTTAACCTATAATGGTGTTTATTGAATGGATTGAGACTAGTGTGGGATATTTCAAGTATATAGAATCCATGGGTAAATCATGTGAAAGGAAGAACATGAATGTTGACTTTAAAATCCTAGATTTTAAAAAGGATAGGAATTCTAGGAAAAAGGTTTAAAGTTCTAATCTTTATTATCCTAATTAATTGTAAAACCATTGTTGAATTTGGAGAAATTAATTTGAGCGGGAATTGAGGTATTTCTATTTTAAAAATCTTTTTGACTAAAAAGATGATTTGTATGTCTCTTTTTAAAATCCTTTTGACTATAAAGACATTTGTAGGTCTCTTTTTAAAATCCTTTTAACTATAAAGATGATTTGTATGTCTCTTTTTAAAATCCTTTTGACTATAAAGATGATTGTATGCCTCTTTTTGAACATACTTTTCAACTTTTAAAACTAGTTTTTGGGCAAGATTTCATGTGCGTGAGGGACAAATCTCATGGAGCCTTTGGTGTATTATAATCTATATATGTATTCATGATTTCTCCTATCAAAGGGTTATTAAAATTTAAGTATAAAGCTATAAAACTTTGAAAGTTATTTACCCCGATAAGGGGCGTATTGAACTTGATTTTTGGAAGCTTGGATATTTCATGTGTTTTGCTTTATGAACGGGTATGTTGAACTTGAAAATTATTTAATGAATTGAACTTGGTTTCTAAACCCATAATGATTTGACGTATCCTAATAACGGATTGATGAACATAATTCATAATAAGTGATTCGGCTTATATGCTATGATTGTGATTCGACTATTTTGTCAAGATTCTATTGTTTGTGTTTGGCCTAGCTACTCGGGAGAAAGGGTAGTCATTATGGATCCTAGTGCGGTTTGCATAGCAATTTAGGAGGAAGAATAGTCATCGAGGGACAATATCCCCGGTGGGGTTTGCCTAGCTATTCGGGAGGAAAGATAGCCATAGAGGGACAATAGCCCCAGTGTGGTTTGCCTAGCTATTTGGGAGGAAGGATATCCATCGAGGGTGACAACCTTGATATGGTGCTTCTATGCGGTTTTAGGGAACCTTAATGGTCATCTCTTCATTTCATTGACTTGGCTAGTATTGGCACAATTGTGGTTATTCGTGAGTGACTTGATATTGATCTAAACTTCACAAATGGAAGACTTGATCTTGATAAATGACATAATGAATTGAAAATAATTTAATTCTCTCTTAATGGTTTCTACTAATGGTTTCCCTAAGTTTGGTGAACTATTTTATCTCTGCATTTCGAACTATTGTACTTACATTGTTTTACTCCTTAATTTATATTATTTTGCTAGTAACTATCTCCCCAAGACACTCACGGAGTACCCAGTACTCAGGCATACCATTGTTATTTCTTATGGTATGTTAAGTAAAGAAAAAGAGTAGGTTCGTGATACGCATCCTGAGTTAGAGAACTTGCTACTTTCCATAATTAATGGTGATGCCACATACTTGATCATGGGACACCCCTCTATCTTCATTTATTTATTTTAGTTTTCAGGTTGCGTCATGAAGTTAGTAAATCCATTTATTTATCTTAGAAGCTAAATAGATAATTGTCAGATTGTGGGTAGATGTCAAAAGTCCCGTATGACTTATTGAGGCGTTTCCATGTTTAATAATTAATTATTCATAATATATTTCTGCTAATTTTCATAAAGCATGATTATGCTTTCAGTTAGTAATAAATGATTGTTTTAAATAAATATTAAAATACTACTAAAAAGAATAAATGTTTATTTATTTTATAACGTGCTTCCGATGTTGTTCATAACATCGGATGCCTGTTGCGTCCAGGGTGAGTTTTAGGGCATGACAAGCTTGGTATCAGAGCATAGGTTTAGAAGTGTCCTAGGACTGTTTGTGGACTTATGTCTAGTAGAGTCTTCTTCATGCAAACTAGCTACATGTATGGATGTATTACTACCAGGATATTTATAGGTGTTTCTCATTCTTCTTGATTCTAGATTATGCTATAGAGCTTGAAATTCCTTTAGGATCGTTCTGACATATTCGTTAACTCGTGCCTTGTAAAAATGGCTTTAACTTGTGTTGTAGTTCTAACCTAGTGAACAATAGTGCTATGAGGTGCACATTGGTTGTTTTGTACAATTTGATGGATGGTATAGTCTCTTGAAATTATGTTGTAGGAGTTTGATAGTGATTGTAAGGTGTCATCGTGGATCTTTTGAGACAGGTATTCTCACTATTTTCTCTTTTGATGTATATTCATTGATCGATCGGGGTCTAAATCTTTCTTATGCGACTCTATACTTTGTCCTTGAATTCTATGTGTGGAATCCAAAAAACCCTTCATCCGTGAATACCTCTACTAGTGTCCCTGTTATTCCTTCTAGAGCCTATAAGACTACGTAGTTTTAGTTAAGGGTCATGAGAGTACTACTGGTTTGTTCGAATTATAAATTGTGGATTTTTATGTGGTTGTGGGAATAGATGGGATGTCCATGTGTTATGAAACTCTGGATTCTCAGTCAAAATGATTAGGCTTGAATTTCCCGATGAACCGGTTATACAGTGGGGGAATGATATTGTTAAACCTTGAGGTAGATTTATTTCATATCTTAAGACTCATCTTAATGACACTCAGGACGTAATACCCTCACCTATTTCCTATTCCAGGTATGTGTTGAACTTTTCAGTTACTTAATTCTTACGAAAGCATAGACTAAAGATATGAATTCCTTACCTTAGTATTTACGCTTGAATGAAATAATTATGGGAGTCTCTGTGAGGACCACATCATTATTAATGGATTTTTAGATGATATTTGTCTTCGGAGAATAGCTCTTGTTACAAAGAAACTCTAGAAGTTCTCAGAATTTGAGGTTTAGTGAAAAATCATAGGCCATGACTTTCATTCAGGGACGAATGATCATGAGACGGGAAATGTAACACTCCATAAATCTGAATTAGGTGTGAATGTGTATAATGGGTGTTAATGTGATATTTTAACTATATAAATCACTTTGAGATTAATTCGAGTGAAATATAGTCGCTATAAAGTCAAACCAAATGGTGAAGTTCCTAAGAGTTCTTAAAATTCATCTAAGTCTGAGGTAGTCCTCACTAATGCCAGTGTTTTGGTAGTTCCATTAGGAATATGAGAAAACTCAAAACATAAAAGTTGTAGGTCTGTGAAATACCTTTCACCATATATTGTGGAGATCAAACGAATAACTGTGCAAAATGTTATTCGTATTTTACTGGAAGTTCTTGCGATTAATGCAGTCTTTGTAGTATCCTTCAGTCTTGTGACCGCGCACTGCAGGCGATTCTTTTGCCCCGGTAACACAAAGTGCTGCACGAAGTAGGCCCCCAACTGCACGATCACGCACGGGAACGACGTTATAAAAAGCCTAACTTCGTTTTAGTTATTCCCCACTTCATTTTGGATGACTTTTTGGAGGAAAAGAACCCTAGAGACCTCTCTCAAACCCCAAGGTGAGTTCCTAATCATCCTATGATTAAACCTCATCAAAATAACAAGAATTAACACTAGAATATCATTCCAATCCATAGATTCTTGATAATCGAGGAAGAACAATTGAAGAGGACATTTAGTGAAATCTCAATAAAGGTAAGAACTTAACCTATAATGGTGTTTATTGAATGGATTGAGACTAGTGTGGGCTATTGCAAGTATTAGAATCCATGGGTAAATCATGTGCAAGGAAGAACATGAATGTTGACTTAAAAACCCTAGTTTTTAAAAAGGGTAGGAATTCTAGAAAGGTTTAAAGTTCTAATCTTTATTATCCTAATTAATTGTAGAATGATTGTTGAATTTGGAGGAATTAGTTTGAGCGGGAATTGAGGTATGTCTCTTTTTAAAATCCTTTTGACTATAAACATGATTTGTATGTCTTTTTTAAAAATCCTTTTGACTATAAAGATGATTTGTATATCTCTTTTTAAAATCCTTTTGACTGTAAAGATGATTTGTATGTCTCTTTTTAAAAACTATTTGACTATAAATATGATTTGTATGTCTCTTTTTGAACATACTTTTCATTCTTTATAAATGGTTTTTGGACAAGGTTTCATTTGTGTGAGGGACAAGCCCTCATGGAGCCTTTGGTATATTATAATCTATATATGTATTTGCGATTTCTCCTATCAAAAGGTTATTGAAACTTATGTATAAAGCTATAAAACATGAACGTGATTTACCCCAATAAGGGGTGCATTGAACTTTATTTTTGAAAGCTTGAATATTTCATGTGTTTTTCTTTATGAACGAGTTTGTTTAACTTAAAACTTATTTAATGACTTGAACTTGGTTTTAAAACCCATAAATGATTTGACGTACCCTAATAACAGGATGATCAACATAATTCATAATAAGTGATTTGGCTTCTGTGCTATGATTGTGATTCGACTTCTATGCTATGATTGTGATTCGACTATTTGGCCAAGATTCTATTGTCTGTGCTTGGCATAGTTACTCAGTAGGAAGGGTAGTCGTTATGGATCCTAGTGCAGTTTGCATAACTATTCAGGAGGAATAATAGTCATCGAGGAACAATAGCCCCGGTGGGCTTTGCCTAGTTATTCGGGCAGAAGGATAGCCATCAAGAGACAATAACCCCGGTTTGGTTTGCCTAGCTATTCGGGATAAAGGATAGCCGTCGAGGGTGACAACCCCGATGTGGTGCTTCTATGCGGTTTTAAGGAACCTTAATGGTCAATCCTTCATTTCATTAACTTGGCTTGTATTAGCATAATTATGGTTGTTCGTGAGTGACTTGATATTGATCTTAAGTTCACAAATGGAAGACTTAATCTTAAGAAATGGCATAATGAATTGAAAATGATATTAATTCTCTCTTAATGGTTTCTACTAATGGTTTCTCTAAGTCTGATGAAATGTTTTATCTCTGCATTTCGAACTACTTTACGTACATTGTTTTATCGCTTAATATTATATTATTTTTCTATTGACTATTGTCCCCGAGACACTCACGGAGTACCTAGTACTCAGGCATACCGTTGTTATTTTTGATGGTATGTTAGGTAAATAAGAAGAGTAGGTTCGTGATACGCGTACGGAGTAGGAAAACTTGTTTCTTTCCAGACATAATGGTGAGCCCACATGCTTGTTAGTGGGAAACCCCTTTATCTACATTTATTTATTTTAGTTTCCAGGTTGCGTCGTGAAGTTAGTAAATCCATTTATTTATCTTTGAAGCTCCATAGATAATTGTCAGATTGTGGGTAGATGTCGAAAGTCTCGTATGACTTATTCAGG
Organism: Anisodus acutangulus; assembly: GCA_029783415.1. NCBI lineage: Eukaryota > Viridiplantae > Streptophyta > Magnoliopsida > Solanales > Solanaceae > Anisodus > Anisodus acutangulus. Next base: position 25,265,279 of record CM056490.1, on the reverse strand, counting down.
CGTTTCCACGTTTTATAATTGATTATTCATATTAGACTTTCACTTATTTTTATAAAGCATGAGTATGCTTTCAGTTAGTCATAAATGACTGTTTTAAATAAATATTAAAAGACTACTAAAAGATAATATATGTTTATAGATTTTATAAGGTGCTTTCAGTGTTGTTTATAGCATCGGATGCCTATTTTCGTCCAGGGGGTTTTTAGGGCGTGAAATCATGTGAAACGATTGATAATATACTTGTATGACTTCTGATCCTGTCGACCCATAATGCGTAATGTTATTCTGGTTACCGCCGGAGCTAGACGTTCCACCCCTACCTCTGGCTCAACTGGCTGATGTCCCAGAACCCTGCCTTGACGGGCGTACTAACGAAGCTTCTACATAGTTGGTTGGCTTGGCTATACCGCCTCTGCCTTTTGATGGAAAATCTCGCATAAATATGATCAGGATAACCACAAGAATAGCACACATTCTATCCTCGTCGGCACAGCCCCGGATGGGCCTTACCACACTAATCACATCAACACAAAGGTTGCCTCATCTGACTAGAATCCCCTCTATACTGGACCCTGATGCCCGTGAACTCTAACCTGGTCCAAACTGAGAAAATTGATCAACTCTCAGCCCTAAAAAATGTGAAGGTGCGCTAGCCGCTGGATAGGTTGGATGCCTAGAGAACTGTCGCCTAAACTCACCTCGAGGCTCACATGAATAACCTGTAAACCTTGCCCTCTTATGCTGACCCCTATCACTATCTCGGTTGGCCCGCTATTATCGCTTATAATTCTCAAGAGTCTGAGCATATGCTTGAATACGATATATATGCATACCCTCGTCCAAAGAGGTCGTACTACACTCATTAATCAGATACGTCCCCAAACCACTCACGGACCGATGTACCCGGTCACTCATCTCTTCTACTATCAACGGAGCATACTTGGCCAAAGAGTCGAACTAAATATTGTACTCTCGCACATTCATATTCCCCTACTCAACACGTAAAAACTAGTCAAGTCTAGCCTGACGTAACTCTGCTGGTAGGTAATAATGCTAGAAGGCCTCAGAATTAAACTCTTTCCACATAGCTAGTGGAGCACGTGGTCCCCTGGACCACTCCCAAGCCACATACCATAGCACAACAACATCTCGCAACCTGTAGGCCGCTAGCTCCACTACCTCAGTAACAGTAGCATGCATTACTCACAGTGTCCTATGAACCTGATCTATGAAGTTCAGCGAGTTATCTTTAGGATCAGATCCTGTAAATACTGGAGGATCCATGTTAGTGAAATCCCGAACTCTAGCACTAACTGCCCTGTTAGAAAATCCACTACCCTGACGCTGGACACGAGCAACCACTAATTGGGTCAACAATCGTACTACACTTCGCATATCAAGATTCGCATCAGGAGTGTCAGGTGGAGGAACTAGGGGTATTGGATCCCCTCTGAGCTCCTCTGGAGGTGGCGGAGTCCGAGAAGTCTGGGATGGGGTCTCACTTTGGGACTCACCCTGTCTTGCATTAGCGGGTGGCACCTGGCTGGTACCATTTCCCACAACTGTATCAGACACCCTCTTACCCCAGGACTTCTTTCTCATTATATTCATTGCTGAAATCATAAAAATGATATGAATTAGGAGTGGAATTCTTATAACTCAGCTTTATTGCACGATCTAGAGCAAGAAGTAAAGGTATCCATTCTAAATTCCCCCGTAGCCTCCTATTTATAAGTGTGGTGCACAAAACACCCATAAAGAAGACTCTACTACACACGACTTGTAGACTTCCTAGGCCAGACCTGCTCTGATACCAATTTTGTCACACCTCAAATCGGAGGGGCGCGACCAGTATCTGAGTCTAACTTGTCGAGTACCAACTTATGTGACTTAACAACATAATTTAACAGGGAAATGGGTCGTCAAGGTCGCCATGGTAAAGTGAATGAAAATAAAAAGGCTATAAGCACCTGACGATACCAACATGATATATACACCTAGATAAGGGCCAACAAGACCACCGTGAAAGTTTGTACATCAAAACATACATCGACAAGGCCAACATGACATATATATATATATATATATATATATATATATATATATATATATATATTGGATATACGTTTACAAGCCTCTAAGAGTAACATAAACATCATAAAGTCGTGACAGGGCCCCGCCATACCTATAACATGTACATAAAGGCCATACCAACTCCAAAAAATGACTCCGGATCAATTGGAGTGCACCACACTATGCTGAGCTGAAAACCTACTGGGAGGATTGCCCCCGGCAAAAAGACGTCAGTACGAATAATGTATTGAATATGTAAGGAAAGAAAGAGCATGGATAAAGACATCAATGTAAAGGAGAGACAAGAAGGATCAACTTGTAACTCTAGATTGCTACTGTGGTCCATTATATGCAATATGCAATGATACAATATATACGCGTATATAATGCCATTGTGATACATTATGGCCTCTATAGGCATCATTATCATCATACTAACCAACTGATATGTGGTCGTGTATACAAAGTGCTTGTCATTATACATACATACATATATATATATATATATATATATATATATATATATATATATATATATATATACACACACACATGCATGAGGATCATAAGGAACATTTTGAGCTCGTCGGAGAGACGTAAGACTGTTACACTCCCGACTATGGTTATGGAACTATCATGTCATCAATTATTCATCATCAACAAGAGAAAACATAACACAATAAAAGATAGATGTTGTGACATGAAAAGTAGTCCTAACAAGGGATAAACAAGATTCAATAACATTTAATGGAATCAATAACATAAACACTTCTAACTTAACATTAATAGAGTCATTTTGGAGGGACGTTCATTTATGTTTTGTTTACGTTACATTCATGCCAAAAGAAGAAAAATGATAGCCTTAACATTCCTTGTCAACTACTTAAGCACACGACATCAACTCATTCTATTAGCACCTCAATATACAACAAGCGATAAGGAACCATCGTTAAGATATAGAAGTTAGAATTCAACACAAATAAGGGATAAACTCGTCTACGATAATTTGGATAGCACCTCCCCCATTCCTTTCACTTTCCTCAAATCTAAAACAACAAGACCAACACATACAACACACAAACAAACATATACACACGAATATTCATCCTTATATCCATAACAAGAACCTCAACAAACATCCCAACAAGCTACAACAATACTACAAACACTCTCCAAGTATTATCTTGCATTTTCCATCCATACAGCTTAGCTACAACTTGAATACCCCTCAATTAGTAGTTGATGAAGATTAACCTTACCTTATACATCAAGAATAAGCCCTAGAATAATTCTCCTTAAACTTAAAAAAGCTCACAAATCAATAACAACATCATATAAGTGATCTCCACAACTTTTACAAGACTTTTAATGAAGATCTTAGGTGGTTTAACCTTGGAGGAGAGGGATTGCCTTGGTTGTTTGGTATAAAAATGAGAGCTTAGGAGAGAATAGAAAACATATGAAAATCATTTCACACCATGGGAGAGGAATGAAACTTGAAGCTTTTCTACTTAGAACCCTAAGAGAAAGAAAGAAGTGGTTGTTTGGGTTGGGAGAGAGAGAAAGGAGTTTCTGAATCTATTTTTGATGAGGATATGGATAAATGACCAAATTTTGGCCTTAAAACATCCCTATGTCCAACCTTACATTTGCCTATAATGGGCCTCTCTTTATCCTTTCAAATTGGGCCACTTATGCCCTTTAATTTGGGCCTCTCATTGTCCTTTTAATGTGGCCTCTTATTTCAAGTAGGTGGATCACCTACTTTTCACTTATTTAGGCAAGTGGATATTAGTTTACCTTGAACACGTGGGTCGCCCTCACTAAGAAAGTAGGACGTGAAGCAAATAGCTCAAGCAAACAAGACCTCAAGTAAGTAGCTTAAGCAAGTAGGACGTCCAAGCAAGTAGGTGAAACATGTAGGTGACTAGTTCACTTTGTTTCATATTCATTTCCTTTCCAAATCTTATTCACTTCACTATTACTTATCCTTTACCACAGATGTACACCTGGTCACATAGACTTTATGCCCAAATATAATCTTATCCTCTCAAGTTCACATAGGTTCATCGATGTTAACTTAATCTCACACATGTTGGAAGATACGGGGTATTACAATTATAATGTATGATACTAAATATTTCAATGGTGTTTGAGAAGCAGAACATGTACACTTTTCAATGATGATGAAAACAAGGAAAGGTAGGAATCTTTTGTATTTTCGGTAAACAAGTTCATCATTAGTTAGGTAAAAATAAATATGGAGAAATTTCAATAATGTACAATCCAACATAAGAAATTACATCCACATAACCATATTTCTTATTTACATTCGCATAACCACTTTTTCACGGTATATAATATTATTTAGTAGTAATATACAAGTTTATACACCTACTGTAGACAGTGTGTCAACTCTGTATAAAAGTGTATAATAACGTATAAGACTAATATACATTATTATACAAACTTATACAAGATATGTTTATACATAAGAGGGGTCTATACATAATGTATAAGAAGTGTTTATATACTGTTTTACACTGTATAAAAGTGTATAATAGTGTATAATAGTATATAAAAGATGATTATAAACACTTCACTGAAACCCTAGATCTAGTTCGCCGGCGCAACCCAAAAAGCCTCGTCGACCCAAATTCCGATCTACTGAAATAAAGCTTTTCACGATTAGGGTTTGCTCTAAATCGAATTCCGATCGTTGTCAACTATGGTTGGTCCTATGCCATCGCAATTGCAACCTCAGCCACCGGCGACGACAAGGTTCCTTTATCAATAAGCAGCAAAGCGCTCAGCCACCTGCGATGGAGAATTTTGATCTACTGAAACGAAGCTTTTCATGATTGAGGTTTTGCTCTAAATCGAATTCGAATCGCCGTCAACTATGGTTATCCCTACGTTATCGCAATTGCAACCTCAGCCACCAATGACGGCGACAGAAAGGGTCCTTTATCAATAAGAAGAAAGCGCTTAGCCACCGGTGACGGCAACGTCAACGGTTCCGCCGATTGCGTTCGCTTCTCACTTGCAACAACAACGGCTATAGCGGATAAAAAAATAAATATGGGCTAAATCGGGTAATTACTTTGCCCTAATTGTCATACAATGTTATTTTCCCAGTAAATATAGTGTTACTTTCCTTATTTATAACTTAAATTATAAAAAAATTAGAACATTTTAGAATTTACCTATAATAGGCTTTAAATTTACCCGTTTGTGTAAAAAGAGGCTTCCACCGTCAGTGGATATTAGTTAATCTCATCTATTAATTGGGTAAATGTATTCAAATCTATAAATTTATTACTATATCTTTTTAGTTAATTAGGAATAATTGACAAATAGCATTATATTTTAAATGCCTAATATCGCAGGAAAAAATATGATGCACTCATCCTTCGTTTCTACTTTTCATTCATGGGGTTAAATAAGACACAGGTGGAAGTGTTAAATGGTCCACTTACATTTTTCCATCTTTCTTTAACAAAAGAGGAAAAGAGTAATTGGAGTAACTACATGATGGAAGGTAGCTGATGAGAAAAATGAAAATGGAGGGTACGGTAGTAATTAGACGCGGTATCACAGAAGAGGTTTGTCCAATATCGTGCCGCAAACGGTGGACGAATATAATTTTTATCACCTATCTATCACCATTCTGACTCTTTTCCGGACTCCGCGTATAACGAAAGATTAGTACACCAAGCTAACCTTTATCTGTCACCATTCTTTTGATATTGGATTTACTACTGTGTGCTTTGTATCTTCCGCATATCCCGCATATTGACACGTTTCCTCCACACTCTCTCTTTTTTAACTTCTTCTAAACTTTGTCTTTCTTAACTAAAAAAAGAGAATTTTCAAGTAACAAAAAGTATCTTCTAGTGATTTATTATTTCTTCAAAATTATTGTCTCGTGTATTTCAATTTACATGATACTTTTCTTATGTTGAAATATCTCGTGCCATTGAACTGTCAAGTTCAGGAGTAATTCAGTTATATACAAAATAAACGATGTAAAGTTGAAGAAATCCCTAAAGAAAACGAAAAGGAAAAAATTGCAATTTATTGGGTAGAAATTATTAGCGAATATTCAGTCCCCAGTCGAGTCACCTGCACCATCAGCGACAGTGCTGCCCTGCACCATCAGCGACAATGCTGCCCTGCACTCCAAAGAACGATCCGCAGTCTGCAGGTTTCAGGCCAACCAAAGAAGACATAAAATCCCATCTGAATTGTCGCCCACTGTCCGTAACTGGACCAAAGAACCTCACAGCCCCGACCCACCACCACTGCCCTCACATCGCATGGAGACTCGTGCACAACACGTGATCTTCAAACCCAAGGTTCAATTCAATCTCTCCACACAAACCTTATCACTCATTCCAAAAAATCCGAAACTAGCAAAACTGGACCCAAATTGGAATGCGGTCATGTGTGAGGAATTTAACGCTTTAACCAAGCAGAACACTTGGGATTTGGTACCTAGACCAGCTGGTGTGAATGTTATCCGGTGTATGTGGCTATTTCGTCACAAGTTCAGAGACAGTGGTGACTTAGAGAGGTATAAGGCAAGACTAGTTGCCAATGACACTAATCAGTAGGAGGGTATTGATTGTGGTGAGACATTCAGTCCGGTTGTTAAACCGGCCACTATTCGGACTGTTCTCAGTATTGCTATGGGCATGCATTGGCCGATTCATCAGCTTGATGTCAAGAATGCGTTTCTTCATGGGGATTTGAAAGAGACTGTGTGCATGCATCAGCCTCCTGAATTTGTTCATCCGGCAGCTCCGCAGTTTGTGTGTCGTCTCAGGAAGTCATTGTATGGATTGAAACAGGCACCCCGCGCTTGGTATGATCGGTTCGCCAGGTATCTTCTGCAGATTGGTTTTGTATGTAGCAGGTGTGATACATCTCTCTTCACTTTTCACCGAGGTAGAAGCACTGCATATTTGCTATTATATGTCGATGACATTGTTCTTACTGCCTCATCTGACGGGTTGAAGAATGAAATCATTGCTCTACTCAGAACTGAATTTGCTATGACTGACTTGGGCAAGCTAAGTTATTTTTTGGGTATATCAGTGACAAGATCTGCAGCCACTATGTTCCTGTGTCAGCGTAAGTATGCAGAAGAGATAGTGTACAGGGCCAAGATGGCAAATTGTAAAATTATGCCAACTCCGGTGGACTCAAAATCCAAGCTTAGTGCCAATGAAGGTGCGCCAGTTTCTGATCCCACTCTATATCGAAGTCTAGCAGGTGCTCTTCAGTATCTTACATTCACTAGGCATGATATTGCATATGCCATTCAGCAGGTGTGTATGTTCATGCACGACCCCCGAGAGTCCCATTTTGCCGCCTCAAACGTATTATCAGATATGTTAAGGGCACACTAGACTTTGGTTTACATCTATACACCTCTGCCCCAACCAAGTTGCTAGCCTACACGGATGCAGATTGGGCAGGATGCCCCGACACACGTCGCTCCACGTCAGGGTACTGTGTATTTCTTGGGGATAATCTTATCTCATGGTCTGCCAAGCGGTAGGCCACGCTATCCCGTTCGAGTGCTGAAGCAGAATATCACGGAGTTGCTAATGTCGTCGCTGAGATCTGTTGGCTCCGAAATCTTCTTTTGGAGCTCCAGTGTCCATTACGCAAGGCGTCTATAGTCTATTGTGACAACATATCTGCTATCTATATGTCTAATAATCCAGTCCAACATCAGCGGACTAAGCATATTGAGATGGATATCCACTTTGTGCGAGAGAAGGTTGCCCGTGGTCAGGTCAAAATTTTACATGTGCCTTCCTCTTATCAGTAAGTAGACATTTTCACAAAGGGACTACCGTGACAGCTCTTCACCGACTTCCGATCCAGCCTTAGCATTCGGCCTCCTCCCGCTCCGTCTGAGGGGGAGTATTATCGAATATTCTCTATATATTTTGTAATTATGATAGATGTATATTTAAGGTAACTTAGGATTCTAATTGTATTAGGAATCAACCTTTGTAAGGTAAGTTAGGATTCGTACCATATTAGGAATCAACCTTGTACAACTATATATATTGTGAATAATGAAAGGAATCCTCAAGGAAAATTATTCCATCTTTCAGAAATGAACCACAAAGTTTAATCGGACAAAGAGTACCATTTTCTCATATGTATACACCATTGCCTATTCCATTAATAACAAGTCTTACCAACTTAGAGTCAAATAAATTCCGTTTACCTACACACAGACTCCAGCCTTATCTGAATGCACCTTCCCTTTCTATCCCATCACGTCTCTATCCCATCACGTCTTGGCATCTTCCCCTATCTTTTTTTTATATCCAGCTTCCTAACTTACGTCATACTATTCCTGAAGATAGTAGTACAGGGTGCCTGAATAGCCAGAATTTGAGAACAGAGCAACTAATATCACCTACAAGGTCGTATTCCAGAAGAAAGCAAAGTAGTATCCCAGAAGAAAGAAAAGTGCCCCCACCAGGATTCGAACCCAACGCTGTAGGCCTCCAGCTGGAGTTTAACTTCACATCCTTTGCCATCCAGCTATGCCCGGAGGACTTGTACTAGTTTACTTGCACATTTTTATTACTTCAATTGACAACTACCTTTAGTTTTAGTTATAAAACGTTAATTGATCATATCTTAGATTCATTTAAGTATATTGGTTTCAATGAAAGAGAACTATACTCAATAGAAATTGATATTGGATTAATTAAATTTATGTATGATATTTTGGATTATGTACTCCCTCCGTCTTAAAAAGATTATCTTAGTTTTATTTTATACGGAGTTTAAGAAATAAATTAAGAATTTTAAAATATGTAATACAAGATAAGTCTTAAATATTTGTATAGTTATAAATCATATTAAATTATTTTTAAATATAAAAACATGTCAATCGTTTTAGAATGAGCTAACAATTTTTTAAGGCCCAGAGAGTATTAAGATTCTTGTAAAGTTGCAACTACCCTATATTGATGGTAGGCATATTTAGGAAACCAGTTAATTACGTACCTTAATTTAGTATAACAAGAAAAAAAATCAGACAAAGACATCATTATCTATGCTCTGAAATACCCTGATTCATTAATGTGAAAGAGATTACAGTTTGGTCAAAGGTGGTTTTTGGGAGAAGTTAGAATACATACCGTTAGTGAAATATATATATATATATATATATATATATATATATATATATATTTAGCAAATGGACACTTGTACAATTGTATGTATCGGAGAGAGGCGCATAAAGCAAGCACAAAGCAAAACTCTGTAATGTGTAATTGAAAAGCCGGCTACACCTCTGTCACTAGCAGTTATCTCTATACTTTAAAAAACAACCCTTTTTTCTATCTCTCATGTTGTTCTTCGTTTCTATTTTCCTGTAGTTGTTGGTGATCAGGTTGGTCAGATATTAAGATTATAAAATACCAACTTACTTTCTTGAAAATGAACCCATAGATTGAGTGATTTTGAGGTTATATCAAGATTGGATCTTGGAAGGGGTTAATTAATTAATTAAATAAATAAATAATGGGTTGCTTCTCCTGTTTTGATTCAAAGTTGAATCCCCACAAAGATAGAGATGATCGCGAACAACTCCATCAGACAGCCCCCTCAAATATATCCAGGTTATCTTCAGGTTAGTCTTATTCAGTCTTGGCCATTCATACTTTTGATCTTGGGTGTTGCTCATAGCTCAGTCTTTGTCAAGATTTCTTTTCTTTTTTCCACTCTTATTCAATTTATCAAATTAAGTATTTCTGCTGAATTTGATTAGACTTCCAATATTTGATATATGGTTATAATTTGATCTTAGGACACGACGGTAGATAGGAAGTTTTGGAGGTCGAGGATAAGGGCAGAAGGGTAGTAGGTAGCCGAGCGTTCTAGTCTATGTTGTTCGGCCTCTTCAAAAGTGTCAATGGGTGCGTGTCGGATACTCCAAAAGTAGTGTATTTTTTGGAGATTCCGACACGGTTGCAGCATCGAAAGTGAAGAGTCCGCGCAACTTAGGTTGTAGTATTAGTTAGTTTTTGCATAGTATCTTATTCTTCTAATTTTCACTATTACTTGTTGGTTCATTTGCGGTGTTTATCTTGCTATTGTGCTGCCGGTATTTTTCTTTCTATCATGCTTTGATTACACTTGTTTTGAGCCGAGGGTCCATCGGAAACAACCTCTCTACCCTACCTTTTTAGGGGTAAGGTCTGCGTACATTCTACCCTCCCCAGACCCCACTTGTGTTATTACACTAGGTATGTTGTTGTTGTTGTGTAATTATTTGATCTTGTTGATTATTGGGGAGGGTCTCACTGTTTAGTATTGAATTGGTCGGTGTTAGTCAATCTTGAACTGGAGTTAAGTTAAGATCAATCTTTTATGAGGTATTTCCTAGTGAAATGGGGAACTAACCTCTTCTGGTTTGGGGATAGAATTTGGACCAAATGTCTATTTGAATTATTCCCTTTTCTATTCAAATGTCATAAGTTTAGATTTTTTTCCTGTAGTTATGGATCTCCACTGTTTTATTTACAGGAGCAGACAGACTCAAAACAAGAAGTACCAATGGTTCTAAGAGAGAATTTTTGGGGCTAAAGGATATGCCTGATGTTCAGATTGCTGCACATACATTCACTTTCCGTGAGCTTGCAGCTGCTACAAGTAACTTCAGGCCAGAATCTTTTATAGGTGAAGGAGGGTTTGGTCGTGTGTATAAAGGGCGACTACCTAGCGGTCAGGTAATTCCTTTTCAGGTTTGTTCTTTTAGTTCTCCTAGATTATCATGCAACCAAGTGACACCCATTTTGGCCTGTTACCGACCCTGGTCCCTTATTCCTTTACCTTATGCTAATACTTGGAATTAGAGGGTTCGTGGTAGCAGTATGCAGTCCGCATTCTGGCATAGGCAGTTCTTATAGCAGCAGTTGTTACAAGACACTTGAGAGAAGTAGGTAGAGGAGCCAACAAACTGACCTCCAGTCTTCAATTATTTAAGATTTCCTTATTCTGGTAGTTCTCATGTTGGCAGAACATAAGAGGTAATTGATTTGGAAATGAAGAGAACCAGATAGAAGGAGACAACCAAGTTTTCTGTAGTTATTTTCGGAATTAGCACATATTTGTATATATTTAGTGATCAGTTAGCTAGTTTCGTTCATCCCACTTGGTCTTCCTTTTCTATATTCTTGTGTGAAGAATATAAACGTGTGAAATGCCTGTGTTTTGAATGAACCTAAATTTACACATGTTCGTAGCGTGTCCGCGTCTGGCTAACAGGAAAGCAGAAAAAAGATCTCTCTTTTTTTTTCTTTTAAGTAGAACACAGAAAAGCAAATGGTAAAGAAGGCCATTATTGATGCTTATCATAGGTAGAAAATAGGATCTTAAGACGTCATTTTCTGATAACGAAATCTTCTGGAGTTACATTTCTGGACTACCTTCAGTCTGCTCAGGGACAGAGCCAAGATTTCCCTATGATGGGGATGAAAATTATGTTTGATATGGGTCCTGATATGCTGAAATGCTAGGTTGTCATATCCTAGATGGACCATTTTCTTATGGAACTATATTGTCAGATATCACCAATTTGTCTCTGTAACCTGAATAATTTGGGAGGAAAATAGTATATTAATCCAAGTACGACAGAGAAGGAAGAGAGGCAGGACTGTTCGCATTGTTTTGCAGAGAGTTTTAAGATATTCCACAGATTATAGTCCAACTGAAACTCATGTTACCTTCATTTTCATCTAAGTTGCGCGGACTCTTCACTTTCGATGCCGCACCCGTGTCGGATTCTCCAAAAATACACTACTTTTGGAGTATCCTACACGCACCCGTTGATATTTTTGAAGAGTCCGAGCAACATAGATTTTCATGCAAAGCATGTCTTGATTTCTTGTCCCTTGTTTCTTAGTGTAACTCTAGTGTATTCACATCTTATAATATTTTTGCAAAGTAAGGTTCAGCGTATTACTTAAGAACTAAAAAAGGCAAAAGAAAAAACAACATAGGTATACATGATTAGTAACTTAGGCTCACTATGGTTCTTCAAGGCATTTTGTTTTCTACTACCTACAACCACCAAAGCAACACATAAGTCATACGTGCTAATAAAATAACAAAAGCTTCAGTATGAGGGCGTCTGGTTATATTTTAAGGAGAAACTAATAAGTCTGAATAAAGCAAGCTCGAGTTAATGTCAATTATTAACAAATTGTGATAACTTTTTCTAGATGTATTCCTTCCTATTACAATCATGTCAACTTCTTCACCAATATTAAAGAAGAGATTGCTGTCATTTGAAACTACTCTTGTAGTTAAACCTAAGTTGCTTGGACTCGGGTGCGGGTGTCCGAGATTCGGCTAAAAATAATTCAACAATAACATACCCAGTGTAATCCCACAAGTGGGGTTTGGGAAGGGTAGAGTGTACGCAGACCTTATCCCTATCTTGGGAGGTAGAGAGGTTATTTCCGAGAGACCTCTACCCTAATCCGTAACTACGAAGCAGGTCAAATAGGAAAAAATAAAACAGTAACTACAAAAAAATAGTATGCTAAGCGAAGAACAGTAAATAATAACAGAAATCGAAAGACAAGAAACTATTGAAGAAATACTATGACTACTAGTAAGGAAGGATAAGCGAGACAACGTGCTACTACCTATTAACTTTCTACCCTAATCCGTGTCCTCCATAATGTCCTATTTAAGATCATGTTCTCGATAAGTTGCAACTGCGTCATGTCCTGTCTAATCACCTATTTTCAATACTTCTTCGGCCTACCTCTACCTCTCCTGAAGCCATCCATAGCCAATCTCTCACACCTCCGCACTGGGGGCATCCTCGCATCTCCTCTTCACATGTCCGAACCATCTCAGCCTCGCTTCCCACATCTTGTCCTCAATCGAGGCCACTCCTACCTTGTTCCCGATATCTTTATTTCTAATCCTATCTCTCCTAATATGCCCACACACCCGCTGCAACATTCTCATTTTTGCAACTTTCATCTTCTGAACGTGATAGTTCTTGACTGGCCAACACTCCGCCCCATACAACATAGTTGGTCTGACCAGCACTTTGTAGAATTTTTCTTTGAGTTTTGGTGGCACCTTCTTATCACACAAAACTCGGGATGCGAGCCTCCATTTCATCCACCCTGCACCAATACAATGTGTGACATCATCGTCAATCTCTCCATTACCTTGGATAATGGACTCAAGATACTTGTAACTTTCTTCCTTTTGGATGACATGTGTATCAAGACTAAATTCCACGTTAGCCTCCCGCATCACGCTACTGAATTTATACTCCAAGTATTTTGTCTTCGTCCTGCTCAGCTTGAAGCCTCTAGACTCTAGGGTCTGTCTCCAAACCTCCAACTTAGCGTTAACTCCCCGGTTGGTCTCGTCACAACACTATGGCATTTGCAAATAACATTCACCATGGTACCTCTCTTTGGATATGCCGCGTCAAAACATCAACCACTAAGGCAAATAAAAACGGGCTAAGAGTTGATCCCTGATGCAATCCCATCATGACTGAAAAGTGCTCTGAATCTTCTCCCACTGTCCTTATCCTGGTCTTGACTCCTTCATACATGTCTTTGATCGCCCTAGTGTACGCCACAGGTACACCTCTAGCCTCCAAGCACCTCCAAAGAACTTCTCTGGGGACTTTATCGTATGCCTTTTCAAGATCGATGCACACCATGTGAAGGTCCTTCTTCCTCTCCTTGTACTACTCCATCAGCCTCCTCACAAGATGAATAACTTATGTAGTTGAGCGACCTGGCATGAATCCAAACTGGTTCTCTGAAATAATCACGCCCCTCATCTCCACCACTCTCTCCTAAACTTTCATAGATATGGCTTAGCAGTTTGATACCTCTATAGTTGTTGCAACTCTAAATGTCACTGTTCTTGTACCCCGGGATCATCGTACTCTACCTCCATTCCTTGGGCATTTTACCGTCCTAAAAATGACATTAAACAACCTACACAGCCACTCCAAACCTGGCATGCCTGCACTCTTCCAAAATTCCAACGGGATCTTGTTAGGCCGGGTCGCTCTTTCCCTGTGCATCCTATGATTATTACCCTTAACCTCTCAACCTTTATAAACATACAATACCCAAAATCACGACACCTCTCTGAGTGCTCCAAATCCCACAATAAAACGTCTGTGTCCCCCTCTTCGTTCAAGAGTTTATGAAGTAAGACTGTCATCTTTGTCTAATGAGTGCCTCCTCCACTAGTACTCTGTCGTCCTCGTCCTTGATGCGCTTGACTTGATTCAGGTCACGGACCCTCCTCTCTCTTGACTTGGCAAGTCTGTACAACTGCTTATCCCCGCCTTTGCCCTCTAATTCTACATACATGCGGAATATCTAAAATAGAGTTATATCTCTAAATTATGAGACATCATGTGGAAAACTTACAAGTTATTTCGAGGAGAAAATATTGATCAAGCGGAAAATTCCAGAAGGAGATATATTGAAAAGGGCTAATGCAGAAGTTTCTACATACAAAGTATTCCATTTTCTTCAATTTCACCTTAGCTTTGGTTTTGATTCCAAGAATCATTGTATATTCCCTGAATATCTCCGTCGGTTTTGGTCAAAGTACCCAAATCGGTTGACCAAATCAGTTATGGATCCTACACCCACACCCACACCCACACCCACGTCGTGTCGACACGGGTGTGGCACCGTAAGTGAAGAGTCCGGGCAACTTAGAGTGAAACAACATTACTGTTACCATTTCTACTAAATTTTTGAGGATCATTGCCATTAGACTATCTTAGCAAATATACATAAATTGGCAACAAGGTTGAAGCAAGCCAGTGTTATAGAATTTCATAATTTTCATAATTCAAAAAATAATTCCGCTTGAAACTACCGTTGTAGTTGTACATATTATTGATATCATTTCTTCTAGAGTTTCGAAGAGCACTACTAATTTGAGGATGTAGAAAAAGAGGTAATTTTCAGGGCTAAATGTGCAAGCAGTACATTATCATAAACTCACATTAACTATGCTCAATGCATAAAATAGTTTATATGAAGAAACTCAGGTTTAGTAGTTTAGCTAGGTTTACAATTGCTCTCTTCCATGCCATGACATGCCATTTCTAACATGTGCCATTCGTTGTGAATAATTGAACATTTTGAGCAGATCACAAAGACAACAACAACAACATACCTAGTGTAATCGCACAAGTGGAGTTTGGGGAGGGTAGGATATACGCAGACCTCACCTCTACCTTTGCAGGGTAGAGGAGATGTTTGCGATAGACCCTCGGCTCAAAAGAAATATAATCATTACAGGGTTGCATGAAAAATAAGGCAGTAAAATATCAAGATACAAAACAAATGGTACAACATAGTAATACACACATAAAGATAATGAACGATGCGAGACCAAAATAATACATTTAATAAAAAGAAAAGATGAGATGGAAAGGCTAGCCCCCCTCTCTCACACACAACGCGACAAAACTCGAATACCTACTATTCTTCTATCCTAATTCTCGACCACCAAATATTCCTATCTAAGGTTATGCCCTCAGTCAACTGGAGTAGAGTCATATTCTGTCTAATCACCTCCCCCAATTCTTCTTTGGCCTATTTCTACCTTTCCTAACTCCTATGACCGTCAATCACTCAGACCTCCTGAATGGGGCATCCTCACATCTCCTCTGCACATGCCTAAACAATCTCAATCTCACTTCCTTCATCTTGTCTTCCACAGGGGCCACTCCGACCTTGTCCCGTATATCTTCATTCCTAATCATATCTCTCCTAGTATGACCACACATCCATTTGAGCATCCACATCTCCGCTACTTTCATTTTCTGGACGTGGATGTTCTTGACTGGCCAGCACTCTGCCTCATACAATAGTGCTGGTCTAACCACAAGTCTGTAGAACCTATCTTTTAGCTTATGCAACACTTTCTTATCTCAAAGCACCCTAGAGGCAACCCTTCATTTCATCCACCCTGCTCCAATACGGTGGGCGACATCATTGTCAATCTCCCCATTCCCTTGTATAATGGACCCTATCACGACCGGAAAGTGTTCGGAATCACCTCACTGTCCTAACCCGAGTCTTGGCACCCTCATACATGTCCTTAATTGCCCTTATGTAGGCCACAAACGCACCTCTAGACTCCAAGCATCTCCAAAGGACCTCTCGAGGAACTTTATCATATGCTTTCTCCAGATCAATGAACACCATGTGAAGGTCTCTTTTTTTTGTCTCTATACTGCTCCACCAATCTGACTAGATGAATAGCTTCTGTAGTTGATCGACTCGACATGAATCTGAACTGGCTCTCGGATATCGACACATCCCTTCTCATCCTCAACTCGACCACCCTCTCTCAAACTTTCATACTGTGGCTTAACAACTTGATACCCCTATAGTTGTTGCAACTCTGAATATCGTCCTTGTTCTTGTACAATGGAACCATTGTAATCCACCTCCAATCCTCTGACATCTTAGTTGTCCGAAAAATGACATTAAACAATCTAGTCAGCCACTCCATACCTGCCTCCACTGCGCTCATCCAAAATTCTATCGGGATCTCATCAGGCCCGGTCACTTTTCCCTTCCTCATCTTACGGGTAGCCTCCTTAACATCTGCCGCCTTGATGCACCTACAGTACCCAAAATCTCTACGACTCTCGGAATGCTCTAAATCCCCAGCACGATATCCATGTCCCCTTCTTCATTCAAGAGCTTATGGAAGTACGTCTGCCATCTCTGTCTATTGTGTGCGTCGTCTACCAACTCTTCGTCATTCTCGTCTTTAATGCACTTTACTTGGTCCAGGTCACCAGACTTCCTCTCTATCGTCTTGGCGAGCCTATACAACTTCCTATCCCCGCCTTTGCACTCGAGCTCTCTATACAAGTGCTCAAAGGCTGTTGTTTTAGCCGTCGTGACCGCTAGCTTCGCTTCCTTCTTCCTTGCCTTATACCTCTCTTTATTCCTCCTCTTGTCGTCCTCATCGATGCTTTCCACTAGCGCAGCATACGTAGCCTTCTTGGCTTCTACTTTTCCTTGGACCTCTTCATTCCACCACCAATCCTCTTTACGTCCACCTGAGTTGTCCCTCGCAACCCCAAGTACCTCTCTAGCTGCGAGCGGATCACAAAGGAGATAAGATATTCATCCCATTTGACTCGATGGACTAAAATGTTAGAAGTACCATCTTTAAGCTTCTTAAGTCCAAATTGAACCTTGCAGGCCTCTAATCATTGTCAAGGTTTCGTTTGCCAAAAGTTTGAATTTATCTTATATTCTGCAGCCATTAAATGTAAAGATACTTGAACTTCCTAGGTAGTTGCTGTAAATTTTTGTTAACTATGTTTAATGAATAGTTGGTTGATCTTCCCAGGTTGTTGCAGTTAAGCAATTGGATAGAAATGGGCTTCAGGGGAATAGAGAATTTGTAGTGGAGGTTCTTATGCTTAGTCTTCTTCATCATCCTAACTTGGTGAATTTAATTGGTTACTGTGCTGACGGGGACCAGAGGCTTCTTGTCTACGAGTTCATGCCGTTGGGATCACTAGAGGATCACCTTCATGGTAACCTATTTTGGGTGGCATTCTGCTTCTCTAATTTATATTTCTTCTCTGTTTATGCAGCAAATGGCTTATACCTCATAACATGCAGCAAGATATTGTATATGTATTACTTCTTCTGTCCCAAAAAGAATGGCGGGATTCCTATTTTCAGTGTGACTTCTGAAATCTTCTTGAGATAGACTTTTCATGTTTATGAACTTTATAATATGAATAACATCTTTTATAATTAAAAAACGTGTAGAAAAATATTAGTCAAAGAAAAAAACTGTTGGACTATCCGGATAGTAATAGTGCCTTAGATTTGAACTGCATTGACTGCCACGATAATATGGTTTCTCATCCCACCAGAATTTGACTTATACTTCCATGACACCATTCATCTGAGGGAAATGTTCACAGATTCAAATCAGTGGTGTTGGCATTAATTCTTCTCAGCTATGATATTCCTTTTTTTGTAAAATTTAATTGTTCTCAGTGCTGTACGTCCCTAAGAGTCTGAATCCCAGTTATGCAGTAAGTACACAGAGTTCTATATTTTATAATCTCAGTGGAAGTTATCTTTAACTTCCCATTATTAAGGCTGCTTTGTTGTTTCCGTGCCAGTCCTCAATTGCTGGAAACCCACCTGCCATTCTTTCCGTTCTATTATGTGATATGCCCGGGGTTATATCAGAAGCATCAGCCAATTTTTGTATAGATTTTTACATACAGGCACAGATAATTTAGAACTAGGGGAAAAAAGAATAGAAGCTTAGTATCCCATGGTCCCTAATATGATGGTGTTCAAAGAGCTCTTATGGCTTTATGATTGTATATCTGTCTTCTAAAGGCTTAGCCATCGCTCGCTAAGGCATACTTTTCATTGCACGTTTTCAACTTTAATCTTGTTTGTTACCTGTTTAATTTTTTTTATGAACAATAATATAGTGCAGAAATTTGTGGCTCTAGGCTTAGTATTCTTTAGTGATCTCATGTGAGTAAGTGTTGTGCAGATGTCCCTCCCGATAAAGAGCCACTAGATTGGAACACGAGAATGAAGATTGCAGCTGGTGCAGCAAAAGGTTTGGAGTACCTTCATGATAAGGCGAACCCCCCTGTTATTTATAGGGACTTCAAGTCATCCAACATATTGCTTGAAGAAAACTTTTTTCCGAAGCTTTCTGATTTTGGGCTAGCAAAACTTGGTCCTACTGGAGACAAATCACATGTGTCCACAAGGGTCATGGGAACTTATGGTTACTGTGCCCCTGAGTATGCCATGACTGGACAGCTGACTGTCAAATCTGATGTCTATAGTTTTGGGGTTGTATTCTTGGAGCTTATCACTGGACGTAAGGCTATTGACAGCACCAAACCTCAGGGAGAACAAAACCTGGTCGCATGGGTAATCTTAATGTCTTTCCTTTAATTTAGCAATTTGTTGATTTCTGTTACTCGTGATCACGTCCAAGAGCATTGGGAATGGGACTCAAGTGAATTACTTTTTAAGTCATAGATTCAAATCCCAAGTGTGTCATTCTTGTATTTTTTTTGAATCCCCTTCCAGAATTCCTGGTTCTGCCACTGATCACGTCTTAGTGTGAAAATAACATGCTCATCTGTGGAATTTTAAGATTGATTATCCTCTGTATTCTGCAGGCTCGGCCACTGTTTAATGATCGTCGGAAGTTCGCAAAATTAGCTGATCCAAGTCTGCAAGGACAATTTCCAATGAGAGGTCTGTACCAGGCTTTAGCTGTGGCCTCCATGTGTATTCAAGAACAGGCTGCTGCTCGTCCGTTAATTGGGGATGTGGTCACTGCCCTTTCTTATCTAGCAAACCAAGCATATGATCCAGGTACAGTTCCTGGGCAAGGTCATGGAATATCTAGGAACGAAGATGGGGGAGGAGGAGGATCAGGACGGAAATGGGACTTGGACGGAGGATCTGAGAAGGAGGATTCCCCAAGGGAAACAGCAAGGATGTTAAACAGGGATTTGGACCGAGAAAGAGCAGTTGCAGAGGCTAAAATGTGGGGTGAGAATTGGAGAGACAAGAGAAGACAAAATGCTCAAGGCAGTTTTGATTGCACTAATGGATAATCTATGTTGGATTCCCCTGCTAGCTGTACCATTGAAAAGGCTGTCTTGATCTCACCTTGTACGTAGTTCATTTCACTCTATGCCTGTAAAAATTGAAATCGACCATCTTAGTTAAGAGAGTGATGGAGCTAAAAGGGAACTGCTGGAGCCACCCCTCTTATTTTCCCCTGAAAGATGTACTTTGTTTTGCATTGGCCCCTTTTCCAATTGTTTTCTGAAACATAAGTTAAGAGGACAAATGGGAAGAGAGCAAATAGAGGACATATTTCAAATTCGAGAGTAAAGACATCTCTCAAGTTAAAGTTGTGAAGTGCTTAGCTCCGTCTTTGTAGGGATCAAAAGGATATTTACTGTCTGTAAGCTTTGACTGTAACATGTTATACGCTAATCTTGATGTGTTATATGGCAGAAACTTTCGGTATGTCCCAGTTTGCGGTCACGATGAATATTTGAAAATCATATTCACTCTCTTCCGGCCGGTGCAACTGATGTTGTATTTTTACACCTTCTGATTCTTAAGAAGACAGACATGTATTATCACAACATCCAAGTCCTAGTAATAAAGATTAGGAGTTATATATATGTTGTACACTAGTGGTGTTAGCAAGCTACCATTGTTGAGTTAGTGTGTTAACTAACTATGGTTAGATTGTTAGAGTTAAATGAATGTATACACACATGTGTAAGTGTATTAGAATAAATGCTAGTAGTGTGCATTGTAATAATTACTTTTCCATTTTGAGATATTTTGACTCATTCAATGTGATCAGTCAGAATAACCGTTTTTGTTAGCTTTCTCTCTCCTCTGTACTTCATCTCTGTTGTTTCTAAAGCTTCATTAATGGAGTTATCATGGTATCAGAGCCACAATCGATCATAGACAGTTAATCGAGTATTAATTGTTCGTGTTTCGACCAGAAATTGCTTAGATTCAAAGTTCAATTGAATCGCGAGTAAGCATCGAAGCTAGGTTTCGGTAATTTGAAGCTCATTGCAATGGCAAATGTAGCATTAGTTGTTTCCGGAACCTTAGAAACTGAAACGCAACAGACGAACAACGCATAACAACATACAAAGACAATGAACAATGGAACAAGTAGTTCAGCGATGAACAACTCATTTCCAATCATCGATCAACATCATCCTCTATACCTTCAATTGATTGATACTCCAGGTAGCTCTTTAGTTTCTCTTCAACGTATTGGTTCAGAGAATTATGTCCTTTGGAGTCGATCTATGTGAATTGGATTGTTAGGTAAGAGTAAATTTGGGTTTGTAGGTGGTCGATACCCTAAGAGTAGTTTTGAACCTCAACTACATGATTTATGAAAAAATATGTAATGCATTGGTTCTCTCATGGATAATGACTGTTGTAAGACCTGGTTTGTTGAGCAGTGTTGTTTGTGCATGTGATGCTCACAATGTCTGGCTTGAACTGAAAGAGAGATTTGATAAAATTAATGGATCGCATGTGTTTCAGTTACATAAGGAGATACATGCTTACACACAGGGAAATATGTCTATTGCAGATTATTTTTCAAAATTGAGATATTTATGGAATGAGTTTGATGCAATCATGCCCTATCTTGGATGTCCATGTCCCAAATCAAAGAGGATTGAGCACGTTGAATAGCAGAGGTTGCTTCAATTTCTAAATGGACTAAATGAATCATGTTCCCAACCTAGAGGTCAAATCCTCATGATGTCTCTAACTACAAGTTTGAATAAAGCATACTCACCCATGAATGACCAGGAGAGCTAGAGAAATCTAGTTAGTTCAGCTCATGCTAGTGTAGGATCTGGACTAATAGAAGGCACTGCACTGTTTAGTTAGAAAGGTGGTGGAATAGGTAACAATAGACCTACTTTATTCAGCCACAAGGGAAGTGAAGGTGGACACAATAATCCAACAAGTGGTCCAGATGATCATTATGGTGAACATGTTGGTGCTTAAGGAAAGTCTCAAAAACAATTTCTCATTTGTGAAGTTTGTGGTTACAATGTCCATAACAGAGAGAATGCTTTAAAGTAGTTGGATATCCACTTGGATGGAAGTCTAAAAAGAATAGTGTTGCATCTGCTAATCTAGTTGATGTCAATCCAAGTGCTTGGAATATGATAAGTCGGACACAATCACCTATGGTCACACAGGCACCTACAATTTTCTTCACTACGGAGCAATAACATCAGATCTCGCATCTGCTGTCCAATAGAGGTGAAAGTAACACAAAATCATCCATGAAAGCAGTTGTAACAGGTAGTATTTTGTCTACCTTAATGTAAAAAATATGTGCCTAAGGAGTGGATAGTTGATACTGGTGCCACTAATCACATGATATCAAACCTTGATATGCTAGATGGGTGTAAGTATGAGCCTCACTTTGATAAGAGTAAAGTGCATTTACCTACTGGAAATCAAGTGTCAATGTCACATGTTGGAAGTGCAAGTATATTTAAGGATCAAACAATCACTAATATTGCTTTTGTTCCTGATTTTCAGTACAATATTTTGTCTATTTCTCAGCTAACAAAATAACTAAATTGTTTGGTAGCCTTCTTTTCTGACTTTTGCATTTTCCATGATCTCTACAATGGACAAGTCAAGGGGATTGGTAATACAGAACACAATCTCTACATTCTCAGGGAAGGTTGTTCTGCACATGTTCCAAATCAACTAGAAAAGAAGATTGTTACTATTGTTAGTGCATTTGAGACCATCTTTTTGTGGCATAAGAGACTAGGTCATGTATTTGTAGATATAATAAAGAAGGATGAGTATCTTAAGAGTGTTGAGGTTTTAGAGAAATCACATTGCACAGTGTGTCCTCTAGATAAACATACGAAGATTCCTTTTCCTTTAAGTACTCATACTTCCAGTGCTATGTTTGAATTGGTTCACTGTGACATTTGGGGTCCTTACATGGTGACCACTCATGATAAGAAAAGGTACTTTGTAACCATTGTGTATGATCATACTAGATATATTTGGGTGTTTTTACTTGTTTCCAAAGCAAATGTGATTATGATAATGAAATTGTTTTTTACTCAAGTTAAGAATGTGTTTTCCACTTCTATTAAAACTCTTAGAACATACAATGGTAGTGAGTTTTTTAGTTTTGAATTTCAAACTCTTCTCACCGACCTTGGTATTATCCATCAAAGTGCATGTGTGTACACACCTCAGCAAAATGATATTGTTGAGAGAAAACACAGAACAATCCTTGAAATGGCAAGAGCCTTAAGATTTCAAGTTGCTATTTCTCTTTAATTTTGGGGTGAGTGTGTACTAACAAATGTCTATCTCATAAATAGGTTGCCTTAAAAAATTCTTAAGCTCAAATCTCCTTTTGAGTTGTTGTATTCTCATTCACCTTCCTTGTCTCATATTAGGGTGTTTTGGTATATATGTTATGCTTCTTGTCCTAGAGTTTTAGATAAGTTTTCCTCAAGAGCAATTCCTGATGTCTGCTTGGGTTATTCCTCTACTAAAAAATGTTATGTGTTATATGACCTTCACTCTAAGCCATTCCTAGTCAATAGAAATGTAGTGTTCGGTGAGGATATCGTTCCTTTAAAACACTTACAATCTTCTTCTAACCCTCTCTTACTAGTTCTAGACTTGTATTCTTCAGATATCACTAATCTTTCTATTATTCCTGATTCTAGTTCTCTTTAATCTGAACCTACACCTCATTGACCTGGTCCTTCAATAATTGAGTTTTCTTCTTATACCTCACCTATTCTTGATTCTTATATTCCAACTCCTGAATTGAGTCCACAAAATCCAGATCCTAAAGTTGTCACTAGGAAATCCTTTAGATCTCGTAAACAACCTGTGTGGATGCAGGACTATATTGTTCAGATAAAAGGGAATGTATGTCTCTATCCTATGTCTACTCAGTTATCTTATGATCATCTATCACCTTCTTATCGATATTTCATTTTTGCTTACTCTGCCATAGCTGAACCTTTTACTTTTAAAGAGGATTCTACTAACCCTCAGTGGATTCAAGTTGTGCAATTGGAAATTGCAGCCTTAGAGGAACATAATACCTGGAATTTAGTTGACCTGCCACATGATAAAAATCCTATTGGTTGTAGGTGGGTCTATAAGGTTAAGTATACATCATACGAGTGGAAAGGTACAAGGCTAGACTTGTAGCCAAGTGTTACAGTAAAAAAAAGGCCTAGACTATGGTGAAACATTTAGCCCTGTTGCTAAGATGGTTCCAGTCTGAACTATTATTGCTTTGGTTGCTGCTAAGAATTGGTTTATCTACCAGATGGATGTGCACAATGCATTCCTTAAATGGTGATCTATTATAGGAAGTATATATGCAGTTTCCTGAAGGGTTTGCTAGACAGGGGGAGAATATCAAGTTCTGCAAACTTCATAAGTCATTGTATGACCTTAAATAGGCACCTAGACCATGGAATTTAAAGTTAAATAAGTTTTTAGTTCATCTGGGGTTTCAGCAAAGCCATTATGATTACTCTTTGTTTCCTAAGAAGAGTGGGGAAGACATTGTGATAGTGTTGGTGTATATGGATGACCTTTTGATAACTGGTAACAATGCAGAGTTGCTATGTGAAACAAAAATGAACATTCAGAAGAAGTTTAAAATGGACTTGGGAAAGCTTAAGTTTTTTTGGGTATTGAATGTGTGAGGTCTAGCAAGGGAATTGTCATGTCACAAATGAAGTATGCACTAGAATTGATAAATGAATGAGGTCTAGGAGGAACAAAGCCTGCTGGCACCCCATTGGAGCTAAACCAGAAACTAACATCTCTAAAATATGATGAGTGTATTGTGAAGAGTAATAGTGTGAATGAGAGTGATCAGATTCTCAGTGATCCTTCTAAATATCAGAGACTGGTAGGTAGGTTAATGTACCTTATAAGGACAAGAACTGGTTTGGCTTTCTCAGTACAAGTCTTAAGTCAATTTATGCATTCTCTAAAAATATCTCATATGAAGGCTGCTCTCATAGTAGTTAGTTATGTTAAAGAGACATGCGGTCTAGGATTGTTGATGCCAGTTGAAGATACTACACAACTTTCAACATATTGTGACTCAGATTGGGGGGCATGCTTAGAGATTAGAAGATCAGTTACAGGGTACCTAGTCAAGCTTGGAAGAGCATTTGTATCATGCAAATCTAAGAAGCAATAAATAGTATCAAGAAGTTCAGCAAAAGATGAATTCAGAAGCATGGCAACCTGTGCTGCAGAGATCACTTGGTTAGTTGGTTTGCTCAAAGAGCTTGGTGGTCATGTGAGCTTGCCTGTGAAGATGATGTATGATAGTAAAGTTGCAACCCAAATTGCAGCCAACCCAGTCTTCCATGAAATAACCAAGCACATAGATATTGATTGTCACTTTGTTAGAGAAATGATTGGTCAAGGCCTTCTAAAGACAGAGTATGTAAATACAAAAGAACAACTTGCTGACTTGCTCACAAAGGGGTGAGGAAAGGCTCGACATCAGTGTTTGATCAGCAAGCTGGGAGCCATAAATCAGTTTCAACCATGAGCTTGAGGAGTGTTGAATACTGGTGGTGTTAGCAAGCTACCATGGTAGCTAGTTAGCATGTTAACTAACTGTGGTTAGATAGTTAGATTTAAATAATTGTAATAATTACTTTTCCATTTTAACCATTTCTATTAGCTTTCTCTCTCCTCTCTCTCGATTCTTGTTCATCTTCTTCTAAAGCTCCATTAGCGGAGTGCGATATACTTTAACATGCACTATTGATTGCTAGAAGCCAAAATTCCTTATGTATTGTCCATTTTACTCTCATCATGTATAGGGTAGTGAACGAAGGCCAAACACTACAATTATGATTTATTTTGGCCGAAGGCGTGCCAGCTTTGCCATTCTCGTTATTTTGATATTCAGGAACAGGCCAACAATGCTTGTCCTGTAAGCAAGAGTTCCCATTTTCATTTTCATTAGTGTGACTAATATCCTCGGCTACTTGAAGCTAGCTTAATACGTGGCTACTTTTTTTTTCACTCTTTCGTTTTTATTTTTTTTCGTGCCAGGGCTGGGTCCCCGGTGTTACATTGTGAAGATAATATTACGATCTCGAACATTATTTAACAATTTAGAGTTGTCTTTGTTTGGGTCTAGTACGTGCTAAAGTCGGTCAATTTTTTTTCTAAGTGACGCTTATTAATTATTGAGTCCCTTCACATCTCTATGATCATTATATTTCATCTTCTGCTTTTATGAGCGAGAGGTTGTAGTCTTTTTTGGTTGTTTATCGCTTTTGATTCGCACGTAAGAAATATATTTCTTGATTATTTCATTCCAAAGGGGTAGTAGATATATTCATAATACAAGCATCATCCTAGTCTAGAATTAAGGTAGTCAATTACTAAATATATATCTACCATATATAAAATATACTAAAAGATTATGTTCAAAGCACAATATTCTGTCACACCCCCGCAGTCGAAGCGGGA
Organism: Anisodus acutangulus; assembly: GCA_029783415.1. Taxonomy (NCBI): domain Eukaryota; kingdom Viridiplantae; phylum Streptophyta; class Magnoliopsida; order Solanales; family Solanaceae; genus Anisodus; species Anisodus acutangulus. Next base: position 25,239,030 of record CM056490.1, on the reverse strand, counting down.
GGTCGGCGTATGTTGAGACTGTCTAGAAAATCTTCAAATAGAACCAACGGAACACCTTTTGTAAAAATATCGGTGATCTGATAACGTGACGGGACATATAAGACACATACTTGTCCACGAGCAACCTTTTCGTGAACAAAGTGAATATCCAGTTCAATATGTTTAGTGTGTTGATGTTGAACTAGATTCCCTGGGAGATAAATTACACTAACATTATTACAATAAACCAATGTCGCCTTCAGAACAAGATAGTGGAGCTCCAGAAGAAGGTTTCGTAGCGAACAAGATTCAGAAACCACATTTGCAACTCCCCGATATTTTGCTTCGACACTGGACCTAGACAAGGTAGCTTTCCGTTTGGAGGACCAAGATATCAAATTGTCACCAAGAAAGACACAATAACCAGATGTGGAGCGTATGGTATCCAGACCTCCATCCCAATCTGCATCTGTGTAAGAAATGAGAGTGGTTGTCAAAGACAGATATAGATGCAAGTCATGATCGAGAGTGCCCTGAATATAGCGCACAATGCGCTTGATAGCATGCATGTGATCCTCCATCGGGTTATGCATGAATAGACAAATCTGTTGCACAATATAAGATATGTCGGGTCTCGTGAAAGTAAGATATTGCAGGGCTCCTGCAAGGCTGCGGTAATGTGATGGATCAACATATGACATGCTGGAAGTTGCACTCAACTTTGGTTTAGTATCAACCGGAGTGGAGGATGACTTACAAGAGGACATGATAACTCGTTCAATGATCTCTTCTGCATACTTCTTTTTGGATAGAAATAAACCACATACATGACGTGTTACAACTATCCCTAAGAAATAACTCAATAGCCCTAGATCTTTCATAGCAAATTCTGAGCTAAGAAGAGACATAATAGACTTGCAAAGAGCATCAGATGAAGCTAATTAATATAATATCATCCACATATAGAAGAATGTAAGCTATATCATTACCATGACGGTATATGAAGAGAGAATGATCTGACCTGCTGTTAGAAAACCTAATAGTAGAAACATAATCTGCAAACCTCTTGTACCAGGCCCGATGAGCTTGTTTGAGCCCACACAAGGATTTCTTCAGTAAGCATACATGATTAGGATAAGTGGGGTCTCTATAACCCATGGGCTGATACATGTACATCGTTTCATTGAGTTCTCCATGCAGGAAGAGACATTCTTCACATCAAGCTGATGTAGAGGCCATGCCTTCGAAAGAGCCAGACTTATTACCGTGCGGATAGTTTCTCGTTTGACCACCAGACTTAAAGTCTCACCACAGTCCACACCAACCTGTTGAGACTTTCCATCACTTACAAGACGGACTTTATGCCTCTCAAATGTACCATCATATTTTTCTTTATGACTAAAAGTCCACATAGACCTAATCAAATTAACATCAGGAAGACGAGGCACCAAATTCCAAGTCCTATTATTAATAAGAGCATTATATTCATCATCCATAGCCATTTTCTAATTTAGGTCATTAAAGGAAGACACATAATTATGGGGTAGATGTGATTTGGTAACATGGGTGTGAAGACCGTATCTTTTATTTGGTTTGAAAATCCCATGTTGACAATGAGTGACTAGTTGTTGGACCAAAATTAGAGTTGGTTGGATAGGGGAAGTGGTACTGGGCTGACATGTGATTGGTCCAGAGGCCGAGGGAGAGGGGATTGGACTGCCCAGGAGTGGGCTTGGATTCGATGGGCCGCCACTGCCTGAGACTGGGTTGCCACCCAGTGGGTTGCCAGGCGTTGGGCCTCTCGATAGTGGGCTGCCAGTGAGAGGCGCTACTGGGTTGGCAGCCACTGGGCTGGGGTAAGCAAGCCCAGTTGGTTGGGATGAGCTGTTGGAATCATTTGGGCCTGTTTTCGAGGCCAACTGGTGGACCAAATACGGGGCTATGCTATCATCAAGAAATTCGTAGGTAGAAGGCACTAAGTAATGCATTTTGGCAAAGGGAAAATTTGATTAATCAAAAACTACGTGGCGACTCACGATTATTTTATTAGAGGATAAGTCGTAACATTTGTAACCACGATGGTTTGACGGATATCTCAAAAATATAGACTGAGTAGAACGGGGTTGATGTTTATTAATGGTAGTAGAAGGAAAAAGAGGATAGCATAATCATCTGAATACCCGTAGATGATAGTAAGATGGGTCCCTTAGGTATAGAATTTTGAGAAGGGATTGATAGGCTAATTGTTTGCTTGGAAGTATGTTGAGGAGATAGGTTGCCATTTGTAATGCATTATGCAAAAATAATGGTGGTAAAGAGGCATGGGTAAGTAAGGTTCTAACAATGTTATTAATGGTTCGGATTTTTCTTTCCGCTTTTCCATTTTGAGATAAGGTATGTGGACAAGAGAGACAAAAAGATAAACCATTAGCATTGCAAAATCCCAAAATGACCATTATCAAATTCTCTATCATTATCACATTGAATATTCTTAATGTCTCGTTCAAATTGAGTGCAGATGAATGCTCTAAAAGAGAAAACATGAAAAAAACTTGTGAATTTTTAGATAAAAGAAATGTCCACAAAAACTTAGTGTAATCATCCAGCAAAAGAAGATAATATCGATGGCCCGAAGAGCTCAAAACGAGAGATGTCTAAATATCACTATGGATAATATTATAAGGCATAACAGTGCATGAATTAGAAGAAACAAAATGCAATTTAACATGTTTTTCAAGAAGACATGAGAGACAAGCATGAGAATTACGAGTTCTAGTACACTCAATAAATTTATTTTGTTTAAGGGAGGCAAAAACAGGTGCTCCCGGATGACCCAAACGTTCATGCCATAAAGAAGGTGCTAGAACTGCAAAAGTGAATGGTAACTCGGCTCGATGTGTGGTAGTGGTGATTGGATATAACTCGCCTCGACTATCACATCTCATTAGGTGCATTCTCGTCTGAAAGTCCTTCACAAAAAACCCGAAATGATCAAATTCAACAGAAACCGAATTGACAGTGGTAAATTCTCTAACTGAAACCAAGTATTTAATCAATTGGAGAGCATAAAGGACATTCTTTAAGGCTAACGGTGGGTTCAGGAGGGACATGTTTGTATTACCATAACCACAAATTGGAAATGAATGACAATTTCCAATAATTATTGCTTAAATTAAAATAGGATGAGAGATTACCTTGTGAGAAAGTCATATGAGACGTTGCTCCGGTGTCCATGTACCAGTTTGCGTTGGGAGGAATGAGCCCAAGAGTGTGCATCGCAGCCTCGATGTCAGTTGGTGTTGCTATTGCCGAATGAGCCTGCTGCCACTGATTCGGTTGTAGATGTTGCCCAAGCACGTTGGGCCCAAACGTGTTGGGCTGCTAGCCACTGACAGATTGCTGGCTAGTATGCCTTGGATTGGGCCTGACCTAATTTCCCGAAGGAAAAGGGAAAGGCGGTACATCCCAAGGCCACTGTCAGGCCCAATACTGCGGTCTACTTCCCCACTGCTAGTTGCCACCACTGCCGCCACCTCCGCCACTCCGGTGGGCACCACCCTTGCCACCACCGCGGCCACCGCCATCATTTTTACCGTTATTATTGTCATTTTGTCCCCTTTGACCATGGTTTGGCGGCAAATTTTCAAATTGTGAAGAGTTATCATCGGACGGAGTGGCAACCATGGCAGAATTCTATATAGTGGCTATCTTTTTGGAAAAACCCGCTTCTTTTAGTATTAGCATAGGACGAGCTTGGTAAAATGGCGGAAGAGGATTTTTTTGGCGGATGAGTGTACCAACGCCGCTATACGTGTTAGTGAGGCTGACAACCATTTGTAAAATGACTCGATTGTTAGTTACTGGCGCCCCGACGTTCTTGAGTTGGTCCGACAAAACCTTGAGCCGTTGACAATATGCGGATGCATTGGAAAAATCCGCCATGTCAGTGGTGGAGAATTCTTGCTCAAGTGTGACGGCCCTGGAATTTTTATTGTCCTGGAATATGTCGCGTAATCGATCCCAAGCCTCCATTGCCGTGGAGTCGGGTTCAAGAATCGTATGCAACAAATCACTAGAAATTGTGGCATAAATCCTTTGGAAAACCATTGCATCTAGGGTCAATCATAATTCCTTTTCATCATCGGTTTTCGGTACCTTCTCCTTGCCTTTTTCCGGCAGAATTATGTGATGGATAACCCGGTGTGACCTACAATGAATTTTGAAGAGCTCTGCCCATGTAGCATAATGGACGTTTTCCATCTCAAGAGTGATGTAGATATGAAACTTAATGTTTGAAACAACTAGGGCTGGATGGAAATTTAATTTTGAGTCAGACATGGCACAAAGAAGATAAAGGAAGTGGACGGCGGCAAGGGAGAGCCGGCTGCAAGTTTTAGGATTTGTGGAATTTTTGGATTTTGGAACTTTCTTAGAATCTGATACCATGTAAGAAATAACGTCCTTGATTATTTCATTTCAAATGGGTAGTAGATATACCCATAATACAAGCATCATCCTAAGCTAGAATCAAGATAGTCAATTACTAAATATACACCTATCATATAAAAAATATATTGAAAGATTATGTATAAATCACAATATTCTATCAAATATTCTATCAGCGCATATAATGAGTTTAAGTTTTATACGATTAGGGTGAATAATACTCCATCAATATGAATTTATGTAATGATGTTTGATTTAACACAGAGTTTTAAGAAAGAAAGAAAGAAAGACTTTTAAAATTTATAGTCTAAAATAACTTGTAGATGTGTGAGATTATCATCTCATTAAGCATTAAAATGAAAAGTTTAAAGTTGAATTGTTATACTAAATATAATTTTGTGTCATTCTTTTTGTAACTGACTAAAAAAGAAAGAGCTTCACATAAATTGGGACGATGGATTAATTTCTTATACCAACAAATTAATCATCTAACGAATATTAATTTACAGGTCAGTCTAATTAAAATGTGAGATTTGAATCTTGAAAATAAGATATATTAATAGTACATATATTACTTAAGCTCACACATAACTAATTAAGTTTTAGAAAAACAAAAGGAAGAATGACTTGACTAGATAATGCTGACAATGATAAAAATATTCTAGGAAATATCTAAAAACATCCAACCTAAAATCTTAAAATGAGAATTATTCATAATGTAATTAAGCCATTTGAAAATACAACCAATGAATGTCAAGTACTATATTCTCTAACAGCGTTGCACATGCTAATCACTGATCAATTCTACGATTTACACAAGGAGAATTAATGAATGGGTTCAATAGGCTGTGTAATGGCTCAAGGTCTGCAATGAGACAGATATCCATAGTGAAAAAATTATAAAGAGAAAGGATAAGGATAGTGAAATTGGCTTAATTTTTTTGATTTTCGTATCGTGTGAAAGGATAGATTTTAACATCTAACCTAAAACCTTAGGGAAAAAAGTGGACCAGTGGAGCAAAATTATAAATTCATTTGGAAATTTTCACGCAACCATTGAAGGAGTATATCCTCTAATTAATATACTGCATGATTAGAAACAAAAAGAAATTGTAGATTGAAATGTAGAATAATATAACGGACTTTTGATTCATACAATTTCTCTTTTCCTCTTTATACAGAGAGAAATGGAAATCAGGGGTGGTACATAGACAGACATATTTATATATCACTTACAAATAAATAAATAAATAAAAAGCAATGAAACATACAAGTAGATAGACAGTAAAACAGTTAAATATTCAAATATTAATTCAAGATTGGAACTCATGCAGCACACACCACAAGCACCGGTGTTTCAAGGGGCTGTGGCACGTTCACTTTCGCCAGCACACCGCCATCATGGTCGTTAGCTACCAACGCCGGTGGGCTTACGTTGTTTTCTTCATCGGAGGGCTGATCAGCTGCCACGTCATCCAGCTTGTTGATCATGTCCTCACTTTTAACAGGATGTATCTGTTCTGAGTTTCCTACGGTCACCATAGTTATTACGTGTTCTGGCACCTTTTTCTCTAAATCTGAGGTTGGCTTTACGTTTCGGTACATTGCATACAACAACATCTGAATCATTCCCAGGAAGAAACCCAATACATTCGGCAGCTGTATGTACAAAGTTTAACAAATTAATGACCGAATTTGAAAAAACAATGCAAGGGTAAAAGTAAATTCATCTAAGAAAAAATGTCTCTTTTAGTAGAATTAAAATAAATTAACAAAAGCTTGTTTATTTCCAAAAATAAAACTATTATATAGGAGTATTTAATACTACTAACTAGTACTATAAACATTAAATATTCGCTATCAGTAATAATTAAAATATGCTTCAAAAATGATAATTAAAGAAAAAATATCACAAAGGGAATATACTGATCAAATCATTTTTAAGAAAAACTTCTAGAAAACCAATACTTTAGTTTGGCTGAATTCTGCGATGACCAATTGATGTCGAACAATAAATGTATGAAATCGAGTTGTTAGTAAACATTAAAGACACAACATGTTCGTGTTCAAAATTTGTGGTTCATTTTTGTTGCCTTTGTAAGTAGGTTGGTTTTAGTTGTCTAACGAACACGTAACCAAAAATTATTCAATGTATCAAAGAAGAATATATATGTAGTAATTTAGGTAGTATGTGGTACAAGTACTTACTGCAATACACATGTCCTTTAGAAGGAGACCATAGCCAAACCACATGATAGCACTCAACGTAAGAAAGAAAGAGAGGGTGAAGGGCATGAATTCCACACTCTTTGTCCGTACCACTTGAAACTGTATTAAAAAAAAAAACTCAAGTGTTAGAACTTCTTATTTCCATTTAATTAAAAACTTCGAAATGATGTTATTAGTGTAGTTGGTCATGTCATATTACCACAATGCTAAGAGGTGCTGCAAACACAAGCACTGCCACGGTTACGCAAATCCAACCCACAACTTGTACTCGAAGGGCTCCGTTCAAAGGGAACAAAGTCACTAGAAATATCAGTGTGTACAATACTCCGATCAATCCTACCAAAAGCTTCACCGTTTGTCTCTGTTCGCATAATCAAAACATAAAACTAGTTAGTGGTCTATATATATATATATGTAACGCTTTCTTACTTCCCTAGAAAAATAAATAAATACTGCCCAACTATAATATATCAAAATCGAACTGCACTTTCATAAATTTGGCAGTGCTTACCCTAGCCTGCTTGGATGCGTAGAGAATGAAAATGGAGATGTAAATGCTCTCGACAATGCAACCAAAGGAGTTGATGGAGACGAGAAGAATGGCATTTTTCTTGATAAATGCATAATACATCCACAGCATGGACGAGAATAGTGCTACCACGTATGGCAACGATTGAAACCCCATGGTTGACTTCTCTTTGCAGATTCGTCTAAATGCTGGCCTGCAACATCAATATTAACAGTTATTTTTACGGAAAAAAAATTCATAATAAGTGACTGTCTAAAAAAAATCTCTTTGTTAGAACTAAAGAAAGCTGATTACTTACACTGGAGCCAAGAAGACGAATACGGAAATAATGTTTCCTGAAACATACATAAGAAGAAATAAAAAGTCGTTAGTGCTTTCATTATGTGTATGTGGAGTTGGTGCTACTGCCCATGAATTATACAATTATTTTAACAACTTTGTTGAAGTAAATTAAATTGTATCCATTGGCAACAGGGATGAAAATCAAGTGCCAGGAAGGTTTGTCACGCAATACATTCATGAGTATATGCAACGGACAATGTAATATACCATACTAACTAGGAGTAACTAAAGTTTGGTTATAAGAAAATTGAGCCAAGGCGTTTTTGCACCAACTTTTTGAGCAATAAAGAAACGACAGAGAACGATTAGAAATGAATGAAACAGACATGTGAAGCTTAGTATAGCTTACCTAAGACTCCGAACACAAAGAGCCATGGATGGTGGAGGTCAAATATGGCCATGTCAATTGGTAGGATATTAAATGATACAAAAATATATATGCAAGGAGAAGTTAATAAAGTTTCCTTTTCAGTCCTTGTATTGAAGGAAGAGGCTTTAGAGGCTTTTGAGAACCCTTTTGCTCTTTCTCTCTTAGATAGATAGAACAAAAATCCCACAATGTCATGCAAAAGGGGAGAGACAAAGTATTTATAATGGGGGAGAGGAGCATAAATGTATGGTTTGCGCATACAACTCAATCATCTTGGTTGCATGACAAGTGGAGGCTTAGTAGGTGGCGTACGATAAAATCATTCACCCAAAATAATGGATTTTCACCCAATTAATTAGTAGTCTACTACTCAAATTAACATAATTGTAAATTTGTTCTAAACCTATTACTTTCCAACAGTAGTACCATGAACGCGTTAGGCTTAGGCAGGCAGCTCACTCCTTTTGGGTAGGAGCTATTATTGTACTGTTATACAACTTTTTAAAATTCTTAAATCTCACTTTCACTTATTTATTCTATTTTTAGTCTTTTGATTCGGACGATCTATCGATTTTAGGCTTTCTATTCACACTCAATCAATCGATTGCGTCTCACTTCCTAACTAATTGAGGACGTCTATGTATAAAATACGTTTGTATTTATTTTGGAATATTTTATAATATTCAGATATTTGTTATGTTTGTACTACTTTTATGCTAACCGTCGATCTGCTGCAATCTTCATTTTTCATTCAAATCGGGATTGACTAAAATTTACGTACAAGTTCACATTGGCAAAGTTGCTTTGAATCATAACCAAAAAAAAAAAAAATGTCCGCATTTTGGCTGATAATTTTTTTCATGTTAGAGGTGAAACGAGAAAAAGGGCAAGGAAAAATCTTCCAGATTGTTCTAGTTCAACTAGCCATGCCAGTATTATTTTGTAGACCCTACAAAAGAGGGAACTCTACGGCTAGAATTGTGCGTGTTTAACAATTATTGCGTACTAGTGTTTTCTCGACTCCTCCTTGCTTATGTCTTTTTGCCCATGAAATAATATGAGTTCCCAACTCGCGTGATGCTTCTCCGTTACAAAAGCCTTATTTCCCGTAACGTCTTGGCTTTTTTGTACACCGTTCTTGCTGTTAATTAATCTGTTTCTTTAAGGATGAAGAGAGGTGATGGAGCACGATTTGGAACCTTGTTTTCTTGCGTTAAAGGTGTTTTAAAAACTTTGGTTTTCCTCGAACGGTTTATGCATTAAAATAGGAATATTAATGTATGATAGCCATCTTTCATTCCCATTTCCGCTTTGGTTGTATATATGATGATTGGCAGAATGCTAGTTTATATTGACACCTGTCCTCCTTTACGTAAGCTATCTTTTCACCAAACTATCATTGAACAAAAATGAGAAAAAGAGAGTAGTAATTAACCGGCGGGAAGGGGACCAATAATAAGTTTTTAACAAACAACTAACACTAGAGTTGTCACAGAAAATTTTAGTAGGTTGTAAAAAGGAAATCATAATCACTAAGTTGACGTGACATCCAAATTAGTTGAGCACAACATTGTCCTATAAAAATGTATTCAACTTCAGTAGTTGATAAGAAGGCATATCCTTATTTTTTGCTATTCCAGAAAATTGATGATTTTTTCAGTAATTCATATGTTCCACTAGTACTTTTTCTATTAACGTTATCACCTGCAAAATCAGCATCTAAAAATCCTTCAAGTTTAGAAATTTTAGTACTTGGATACCATAAACCATAGTCAGATATTCCAACAAGTTATCTGATAATTCTCTTAACACCGGTAAGATGTGATTCATTTGGTGTAGACTGAAATCGTGCACACCTACAAACACTGAACATAATAACTGATCGACTAGCAGTTAAGTAAAGTAGTGATCCAGTAATACCATAATATTTAGTTTCATCTATTGATTTTCCTTCGTCATCCTTGTCAAAAGTGCATGTGGGAGTCATAAGAGTTCATAAGGCTTTGGCTTTCGTTACTCAAACTTTTAAATGAGCTCCTTTGTGTACTTTGTTTGGAAGATGAATATTTCTTTCTCATATTGATGAATTTGAAGTCCCAAGAAAAAAATCAACTCACTCATCATATTCATTTTGAATTAACTTCGCATAAGTTCAGATAATTCCTTGCATAATGAGGGATTGGAACTTCCAAAAATAATATCATCAACATAGATTTGAATAATATGATTTCTAGAAGGAGATCTTTTAATAAAAAAGTGGTGTCAGTTTTTCCTCTGAAAAAATCATGGTCAATTAAAAAGGAGCTTAAGCAATCATACCAAGCTTTAGAAGCTTGCTTAAGACCGTATAAGACTTTAGTCAACTTGAAAATATGATAAAATAAATTTAAATTTTTAAAACTCGGTGATTGTTTGACATAGACTTCTTCTTCAATAAAACCAATTAGAAAAATACTTTTAATATCTATTTGAAAAATTTAAAATCATTAAAAGATTCATATGTGAGTAAGATACGAATTGCTTCTAACCGGGCTACGGAAGCAAAAGTTTCATCATAGTTTACTCACTCAAATTGAGAGTAACCTTGAGCCACTAATCGAGCTTTGTTTCTTACCACTTCTCCAGCCTCATTTGGCTTATTTTTAGAAACCCATTTTGTGCCAATAATTGAATCTTTTTCAGGTTTAGGAATCTTCTTTCATAGCTTTGATGCAATAATCATCATTGACGACTTCATCAACCTTCTTTGGTTCAAGTTGAGAGATGAGTGTTAGATTTGCATTTTTCTTATTCGATGTTTTGGTCCTCATACCATCACTAATGTTTTCAATAACAAACCTCTTTGGTTAATATTTATCACTTCTCTATTCATTTGGAATAGATTAAACAATAATATTGGTTGACTCCTCCTGAATGCTAGTTGACTTTTCTATGTTGACTATTTCTGTAGATGGAGTTGGGTAATAGTCCACTCTTGATTTTCTTCTTCATCTGCGCTTTTACCTTTCTCGACCAAGCGATTAGTATCATAAAATATTATGTGAATAGATTCTTCAACAAATAAAGTACATTTATTATAAACTCTATAGGATCTACTAGTACTGGAATGGCCAAGAAGTATACCTTCATCACTGCGAGGGTCAAACTTATCAATGTTTTCCTTGTCGTTGTTGTGCACAAAATATTTACACCCAAAAGGATGAAAATAACAGATATTTGGTTTCTTTTCTTTCCATAATTCATATGGTATTTTCTTCAAGATGGGTCGGATACAAGTTGTACTTATAGCTTCTGCCCAAAAATGGTGGGACAATGAATGTTCTACAATTATGGTTCTAACCATGTCTTGATGAGTTATATTCTTTCCTTCAACCACACCATTTTGTTGAGGAGATCTAGGCGAGTTAAAGTTGTGAATATATCCTTGATCATTACATAATTCCTCAAAGGTCTTGTTTACAAATTCTCCTCCATGATCGCTTATTATTGCAGTGATATAGTAGCCCTTTTCTTCTCACAGAAAAATATAAAATTCTTCAGAGTATCATTCTTTTGAGCAAGAAATATTACCAGGTGAAAAGAAAGTAATCATCAACAATAACAAAAACATACCCTTTTCCATTTATGCTAGTAGTTCTAGTAGGACCAACAAGATCCACATGAAGTAGCTGCAAAGGTTTAGTAGTAGACACAATATCTTTATAATTAAAAGAGTTTCTAGTTGACAAGCATCACATTTATGATCTTTTGAGAAATTCAATTTAGGTAGTCCTATGACCTATTCATATTTTGAAAGTTTTTTATTAGACACATACTTGCATGGCTAAGTTTTTGTGCCATATCAAAGGATCATTTGTCATTGAAGCCAAGCATATATATCCAATTGAACTTTTATTTGAATCTAGAGTATACACATTTTTACCAGTTGACCTGCTAGAAGCGGTTTTATCACCGTCAGGTTCTTTACCAGTTGACTTATGGGTATGAGTCGACTCTTTAGACCTGACTGGACTATGATTGATGGATTTTCACAAGAAATTAAGGTGCAGTTGCAAATCTTGGACTACTTGAAGAATATCCCTTTCTATTTCACATACTTCTAATTTAATTTCTCAGTCTTTCTTTTCTCTTTGTAATTTTCTAAGTTCATGAAAGACTTTGTTTAAATCTTCTAAAGCTTGGTCTAAAAGTACATGAGTTTCACTGCAATTATGATAGATATTAGATCTTACCTTGCTTGTTTCACCAATAGCCATGAAGCACACATTGTTTGCTTGCTCACATTCATTGTCTGAGGTTTCATCTTCACTCCAGCTGTTGAAAGCTCTATTTCTTTGATAGTCTTCGCTTTGATTCAGGATATTCAGATGCAATATGATCATACGTGCCGCACTCATAACATTTTTCATCATTTCTATTTTGATCAATAGGGGGTTTTCCTTTCTTGTCGGTTGAGCTTCCTTTCCGGTTATTCCCGGATCTTCTCATGGCTTTCAAACAGATCTGGATATCATAGTAACTTCATATTCTCCTATATCATCATCATCATGTTCCACTACTTGGGATTGAAATCCACTACTTTCTTCTTGCTCTCATCTTATCCTGGCTTGTTTAGTTATGTTTTTTCAAATGCAATCAGATATTCTCTCACTTCATCATATGTGAGTGTCTTGAAGTTTATTCTTGAATGAAACTACTTTTGCATTCCACTAAGAAGGCAAGAATCTGAGAATTTTTCTGATATCGTCCACAAAACAAAAGACTTTTCCTGAAGCTTTGAGTTCTCAAACAATCTTATTAAATCTTGAAAACATGTCTTCTATAGTTTTTCCTTATTTCATTTTGGAGGTTTTATATTCATAAACAAGGATACTAACACTAGTTTCCTTTACTTTATCAGTACCTTCATATGTAACTTCAATTTTTTCTCACATTTCTTTGACAGTTTCACATGTGGAGATCTTTTCATATTTTTCTCCGCTGATGGCGTTGTATATAAGATTTTGTGCCTTTGAGTTTAGTTGAATTACCTCCATTTGTTCATCAATGTAATTAGCTAAGCATGCCAATTCATCAGTTGAAATTGTGTCTTCCTTCTTCTTTTTACCAGACTTTGCTTTTGGTATAAAAATGTCTTCCAACTTGATGACTCTCCATATCTTCACACTATACGATTTGATATAGGTCTCCATTATCACCTTTCAATGAGAAAAGTGCTTCTCATTAAAGTAGGGTGGTCTGGTCTGGTCTGAGAAGTTCCTTCTTAAAACGAAGTTCCGACAGTGATATGGCTTGACGTGATCTTTTCTCCCTTGTGGTTAAGCAATTCAATATTGTGAGAATTTTCTCTGATACCAATTGAAAGTGCAAGAGAGTGGAGATGAATTATAATTTTTTTAGTTTCTTAGTCGACTGTCGGAATAGGGTAGTCGACTGTTACATGCAGTAACTAAGAATGCAAGTAATACTTTAAGTAAATGTTGAAATATAAAGTGACACCAAATATTTTTATACTGGTTGGAATTCAATGTGGATCTTAGTACAGTCCCCTTGGGTTGCAATGGTATTCTGTGTAAGATTTTGTAACTTGTTCTCAGGTACAATGATAACAAAGTGTAACTCTTATGTCTACACTCAATCACTCGTAATCTTTTTATAATACCCCGTACTTTTGGGAAATGGTTTGAGCAGCTAGACGTATGAAAGTAGACCGGAGCCCCAGAAAATTTTGGTCATATTCAAACATGTAAATAAAGGACTCGTCGTATAAGAAGATGAAGTTCCGAAATGATTTAGATTTAAAAGTGTTATGACGGTGAGTAAAAATAACATTTTGTGTATGCCAAAAGAGGTTACAGACTGGTATCATATTTCATGATCATGATAAGGAGTATATGAGGCGTGTCAAAAATTATCTATTATTTAAGTGAATTGGGATCAGAAGATTAATTATGTGTGTAATCGATTAAATGTTGGAGCATAGTATTAAATATTAAATTATATGGATAAGTGTTGTGGATGATATCCACGTGGGGGCCATTGAAATGGGGTAACTAGTGACTAATACTATTATGAGGAGGTGGGTGGCGTCTTTATCACAAGAATGTATTTTTATACAATATATGTAATGATTAAGGTTAGACCCCTTTATAAAAAAACGATGGTGCATTTAGGATCTCACTTGGGGGAATTAGATAATTGACATGTACTGGAACAACTATACAAGCAATAACATTTTTGGATAATGCATCTAAAATTTTGTTCTCATCATCTTGGTTTCCAAGTACATAGATATGTATATATATACACCATCATATATATGTAGAGTAACATAAGGTTGCTGAATTGGATTTCTTTCTCCTTCTGTGACTAGTAAAGTGCAACATCTAGTTTCTTTTGTAGCAGCAATATAACGTGATTTCCAATTGTATTAGCAGCAACGTGACTTGATATTTTACGGAAAAGAAGGGAAATTTTTCTCAAGAACAATATTCGAGTTTCGCTCACTACCTCTATCTCGTTGTCCCATTTTTGGCACGTTGTTGAATCCAGACTTTATTTGAAGTGAAGTAAGGTGGAAGAAGAGTAGTCCTTGACATATAAGATTGAGGTGTAGAGGCGGTTGATTCCGACACCATTAGTAGGGGGTTCGGCATTAAAGGTATGTTAAGGAAAAATCTTCCTTCTCTTGGCATGTTCTAAATACGAAACGTAAACATAATATTGTCCGATATGTGATTCTACTCTTAGTAGTTGAGGATGTTCATGTCATTCATTCCTATTTTCAAAGCATATGTTTCTAAATCTCTATTGAGGTATATGGAAAAGATGTTAATATTCATAATGTTAATCGGAGGTGCAACGACCTTACGTCAATCCGAAAAACTCAGAGTGTCTTAGTATTATTCATGCATTATATACATGTATAAACCTTGACCTCAAAGGAACCTTGACCTCAAAGGAGTTATATACACTACTATATGGTATGCATTATATATATGTAGTGTATGGGAAAAAGGAAAGACGTTATATACACACCACCACCTGATCAGCTGGTATATGATGATGATTATGCACACAGAGGCCGATATGATATGATGGGATTCCCACAGTGTCTTGATGACGTTATATACGTATATGTATATATATAACCGATATTGTGCATGCACATACATGATACTTAGGCATATTATGGCCCTCAAAGGAATTCAGCACAAGTATTACCCTTATGCATATTATGGCCTTCAGAGGCATTCTCTACTGGTTAGTTGTTTCTAGTCTCATGTTACTTTCATGTCTCTATTATGTTATTCTTCATACCTGACATACTCGGTACATCATTCGTACTGACGTCCCTTTTATCAAGGGACGCTGTGTTTTATGCCCGCAGGCTTAGGTAGACAAGGTGATGGTTCGCACTAGTAGATTGCTGGTTCAGCTGATATTGAAGCACTCCACTTATTCCGGAGTTACGATCTAGTCCTGGTACGGTGTTTTAGGATATGTACATGGGTATGGCGGGGCCCTGTCCCGATCTTATGTTGTCACGTACTCTTTAGAGGCTTGTAGACCGTTGTCTTGTGATAGTAGCCGTGTACGACCTTGTTGGTCTTAGTATGTATATGTACATCAGTTGGGTTATTCTATTTGCAGAATTTTACGTAACTCATTTTCAATTTATTATTTCTATGTGTCAGCAGGTTACATCGTGATGGCCCTCGTGGCTCATGTTTAATTACGGTTAGGTGGTAAATATATGATTAGTGGTGCTCGACAAGTAAGCCCCGGGTACCCGTCTTGGCCTCCAGTTTGGGTCGTGACAACTTTGTATCAAAAAAGGTTTGTCCTATAAAGTCTACAAGTCGTGTCTAGTAGAGTCTTGTTTATGGGTGTGTTCTGCATCACTCTTATAGATAGGAGGCTACATGGAATTTAGGATAATGATTACCTTCCTTCTTGATCTAGAATCGTGCTATAGAGATGAATTGTAAGAATTCTCTCTGTAAACCTTATCGTGTTTATGATTACATCAATGCCTGCTTCCAATAGGGCTATGATTAGCAGGGAGATTGAGGTTGGATTGAGTGTAAATGCAAGTAGTATGCTCTCTATTGAGACAGATCCGTCAGAGGATACGAGTAAGTTGCTTTCCCAGGCACGACTTCATCCTAGAGCATCTGATAGAGATAGGCCCCTTGAGGGGTCAGGGAGCTCATAACTTTGGGAATTTATTAGTCAGGGATCGCCGATATTTAAAGGGGTCAAATATGCCAATATCACAGGGTCAAAGTTGTAAAGGTCGAGTGAGACCACCCCGACCATCTTGTAGTCAGTGTGGTCGAGCGCATGCCAGATTATGCCGCAAAGGTACGTGGGGTTGGTTTAGTGTGGAAGCCATGGCAACAACATTCCGAAGTGTCCCAAGTTGATATGCAAAGGTAAGGATAAGATGATTATGGGTTGTACAGATGAAAATCAGAAGACATCATTGTAAGGTGTAGTAGTTGTACGCGCCTGTTTTTAACCCCTCCATCCGCGAAGAGGAGGGATCCGACACGATCGCGACGTATTGGTGATTCCTAAATTGATTAAAGCTTAAGGAGTCGCCACTTAATTATTCTACGATGAATTAGGACACCTAAATGTTAACATAAATACTGCAAAGTGAACTCTGATTAATGATTTGTGAAACTATGAGATTCTGGGTAAGGGTTCTTTATTAGCCTAAAGGGAAGGGGTTAGACATCCTTTAAGATCCGCTAACTTGTGGTTATCCGGTCAAACTTAGGTTAATTATTATGCTAAGAAAAATGCATGTTTTAAAAGTATAAAGTTAAAAGGATGTTTGCAAATAGTTGATTAAAGAAAATGCATTTTTGACAACATAAAAGGTTTCTTGCAAAGGTGATTATGATTCCGAGGAATATATTCCCGGTGTAAAATCCGAAAAGAGTATGCATGGTATTGTTCATGTAAAATTGATTTCTTGGATTTAAGCATGCATTTGCATGCCATTGTTTATAAAATACTTATGTTTTGGCAATTGTTAGTAAGGAGAAAAACAAATTGTTTATAATACAAAGAAGTGATTTATATGGAAGTCATTTTAAATCACCAATCGGATAAAACAACCTCACTTTTTATATGGTTAATAATGCGAATAAAAATATGACCAAATTGTTTTGAATGTTTTAACATGCATGACGAGCCTAAAATAAATAAACTAGCGGCGAATTTCCAATATTTTAAACTACCCGAGCCTAAAATAACTAAACTAGCGGCGGGTTTCTAATTTTAAACTACCCTATTAGTTTATAAATTCAAGGCCTAATTATTCTAAGTATTCCCATGATCGCACAAATTTGAGTAATTAAATCACAACAGAAAAAATAAAAATGGCGGGATTAAGGAATTAAAAGTAGCGACTAGGGCGGATGGCGATATCATCCTGCCTATATTTGTATAGAAATTCCGGGGTAGGAGAATGCAATAAATATGGTCGCAGGTCTTCGCTTGACAATAGTCATGATGAGGCTCATAACGAGACTCTTCATTTCTCCCGATGCATTTCCTTCTCCGGGTAGCAAACTGAGGTGTTGTCTCGAATCGTCGAATCCGCTCGGAGAAGTTATGTTTATGAGATTGAAAAGAACAAGAGCTTAAGTGTTTTGTGGCTTTGTCGAGCCAAAATCGAGAGTAAAAGAGGGGATTTTTCCAGTCGTCTTTTTGTGAAGAAGCAAGGAAATATGGATTTTTTTGTTTTGTTCACAGCTTTTGCAAACAGAGGGGATTTCTTCCAACCCAAAGCCTTCCTAATATATAGCCAGAGGGTTGTATTTATAGCTAGAGTTGGGGCTCAACGACTTCCTTGAGAAGCTTTGATTTCGAATTTCAAATTCAAAAAGCAGGGGGAAAGAAGATGATGATTTCTATGAGATAACATAGAATATTATAGTAAAACTAGATTATGATATTAAAAAGAAAATGATAGCAAAAAAAATGCGAATAATAATAATAATGATGATATTGAGAATGGACGATGATATTAAAGGCCTTATATATATATGAGGTGTTAAAATATTTAAAATTGCAAATAAATATCATAAAAGATTGGACAAAATTGGGTGTCAACAGTAGGTTATGAAAATCTACACGTTTTACAGTGACTCTTGCTGATTAGAATGAGGGAATATATTATGTACATTCGACCTAAATTGTAATGTCGTACCTAGAAAAGAGGCACCCCAATCTCCTCATAATTGTCATTTGGCTGCCAAGATCGAAATTTGCCCACCATACTTTCAGCTTATCCGGGATCCCACTCACCATCCTGATTTGCGAAATAGATTCCATCCTATAATACAAATATACAAAAAAAAACATCTTTATACATTTTCCAATTCCGGGATGTCATGATTAGGCTTGGATCCGTCTATCATTATCACGCTACACATAATATATTGATTAGTCATTGGGTTGTGAGACCCATCGACAATTGGTGGATTTCTTAATTGTGGAGTCGATACCAAAGATCTACCCAACAAAGGTGTATGCATGCATGACTTAAGATAAAGGGTGGTATAGCTCTATCCTAAATTTTCTAAGATTTGGCTTACTAGACCCAAGGTTCCCGGGCGGACTGCTCGAGTGAGAAGGCTACGCGGCCACCGGATGGTCCGGACACCGTGCGCATACGCCAACTCTCCTAAAATTTGGAAATTTGAAAGAAAATTTTGCGGGTGTGCGAAACACACCTCGCGTGTATGTGTGATAGTGTCAATTTTCTGAATTGGAGGAAATATGAGTGGAATGCCAATTTAAGAAAAGCAGTAAAAGAAAGTAGCAATTAAAGAAGTTAAGCATACAAAATTTTCACAAAGGAAATTATTTAAAGCACTAGATCAAATAAGGAGAAAAATAAAGCGCAATAATAATTAACATGGGTTTGCTACGGTTAAGAACCTAAAAGTTTCCCCAGTGCAGTCACCATGTTGTACGTGCCCGTTTTAACCCCTCCATCCGCGAAGAGGAGGGATCCGACACGGTCGCGACGTATTGGTGATTCCTAAATTGATTAAAGCTTAAAGAGTCGCCACCTAATTATTCTATGGTGAATTAGGGCACCTAAATGTTAACATAGATGCTGCAAAGTGAACTTCGATTAATGGTCTGCGAAACTATGAGATTCTGGGTTATGGTTCTTTATTATCCTAAAGGGAAGGGGTTAGGCATCTTTTAAGATTCGCTAACTTGTGGTTATCCGGTCAAAATTAGGTTAATTATTATGCTAAGAAAAATACATGTTTTAAAAGTATAAAGTTAAAAGAATGTTTGCAAATGGTTGATTAAAGAAAATGCATTTTTGACAACATAAAAGGTTTCTTGCAAAGGTGATTATGATTCCGAGGAATATATTCCCGGTGTAAAATCCGAAAAGTGTATGCATGGTATTGTTCATGTAAAATTGATTTCTTGGATAAAAGCATGCATTTGCATGCCATTGTTTATAAAATACTTATATTTTGGCAATTGTTAGTAAGGAGAAAACAAATTATTTATAATGCAAATAAGTGATTTATATGGAAGTCATTTGAAATCTCCAATCGGATAAAACAACCTCATTTTTTGTATGGTTAATAATGCGAATAAAAAGATGACCAAATTATTTTGAAATTTTTAACATGCATGACTTTCCTAAAATAAATAAACTAACGACGGATTTCCAATTTTTAAACTACCCGAGCCTAAAATAACTAAACTAGCGGCGTGTTTCTAATTTTAAACTACCCTATTAGTTTATAAATACAAGGCCTAATTATTCTAAGTATTCCCATGATCGCACAAAGTTGAGTAATTAAATCACAACAGAAAAAATAAAAATGGCGGGATTAAGGAATTAAAAGTAGCGACTAGGGCGGCTGGCGATATCATCCTGCCTATATTTGTATAGAAATTCCGGGGTAGGAGAATGCAATAAATATGGTCGCAGGTCTTCGCTTGACAATAGTCATGATGAGGCTCATAACGAGACTCTTCATTTCTCCCGATGCATTTCCTTCTCCGTGTAGCAAACTGAGGCGTTGTCACGAATCGTCGAATTCGCTCGGAGAAGTTGTGTTTATGAGATTGAAAAGAACAAGAGCTTAAGTGTTTTGAGGCTTTTCGAGCCAAAATCGAGAGTAAAAAAGGTGATTTTTCGAGTCGTCTTTTTGTGAAGAAGCAAGGAAAGATGGATTTTTTAGTTTATATCTAGTGGTGGGGCTCAACGGCTTCCTTGAGAAGCTTTGATTTCGAAGTTCAAATTCAAAAAGCAGGGGGAAAGAAGATGATGATTTCTATGAGAGAAACTTCTATGATTCAAAAAATAATGAAAGGAGGTCTGAGTCCTTCACTTTTTTAGATATTGGATGGGATGAGATTTGGTATGAAAGCGATATGACTGGTTCTCACCACTATCCGCTGGATGAAAGTCAAGAAAGCTCGGATCCATAAGGTTTCTTCATTTCTTCTTATTCAGAAGCTGAATTGACCTCTGTTTGTCGCTTTATATGTTCGTAGAGATGTGAGGGGCCGAAATGGTGATGGAGTGGTAGTAAAGCGGCAGGGACATGATGGCGTTGGTGGAAGGGATTGTCTTATAGGTCGTAGGGTTATTTGTGAGTAAAATGGGGTATGAGGGTGATTTCGGGTCGTTTGGTTTGCTTTGGTTTAGGGAAATAAAAGGGTTATGGGTTTGGTCGAATGGGTTGTGGGCTGTGGGCCGACGAGTGAGGGGGAATTGGGTTTGGCCGATTGGGCCTTTTGTTTTTGGGGGTTGCAGATTTGGTTAGGTTGATTTTTGTGGATTGGGCCCCCTTTTGTGGGTTGGTAGAATAACAAGGCATTTTATTATTAAAAATATGTTTTGCAAAAATATAAATTAGAAAGATAAAAATAATGATGTTATAATAATAAAACATAATATTTGTGAAATGCTTCATGGTTGATTTAAAAATATAAATGTGATGCCATTTTTCGAAAAATAAGATAACATAGAATATTAGAGTAAAACTAGGATTATGATATTAAAAAGCAAATGATAGTAAAAAAAATGTGAATAATAATAATAATGATGATATTGTGAATAATAAAAATGTGAATATATATATATATATATATATAATTTAAAATTGCAAATAAATATCATAAAAGATGGGACGAAATTGAGTGTCAACAGTAGGTTATGATAATCTACACGTTTTACAGTGACTCTTGCTGATTAGAATGAGGGAATATGATAATGTACATGCGACCTAAATTGTAATGTCGTACCTAGAATAGATTGGGAATTATCCCAGGATATCATTAACGAGAATGGATTGCCACAATCGAATCGTCTGAAGAGTGACCATCATTATATTTATGAAGTTCACGTAAAGTGACGTACCCAGAATAGTGAGCCTAAGTCATAAATAAGGATTGAGTTATCCACGGTAGTGGAAGGGACATAAGCCTATCGTCCGTGCGTAAAGGGCAATACCGCGTATTATTGAGAATTACATGTATCAAGGTTAGTAAACTAAGGTTTATAGGTATTGAACTGGTAAAGTCTTCGGCTTCATTGTGCAGCATGTTATAATTCTAAATAACCTCTGAATAACAATAACTTGTTGGGAGCAATTGAGGACGAGAACTATGGAACAATCAAAGAATGGTTGTAAGAAATATGAAAACAGTTAATAAGTATGAATGGAATGGTATGATCAAGTATTAAGGAAGAAATGGTTTTCGTTTAATGATGAGTAGAAGGAAGGATTACGACAATAATGATAAAGGTGAATGAGATAATAGTTATGCAGGTTTCACAAAGGTATGATTACTCTAGAACAGCGTAAGGACCAATGGTAGATGAGGGACAGTAAGAACTCTTAGACCAAAGGTCACGAACCTCTGATGTTCAGAAAGATAGTATGAGAAGTACTATGAGATAAGAGACCCCCCAAGGCAACTTGAAAATAAAAATGTAAAGGTTAGACGAATGAGCACTCAGTCTATTGGAGATCTAACAATGATAAGACAAGAAATCTTGACAAGTCATTGGATCATGTAATACCGTGAATTGGATCTAAACATACGAAGCATCGATTCCACAACATATGCAGTCAACCTCTCATAAAGTATTTAAACGAAAGTAACAGTGAGTAAAGCCCAAGATTAGCACCTAAATAGGTGAAAAGGGGCCAATGATGCCTATGGATACAAGGTAGACATTAAAGATATATGTCAAGAGATAATGACATTATAATGAAGATAAAATGTCAGGAAAATACAGATGTCTATGAGAATTTTTTGAACTGACCAACGGTTCTACGAGATAGATAAAGTAATGGATTTACAGCTTAACGAGATCAATGAAATCTTTTCTCGAAGCGCCATTGACAGAAAGTCTTAGCCATGAGGCAAGTGAAGGAATTCGAATCTAAGTATAATGACCAGGTTTTGATATAGTAGGCCACCGACATGTAATGCAAATTATTTAGAATCTTCCACGTACTGAGTAAGGGAATAACTTAACAACTCATCCTTAAAGGGGTAGTAACGCCAAGGATTGGAATCAGGAGCAATGTTTGAGACTACATATGTATACCAGAATATTTTAGAATTAAGAAGAGTACAACAAGTAAGAAAATGAGTGAACAAGTGTCAAAAGAAGTAAATAAAGGAAGTTGTTTATAATTACGAGTAGTTAAAAAGTACGGGAAAAAAGAGATTCCGTTCAGACCATGAATAAGAGTTAACTGCGATGATACGCATACTTCAGATTCGATGGCATAGTCCATAAAGTATTCACGACTGAGATACTACAAATATAAGAGTTTTCAGAACACCAGTTAGTAAACAAAGCTAAGTTGACAATAGAATCATTCACCCACAAACGACTTGACTAATGTAAGGATTAAGGAGAGAAGTTGACCTGAGGGAATGCGTCAGTCAGCTAAGTGGGAGTCCGATTGGAGGATTCATATAGTGATAGCCCTATGACTCACAATACAACAGGGTCATCCTTAATACTGGAAGAAAAAGAACGTCATGATGAAGATCCCATTTTTAGAAAAGATTGGGAAATATATCTAACAAAAGAGAACCGCAACTTTCGAGCATAATGGGGGAGTGACCCCTAGGTGGAAGGTTCATTTGTGTATTCCCAATGTAGCAGGATTACGAGACAAGATTATGACGGAGGTCCATTGCTCACGATATTCCATTCACCCTAGATTTACTAAGATGTATCATGATCTCAAAGGTATGTATTGGTGGAATAACATGAAGAGGAACATTATGGAGTTGGTAGTTCATTGTCTTAATTGTCAGCAATTATAAGTAGAGCACCAAAAGCCTGGTGGCTTGACTCAGAACATTGAGATCCCGATGTGGAAATGGGAAATGATTAATATGGATTCCATTACGGGTTTACCTCGCTCTTATCATAAGTTTGATTCTATTTGGGTGATTGTTGATAGACTGAACAAATCAGCTCAATTCCTGGAGGTCAAACTACCTACACAACCAAGGACTATGTAAAGTTGTACGTTAAGGAGATTGTTCACCTTCATGGTATGCCTATTTCTATTATATCTGACCGAGGTGCGCAGTTTACAGCTAATTTCTGGAGATCATTTCAAAAAGGGTTTGGGCACTCAAATTAATCTTAGCATAGCTTTCCACCTTTAGACAGACAGGCAGGCCGAGCGTACAATTAAAACGCCCGAAGACATCCTACGAGCTCGCATAGTGGAGTTCAAGGGAAGTAGGGATAATCATATACTCCTTATTGAATTTACGTACAATAACAGTTATCATGCTAGCATTAAAATGTCTCCATACGAGGCTTTGTATGGACAGAAATGTAGATCTCCTATCGGATGGTTTGAAGTAGGCTAATCAGAATCATTTGGGCCTGACTTGGTGCACCAAGCCATAGAGAATGTGAAGCTTATCCAAGAATGGTTGTTAACTGTTTAGAGTCATCAGAAGTTGTATTTAGATGTGCGGCGGCAGGACTTAGAGTTCCAAGTGGATGATTGGGTCTTCTTGAAGATTTCTCCTATAAAGGGTGTAATGAGATTTGGGAAAAAGAGAAAGCTCAATTCAAGATACATTGAGACATATCGCATAATTCGATGAATCGACCAAGTGGCTTATGAATTGGACTTTCCTTCGGAGTTAGAGTTTGTTCATCCAGTTTCCATGTTTCTATGTTAAGAGAGTGTGTTGGGGATCTTTCCCAAATTATGCCAATTGACGATGTAAAGGTTATAGAGGACTTATCATATGAAGATGCTCCTATTACTATCTTAGATCGTCAAGTCCGCAAGTTGAAAACTAAATAAGTAGCCCCGTGAAAGTTCTATGGAAAAAATAAGAATGTACGAGAAATAACATGGGAGGCGGAAGAGTAGATGAAGCACAAATATCCTTACCTACCTCAGGCTCAACACCATGTCAGGGTATTCATTTTATTTACTGACACCAACTCTTCTGAGGTCCCAGATAGTCCACAGTCTTGGGAGTCCGTCAATTAGGGCTCGCCGGTGTATGCCATGAAATACGCGGAGGAAGAGAAGTGTAGGCATGCTAAGAGGATGCGAGTAGTTGATAAGGATAGAGGGTTCCACCCCGAAGTGTGCCTGATCACTGCTCACATATAAGACTGAGGCAGGACAGTACATGTACATTAATCCATTTATTGGAATTGCTTATATAGATATACACATATTCATGCACCCAAAAAACCAATTTATTATTTGTTATAAGGGAACGAATGATATTCTAGTAGCAATGGGCCGAGATTGTAAAGAACAGACCAGAGTAGAAGTAGTAGGACCACAACACTGTTCTACAAGTCTAATAACATATGAGATTTCACCGATGGACGGTTAATACATGATTCGAACCCTTATGACCTTATATTCAGAAATCCCGGACACACCTTATGCTGAGTTAAGTGGTTGGAAGTAGGTTAGGTGTGTTGTTAAACTCTTTACGGGAGAACTATAACAATATTTTTGTGTAATCGCAATGGAGCAAAAGGCAGCCGGCAATCCAGACGAGGAGCCTAGAGGTAACTGGAGTGGCTGGTTCAAGGTAATTTAAGGATTAATGACATATAAAATGACAAGAGATAAATTTCGCATTGAGAACCAAGAAGGAGCCCGATTTATAGATATTAAGTGAGACTAGAATGAATTACCTAGGTTTAAATAAAAAGAATCGAATATCGGCACGGAAGTAGTAGCCATTGGTTGGTCCGCATGTAAAGGGTGTTTGTATGAGGACAAGTGTGATCATGAGAAAGCTAGACGTGGAAATTCCAACATTCGAGGATGAACGTTTCTAAGCGGGAAATGATGTAACACCCTGTACTTTCGGGTAGAAAATAAGTTAAAAAGATAAGTGATTCCGGGGAGTAGCATAAGCAGTTTTTCAGAAGCTAAAAAAAATAGCTTTTGTCCAAAAGTATTTTTTTGGAAAGCACTTTTGAGAAAAAGTACACTTAGAATCACTTTTTAAAAGCTTGGCCAAACACTAATTGCTGCTCAAAATGCTTTTAAATTAATTGTTCAAACACAAACTGTATTTCACCAAAAGTACTTTTTTGAAAAACACTTTTGAAAATAAGTTGATTTTAGAAGCTTGGCCAAATAAGCTATAAATCATCATTAAAATTCGCACTAACATAGTAGTCAGGGGCGGATTCAAGGTTTTGGGTGGGGGTTCCCGAGAATTCAGTAACTTTTACTCGAACCCTGTATTTATATTGATAATCCTTTAATTATATAAGAAACTGCTAGTTGGGAACCATAACTAAAAGGAGTTATTGGTTCAGTAGCCAAGAAGAAACCTTGTATCAACTCTCTTGTGCTTGATGTGAGATTGATTTTCCTTGGAGTATTTTTGTCCGATTATTATTGCATATTTGTTCATTTTATTAGAAACCCACAAGCATAAAATCATGAATTCATTTCTATCATCTGGTTAAGTTGGAATTAATGATTGACTAAAAACACGTCTCCGATAAGTTTGTGATGAATAGGAAAAGAGGGAAAAGTTGCACTACTCCAATGTTAAATGATCGTTCTCCTCCGTTTCAATTTATTTTACGGTTGTTGATTGGTGATTGGGTACGAAATTTTACAAAGGAAGAAAATAATTGTAAGCTATGATTTTAACATATTATGATATTTATGATTATAAAAGCATGTTATTAAAAATAAAATTAGAATTTTATAGTTTAAATTGTTTTGAAATATTAAAAGGGAGTACTTTTTTATCGATAACAAGAAAATAGTGTCATACAAAATGACAAATGGAATACCATTTTTTTTTATTATTCATGCTATTGAAAGGTATAAAAATTAATCCAAACCACAAAAAAATAGGTAATAATTGAATATTGTTGTGATTTCTATAACGTTTAATCTCAATTTTTTTTCTTTGTAAGAAATTTTCCATATGCTATACGCCCTAATACACAACCCAAGAGAGGGGTCATTTTCCAGTTTAAGTCCCACGTCCACATAATAGATGGGAAACATATCAGGTACTTAAAATTTAGGCCAAGACCATGTTGTGTATCCAGTTGTGTGATGTGTTTTTCAAATAAATAAATGAGTTCATTTAATCTTTGATCCGTGTCAATCATTTATGAAGCATCAAAATAAAATGCGCTTCTATGTTACCGTGATCTTCTCGCAGCCATGCGTGATATTCTGGAGTACTCCCTATCTGACTATCTCCGTTATCCATTTTGTCAATGTTGTTCCATTCCTCGAGAATTTGCCTAGCTCTGGGGATAATGAAGTTCGGCCCGAATTGGATTTCAGAAATTCTCATAGTTGCTCGGAGAGGGATTATTTGCTCTTGGCCAAACTGTCGGAGTATGCGGAGTGGAGCATATGGTTGGAGGCCTTTCCACCCGATAAGCTCGATATAGTAAAGTCTTCTGCATCTTATATAGGCTTTCATGTCGTAAAAGCTGACAATTTTGTTTGACTAGCTGAACCATATGTCTACCATGTTCGGGCGCTGATAAAAGTACTCC
Organism: Anisodus acutangulus; assembly: GCA_029783415.1. Lineage (NCBI taxonomy): Eukaryota > Viridiplantae > Streptophyta > Magnoliopsida > Solanales > Solanaceae > Anisodus > Anisodus acutangulus. Next base: position 25,212,054 of record CM056490.1, on the reverse strand, counting down.
ATTGCCCACATCTGCAGGATAAGGTTGCAGCCTTCAAAGAAATTTGTTTCACGTCTTTTACATTTCCCTAGAGCTCGAAATATCTCCGCTAAAATCATAGGAGCCAAAGTGAGTTGTGTGCCGTCAACTCCTTCAAAAATTGCCCGAACCACGGAACATATGCAAGTACTGATCTTCCAATTCCGGCATGTCATGATTAGGCTTTAATCCGTCTATCATTATCACGCTACACATAATATGCTGATTGGTCGTTGAGTTGTGAGACCCTTCGACAATTGGTGGATTTCTTAATTGTGGAATCGATACCAAAGATCTACGCACCAAAGGTGTATGCATGCGTGACTTAAGATAAAGGGTGGTATAGCTCTATCCTAAATTTTCTAAGATTTGGCTTACTAGACCCAAGGTTCCCGGGCGGACTGCTCGAGTGAGAAGTCTACGAGGCCACCGGATGGTCCGGACACCCCGCGCATACGCCAACTCCCCTAAAATTTGAAAATTTGAAAGAAAATTTTACGGGTGTACGAAACACACCTCGTGTGTATGTGTGATAGTGTCAATTTTCCGAAGTGAAGGAAATATGAGCGGAATGCCAATTTAAGAAAAACAGTAAAAGAAAGTAGCAATTAAAGTAGTTAAGCATACAAAATTTTCACAAAGGAAATAATTTAAAGCACTAGATCAAATAAGGAAAAAAATAAAGCGCAATAATAATTAACCTGGGTTTTCTATGGTTAAGAACCTAAAAGTTTCCCAGTGCAATCGTCATGCCGTACACGCCCGTGTTTAACCCCTCCCTCCGCGAAGAGGAGGTATCCGACACGGTCGCGACGTATTGGTGATTCCTAAATTTATTAAATCTTAAGGAGTCTCCACCTAATTATTCTATGGTGAATTAGGGCACCTAAATATTAACATAAATGTTGCAAAGTGAACTTCGATTAATGGTCTGTGAAACTATGAGATTCTGGGTAAGGGTTCTTTATTATCCTAAAGGGAAGGGGTTAGGCATCCTTTAAGATCCGCTAACTTGCGGTTATCCGGTTAAACTTAGGTTAATTATTATTCTATGAAAAATGCATGTTTTAAAAGTATAAAGTTAAAAGGATGTTTGAAAATGGTTGATTAAAGAAAATGCATTTTTGACAACGTAAAAGGTTTCTTGCAAAGGTGATTATGATTCCGGGGAATAAATTCCCGGTGTAAAATCCAAAAAGAGTATGCATGGTATTGTTCATGTAAAATTGATTTCTTGGATAAAAGCATGTGTTTGTATGACATTGTTTATAAAATACTTATGTTTTGGCAATTGTTAGTAAGGAGAAAAATAAATTATTTATAATGCAAAGAAGTGATTTATATGGAAGTCATTTTAAATCGCCAATCGGATAAAACAACCTCATTTTTTGTATGGTTAATAATGCGAATAAAAAGATGACCAAATTATTTTGAAGTTTTAACATGCATGACGAGCCTAAAATAACTAAACTAGCGGTGGGTTTCTAATTTTAAACTACCCTATTAGTTTACTAATTCAAGGCCTACTTATTCTAAGTATTCCCATGATCGCACAAAGTTGAGTAATTAAATCACAATAGAAAAAATAAAAATTGCGGGTTTAAGGAATTAAAAGTAGCAACTAGGGCGGCTTGCGATATCATCCTGCCCTATTTGTTTAGAAATTCTGGGGCATGAGAATGCAATAAACATGGTTGCAGGTCTTCGCTTGAGAAGCTTTTATTTCGAATTTCAAATTCAAAAAGCAGGGGGAAAGAAGATGGTGATTTCTATGAGAGAAACTTATATGATTCAGAAAATAATGAAAGGAGGTCTGAGTCTTTCACTTTTATAAGATATTGGACGGGATGAGATCTGTTATGAAAGAGGTATGACTGGTTCTCACCACTCTCCTATGGATGGAAGTCAATCAAGCTCGGATCCATAAGGTTTCTTCATTTCTTCTTATTCAGAAACTGAATTGACCTCTGGTTGTAGCTTTATCTGTTCGTAGAGATGTGAGGGGCCGAAAGGGTGATGGAGTGGTAGTAAAGCGGTAGGACGTGATTGCATTGGTGGAAGGGATTATCTGATAGGTCGTAGGGTTATTTGCGAGTAAAAGGGGGTGTGACAGTGATTTTGGGTCGTTTGGTTTGCTCTGGTTTAGGGAAATAAAAGGGTTATGGGTTTTATCGAATGTGCTGTGGGTTGTGGCCCGACAGGTGAGGGGGAATTGGGTTTGGCCGATTTGGCCTTTTGTTTTTGGGGGTTGCGGATTTGGTTAGGTCGATTTTTGTGGATTGGGCCCCCTTTTGTGGGTTGGTAGAATAACAAGGGGTTTCATTATTAAAAAGATGATTTCCAAAATATAAATTATAATGATAAAAATAACGATGTGATAATAATAAAACATAATATTTGTTGAAATGCTTGATTTAAAAATAGAAATGTGATGCCATTGTGCGGAAAATAAGATAACATAGAATATTAGAGTAAAACTAGGATTATGATATTAAAAAACAAATGATAGTAAAAAAATGCGAATAATAATAATAAAGATGATATTGAGAATGGATGATGATATTAAAGGCCTTATATATATATATATATATATATATATATATATATATATATATATATATATCAAAATTGTTATTTGGTGTTCAAATATTTAAAATTGCAAATAAATATCGTAAAAGAGGGGACAAAATTGGGTGTCAACAGATGTCCCTCTTTGGCTGGAGACGATGGAAGAGTTTGTGGACAAAGAAGTTGACTGATATCCAATTTTTTCCTGATCATCGGGACTTGAACGAAGATTAGGGATGCATAGGTGGAGATAAAATTCCGGGGGAGAAGAAATTACAAAAGTTGGTGCAGATTCAAGAAATATTGCCCTAGTATCGAGTTATGATGACATTGGTTGCAGGTGGGGCAAGATATTGGAAAAGTGCGGAACGACGTTCGAAGTAGGACGCTGACCTTTGTTGGGAAGTCTAGCTCTCCAACAAGTTGTCTCGGTTCGCTGTAAGAGACATAGTTCCACGTTGTGCTGAAGCTCCTGCTGATTCAAACTCCTGCGGACTGGAGCTAAAAATAAAAATTAGTGCGTAGCTGCTGAATACAATGGGTATATGAGAATACGACCCTGTGAATTGAAATGTCGTCCTTGTACAGACGTAATAAAATGACGTCGTTGTATAGACGTAATGCAATGACATCATTGTATAGACGTAATGAAATGACGTCGTTGTATAGACGTAATGCAAAATGATGTTGTATAGACGTAATGAAATGACGTCGTTGTATAGATGTTATGCAGAATGACGTCGTTGCATAGACGTAATGAAATAACGTCGTTGCATAGACGTAATACAAAATGACGTCATTGTATAGACGTAATGCGATGACATCGTTGCATATACGTAATGAAATAACATCATTTTATATACGTTATGCAGAATAACGTCGTTGTATAGACGTAATGAAATGACGTCATTGTATAGATGTAATGTAGATGACGTCGTTGCATAGACGTAATGAAATGACGTCGTTGGATAGACGTAATGCAGATGACGTCGTTGCATAGACGTAATGAAATAACATCGATGTACAGACATAATGCAGATGATGTCTTTGCATAGACGTAATGAAACGACATCATTGTATAGACGTAATGCAGATGACGTCATTGCATTGATGTTATGAAATGACATCATTGTATAGACGTAATGCAGATGACGTTGTTGCATATACGTAATGAAATGACGTCGTTGTATAGACGTAATGCAGATGACATCGTTGCATAGACGTAATGAAATGACATCGTTGTATAGACGTAATGCAGCGTGACCCCAAGGCCGAAATGCTATGTTGAAGTTCCTGCAAACTCAATCTGGATGAAACGTTAATGCGTGGACATAGGTAATGTAAGATGAGGGTGAGAATGTGACCCTGTGAGTCAAAATACCGTCTTTGCACAAACATAACGTGGTTGGGACCCTGTAGGTCAAGATGACGTCTTTGTATGGACGCAAAACAGGAACGCGATCCTTGTCGGCTAAACTGTAATATGGAAGTTCTTTGCGAAATTAGACCTAAATGTTGCGGCTTCCTCGCCTCTTTCAACCTGAAGTACATGTACTCAAAGAAATTTTTGAGTTTAGGGGAATGGGTGGTTGATTCGCTTTGACCTTTTAGTTCTGGCTCTTGATACTTGCACGTCCCACTGGTTCAGACCTGTAACCCTGTCTGGTTTCCAGTCTTGGCTAATTGTTAATGAAAATATTTATTGAAAATAATTTGCTTATAAGAAAGTATGCATATTAAATAAGAATTTCTGTCAAACTCTCAAATAGTGACATGCAGGGAAACAGAGCAAACGTCTTATCCAAAGTTCTTCTTTTGACTGAAGACTTAGTTGGCCAACACTTTTCCATATCTATTGGCGTCTTCTTGCAGTGAACCCTTAAAATTTACCCCAGTTTCTAGTATGTGAGGATGCTGAATTTTCAACTGGACAAGACCAAGTCTTGTGTGGGTTGCTTGCATGTCCTATCAAGGCGATCGGATGAGTGCATTTTGTTACATGCAGGATAAGGGAGAAAAAATTCTAATGGTGTGACCGAAGCCGATATAGGCCTCCTACGTATCCCAACAAAGGAATCAGGTCATAACGTAGTTTGTTACAAGTAAAAGGGATTTTTGGGGAAATTTGTGCATTAAAGAGACGGAATTGTGGTGAGTGATCTTAAAATTCTCACATACCTCATGCATCAAATTACGGTGAGTGATCTTAAACTTCTCACATATGGAGTGGAATTGCGGTGAGTGATCTTAAATTTCTCACATACCTCATGCATCAAATTACTGTTGAGATTGGCTCCGTTATCTGTTATAATTGACTTAGGGATTTCAAATCGGCAAATGATGTTATTGTGAACAAAGTCAACCACTACCTTCTTCGTCACTGACTTGAATGACGATGCTTCTACCCACTTTGTAAAGTAGTCAATTGCCACTAGAATGAATCTGTGTCCATTTGACGCGACGAGTTCAATAGGACCAATGACATCCATGCCCCAAGATGCAAATGGACAAGGAGAACTCGTCACATTGAGCTCGTTAGGAGGTACCCAGATTAAGTCGCCATGAATCTGACACTGATGACACTTTTGCACAAAGCGAATGCAATCTGTTTTCATGGTCATCCAAAAGTAACCTGCTCGCAAAATCTTCTTTGCTAAAGTGAAACCATTTAAATGAGGCCCGCACTAGCGCTTGTCCTTTGACGGCCTTTTAGGTGACATATATAATGTCGAACTCACTTAACAAGATTTGCCATTTTGTTAGTTCCCAGTAGGCATGGGCTTCTGAAAGATGTATTTGAGTGGGTCCATTTTTTAGATGAGATAAGTGGTATATGCAGACAGATAATGTCTAAACTTTGTGCAACCCAAGTCAAGGCACAACAAGTGCGTTCCAGCAAAATATACCGAGTTTCATAAGGCGTGAACTTCTTGGTCAAGTAGTTTATAGCTTGCTCCTTCTTTCCTGTTTCATCGTGTTGTCCCACCATGCATCCAAATGTATTTTTCAACACAGATAGATATAACAACAAAGGCCTTCCGGGTTCCGGAGGCACCAAAACAGGAGGATTACACAGATATTTCTTGATTCTATCAAAAGTTTGCTGGCAATCTATTGTCCGCTTGGTAGCAGCATCTTTCTTCAGTAGCTTGAATATTGGTTCACATATCACTGTTGATTGCGCTATGAACCTGCTGATATAATTAAGGCGATCGAGAAAACTCATCACGTCCTTTCAACTCTTTGGAGGAGGCAAGTCTTGAATAACTTTTATCTTTGAGGGGTCCAATTCAATGGCCCTTCTACTCACGATGAATCCTAATAGCTTCCCAGCAGGGACACCAAATGCATATTTTGCAGGATTTAACTTCAGATTGTACTGTCTAAGCCGGTCAAAGAATTTCTTCAAATTTGTCAAGTGATTTGAAGTCCTTTGCGACTTGATAATAACGTCATCCACGTAAACCTCAATTTCCTTATGGATCATATCATGAAAAATAGTAGTCACGGCTCTCATATAGGTGGCACATGCCTTCTTGAGTCCGAACGGCATTACCCAGTAATAATATACTCCCCAAGGTGTAGTGAATGATGTCTTCTCTACATCTTCCTCATCCATCAGGATTTGGTGGTAACCAGCAAAGCATTCAACAAATGACTATAACTCATGCTTCGCACAGTTATCAATGAGTATGTGAATATTTGGGAGAGGAAAATCATTCTTCGGGCTAGCCTTGTTGAGATCCCGATAATCCACGCATACCTATATTTTCCCATCTTTCTTTGGCACAGGTACGATATTGGTTAGCCAAGTGAGGTACCTTATAACTCAAATGACCTTTGCATAAAATTGCTTGGAAACTTCTTCCTTGAATTTTAAACTCAAATCAGGCTTGATTTTCCTCGGCTTTTTCTTCACCCGAGGGCAAGATAGCTTGATAGGTAATCTATGTGAAATAATATTTGTGCTCAAACCTGGCATATCGTCATAAGACCAAGCAAACACATCGATATATTGCCTCAAAAGATTCACCAATTCTTTCTTTTGTGCGGTGTTCAAATGGACGTTGGTTATTGTTTCCTTGATAGGTTCTGCGTCTCCCAAATTTACTGCCTCTGTTTCATCCAAATTTGGCTTTGGCTTATTCTTAAAATGCTCCAATTCTTCTGTCAATTCTTTCGGATGTGAGTCTTCCTCATATTCTTCGAAATCCTATTTGTCGTTTGGACTTTGTTTGCTTGTTTCATTATATGTCACATTCACATTATCGACAGATGTATTAGTTTGCATGCTGAAACAGAAAAGAAAAATTATTAAACAAAATGAGTTTTGAAATAGCAAAATAAATATGGATTTTTCATTTAAGATTCCAAAAGGTGGAGGCAAAACACATTAAATGCATAGATGTGATTCAGGCCTCAATGTGAATCACATTGTTTCATTAAGTACTAATGCAATTTCTACCAAGCTTTCCGGAGAAACAGGGCCGGGGCACAGGTCCAATTTTTCAAAACATCTCCCTGCTTTGCGTCCCAAATGGTTGGGTCTCCAACGTAATCATCCAGAATCACATTACATTCTATTTCTTCTTCAGCAATGAAAATACTTTTGAGTCCTTCCACGAGGTTGTCTGCATCGTCTTCCCTTGATTCCTGAGCAGCGTATGCTTTGATAAATGACTAATTCAGAGGCGGAACAGGCTTCGGCAATAGAATATCTCTTTTCCTTCGGAGATCGGTCGATAAGACTTCTTTAGGAGTGGGTTTATATTCGAGACCAAAAATATCCTTCTTACTGAGCAGATGAATCGGCCGCGCTGCACCTTCTAAGTACAATCTGAGGCCTCGACCAGGATTAAAGCCATGTTTCAATATTTCCTGGGCAACCATTGTGAGAACCGGGGGTAATTTCAGCTTTTCAGCTTTAGAGCACCTGTAATCTCCTTGATATGGAAAATAGATCAATCTAACCTCTCCGCACTTTCAACAACATGGATTCGGCTTTCGGAATATATTGAATTGCTCTCTTCTCCGTGTATCACGACCTCGTGACGATTCCAGACAAACTTCAAGCTCTGGTGTAGGGTAGAAAGGACTGCACCAGCCATATGGATCCAAGGTCATCCCATCAGCAAGTTGTAGCCGATAGATATGTCCAACACTTGAAACTCCAAGACGAACTCTACAGGTCATACTTCCAATGTCAAATCAATTTCCCCCATAACGCCCCTTTGGGCTCCATCAAAGCCTTTAACCCTCACATGGCTTTCACGAATCTTTGCAATGTCAATTCCCAAAGCTCGAAGAGTTGTCGCAGGACATATGTTTACTGATGAGCCTTCATCAATCAACACTTTAGAAATGAACTTGTTCATGCACTTCACAGTTATGTTCAACGCTTTGTTGTGCCCCAAGCCTTCAGGCGACAACTCTTTGTCATAAAAAGAGACTTTATGAGCCTCCAAAATTTGTCTGACCAAGGCCGAGAGATTCTTGCCGGTGGTCTCCCTCGGAACATAAGATTCTTTTAGTACCTCCAACAAAGCATGCCCATAGGTTGCGAAATTCATCAACAACGATAGCAAAGAAATTTGGGCCGGTGTTTTCTTCAGATGTTCTACAACGGAATATTCTTTAGTTGGCATTTTCCTCCAGAATTCTTCAACTTCGACCTCTGTTACGACATTTTTTGGATTGTCTTCCTTTCCTGGTGCTCCTCGTGCTACTTCTGCAGGGGCATAACATCGCCCAGATCTTGTCATACCAGCGATGACAACTTCTACAATTCATTTTTCTTTTCCCCTGCTCTTTTCCCTAGTCGAATAACTCTAAGGAACAGTTTTGGTATCAAAAGACGGTGTCATGATCCACGGCTTCAGAGGAAGCACTTCCATTTCAAACGGTGCCCTCACTTGAGCTGTAATTATAGGGGTGATAAAGGCCGATGATTTAACCTTTTCATCTCTCTGGACTGGAACAATAGTCCCTTCCAAACCGTTTTCTTCATCAACAGTAATCATGTTCACATTGGCATTGTCATGATTTGGAAAAGGGTTATTGTTTACATTAGGGGAGGTCCTTTCAATTGGATGATTCCTTCTTTGATCAATGCCTCAATTTTTTCTTTGAGGGCATAACAACTTCCAGTGTCGTGTACAGTGATTCCAGAGTGGTATGCACAATGCTTGGTCTAATCGTATGATCTGGGAATAGGATTAGGGATATTTCTTGGGATGGGTTGGAGTATTCCTGCGGTTCTCAATCTTTCGTACAACTGGGCTAGAGGTTCGGCTAAAGGTGTATAGGTTTTGACTGGCCTTCTTTCATAATTTACACGGGGTCTGTGTGCATTTGAGGGATGGACTCGTGGCTGAGGTTAGTATGTGGGTTGATATTATCCGGGATTCGGATAGGTAGGCACTCGAGGTGGGCTATATATTGGTTGGGTATGGTAGACAGGGTATGGAGCAGGTGAGTGTTGATAATAAGGCTGAGGGCTTTGGCCGTTTTGGCAATAATAGGAAGCCTGATGACTTTGGGTGTTTTGGTTGTAGTAGGGAGGCTGGGATGATGGGCTTTGGTAGGTTGACATTTGGTTTGGCCTATGTTCCTTGACCATCATGACAGGGGACACTCCGTCCCTCTTCTTCTTGATTTCTCCCCCAAATAAGTCTGATTGAATTGCCTTACTCGTTACCTGTAATGCTGCCAAGTTTGTGATTCTTCCTGTTTTGATACCCTCTTCTATGAAATCTCCCATCCTTATAACTTCAGAGAAATTCCGTCCTATGACGCTTATCATTCTTTCATAGTATGTTGCATCTTTCAAGGATTGCACAAAAAGAGTGGTCATCTTACTTTACGCCATTGGGGGTTAAACCATTGCTGCTTCTGCCCTCCACCTCATGGCGTATTCTCTGAAGGTATCTATGGATTTCTTTTCCAACTTTATCAAATAGAATCTATCCAAGACTGTGTAAGTGTTAAACCTAAATCTGTCCATGAAATCCTGTGCCATTGCGCCCTAATTACGCCATTTTCGTGGATCCTGGCTTGTGTACCAGTCGAGCGTTTCTCCTGTCAAACTCCTTATGAGCAACTTCATTATGATGTCCTGGTCTTTACCTACTCCAACCATCTTGTCACAGTACAATCTTAAATGAGCACGAGGATTTCCCTTTCCATCAAACAAGTCAAATTTTGGCACCTTATATTCGACAGACAACCCAACGTCGGGATGCATGCAGAGATCTTCATACTCGAGTCCTTCATGCCCCTTTCTTGTTTGGATGTTCTTGAATGCTTCTTTTAGGCTATGAATTTCTCTTGCCACATTTTAATCGGTTCGGATTCTTGCTTGCCTTTCCATCTCTTCATACTGGTCAACTTCCTGATGAGGTATGTATGGCATGGTGGAAGTAAAAGGTTAGGCTTTCATTACATATATCGGTGGCACATACTGCATGTTATGGTTAGCGATGTGTGACATCGGTATTTGTTGGGTTGCCTGGTAATTTTGCGTGGGAGGGGTATTTTGGACGAGTGGGGTAGTTTGGATAAGTGGAGCTTGAGGTGCATATGGAGTTATGAAGGATATTAGGTCATTTTGTAGCGGGCTTTGTTGTGGACTGGCTTGTGGGTTGATAGGACGTGGGTTAGTGTGCTGCGGGCTGGTGTGTTGTGGATTGGTTTTGCTTAATGAGGGATTTTAGGGAAGGTTTTGGGGAAAAGTTGGTTCAGGAGATGGAAAGGTTTGCGGTGCAGTTGCACTCGTCCTTTGTTCGGGGAGTAGAGTATTGAGGCTGATGGACAGGTTGGTGAGATTTCAGAGCCGTTCAATCTCAGTCTGCATAGTTGTCATCTGCTGCAACCTGGATTCTAGGAGGACTATAATAAGAAGGATGAGTTGGGCGAGGTATTCATCCTGGACGGTAGTATTTCTCCCTTCTGAAGTTTCTGGTTCACCTCCCGGAAGAGCGATAAGTCCCATGTCAGTCTGTTCGGATGCACATGAATCAGTCATTTTGCTGGATGATCGTGCCTTTGATCTTGTGAAGTAGGGGTGTTCCGCCAGTTTCAGTTAACACGAATCAACCTTTAGGAAAATAAATTAGGCAAAATAAACCTTCTTTTAAAAAAATGAAGAAACCAAGTTAGTATAAGGTGAGTAATTATTGCTTCAAATAATATGCACAGAGTGGAAAGCAGCAAAATAGCAATCGGATTATATAGAAATAAATTGTGCGTCCTAATATGCACGGGGCCTTTTTTATGCCAGAGATGGGCCTAAATGTCAAATATGCGAGATTATAATAGATTTATCCAAGCCATTAAATTAAAATGCTTTCCGTTGGAAATAAAAGCCGAATTCTACTGCAATAACAATAATGTATACAATAATAAGCTGATTGACATAACATAAAGTACTCATATGAGCATGCTTAAAATTTGTTCTCGATCACACAGATGGGGGAACGAAGATGAAGCCCCAACACTGCTAGGTTCGGCTCCTGCGTTTTCTAGGTACTGCATTTTGTTTACATTTTATGCCACATTTCAGCGGTAATGACTGTGTTCCTGAGCCGAAAATTCCTTATCCAAATTGTTGTGCCAATATCCTCAAAACCTTGCTCGCCTTCGGGACTAGGGTCTATGTTACCGTGATCTTCTCGCAGCCATGCGTGATATTTTAGAGTACTCCCTGCCTGTCTATCTCCGATATCCATTTTGTCAATGTTGTTCCATTCCTCGAGAAATTTCCTAGCTCTAGGGATAATGAAGTTCGGCCCGAATTGGATTTCAGAAACTCTCATACTTGCTCGGAGATGGATTATTTGCTCTTGGCCAAACTGTCGGAGTATGCGGAGTGGATCATATGGTTGGAGGCCTTTCAACCTGATAAGCTCGATATAGTAAAGCCTTCTGCATATTATATAGGCTTTCTTGGTGCTTGGGAGCAACGGGTATTTCCATTGGATCTAATCACTAGTGCGGGATGCCAAAAACTTAAACCAATCATCGGTGCCGACTGGTGACACAAAATGTTTTGTCCTGTCGTAAAAGTTAACAATTTTTTTTGACTCGCTAAACCATATGTCTACCATGTTCGAGCGCTGATAAAAGTATTCCATTGCCCACATCTGCAGGATAAGATTGCAGCCTTCAAAGAAATTTATTTCACCTATTTTACATTTCCCTAGAGCTCAAAATATCTCCGCTAAAATCATAGGAGCCAAAGTGAGTTGTGTGCCATCAACTCCTTCAAAAATTGCCCGAGCCATGGGACATATGCAAGTACTGATCTTCCCGTGCTCAAGTGGGAATACCAAAGTTCCCAGTAAACCGACAACAAATACGATAGGGCGTCTAACTCGCCAATGGTCGGGAGTGCAGGATAATTTTTTTTTGAACAACTTGAAACCATCTCGACGGCCGTATCTCTCATAAAGATAATCCAAAGAGACCCAGTTATTTTCAAAACTCACATTTCCTTAGTGTTCTTCAGCCCCAAGTAGCGGAGAAATTTCTTTCTGGACTGACCTTGCGAAATAATTTGTCCTCTACCTTAGTAAATTAAGTTGGTGAAATAGTTGATCTCTTCCAAAGTGGGAGTTATCTCAAAATCCCTGAATTGAAAGACAACCCGATCTGGATCCCAAAACTAAATTAGTGTTCTGACCGAGTGCTGGTCGGGAGAGATATCGAATAATGAAAAGAGGCACCCCAATCTCCACCTAATTGTCATTTGGCTGCCAAGGTCAAAATTTGCCCACCATACTTTCAGCTTATCCGGAATCCCACTCACCATCCTGATTTGCGAAATAGATTCCATCCTATAATACAAATATACAAAAAAAAATATCTTTATACATTTTCCAATTCCGGGATGTCATGATTAGGCTTGGATCTGTCTATCATTATCACGCTACACATAATATATTGATTAGTCATTGGGTTGTGAGACCCGTCGACAATTGGTGGATTTCTTAATTGTGGAGTCGATACCAAAGATCTACCCAACTAAGGTGTATGCATGCATGACTTAAGATAAAGGGTGGTATAGCTCTATCCTAAATTTTCTAAGATTTGGCTTACTAGACCCAAGGTTCCCACGCCGACTGCTCGAGTGAGAAGGCTACGCGGCCACCGGATGGTCCGGACACCGTGCGTATACGCCAACTCTCCTAAAATTTGGAAATTTGAAAGAAAATTTTGCGGGTGTGCGAAACACACTTCGCGTGTATCTGTGATAGTGTCAATTTTCCGAACTGGAGGAAATATGAGTGGAATGCCAATTTAAGAAAAGCAGTAAAAGAAAGTAGCAATTTAAGCATACAAAATTTTCACAAAGGAAATAATTTAACGCACTAGATCAAATAAGGAGAAAAATAAAGCGCAGTAATAATTAACCTGTGTTTGCTATGGTTAAAAACCTAAAAGTTTCCCCAGTGCAGTCGCCATGTTGTACGCGCCCATTTTAACCCCTCCATCCGCGAAGAGGAGGGATCCGACACGGTCGCGATGTATTGGTGATTCCTAAATTGATTAAAGCATAAGGAGTCGCCACCTAATTATTCTATGGTGAATTAAGGCACCTAAATGTTAACATAGATGCTGCAAAGTGAACTTCGATTAATGGTCTGCGAAACTATGAGATTCTGGGTTATGGTTCTTTATTATCCTAAAGGGAAGGGGGTTAGGCATCCTTTAAGATCAGCTAACTTGCGGTTATCCGGTCAAACTTAGGTTAATTATTATGCTAAGGAAAATGCATGTTTTAAAAGTATAAAGTTAAAAGAATGTTTGCAAATGGTTGATTAAAGAAAATGTATTTTTGACAACGTAAAAGGTTTCTTGCAAAGGTGATTATGATTCCAAGGAATAAATTCCCGATGTAAAATCCGAAAAGAGTATGGATGGTATTGTTCATGTAAAATTGATTTCTTGGATAAAAGCATGCATTTGTATGACATTGTTTATAAAATACTTATGTTTTGGCAATTGTTAGTAAGGAGAAAAACAAATTGTTTATAATACAAATAAGTGATTTATATGGAAGTCATTTTAAATCGCCAATCGGATAAATCAACCTCATTTTTTGTATGGTTAATAATGCGAATAAAAAGATGACCAAATTGTTTTGAAATTTTTAACATGCATGACGAGCCTAAAATAAATAAACTAGCGGCGGATTTCCAATTTTTTAAACTACCCGAGCCTAAAATAACTAAATTAGCGGCGGGTTTCTAATTTTAAACTGCCCTATTAGTTTATAAATTCACGGACTAATTATTCTAAGTATTTCCATGATCGCACAACGTTGAGTAATTAAATCACAACAGAAAAAATAAAAATGGCGGGATTAAGGAATTAAAAGTAGCGACTAGGGCGGCTGGCGATATCATCCTGCCTATATTTGTATAGAAATTCTGGGGTAGGAGAATTCAATAAACATGGTCGCAGGTCTTCGCTTGACAATAGTCATGATGAGGCTCATAACGAGACTCTTCATTTCTCCCGATGCATTTCCTTCTCCGGGTAGCAAACTGAGGCGTTGTCACGAATCATCGAATTCGCTCGGAGAAGCTGTGTTTATGAGATTGAAAAGAACAAGAGCTTAAGTGTTTTGTGGATTGTCGATCCAAAATTGAGAGTAAAAGAGGGGATTTTTCGAGTCATCTTTTTGTGAAGAAGCAAGGAAAGATGGATTTTGTTTAGTTCACAGCTTTTGCAAACAAAGGGGATTTTTTCCAACCCAAAGCCTTCCTTGATATATAGCTAGAGGGTTGTATTTATAGCTAGAGTTGGGGCTCAACAGCTTCCTTGAGAGGCTTTGATTTTGAAGTTCAAATTCAAAAAGCAGGGGGAAAGAAGATGATGATTTCCATGAAAGAAACTTCTATGATTCAGAAAATAATGAAAGGAGGTCTGAGTCCTTCACTTTTTTAGATATTGGATGGGATGGGATGATATTTGTTATTAAAGAGATATGACTGGTTCTCACCACTATCCGCTGGATGAAATTCAAGAAAGCTCGGATCCATAAGGTTTCTTCATTTCTTCTTATTCGGAAGTTGAATTGACCTCTGTTTGTAGCTTTATATGTTCGTAGAGATGTGAGGGGCCGAAATGGTGATGGAGTGGTAGTAAAGAGGCAGGGACATGATGGCGTTGGTGGAAGGGATTATCTGATAGGTCGTTGGGTTATTTGTGAGTAAAAGGGGGTGTGATGGTGATTTCGGGTCGTTTGGTTTGCTCTGGTTTAGGGAAATAAAAGGGTTATGGGTTTCGTCGAATGGGCTGTAGGCTATGGGCCGACGGGTGAGGGGGAATTGGGTTTGGCCGATTGGGCCTTTTGTTTTTGGGGGTTGCAGATTTGGTTAGGTTGATTTTTGTGGATTGGACCCCCTTTTGTGGGTTGGTAGAATAACAAGGGGTTTTATTATTAAAAAGATGTTTTGCAAAAATATAAATTAGAAAGATAAAAATAACGATGTTATAATAATAAAACATAATATTTTTGAAATGCTTCATGGTTGATTTAAAAATATAAATGTGATGCCATTTTTCGAAAAATAAGATAACATAGAATATTAGAGTAAAAGTAGGAATATGATATTAAAAAGCAAATGATAGTAAAAAAAATGTGAATAATAATAATAATGATGATATTGAGAATGGACGATGATATTATATATATATATATATATATATATATATATATATATATATATATATATATATATATATATATATATATATATATATATATATATATTAAAATTGTTAATTTAAAATTGCAAATAAATATCATAAAAGATGGGACGAAATTGAGTGTTAACAGTAGGTTATGAAAATCTACACGTTTTACAGTGACTCTTGCTGATTAGAATGAGGGAATATGTTAATGTACATGCGACCTAAATTGTAATGTCGTACCTAGAATAGATTGGGAATTATCCTAGGATATCATTAACGAGAATGGATTGCCACAATCGAATCGTCTGAAGAGTGACCATCATTATATTTATGAAGATCACGTAAAGTGACGTACCCAGAATAGTGAGCCCAAGTCATATATAAGGATTGAGTTATCAACGGTAGTGGAAGGGGACATAAGCCTCTCGTCCGTGCGTAAAGGGTCATACCGCGTATTATTGAGAATTACATGTATCAAGGTTAGTAAACTAAGGTTTATAGGTATTGAACTGGTAAAGTCTTCGGCTTCATTGTGCAGCATGTTATAATTCTAAATAACCTCTGAATAACAATAACTTGTTGGGGGCAATTGAGGACGAGAACTATGGAACAATCAAAGAATGGTTGTAAGAAATATGAAAACAGTTAATAAGTATGAATGGAATGGTATGATCAAGTATCAAGGAAGAAATGGTTTTCGTTTAATGACGAGTAGAAGGAAGGATTACGACAATAATGATAAAGGTGAATGAGATAATAGTTATGCAGGTTTCACAAAGATATGATTACTCCAGAACAGCGTAAGGACCAATAGTAGAGGAGGGACAGTAAGAACTCTTGGACCAAAGGTCACGAACCTTTGATGTTCAAAAAGATAGTATGAGAAGTACTTTGAGATAAGAGACCCCCCAAGGCAACTTGAAAATAAAAATGTAAAGGTAAGACGAATGAGCACTCAGTCGATTGGAGATCTAACAATGATAAGACAAGAAAGCTTAACAAGTCATTGGATCATGTAATACCGTGAATTGGATCTAAACATACGAAGCATCGATTCCACAACATATGCAGTCAACCTCTCATAAAGTATTTAAACGAAAGTAACAGTGAGTAAAGCCCAAGATTAGCACCTAAATAGGTGAAAAGGGGCCAATGATGCCTATGGATACAAGGTAGACATTAAAGATATATGTCAAGAGATAATGACATTATAATGAAGATAAAATGTCAGGAAAATACAGATGTCTATGAGAATTTTTTGAACTGACCAACGGTTCTACGAGATAGATAAAGTAATGGATTTACAGCTTAATGAGATCAATGAAATCTTTTCCCAAAGCGCCATTGACAGAAAGTCTTAGCCATGAGGCAAGTGAAGGAATTCAAATCTAAGTATAATGACCAGGTTTTGATATAGTAGGCCACCGGCATGTAATGCAAATTATTTAGAATCTTCCACGTACTGAGTAAGGGAATAACTTAACAACTCATCCTTAAAGGGATAGTAACGCCAAGGATTGGAATCAGGAGCAATGTTTGAGACTACATATGTATACTAGAATATTTTAGAATTAAGAAGAGTACAACAAGTAAGAAAATGAGTGAACAAGTGTCAAAAGAAGTAAATAAAGGAAGTTGTTTATAATTACGAGTAGTTAAAAAGTACGGGGAAAAAAGACATTCCGTTCAAACCATGAATGAGAGTTAACTGCGATGATACGCGCACTTCAGATTCGATGACATTGTCTATAAAGTGTTCACGACTGAGATACTACAAATCTAAGAGTTTTTAGAACACTATTTAGTAAACAAAGCTAAGTTGACAATAGAATCATTCACCCACAAGCGGCTTGACTAATATGAGGATTAAGGAGAGAAGTTGACCTAAGGGAATACATCAGTTAGCTAAGTGGGAGTCCGATTGGAGGATTCAGATAGTGATAGCCCTGTGACTCATAATACAGTAGGGTCATCCCTCATACTGGAAGAAAAGGAACGTCATGATGAAGATCCAATTTTTAGGAAAGATTGGGAAAAATATCTAACAAAAGAGAACCACAACTTTCGAGCATAATGAGGGAGGGACCCCCAGGTGGAAGGTCCATTTGTTTATTCCCAATGTAGTAGGATTACGAGACAAGATTATGACGGAGGTCCATTGCTCACGATATTCCATTCACCATAGATCTACTAAGATGTATCATGATCTCAAAGGTATGTATTGGTGGAATAACATGAAGAGGAACATTGATGAGTTAGTAGTTCAGTGTCTTAATTGTCAGCAAGTATAAGTAGAGTACCAAAAGCCTGGTGGCTAGACTCAGAACATTGAGATCCCGATGTGGAAATGGGAAATGATTAATATGGATTCCATTACGGGTTTACTTCGATCTTATCATAAGTTTGATTCTATTTGGGTGATTGTTGATAGACTGACCAAATCAGCTCAATTCATGGCGGTCAAACTACCTACACAGCCAAGGACTATGTAAAGTTGTACGTTAAGGAGATTGTTCACCTTCATGGTATGCCTATTTCTATTATCTCTTACCGAGGTGCGCAATTCACAACTAATTTCTGGAGATCATTTCAAAAAGGGTTTGGGCACTCAAATTAATCTTAGCACAGCTTTTCACCCTCAGACAGACGGGCAGGCTGAGCGTATAATTAAAATGCCCGAATACATCCTACGAGCTCTCGTAGTGGAGTTCAAGGGAAGTAGGGATAATCATCTACCCCTTATTGAATTTACGTACAATAACATTTATCATGCTAGCATTAAAATGTCTCCATACGAGGCTTTGTATGGACGAAAATGTAGATCTCCTATCGGATGGTTTGAAGTAGGAGAATCAGAATCATTTGGGCCTGACTTGGTGCACCAAGCCATAGAGAATGTGAAGCTTATCCAAGAATAGTTGTTAACTGCTCAGAATCATCAGAAGTCGTATTCAGATGTGCAGTGGCAGGACTTAGAGTTCCAAGTGGATAATTGGGTCTTCTTGAAGATTTCTCCTATAAAGGGTGTAATGAAATTTGGGAAAAAGGGAAAGCTCAATTCAAGATACATTGGGCCATATCACATAATTTGATGAATCGACCAAGTGGCTTATGAATTGGACTTTCCTTTCCATGTTTCTATGTTAAGAGCGTGTATTGGGGATCCTTACTAAATTGTGCCAATTGACGATGTAAAGGTTACAGAGGACTTATCATATGAAGAGGTTCCTATTACTATCTTAGATCATCAAGTCCGCAAGTTGAGGACTAACGAAGTAGCCCCGTGAAAGTTCTATGGAAAAATAAGAATGTAGGAGAAATAACATGGGAGGCGGAAGAGTAGATGAAGCATAAATATCCTTACCTACCTCAGGCTCAATACCATGTCAGGATATTTATTTTATTCACTGACACCAACTCTTATGAGGTCCCGGATAGTCCACAATCTTGGGAGTCCGTCAATTAGGGCTCGCTAGTGTATGTCATGAAATATGCGGAGGAAGAGAAGTGTAGGCATGCTAAGAGGATGTGAGTAGTTGATAAGGATAGGGGGTTCCGCCCCGAAGTGTGCCTGATCAAGGCTCACATATAACACCGAGGCAGGATAGTACAGGTACATTAATCCATTTATTGGAATTGCTTATATAGATATACACATGTTCATGCACCCAGAAAACCAACTTATTAGTTGTTATAAGGGAACGAATGATATTCTAGTAGCAATAGGCCGAGACTGTAAAGAAGAGACCAGAGTAGAAGTAGCAGGACCACAACAATGTTCTAGAAGTCTAATAAGATATGAGATTTCACCGATGGATGGTTAATACGTGATTCGAACCCTTGTGACCTTGTATTCAGAAACCCCAGACACACCTTATGCTGAGTTAACTGGTTGTAGGTAGGTTAGGTGTGTTGTTTAACTCTTTACGGGAGAACTATAATAATATTTTGTGTAATCGCAATGGAGACAAAGACAAGCCGGCAATCCAGACGAGGAGCCTAGAGCTAACTGGAGTAGCTGGTTCAAGGTAATTTAAGGATTAATGACATATAAAATGACAAGAGATAAATTTCGCATTGAGAACCAAGAAGGAGCCCGATTTATAGATATTAAGTGATACTAGAATGAATTACCTAGGCTTAAATCAAAAGAATAGAATATCGGCACGAAAGTAGTAGCCATTGGTTGGTCCGTATGTAAAGGGTGTTTGTATGAGGACAAGTGTGATCATGAGAAAGCTAGACGTTGAAATCCCAACATTCGAGGACGAACGTTTCTAAGGGGAAATGATGTAACACCTCGTACTTTCGGGTAGAAAATAAGTTAAAAAAATAAGTGATTCCGTGGAGTAGCATAAACAGTTTTTCAGAAGCTTAAATAATGGTTTTTTGTCCAAAAGTATTTTTTTGAAAAGCACTTTTGAGAAAAAAAATACACTTAGAATCACTTTTTAAAAGATTGGCCAAACACTAATTGCTGCTCAAAAATGCTTTTAAAATTAATTGTCCAAACACAAATTGTATTTCACCAAAAATACTTTTTTGAAAAGCACTTTTGAAAATAAGTTGATTTTAAAAGCTTGGCCAAACAAGCTATAAGTCATCATTAAAATTCGCACTAACATAGTAGTCAGGGGCGGATTCAAGGTTCTGGGTGGGGGTTCCCGGGAATTCAGTAACTTTTACTCGGACCCTGTATTTATATTGACAATCCTTTAATTATATAAGAAATTGCTAGTTGGGAATCCATAACTAAAAGGAGTTATTGGTTCAGTAGCCAAGAAGAAACCTTGTATCAACTCTCTTGTGCTTGATGTGAGATTGATTTTCCTTGGAGTATTTTTGTCCGATTATTATTGCATATTTGTTCATTTTATTAGAATCCCACAAGCATAAAATCATGGATTCATTTCTATCATCCGGTTAAGTTGGAATTGAGATTGACTAAAAACACGTCTTCGATAAGTTTGTGATGAATAGGAAAAGAGGGAAAAGTTGCACTACTCCAATGTTAAATGATCGTTCTCCTCCGTTTCAATTTATTTTACGGTTGTTGATTGGTGATTGGGTACGAAATTTTACAAAGGAAGAAAATAATTGTAAGCTGTGATTTTAACCTATTATGATATTTATGATTATAAAAGCATGTTATTAAAAATAAAATTAGAATTTTATAGTTTAAATTGTTTTTAAATAATAAAAGGGAGTACTTTTTTTTACAGATAACAAGAAAATAGTGTCATACAAAATGACACAAATGGAATACCATTTTTTTATCAATCATGCTATTGAAAGGTATAACAATTAATCCAAACCACAAAAAAATAGGCAATAATTGAATATTGTTGTGATTTCTATAACATTTAATCTCAATTTTTTTTCTTTGTAAGAAATTTTCCATATGCTATACGCCCTAATACACAACCCAAAAGAGGGGTCATTTTCCAGTTTAAGTCCCACGTCCACATAATAGATGGGGAACATATCAGGTACTTAAAATTTAGGCCAAGACCATGTTGTGTATCCAGTTGTGTGATGTGTTTTTCAAATGAATAAATGAGTTCATTTAATCTTTGATCCGTGTCAATCATTTATGAAGCATCAAAATCAAATGCGCTTCCTTCCAATTATCCTAATTAAAACCTTGATAGTTTTGGCCTAGTTCTTCTTTGATATTTCAATTTTTAGGAACAAGAGGGGGTGAAACTATTGTAATTGGATGACGATGTCATTATTGTAATTGCATGATTGGGAATGTGTCAACCCAATCCATGCAAACTAAGCAAAATTGATATGGTCGCAGCCAAAAGGATATCATATCAGTGCCCTGTGGTTGCTGATATTTCGTTTGTTGTATGTGGTGATCCATCAAATTGGTGGAGCCCTAAATAATCTCATGGCACTGAAAAGTTTTAACATGTGGCTTCTTTTTCCTCAGACACTTCTATGGCATCAGTTCATACAGAAGAGGAAGATGTCCAGAATTCCCAGGACCCCTACGATGCGGATTTTGACATTCAAGAATATCTGGCAAAATTTCAGGAGAACATGGAGGCATCCTCCAGCTCGGGGAAAAACAAGGAAAAAGAAAAAGAATAATAAACTTTGATTGGAAGACCTATCATAAAACGCCACCAGACAGACAGATAAGATCTACTTTAATAAAGTAGATGAATTATTATACTAGTAGGGCCCATGAATTTTGGCCGATATTTCTTTTTACTTTTAATCTGTCGGCCACTTGGCCACTGTTCACTTTTTATCTGTCGGCCACTTGGCCACTTCACTTTTGTAATTGTCGGCCACTAGGCGGCGATATTTGTTAGAATCCATTATAAAAAGGATTCAATAGTAAGGAAGATAGACAAGCTTTCGCCAACCACTCTCTCTCCACTTTGTACAAACTCTCTCTAAATAAAAGTTTAAGTTTGCTATACATCTCCTCCGGGACTGAGCACAACCGCATCTTCTTAGGTATATTTAAATTTGGTATTTTTATTTTATTATATCTTGGATTAGCCCATGATAGGATAAATCCTAGCCCATGATAGGATAAATCCTTAAGTGTTGAGCCTATGTTATACTAATCTGCTTGGAATCATGGAACAAATGCTTTAATATATCGGATGATTCATGTGAGAAGAAACTAAGGTTGGGCAGAGAACAGTCCAGGCGGAATGTCTGAAACTCAGGCTGATGATCCTATTGTATCCCGCTTAGCCATGGTGGCGTTAAGGTGTTTTTGGATCTATTTTGAGTTAAGACAGCCCTGACAGGACTGTTTCATACCCATAAATCATGCCTAAATAGTGCTTCTCTGTGTGATCCACTGCTCGTTTTGGTATCAGAGCCATGTTTACAAGTAGTTATAGGTAACAGAAGTTCAACACTTCTTATTTCTAATGATGAATATCATCAAGAACAAGAATACTGTTAAAAACAGTAAAAAAGAGGAATATGATAAACCTCAACACCTAGATCTACTTAATAAGTGGACTATTCCAAAAATCCAACCCAAGTTGATATACCAAATGGGTACTTTTGAAAAATTAGGATTAAAACAAGTAGTTAAAACTACGGAAGAAACTATCACTGTAGATAGCGATCATGCCGCTTTTAAATTATTGAATGACAGTGATATTGCTCCTTATAGGGAGACCCATCGTTTCATGCATATTGGCTTAATACAGGTCGCTTTTAAGCCACTTACTCTAAGAGGCTTGCCTGAAAGTTTTATAGCTGTATTAAGAGATGGCAGAAACCAGAACTAGAAGAAGTCCCTAATAGGGACAGTACAGACTAGTCTGGCTTATGGTCCAGTTTATTTTAATGCTTATCCTAACCTGCCTTTGCAAGATGATAACTCTTTGAATGCTTTAAATTTAAGCATTAAGTTACATGGTTATGATTATATGCCTGGTACTGAAGTAATATGTATTTGTTATAGGATTTATTTTAAGCCTTTATATACCATGAATCCTATGTGCAAGATCATGGATTTCAAAAATGAGACTATTTTAATAGAGACTAATTTTGGAAAATCCAAGATTACCACCAGAAGACCTATTAAATGGGATGAAATTGATTTTCCCACAGAATGGGTCATAGAGGGAGTCGCACCTCCCCAGAATAATTGTAATACTGATATTACTTATATCGACCAAGCCCTGATGGAACTGTCAAGTTAAAATTTTCTAAACCTGCTTTCTTGACAAATGATTTGGGTTCAAGATCTAATATATCAGATGTTTCAAATCGGTCCTATATTTCTCCTACTGATTATATTGTTAAGTCTCATTCACGAGATTCTACTTCTCGTATTTCGGATTTTATAAATCCCCCCACGACTGATAATATTAAGAATAATAGAGTCAACAGAATTATAATTGGTAATGACAATATTGCCAGAGGTGTTAGCGAAGACCGAGAAATAACTGAGTCAGATATGGATTATCCAAATATTTAATGGATAATAGCCAAAAAATTGATTTTAGTCGGGGATCACCCGCAAGAAAAATGATAAGTGATAATTTTCATAAACCCAGATGTGAACCTTTTAAAAATTGGTTTCTGAAGACTTTTGATAACAGTCAGCGTATTGCTCGTCAAGAGGAATTTTGTACTGATATTTCTCATGCTAACAAAATTATATCTTTTGTTTCTTGGTTTATGGTCAACTATGTTGGAGATTATATCTCTGTTCTTGAGAGGGATTATAAGCTTCCCGGTGGAAGATTCACTCATACGATTTTCCCTCCCCAGCAACCTTTTTCAATGGGAAAGGATAATAGAATTATAGATTTTATTGCTTTTTCAAAACTTATAGAAACTAATACTCCTTTAATTACTGCCTCTCATATTGATCTTATGCTTAAACAGGCTAATTACACCAATGTCTATGTTACTATTTTGGGTGAACAAATTGTCCTGTTACATAATAGGATTGAGAAGTTAACTTTTGAAATTATGAAGGCTATCCCAGCTACTATGGGATCTTCTCAGCTTAATATTGCTACTCCTAGTGTGCAGCCTCCTCCGGAGATCAAAGACTTTAACCTAAGAGCTAACTCGGAGTTGGAAAAATTATTGGATGATAAATTTAAGGGGTTAAAGATCAGCCCCTTAACTAAGGATTATGAGTTAGATCTCTCTGGCGATGATTATAAGCAAAAGATATCAGACGATGTTAATAGACTTGAGAAATGGGCCAGAAAACCGGTACAAAGAATGTACTACTATCCGAGGCGTACTCCCCAAGATGTTCTATTTGAGGAACAGGATATTGTTGATAACAATAGTTATAGTGGGAAAATATCTATGAATGGAATATAGATGGTTATACGGAAAGGCAGATTTATACGGCTGTCCATAGGATGCTTATGTATAGCACTATTTGCAAAGCAAATAACAACAATGATAAGACTGTTGCTGAAATGATTATATCAAGATTCACTGGTCAGCTGAAAGGATGGTGGGACCATTATTTAACTCCAGGACAGCGTAAAAATATTATTGAGGCTGTTAAAATGGAGCCAGGGGTTATTGACCCGGTACCAAATGTTGTTTATACCATAGTAATCAATATCATAGAACACTTTACGGGTAGGTGGTCTGATGATTCTGAAAATATCAGAACTTTACTCCAGAATTTGAGATGTAAAACCCTTACCTCGTTCAGATGGTATAAGGATGTATTCCTTAGTAGGGTAATGGAACTTCCAGAATGTAATAGTTCTCACTGGAAATCTAAGTTTATAGATGGTTTACCATCCTTTTTTGCAGAAAGAGTTCGAAAAACTCTAAGAAAAGGGGGGCTTACTATTAACTATGATATTTGCACTTATGGTAACCTAATAGGAACCTGTATCCAAGAAGGGTTAGCTTTATGCAATGAGATTAAGCTGAACCAACAGATTAAAAGCCATAACCTCAATGAAAGACAACAATTGGGAGAGTTCTGTGGTCAATTTGGAATGGACATACCCAGGGATAAAGAGTCTCTGTCTCATAAACGTAGAGCAAAAAACCAGGAAAGTTTTCAAAAATGGAAAGCAAAACGCCTGGAAAAACGCCTAGAAAAAAGGGACAGAAGAAAGAAAGAATTCAGAAATTGCAGGGATTTCATAAAATCCAAAAATCCAAAGGCATGCTGGAAGTGTGGCAGAACAGACCACTATTATAAAGATTGCAAAGTTAAGGAAAAGATTAAAGCCCTTAACATCGGTGATGATCTTAAAGAATCATTATCAAAGTTATTACTCAACTCAGAACCAGAGGACTCAGGTTTTGAAACAGAAGAGGCAACAGATTCCTTGGATGAGGAAATACGTGTCCTTAATAGAGAAGATTATGTTCCTTTGGACGATGAATGTCAGCCTTGTCAAATAGGACAACCTTGTTCCAGCAAAGGGAATAAGGAGGACGATGAGTTTTATAACATTTTTGCTCAATTCCAGGATATGAACATTAATGTCCTGAAAAATGATAAGCTAGTAGAATTACTGAGGATGATCAAAGATCCAGTTATCAGGTCTCAAATTATAGATCAAATCCAGGAGACTCCTGAACCTTCGCAGGGAAGAAAGGCCATAGAAAAATCAAGTGCCTATTCTATGTCAGAACTTAAGAAGCAAATGAAGGAAAAGCAGGGTATAACCAGCACCCCCAAAGATTTGGAAAAAGAGATTAATAATCTCAAACAAGAGATTCTAGATCTAAAAATGAGTAATATTCTCCTTGATGCTAGAATTACTAATATCGAGGGAAATGGAAAAGAAAAGGTTATAACATCAGCCGCCTCAGTGGATGATATTCCACATTTTGATAATTTGTTAATCACAGGAGCCACTGACGAAACAGGGAACTTCCTCCAGACTCTGGAACTTATTACTTCCCAAAAAATTTATATTAATATCAGTCTTTTAATTGATTATAATTTCAAAAAAGATTTTATTGCTCTAGTTGATAGCGGGGCGGATGTTAATTGTATACAAGAAGGTCTTATTCCTTCTACTTGTTTTCATAAAATCACCCACAGTGTCCGATCTGCTAATGGACAAAAATTACAAATTACTTTTAAATTACCGAAAGCTTATATTTGCCACAATGAAACTTGCATAGCTGAAAGTTTTATTTTGGTAAAAGATATTTCTAGCCAAATTATTTTGGGCACTCCTTTCATACAAAAACTCTTTCCTATTACGAAAATTGATAAGAAAGGTATAGTAGGTACTTTTAATGAAAAACCTATTATTTTTCAGTTTATAACTGAACCTTTTTCCAGAATTTTAAATGAGCTTAAAGATCGCCTGGTTCATAAACATCAGCAAATAAGTTTTTTAAGAAAAGAAATTTATATTTCTAATATTGAAGAACTTCTTGCAAACCCCAAGCTCCGACAGAAGATTGATTTTATACAAAACCAGTTTTTTATACAGGTTTGAAGTGACCTTCCTAATGCTTTCTGGGATAGGAAAAAACATATTGTTTCTCTTCCTCATGAGGATGATTTTAAAGAGGGTAATATCCCTACTAAGGCTAGGCCTTGCCAAATAAATATTGAATACTTGGAATTATGCAAAAAAGAAATTACTTCTTTATTACAAAAAGGTTTAATAAAACCTTCAAAATCTCCATGGTCTTGTACAGCTTTTTATGTTAATAAACATTCTGAACAAGAAAGGGGAGTTCCTAGACTCGCGATAAATTATAAACCGCTTAATAAAGCTTTGAAATGGATCAGATATCCAATTCCAAATAAAAAAGATTTACTTGATAGACTTAATAGCGCTATCATATTTTTGAAATTTGATTTAAAATCTGGTTATTGGCAGATTCAAATAAAAGAGGCAGATAGGTACAAAACTGCTTTTAATGTACCTATGGGACAATACGAATGGAATGTTATGCCATTCGGATTAAAAAATGCTCCCTCTAAATTTCAAAATATTATGAATGATATTTTTATGCCTTATAGCAATTTTACCATAGTCTATATAGATGATATTTTGGTATTTTCAAATAATATTGAAACTCATTTTAAACATTTGGATTTATTTAAAAAGATCATTATTCAAAATGGGCTAGTCATATCAAAACCCAAAATGATTCTTTTTCAAACCAATGTAAGATTCTTAGGTCATAATATAGAAAAGGGAAAAATTATTCCTATTAACAGGAGTATTGAATTTGCTTCAAAATTCTCGGATATTATAACCGACAAAACTCAGCTCCAGAGATTTTTGGGCAGATTGAATTATATCAGTCCCTTTATAAAGGATTTAGCAAAAGATACAGCCACATTATATGAAAGGCTGAAGAAAACTCATTCTCCATGGACAGATAATCATACTCAGGCTGTAAAAAGGATTAAGGTTAAGGTTCATAACCTTCCTTGTCTTACTCTTGCCAATCCTACTTGGCCAAAAATTATAGAAACAAATGCCTCAGATATTGGTTACGGAGGTATACTTAACCAATACTCTCCAGTTAATAAACAGGAATACTTAATACAATTCTATTCTGGCAAATGGAATGCTAGTCAGAAGAATTATTCTACAGTTACAAAAGAAATTCTAGCAATTGTAAAAAGTGTCTTGAAATTTCAAGGCGATTTATACAATCAAAAATTTATTATAAATACTGATTGCCAGTCGGCAAAATTCATGTTTAATAAAGAATGCAAGCATGATGTTTCTAAACAAATGTTTTCTAGATGGCAAGCTTTGTTAGCACATTTGACTTTGAGATTCATTATAAGAAAGGAGCAGATAATAGTCTGCCTGATTTCCTGATAGGGAATATTTGAATTCATAAACTAATGAATTTTTTTATACAGGATGATGAATCCAAACTGGCCAGGCGACTCAAATTATAGAGGTCGTGGTGGCAGAGGTAGAGGAACTGGGCGCGGTAATACCATTGTCCAGCAAGGAAACAGAAAGCTTGTATCACAAGCAGGGACTTTGTCAGTTGATAAAGACAGTCCTTTATACCAACAGTTCATGGATTCATAAAATCCAGAGGAGAGAGTAATAACCCTCAGCCTTCAGCACAACCATCATATGCTGAAATAGCTCATGAAGAGCAAGATGATAGTGAAGGATATGAGAAACTTAAAAAAGGGATATCATACTCATTCTTGATAATAAAGATCCGGAACGAAAAATGAGCCATGGAAACTCATGGAAAGATATCTGAAAGCAGGGTCATATCCCATCTTGACCTATAAGTCAAGAATGCATTATGAGACTATTCTCATGACTACAGGGTCAGCTGAAATTCAGCACTACTTCCCTATGCATACAAAAAAAGTTTATAACTTTTCAAAAATCATCATAAAAAAGAATTTTACTCCAGAAGATTGGGGATTTAGCACTTCAAAAGAAAGGGAATATTTCCATCCTGAACAAAGGATTCAGGTTAAATTTAACTATTGGGATTATGTAGAAAGTTTTCATAAAACTTTTCTATATGAAAATCCAAACAGGAAACACTCCTGGTTTATAAAGATATGTTCTCATGTTTATACACAGGACATACCAAACTGGTTTTGGCATTGGTGGGTTACATATGGTCCATCGGTTAATATTATGCCTCAAATTTTTAAAGGTTTATACACCGACTGGGTTGATGTCTCTCCAAAAATCATAAAATTGGGAGAACAAAAAACTGTCATAGATGGAATTGCTAATATGAACTTCTTCATAGAATTCTCCATCCCATGGATCATGAAATGGTCAGTTGAAGTGGGTTATACCCCAGAACAAATTCCTTGTTTGCAAAGAACCTATTATATCAGGTTCTGAAGAAAATTACTGCAAAAAACCAATGACGGTATTCTGAATGGACAAGAACTTATAGACCAGATTACTGCAGCAGTAGAAGGTTATACCAAGATAAAAAACCGAACAACCTAAGTCGGACGCTAATAGCCCTTTCCAGCATATTGCCAGGAAAATCCAGCTTAAAAAGGGAGTAATATCTAAAGCTGAAATAATTTCGTCCTACATGGCAGAAGTGAAAAGAGATTTAATGAAAAATCAAGATGAGGAATTTCCCTCAGACACTTCTATGGCATCAGTTCATACAGAAGAAGAAGATGTCCAGGATTCCCAGGACCCCTACGATGCGGATTTTGGCATTCAAGAATATCTGGCAAAATTCCAGGAGAACATGGAGGCATCCTCTAGCTCGGGAAAAAACAAGGAAAAAGAAAAAAAATAATAAACTTCGATTGGTGGACCTATCATATAATGCCACCAGACAGACAGATAAGATCTACTTTAATAAAGTAGATGAATTATTGTACTAGTAGGGCCCATGAATTTTGGCCGATATTTCTTTTTACTTTTTATCTGTCGGCCACTTGGCCATTGTTCACTTTTTATCTGTCGGCCACTTAGCCACTATTCACTTTTGTAATTGTCGTCCACTAGGCGGCGATATTTGTTAGAATTCATTATAAAAAGGATTTAGTAGTAAGGAAGAGAGGCAGGCTTTCGCCAACCACTCTCTCTTCGCTTTGTACAAACTCTCTCTAAATAAAAATTTAAGTTTGCTACACATCTCCTCCGGGACTGAGCACAATCGCATCTTCTTAGGTATATTTTAATTTTGTATTTTTATTTTATTATATCTTGGATTAGCATATGATTGGCTAAATCCTTAAGTGTTGAACCTATGTTATACTAATCTGCTTTGAATCATGGAACAAATTCTATAATATAGCGGATGATTCATGTGAGAGGAAACTAAGGTTGGGTAGAGAACAGTCCAGGCGGAATGTCTGAAACTCAGGTTGATGATCCTATTGTATCCCACTTAGCCATGGTGGCGTTAGGGTATTTTTGGATCTGTTTTGAGTTAAGACGGCCCTGACAGGACTGTTTCATACCCGTAAATCATGCCTAAATAGTGCTTCTCTGTGTGATCCACTGCTCGTTTTGGTATCAGTAATATTAAGCTGAGAAGATCCCATAGTAGCTGGGATAGCCTTCATAATTTCAAAAGTTAACTTCTCAATCCTATTATGTAACAGGACAATTTGTTCACCCAAAATAGTAACATAGACATTGGTGTAATTAGCCTGTTTAAGCATAAGATTAATATGGGAGGCAGTAATTAAAGGAGTATTAGTTTCTATAAGTTTTGAAAAAGCAATAAAATCTATAATTCTATTATCCTTTTCCATTGAAAAAGGTTACTGAGGAGGGAAAATCATATGAGCGACTCTTCCACTGGGAAGCTTATAATCCATCTCAAGAACAGAGATATAATCTCCAACATATTTGACCATAAACCAAGGAACAAAAGATATAATTTTGTTAGCATGAGAAATATCAGTATAAAATTCCTCTTGAAGAGTAGTACGCTGACTGTTATCAAAAGTCTTCAGAAACCAATTTTTAAAAGGTTCCTATCTGGGTTTATGAAAATCATCACTTATCATTTTTCTTGCGGGTGATCCCTAACTAAAATCAATTTTTTTGGCTATTATCCACTAAATATTTAGATAATCCATATCTGACTCAGTTATTTTCGGGTCTTCGCTAACACCTCTGGCAATATTATCATTACCAATTATAATTCTATTGACTCTATTATTCTCAATATTCTCAGTCATAGGAGGATTTATAAAATCCGGAATACGAGAAGTAGAAGCTCGTGAAGGAGACTTAACAATATAATCTGCAGGAGAAATATAAGATCAATTAGAAATATCTGATCTATTAGATCTTGAACCCAAATCATTTGTCAAGTATGCCAGTTTAGAAAATTTTAACTTTACAGTTCCATCAGGGCTTGGTCAATATGAGTAATATCAGTATTACAACTATTCTGGGGAGGTGTGGCTCCCTCTATGACCCATTCCATGGGAAAATCAATTTCATCCCATTTAATAGGTCTTCTGGTGGTAATCTTGGATTTATCAAAATTAGTCTCTATTAAAATAGTCTCATTTTTGAAATCCATGATCTTGCACATAGGATTCATGGTATATAAAGGCTTAAAATAAATCCTACAACAAATACATATTACTTCAGTACCAGGCATATAATCATAACCATGTAACTTAATGCTTAAATTTAAAGCATTCAAAGAGTTATCATCTTGCAAAGATATTTGCAGGTTAGGATAAGCATTAAAATAAACTGGACCATAAGCCAAACTAGTATGTACTGTCCCTATTAGGGACTTCTTTCAATTCTGATTTCTGCCATCTCTTAATACAGCTATAAAACTTTCAGGTATGCCTCTTAGAGTAAGTGGCTAAAAAGCGACCTGTATTAAGCCAATATGCATGAAACGATGGGTCTCCCTATAAGGAGCAATATCACTGTCATTCAATAATTTAAAAGTAGCATGATCGCTATCTACAGTGATAGTTTCTTCCGTAGTTTTAACTACTTGTTTTAATCCTAATTTTCCAAAAGTACCCATTTGGTATATCAACCTGAGTTGGATTTTTGGAATAGTCCACTTATTAAGTAGATCTAGGTGTTGAGGTATATCATATTCCTCTTTTTTACTGTTTTTAACAGTATACTTGTTCTTGATGATATTCATCATTAGAAATAAGAAGTGTTGAACTTCTATTACCTATAACTACTTGTAAACATAGCTCTGATACCAAAATGAGCAGTGGATCACACAGAGAAGCACTATTTAGGCATGATTTACGGGTATGAAACAGTCCTGTCAGGGCCGTCTTAACTCAAAACAGATCCAAAAACACCCTAACGCCACCATGGCTAAGCGAGATACAATAGGATCATCAGTCTGAGTTTCAGACATTCCGCCTGAACTGTTCTCCTTAGTTTTTTCTCACATGAATCATCCGCTATATTAAAGAATTTATTCCATGATTCCAAGCAGATTAGTATAACATAGGCTCAACACTTAAGGATTTAGTCTATCATGGGCTAATCCTAGAAATAATAAAATAAAAATACAAAATTTAAATATACCTAAGAAGATGTGGTTGTGCTCAGTCCCGGAGGAGATGTATAGCAAACTTAAACTTTTATTTAGAGAGAGTTTGTACAAAGCGGAGAGAGAGTGGTTGGCGAAAGCCTGCCTCTCTTCCTTACTACTGAATCCTTTTTATAATGAATTCTAACAAATATCGCCCCCTAGTGGCCGACAATTACAAAAGTGAAAAGTGACCAAATGGCCGACAGATAAAAAGTGAACAGTGGCCAAGTGGCCGATAGATAAAAGGTAAATAGTGGCCTAACAGGTGACCGACAGATAAAAAGTAAAAAGAAATATCGGCCAAAATTCATGGGCCCTACTAGTACAATAATTCATCTACTTTATTAAAGTAGATTTTATCTGTCTGTCTGGTGGCATTTTATGATAGGTCCACCAATCAACGTTTATTATTCTTTTTCTTTTTCCTTGTTTTTCCCCGAGCTGGAGGATGCCTCTATGTTCTCCTGGAATTTTGCCAGATATTCTTGAATGCCAAAATCCGCATTTGTAGGGGTCCTGGGAATCCTGGACATCTTCTTCTTCAGTATGAACTGATGCCATAGAAGTGTCTGAGGGAAATTCCTCATCTAGATTTTTCATTAAATCTCTTTTCACTTCTGCCATGTAGGACGAAATTATTTCAGCTTTAGATATTACTCCCTTTTTAAGCTGGATTTTCCTGGCAATATGCTGGAAAGGGCTATTAGCGTCCGACTTAGGTTGTTCGTTTTTTTATCTTGGTATAACCTTCTACTGCTGCAGTAATCTGGTCTATAAGTTCTTGTCCATTCAGAATACCGTCATTGGTTTTTTGCAGTAATTTCCTCCAGAGCCTGATATAATAGGTTCTTTGCAAACAAGGAATTTGTTCTGGGGTATAACCCACTTCAACTGACCATTTCATGATCCATGGGATGGCGAATTCTATGAAGAAGTTCATATTAGCAATTCCATATATGACAGTTTTTTGTTCTCCCAATTTTATGATTTTTGGAGAGACATCAACCCAGTCGGTGTATAAACCTTTAAAAATTTGAGGCATAATATTAACCGATGGACCATATGTAACCCACCAATGCCAAAACCAGTTTGGTATGTCCTGTGTATAAACATGAGAACATATCTTTATAAACCAGGAGTGTTTCCTGTTTGGATTTTCATATAGAAAAGTTTTATGAAAACTTTCTACATAATCCCAATAGTTAAATTTAACCTGAATCCTTTGTTCAGGATGGAAATATTCCCTTTCTTTTGAAGTGCTAAATCCCCAATCTTCTGGAGTAAAAATCTTTTTTATGATGATTTTTGAAAAGTTATAAACGTTTTTTGTATGCATAGGGAAGTAGTGCTGAATTTCAGCTGACCCTGTAGTCATGAGAATAGTCTCATAATGCATTCTTGACTTATAGGTCAAGATGGGATATGACCCTGCTTCCAGATATCTTTCCATGAGTTTCCATGGCTCATCTTTTCGTTCCAGATCTTTATTATCAAGAATGAGTATGATATCCCTTTTATTAAGTTTCTTATATCCTTCACTATCATCTTGCTCTTCATGAGCTATTTCAGCATATGATGGTTGTGCTGAAGGCTGAGGGTTATTACCCTCTCCTCTGGATTTTATGAATCCATGAACTGTCGGTATAAAGGACTGTCTTTATCAACTGACAAAGTCCCAGCTTGTGATACAAGATTTCTGTTTCCTTGCTGGACAATGGTATTACCGCGCCCAGTTCCTCTACCTCTGCCACCACGACCTCTATAATTTGAGTCGCCTGGCCAGTTTGGCCTCATCATCCTGTATAAAAAATTTATTAGTTTATGAATTCAAATATTCCCTAGTCAGGAAATCAGGCAGACTATTATCTGCTCATTTCTTATAATGAATCTCAAAGTCAACTGTGCTAACAAAGCTTGCCATCTAGAAAACATTTGTTTAGAAACATCATGCTTGCATTCTTTATTAAACATGAATTTTGCCGACTGACAATCAGTATTTATAATAAATTTTTGATTGTATAAATCGCCTTGAAATTTCAAGACACTTTTTACAATTGCTAGAATTTCTTTTGTAACTGTAGAATAATTCTTCTGGCTAGCATTCCATTTGCCAGAATAGAATTGTATTAAGTATTCATGTTTATTAACTGGAGAGTATTGCTTAAGTATACCTCCGTAACCAATATCTGAGGCATCTGTTTCTATAATTTTTGGCCAAGTAGGATTGGCAAGAGTAAGACAAGGAAGGTTATGAACCTTAACCTTAATCCTTTTTACAGCCTGAGTATGATTATCTGTCCATGGAGAAGGAGTTTTCTTCAGCCTTTCAGATAATGTGGCTGTATCTTTTGCTAAATCCTTTATAAAGGGACTAATATAATTCAATCTGCCCAAAAATCTCTGGAGCTGAGTTTTGTCGGTTATAATATCCGAGAATTTTGAAGCAAATTCAATACTCCTGTTAATAGGAATAATTTTTCCCTTTTCTATATTATGACATAAGAATCTTACATTGGTTTGAAAAAGAATCATTTTGGGTTTTGATATGACTAGCCCATTTTGAATAATGATCTTTTTAAATAAATCCAAATGTTTAAAATGAGTTTCAATATTATTTGAAAATACCAAAATATCGTCTATATAGACTATGGTAAAATTGCTATAAGGCATAAAAATATCATTCATAATATTTTGAAATTCAGAGGGGGCATTTTTTAATCCGAATGGCATAACATTCCATTCGTATTGTCCCATAGGTACATTAAAAGCAGTTTTGTACCTATCTGCCTCTTTTATTTGAATCTGCCAATAACCAGATTTTAAATCGAATTTCAAAAATATGATAGCGCTATTAAGTCTATCAAGTAAATCTTTTTTATTTGGAATTGGATATCTGATCCATTTCAAAGCTTTATTAAGCGGTTTATAATTTATCACGAGTCTAGGAACTCCCCTTTCTTGTTCAGAATGTTTATTAACATAAAAAGTTGTACAAGACCATGGAGATTTTGAAGGTTTTATTAAACTTTTTTGTAATAAAGAAGTAATTTCTTTTTTGCATAATTCCAAGTATTCAGTATTCATTTGGCAAGGCCTAGCCTTAGTAGGGATATTACCCTCTTTAAAATCATCCTCATAAGGAAGAGAAACAATATGTTTTTTCCTATCCCAGAAAGCATTGGGAAGGTCACTGCAAACCTGTATAAAAACTGGTTTTGTATAAAATCAATCTTCTGTCGGAGATTGGGGTTTGCAAGAAGTTCTTCAATATTAGAAATATAAATTTCTTTTCTTAAAAAACTTATTTGCTGATGTTTATGAACCAGGTGATCTTTAAGTTCATTTAAAATTCTGGAAAAAGGTTCAGTTATAAACTGGAAAATAATAGGTTTTTCATTAAAAGTACCTACTATACATTTCTTATCAATTTTTGTAATAGGAAAGAATTTTTGTATGAAAGGAGTGCCCAAAATAATTTGGCTAGAAATATCTTTTACCAAAATAAAACTTTCAGCTATGCAAGTTTCATTGTGGCAAATATAAGCTTTCGATAATTTAAAAGTAATTTGTAATTTTTGTCCATTAGCAGATTGGACAATGTGGGTGATTTTATGAAAATAAGTAGAAGGAATAAGACCTTCTTGTATACAATTAACATCTGCCCCGCTATCAACTAGAGCAATAAAATCTTTTTTAAAATTATAATCAATTAAAAGACTGATATTAATATAAATATTTTGGGAAGTAATAAGTTCCAGAGTCTGGAGGAAGTTCCCTGTTTCGTCAGTGGCTCCTGTGATTAACAAATTATCAAAATCTGGAATATCATCCACTGAGGCGGCTGATGTTATAACCTTTTCTTTTCATTTTCCCTCGATATTAGTAATTCTGGCATCAAGGAGAATATTACTCCTTTTTAGATCTAGAATCTCTTGTTTGAGATTATTAATCTCTTTTTCCAAATCTTTGGGGGTGCTGGTTATACCCTGTTTTTCCTTCATTTGCTTCTTAAGTTCTGACATAGAATAGGCACTTGATTTTTCTATGGCCTTTCTTCCCTGCGAAGGTTCAGGAGTCTCCTGGATTTGATCTATAATTTGAGACCTGATAACTGGATCTTTGATCATCCTCAGTAATTCTACTAGCTTATCATTTTTCAGGACATTAATGTTCATATCCTGGAATTGAGCAAAAATGTTATAAAACTCATCGTCCTCCGTATTCCCTTTACTGGAACAAGGTTGTCCTATTTGACTAGGCTGACATTCATCATCCGAAGGAACATAATCTTCTCTATTAAGGACACGTATTTCCTCATCTGAGGAATCTGTTGCCTCTTCTGTTTCAAAACCTGAGTCCTCTAGTTCTGAGTTAAGTAATAACTTTGATAATGATTCTTTAAGATCATCACCGATGTTAAGGGCTTTAATCTTTTCCTTAACTTTGCAATCTTTATAATAGTGGCCTGTTCTGCCACACTTCCAGCATGCCTTTGGATTTTTGGATTTTATGAAATCCCTGCAATTTTTGAATTCTTTCTTTCTTCTGCCCCTTTTTCCTAGGCGTTTTTCCACGCGTTTTGCTTTTCATTTTTGAAAACTTTCCTGGTTTTTTGCTCTGCGTTTATGAGACAGAGACTCTTTATCCCTGGGTATGTCCATTTCAAATTGACCACAGAACTCTCCCAATTGTTGCCTTTCATTGAGGTTCTGGCTTTTAATCTGTTGGTTCAGCTTAATCTCATTGCATAAAGCTAACCCTTCTTGGATACAGGTTCCTATTAGGTTACCATAAGTGCAAATATCATAGTTAATAGTAAGCCCCCCTTTTCTTAGAGTTTTTCGAACTCTTTCTGCAAAAAGGGATGGTAAACCATCTATAAACTTAGATTTCCAGTGAGAACTATTACATTCTGGAAGTTCCATTACCCTACTAAGGAATACATCCTTATACCATCTGAACGAGGTAAGGGTTTTACATCTCAAATTCTGGAGTAAAGTTCTGATATTTTCAGAATCATCAGACCACCTACCCGTAAAGTGTTCTATGATATTGATTCCTAATATTCATAATATTCATTTTAATTGGTGTAGTCTTAATAAATTTGGAAAATGATTTAAAAATGAGTAATAACAAGAAAAAAATTTTGTTTTTCTCTTGATACGTTAAATATAGACAAGTAAAAATGAAAATTTATTTTTTGGGTAGTGGAAAAGTAAACGTAGACGGAAGGAGTAATTAGTGGAGTAGTAGTACATGGCAAATAACGAATTAATTTGGTTTCTCTAAGGTAGATTAGCAAAACTCACTTCCCAATTTTCTCTGTTTGGTTACGTACTTTGCTTCAATTGAGTATAACGCAAAATGGTTCGTATACCCTCTCAGTCTCAACTAACTTAATGAAGGTAAGGATGTTTTTAATTTATTTTTGTAAAAAATTAATTTACCATTATTCTTATTTTTTCTTGGATTTTCTCATTATATTTTTGTAACATCATATTAAATATTTTATTAAAAAACTAATCAATGGTTCGACATTTACTGATAAGAAAAAACTGGTTAATAAGTTAAATCTGTTGGATATTGTAAAGCAGTACGGGAAGTAAATAAATATTACAAGTGTTCGAAAGGATAAACAAACAATCCAATACTCAAAACTACCGCAAAGTTGTTGAGTCTTGAATCTTGATAACCTGAAATCAAGAAATACTAAATCTGAATTGTTACAACTGTGTGCTGAGTCGAGTGATGACACTCTGTCTTTAAGACAAGATTGCCCCGTATATATGCTTTTACGTTAACGGACAATAGTCTCCCAAGATAAAACAGCAACTAATCAACACTACAAAGCAAATAGGTTGATTCTGACGAAGAAAACAAACACGAAACGACTTGCTGAAGAATGAAAAGGAAGGAAGAGTTTTCAATTTTCGTCCCAACGTTTCTGCTCACGTTTTGGACCTTTCTGTTTTGTCTCTGTGTATATAGTGTGTCTCATTTTTCTGTGTATATGTTGCTCACACAATTCAGCCCAAAAGGCTCCAATATATAGCATAAGGGGGGACTTCTCAACTGCCAAGAAAATGGTTGTTTAAGGCCATTGATAGGCAGAAATCAACTCCAACGGTAGGCAACTTTCTGCCTTCCGTCGTTCCCAAATTCAACATTTCAGAAACTCCACGGACCAAACTGTATATATTAAATAATTTGGGGTACAAAGAGATAATATCAGAAGAAGCCCAAGACCCAAGACCCATGACCCGTGATCCGAGACCCGAGCCCGAGCCCGGACCGGACAGGCGGGCGGCGGCGGCACGCGTGTGGGCTTAGCCTTGAACTCAAGCACATCTAAGTCCTCCCTCCTTTAAACACATGGGTTACCCCTTGGGGTCCGAAACCCTTAGACAATTTAAAGACTTATAAAGAGAGAAACTCTTCCTTTTTCCACCGATGTGGTAGATTTGTCTCACACCATATTTTCATGCCTCTAACACCTTACTTCGTGGACCAATATCTCTTTCATTTCTCAACGAAATTTGAAGATTCTTGGCCCTACGGTCATCTACTCAATTAGTAGATTATGCACGTGTGAAGAGACAAAGCCTCCAACATGCGAAACTCTAGTGTTTAATTCATTAAATATGGGTGGACGCACCTCTCCACCAAAGGCAAATTTTCAACAAAATCTTACAAAATTATCTAAACAGTGCATAAATAAAACATTTGTACACTTTTTTTCAAACAAATACAAGAAACAAATAGTAGTAAAACTTTATTTAAAATATAAATTTGATACTCGCAGATGACATAGTTCTGATTGATGAGACTCGCAGCGGAGTGAACGCTAAGCTGGAGGTTTAGAGACAAAATCTGAAGTCTAAAGGGTTCAGACTGAGTAGGACCAAGACAGAATACTTGGAGTGCAAGTTCAGTGACGGGAGTGACCTTGAGACAGGCGTCGAGGTGAGGCTTGGTACTCAGGTCATTCCAAAGAAAGGGAGTTTCAAGTACCTCGGGTCTATTATCCAAGGGAATGGAGAGATTAACGAGGATGTCACACATCGTATTGGGCATGGTCGATGAAATGGAGGCTTGTATCTGGAGTCTTGTGCGATAAAAAGGTACCACCAAAACTTAAAGGCAAGTTTTATAAGGGTGGTGGTTAGACCGACTATGTTGTATGGGACGGAGTGTTGGCCGGTCAAAACTTCGAACACCCAAAAGATGAAAGTTGTGGAGATGATGATGCTAAGATAGATGTGTGGGCATACAAGGATAGATATAATTAGAAATGATGATATCGAGAACAGAGTGGGAGTGGTCTCGGTGGAGGATAAGATGCGGGAAACTAGGTTGAGATAGTTCGGGCACGTGCAGAGGAGAGACACAAATGCCCCATGTGTGGAGGTGTGAGAGGTTGGTTATGGACGTGTACATGAGGGGTAAAGGTAGGCCGAGGAAGTATTGGGGAGAGGTGATTAGACGGGATATGGTGCAGGTGCAACTCACTGAGGACATGACGTTACAGGGTTAATGAGGACACATATTAGGGTAGAAGGTAGTAGGTAGTCCAGTGTAGTTCTACCCACGCTTACAAACTGGTAGTTGTAGTATTATTATTGTAGGGTCGCTTAGCCTATCATACTAGTAGGCACAATATTGCCTTATAGTCCCTTGTCGTTCGATTTATGTTGCTATGTGTATTTTGTTTGTCTTATTTACTTGCATTAGTTATTGCTTCGTTTTGCTTCTTTTCTGTTTCAGAATTCGCTATCATGACTTACGCACTTTGTTTGTCTTACTTTGCTTGGGCTTGTGCTTTGTCTTGAGTTGCGGGTCTCTCAGAAACAACCGCTCTACCTACCAAGATTGATGTAAGGTCTGTGTACAATCTACCCTCCCCAGACTCCACATTGTGAGATTTCACTGGGTATGTTTGTTATTATTTTTGTATAAGTTCCTGAAACAAGACTAAAATTTGGCATGTGATTAACATCACTCCTTCTAACTAAATCAAATATTGCCTAGCGCTATTTTTATTAATAAAAAAAAGGAAAAAATTGTTTCAAGAAACGATATTATTTGTGCATAAAAATTTGCATGTTATATAAGTTATAAATAATATTTCAGTATTTGAAAATAGGGAAGTTTCAGTATTAAAAATATCGTTGAAGCCATCAGTTTTTAAAATACGAAACTTAAGTAATTGTTTTACTGGAAAAATATAGAAAATATTGTTTGAGGAGTATATCTCAAATGATATAAGTAACTCTCAATTATTTTAAAGTGAAATTCATGTCCAAAACACAACTTGAACTTTGAAATGTTATTTACTATTTCATCTTTAAATATACTTTTTATTTCATATTCAACCAAATATTATCTATATGCCCGGAGGCGGATGTAGTCTTTTGGTTACGGGTTCAGATGAACCCTTAGTTTCGATACAGAGACTAGTATATACTAAAATTTCAATAAACATTATATATAAATTCATAATTTGAATGGTACAATGAATTTAACATTGTAAATATTAAAAATTATACTCATTAAATTTAAATTTTAAATTTGCCTATGTAGACATCCACTAAAATGTTGAATTCAAATTCTACCAAATATTATACATAACATAATATGTGTTAGACCCGATAAGTGTTAACGATGTTTATCTTCAAAATCCGGTAATTATTCTAATGAAAAATTATATACTCCAACTTTTGTTATGCATGTGAAACAAAATATCTTCTACTCCCAAAGGATGTGGTGCATGTAGCGGATGGAGCTACTTCTCTCTTAATCATAGCAGGACTAGCTTAGGCCAAAGCCACTCTTAGTGGCTTTGGGCCCCCAAATTGTTGGGGGGCCATTTTTTATTAAATTTTACGACTTAATATATTTTAAAAATAATTGTGACTTATAATATTTTTATATATTTTTAAATATGTAAATTATTTTTCAAGAAACTTAA
Source organism: Anisodus acutangulus (assembly GCA_029783415.1). Taxonomy (NCBI): domain Eukaryota; kingdom Viridiplantae; phylum Streptophyta; class Magnoliopsida; order Solanales; family Solanaceae; genus Anisodus; species Anisodus acutangulus. Next base: position 25,171,325 of record CM056490.1, on the reverse strand, counting down.
ATAGTATATGTCCGAATTCACGATAAAAATAAAAAAACTTGACTCTCGAAATTGATTAGCTATATATATATTGTCAGTTAACTTTTTTTCTAGAATAAATTGATTTAAAAAAAGTGCTAACAACTTTGCATTGTTCCAGACGATTATAAAACATTAATTAATGAAACTGCATCCAAAAAAATAAAGGATTCTCTCTAAAATTTGGCTTTAGGTCCCCAATCTTATTGAGACGGTCCTGAATCATAGGTCACGGGTTCGAATCTTGGGTATAGTAAAATCTTTGGGTATGAAGCATTTCCTCCTAATAGGCCCTACGCGATGCGAATTCAGATATAATCAAACTCTAATATAGTTAATGAACACCAGGTGAGAAACCAACAAAAAGAAATAAAAGATCTTCTGAGTTTAAAATACATTACTTATCTCGTTTAGAAATATACTCTTTCAAAAGAGAATAATACACCTATATATTGAATTTGAGCGTTAACTGTTTAATAATTTTCAAGTTCCTTTTGGATTAATACATCGACATCTATGCAAAAATCGGTCACGGAATGAGAAACAAAAAAAGAATCTTCTGAATTTAAAATACATTACTTTTCTTATTTTGAAAATATATATTTTTTCAAAAGAGAATGATACATCTATTTATTGAATTTGAGAGCCAATTGTTTGATAATTTTAAAGTTTTTTTGGCTTAATACATCGACATTCCTTCATATTTATCAGTAAACTTTATTTTGATACTCAAACTATGATTTATTTTAATTAAGCACTTGAACACATGATAAGTGTTCAGACAACTTCGGTTCAAATTTTGAACAAAAAATTGTGCGAGTAGTCAAGCGTCTATTAGGTAGTTAAGTTAATCACATAATTTATGTCACCTCTTTAATTGTACACATTAGTCTCAATTGGAACAAAACTGAGATTTTACGGTTTATTGGGGCTAATGCGTATAATTAAAGAAGATTACATATTTTAAGTGATTAACTTATCTACGTAATGAGCGTTTGACAAAATCTGTAGAAACTCTTTCAAAACTTTAAGTCAAAAGTATATAGTAGGAAAATTTTATCTTTCACGACCCCTTTTCAGGTATCGTGGTGTCTCCTACACATTCCCCCCGGTAGGCGAACCACTTCCCATATAAACAAAACAAAATGAAAGAAACGCGGAAATATAATCTGAAACATCAATACAAACCCCTAAAATCTGGTTTGTGATACAAGATCACTAATGCGGAATACAAGTCTAAAAGAAGGCAACATAGGTCAAAACTGAATAACATAATTAAAATGTCTAACTACGTCTTTCGAATTCAAATGTAAAGATAGAGCAAGAGAATAAGCATCCAAGCATGCCGGAAGAAGCATCCTCACACTGGAACATCGAAAGCCACCTGCCCGGACTCACACTTGAACTCGCGAACTAGTAGAGGGACAGATATCTGCATTAGAAAAGATGTAGCAAGCATAGCATGAGTACACAATGTACCTCTGCAGACATCATAGGCCGACAACGATGGAAGATACGTAATAGAGATAAATATCAAGTTGACACCAGATAAGCCTATACTACACAGTTCAGTAGCCCTTATAAATAATGTTGTACACATATCAATACACTGATTCAACAAGTCACAATGATCACATAAGGTTCCATTCACCGTCAAGTACAATCAATTTGTTCATATATACAGGGACCTTACTATCATAGTACCCACGACTAGTACTCTCTTGTCCAAGTCATATTCAAGCTTAACCCCACTTACCCAATCTTAATACATCAACACCCCTCAATATTATCAAAATAGTATTCTACGAGTTCATACGAATCTAACAATTGATATACTTTAGTCCGAAATCCATAGAGTGGCCCCGGGCCCACAAGGGCAAAATTGGAAATTTATGTTAGAAACACGTTACCCATAATATAAATAATCCCTAATTTTCCCCAACTAAACACAGATAAATTCGATAACCAATAGAAATAATTGTCACACCCCAAGGGTGTGCCCGACACCCGGTGTCCTAAGGCCCGAGCATACCGATCCTGATACGTGAGAGATATACAATAACTCATGGGACAACGAGGCCTCTGACACATACTCAACTGAATAAGGACATAGTCACCTGGACTCAGAAAAGGCCCAAATCATATATATATATATATATATATATATATATATATATATATATATATATAACATGGCCGACATAAACATAACAAATCTACTAAAGAGGCCGACATGGCCACACATGACCATCTTACACAACATGACTATCTACAAGCCTCTAAAGAGTATACTGACAATAATTGATCGGGACAGGGCCCGTCATACCCAATTATATACATATTCATATTCATCATACCTATCAGCTTACTATACAACTCCGGAAGAATGGAGCATGACAACCTCCAGCTGAGTCGAGTCTTACTGTGAGGAAATCATCTGCATCTCTATCCGTACATGCGGGCATGAAACACAGTGTCCCCGAAAAGAGACATCAGTACGAAAGATGTACTAAATATATAAGGCAGATAACCAATATAGACAAAAGGCATATCATAAGAGATCAGGGTACATAAGTCAACCTTAAACTCATAACAAGCCTCTGTGGGCCTACCTAACACAATCATGAAAATATATGCATGTTTGTAAAAATCAAGCCGCTCAGTGGGGCCATATAAACTAATATACAGCCTCTCTATAGGGAAAATCATGTCATAATATATATATATATATATATATATATATATCATACCCGACCTCGATGAGGACTCGATCGTATCTGGCCCAGATGTGGGACTCGATAATATCAAAACCAACTGCAGTTGGGTGCACATCTACGTGTTGTACCCAGCCGACTATAGTGCGGTAAAAAAATAGCTACATATATATAAGTGAAATACAAGACAGACTCTGAAGGGCCTTATGAAACCAATCAGAGTGACTTAAGGTCGTTATCCTCCGATTATCGTTATGTAATTGTGTCTGTATCACTAACTGAGAGTCATCTATGATCACAAGAAAGCATAGGGTTCAAGAGACTATCAAGTCGGAAAAATGCCTTCGAAGCAGAACAACAAGAGTTGTAAACTGTAACAATATGATATGAAAGTAACCATAAGCTTTAAATTTAAGAGTAGGGTTCCTTTTGAAGGGACATCGTTATGTTTATACTTATTCGTCGATCATGCCAAAAGAATTAAATAGTATGTCTTAACATACCTGGTCCTTTCCGTTACAATCATTTTACAAGTCCTCGCTCCTCTTATGGACAATCATCTACATCACACAAAAGTTGATATCAATATTGAATTCAACTTTCATAGAAAAATTCATGTAGGTATCTTATCGACAACTTCAAACACCTCAGATTATTAAATTCTTTTACGAGGGATACTCATGTAATCCAATCTCATGATTAAATCAAAAATATAATTTCCATAGAACTTATTTAGGCTTCCTTTGACAACTTTAAGCATAAACGATTCTTTAAGTTTTTCTTATACGGAAAGTCTTAAATGATTCCATTTCATAATCCTTCAAAACCATGTTCTTTTTAATCCATAACATACATAATCAATCCAATTATCCAATTCAACTCATACGTAGAGTAAAATAACCCAACTGTTTTTACCACAAAGATTTCATAGGTTGCGAAGTTTTGATTATGAAAATCTTGTCACAACTTGTTCCAAACCAATAATTAATCATAATAACAAGTAGAGAAGGATACTCCTTACCTTTTTGCATCCAAATCTCCTTAGAACAACAAGTTATCACATACTTAGAGTTTTCAAAATTGGTTCAATCCGGAGAAGATGATTCTTGCGATTAACATGGAGATTATCACGTTAATCTTGCGTGATTAGCCTTAGATTCGACTTTGGGATGTTATAAAACCTTAGAGAGGATTTAGAGAGAGCCAACAGTCTGATTTGTGATGAAAAATGACCCCCAAATCGTAATAACCCGCTCCAGCGCACACCATAAATTGAGATAAACTTCAAAAAATATGCATTTGCCCCAGATATTGACTTTGGTCAAACTTCTTCATTTCTTAACTTAAGGATTTCCAAAATATCTTTTTTCTTATCCAAAACTCCTCCGAAAGTCTCGGGAATTCTAGGGGAAGGGTCAACAGGGGTAAATGGGTAAAATGCCTAATGACCAAATGGATCATTACATCAAATACCAATTAAACAAATGTTCATCCTCAAACGGAGAGAAAGAAAATATGAAAGCTAACGAGCAACCAAGAAATCCCTATCATAACTTGATGAGATCCCCAACTGGCAAGAAATAAATCGATAGCACCTTATGTTCACTTATTCAATCAAAACTACTATAACTTACCTCAACACCCCAAATTTCATAATTGTTCATAACCGAAATTTCTTCCACAATTGAATCTCGAATGTACGAACTAACTATGCTCAAATCCCCAGAATTGATCACAACCATACCTCTTTACACATCCAATTGAACTCACGACTATCACGACAACCACCATCATCTTTTAGTATTAGCCACAACCATAGTCCAGCTTGTACTGATAACATAGTTTGATTCTACTAGTCTTCCTTCTCAGTTATCAATGTCGTCCTTCACATCAAGATTCCTTAGAAACACATAAACTCATGTCACAAGCCAAATTTCCTCAAAGCTCCCAATCTCCATACTATAAGCATATTTACTGATTATGTTGTCTTGCCAGATCCGTAAAAAATCAACTGATCACACTAAAGACTTCTCATAATCATTTGTATATTCTCAATACGTACCAAATACATGTGCATACCATTAGGACTGTCTGAATCACTCTCATCCAAGGTACCACCCGACCTCAAATGAACAACTCTGACCCATAATAAAATACACAATATCTAACTCATCGATAGACGCCCAAACTTATTCCAAATTAGCCAGTAAACTTTTCATAATCATGATATGACCTCTTCCATATATTTTCTTATGAACAATCAATCACTTGTCATCACCCACAACTTTAAAAGATGGATTTTATCCAAGTCATCAACTTAGTACCAAAGATTTATACCTTTGATTGTAACCTTCATATTTCTCAGCTTCTACCCGATACACAGGTCTGATAGAACCCCATGAACTCTAAATACATCAAATTCTCTTTGTACTTTCTCTTAACTCACCAATAACTTTAAACATTTTGACGCAAAGCCTGCGGCCTCATTTACTACACCTCCACCCATCGAGTCTCTAATAGTAAGACCTTACTACCCTTTATCAATCCAGAAGGTATCAAATCCCACAACCATTGCGCCTTACCAAATCCTAACGCATCTACTATACGATCCATGCACCTTACCTTGTGCAATTACCCCCAAGTCTTTACTACCTTAAATACTCATCCGTGCTATTAATCAACAACACTTCAATATAGTCTACCACCAGTCGCCAATCGCAAACCCCATGGAATAATCGTCACAACACTTAGTTAATTACCATAAACCTACTCCTCCGAGCATACTAACAATTTCATGATTTGAAAGATGTGAAACTAAGGCAATCATAATCCACACCTAACCTAAAATTCTCGTTGCTTTGAATTTAAATTCTCCCTTTTATCGAAGAGATACCTATTCATTTCAAATTATCTTAATTTCTTAATTTACACCTTTCATTCAAATTATAACCACCACTAACGACTGATCACTACTCAAACCTGCTAACTTTCTCGTAGCGGTTCGTCGAAGTGCCCTTGACAAAAATCCCTAACCAAAATAATCCCTCTTCTATATTGGTTCATAAGCTCACTAACCTGATCATCGATATCTGAACAGCTATTCACCACTAGCATTAGTCAAACCGTCATCAATCTATTAACACAAATAACCCATTGACCAACACCATATTCGATAGTCCTTAAATGATGCTCCCTTTGAAGAACCAACTCTTACCTTATTTTGTCGAACCATACACATCAAACTAATCGTGCAATTTTTTCCTGTACTTCGGTCAACTCCAAGGTCATTAGACCCGTAATTATAGAACTTCTCAATTATTAACCTTTATGTACCATGCCCACAAAATCATAGCCAAGAACTAGGTGCAATACTAAAAATTCCTCAATAGAACCTCACACTCATCCAGTACTAATGTCCTTCCTATTAGCCGATCACTGGCTCCCATTAGCCTATGATGAGTCCAACATACCAACGCATACAAGACTTCTTACACTCACTCGATACTAAACACTGTAAAATAACTCACAAGTCAACAATCTATTGGTTTCAACAACTCCCCTATCATCACTAACCTCAAAATTCCAAGTGGACCCACGAACACCTTTTTAGGTAAACAATGCAATGGTCTATTCCATTAAGCTTCACTCATCACAAGCAATATTGACACCTGATATCGAACAGGAAGCCATTCCCTGAAAGAACTCACAACCACCAATTCTACCCTGCTATCACAATTTTGTCAAATCGAAGCCAACTTAACCCTTCATAACCTTATACAAATTTCACCCTCATACATCTTGCAACTTCATCCTGATGAACATGTTAGATATCAATTTTCCCTTCATATTGCAGAGATTGATCCATCCAATTTTTTTTCTTGCGTCTCTGAATTATCATTCCAACTTTCCAAGGATGTCACCGAATGAGAAGTTGCAATTATAACCCTAATCAGTTGAACCACAAATCATAGCTGATGGTTGAACTTGGTCACGCATATGTATCATGGTAACACATCTTATACCCTACCGTGCGACGCCATAACGAACCACTCACACATGAATTTAAGAGTGTGTTACCACCATCAGTGATAGAATAGAAAGAAGAAGTTTAGATACCAATTTGATCCAATTTTGCACGAAAGGAATGAAGAAAGCGAATTTTCCTAAATGTCCCGTAGCCTCCCAAAGATAAGTACGAACGTCTCTACACAGATCTGGAATACTCTACTACACATTGCTCTTGTATTTAAGTTCATTTAACCTAAAGCTTTGATACCAATTTTTTCACGACCCCTTTTGAGATATCGTGGTGGAACCTATACATTCCCCCTCGGTAGGCAAACCACTTCCCATATAAATAAAATATAATGAAAGAAACCCGGAAATATAATATGAAACATCAATATAAATCCCTAAAATCCGGTATGTGATACAAGAGCACTAATGTGGAATACAAGTCTGAAAGAAGGCAACGTAGGCCAAAACCGAATAATATAATCAAAATGTCTAGCTACGTATTTTGAATGTAAATGTAAAGACAGAGCAAGAGACTAAGCATCCAAGGCATGCCGGAAGAAGCATCTTCACCCTAGAACATCGAAATCCACCTGCTCGGGCTCACTCTCGAGCTCGCGACCCAGTAGAGGGACATGTATCTACATAAAAATGATGAAGCAAGCATAGGATGAGTACATAACGTACCTCCGTAGATATCATAGGCCGACAACGACGGAAGATACATAACAGAGATAAATATCAAGTTGACACTAGATAAGCCTATACTAGACAGTTCAGTAACTCATATAAGTCATATTGTACACATATCAATACACTGATTCAATAAGTCATAATGTTCACATAAGGTTCCATTCACCGTCAAGTACAATCAATCCATTCACATATACAAGGACCTTACTATCATAGTACCCACGACTAGTACTCTCTTGTCCAAGTCATATTCAAGCTTACCCCTACTTACCCAACCTTAACACATCAATAAACAAGTCAACACTTAGATCATAATAACCCTTTTAGAATGCTTTCCAGGAATATTACACTTAAGCTAACCATGATGACATTAACTCCTCTATTATTCTTAGTCGTGGATTTAGCTAAGTCTCTATACAGTTATAGTCTGACACACATAGATCATTCAATATTTAGCTTCCCAATAGCAACACTTATCATAGGTTTCTTACTAGACTCGGTACCCAATCACATGGTCAATTAATAGATAACAAGCAATGCACATATTTTCCCTAGATCTAGACAATAGTCCTGATATATGGGCACTCCCGACCATAGTAGTAGTAGACATCAAAGACTTAGACTTACAAATAATAACCACAAAACTCATGCATAAGAAATCAAGCGACACATGACAACCACTTCAATATTTATCCAAGTGTTCACATATCCAATTATCCAGGTATCCATAGAGACAAGCCCAATCATGGTAATCAATCGATCCACATTACCAAATAACAAATAATCAAGGTAATGAGATGCGTATGATATGAATGCAATACATATGCTAGGATATATGTATCCTCCAATATACAGTACATCAAGTTTATATTATGATCGTACATCCATAGGGGATCTGTGAAGTCCATATACTCTCTCCGCTCTAGAATTTCTCATCGGATCACAAAGCTCAGATCTTGGCTGTAATAATATTAATTGTAGGTGTGCAACCCCGATCCCCGCGTATCATCACACCTATTGCAGCGTGCAACTCGAGTCATCCGTATCATCATCATGCCACTGTTGACATAATCTCATAGTCTTACCTTTTCCGATCCCTTTGACTCACAACCTTTTCATACCACTCTTATATCAATATCATCAGAACTATGAGTGTACGAATACAAATGACAATATAAGGCAAGAAATCAGAATGTATGAGACGCAACCAAGTATAGAAGATGAATAACACATGCTTTCAGAATTCAACAAAAAGTAACCCAAGCATAATCCGAATATCATATCAAACAGTCCAACCATAACAATCCAAAAACTATCAGGATATCATACCAAATTGTCCCACCACAATAATCTAAGTACAATCAAGATAACATATCAAATAGTCCAACCATAATAATCCAAGTACAGTCAGGATATCATATCAAATAGTCCAACCACAATAATCCAAGTACAATCAAGATATAATATCCAGCAGTCCAACATCAATAATTCAAGTACAATCAGGATATCATAACAAAGTATGTGTGATGAATAAGTATGACAATATCAAATATGGCGATGAGCCCACATAATGGCGACAAGCTCACATAACAACAGTCGGAATCAGCTTAAGGCTGATTCCCTAAATCACCCATTAACACAGTTCAACACTAGTACCCACGCAATCGTTCTTCACAAAAATATGAGTGGGACCCCCAAACACGCCTAATACCCCCTCAATATTTATAACTACTATGTACTTCTATCGGAGTCTCGAAAAAGTAAAATGTAGCCTACCATAAAGCCAAGAATGAGCCACGAATTCCTAATCCACAAGTCATCACAAGCGAATATCAGACAGTCATAGTTCAAACAAGCGCATGAAGTTCCTATGTTACCACACACATTCAATAAATACATAAGGACCAATTCTACATTAAACATGATTCTAATAATACCAAACATGTCTTGTAAAGAACTCGGAGTCAAAAGTTAATCTAAAACCTCATCTCGGACCCTAAGGATAAATAGTAATATTATTGAGAAAATGAGTTCAATATTATCAAAATAGTGTCCTACGGATTCATACGAATCTAACAATTACTATAATTTAGTCAGAAATCCAAAAAGTGACCCCGGTCCCACAAGGATAAAATCAGAAATTTATGTTAGAAATACGTTACCCATAACCTAAATACTCATTATCTAAAGTTTCATGGAATTTTAACCCTAATTGAACCTCCAATTTTTTTACTTTGCCAAAACCCTCTTTGTGTCAAAATTCATAAATCGAATGTTTACAAAATCTAGATTGAAATCAAAATTTATGTTAAAAATAGTTTACCCAAAGTTTAAACTAGCCAAAAACCTAGAATTTACTCAAATCCAACCATAATTAATTGAAGAAACCTCAAATTTCAACTTAGGGTTTAAAACCCCCAATTTTTCCCAACCAAACATGGATAAAACTGATACTAGTGGAAATAATCTTAAAGAAACGTCAAAATAAATGTTGGATACTTACACCCTTGTTGAAACGAGAACAACACCATGAAAATCACCTCAATCGGAGCTCTAAAACTCAAGTTATGTGCAAAATACTAAATGGACGCAGTCTGTTTTTTAATACACATTGATTTCCGCTTTGGCGGACCAATTTCCACTCCGGTGTACCCGTTTAGACGTCCGGAAGTCTGCTCCAACACACACCAGAAACAAGTAATTTCATCTATCCACCTTGCAAATAAATCTCCCTTTGAGCTCCTATACAATAGAAGACTAGATTACTATCACTTGAAATCTTTTAGTTGTTTGTGTTATCCAACAGTTCCCAAAGTAAACTGAGACAATCTTGAACCTAGAATTACTCCACATATTTTTGTAGGATACCCCTTTGAAATAAAAGAATATAAAGTCCTGAGCTTAGCCACAAGAAGGATACTTGTTTCAAAGGGTACAACTTTCTATGAAGATGTCTTTCCTTTTCATTTGTCTTCTGGTAAAATGTCTTTTCCTTCTACTCTTAAGTCTGCATTTTTTATGATGGTAGTAGTAATGTGGGAATTGATAATATTTTTTCATATGATAATTGAGACTTGGGTATTACCACTGACATTCTATAGACTGACACTAATATTCTTATTCCTGCACCACCTGACACTTCTCCCTTTTCTTCTAACTCAGAACAACACTATCCATCTGTCAACAATGATACATCCAGTCCATTGGTTGGACCACCCTCACCCAGTATAGAAACTTTTCAACCTTGTCAACCACCACCTAATCAAAGGACATCCCATAGACCACATAAGACCCCAGGATAGCTTAGAGATTACATATGTTCTTTACCTAAATTGAAACATAATATCATTTAGAATCTATCCATTTCTCTTAGTGCATTCTTTTCCAATAACATCATATTCTTTCTGATCAATTAACATCCAATAGTCAGCACCTAGTCCAAATATTTGTCATGATAGTGAGCCTTCATTATATGAAGAGACAACAATAAATCCTTCTTGGCAAGCTGCTATTACTCAAGAATTTGAAGCACTTTATGCCAAAAATAATTGGGACCTTGTCCCATTGCCATTAGGGAAGAAAGATATTAGTTATATGTAAGTATACAAGGTGAAACACAAAGTAGGTGGTAACATAGCAAGATTCAAGGCAAGCCTAATTGTAAAGGGGTACACTCAGCAAGCTGGAATTGACTATACTGAGACCTATTCCCCTGTGGTAAAAATGACTACTGTAAGGAGTTTAATAGCTACTGCAGTGAAGAAGAGATGAAACATGTTTCAACTTGATGTTAATAATGCATTTCTTCATGATAATCTTCATGAAGAAGTGTATATGACATTGCCACAAGGGCTGGAGGTAGAGAAAATCTTGTATGCAAACTAAACAAATCACTCTATGGGTTGAAGCAAGCTAGTAGACAATGGTATGCTAAGTTGACAGAAGCTTTGGCATCCAAAGGATATCAACACTCTTTACATGACTGCTCTTTGTTCTATAGAAAAGTTGGGCCCTTGATAGTGTTTGTGGCTGTCTATATGGATGATTTATTACCCATTGGGACTGATGAGCAGGAAATCACAAATTTAAAAAGTTAACTACATGACAAGTTCAAGATAAAAGATCTCGGCACACTGAACTACTTCTTAGGAATGGAAGTGTTATACACAGATGATGGCGTCATACTTTCTCAAAGGAAGTTTGTGCTGGACTTGTTGAAAGAGTATGATTGCTTCAATTTCAGCAGTTTGCCATCACCTCTTTATCCAACTGTCAAGTTAAAGGCTAAGGAAGGAATTTCACTTACTGATCCTACCTTTTTACAGAAAATTGATTAGCAAATTGAACTTTCTCACAAATACTAGAATGGATATAACCTTCAGTGTTCAACACCTCAGTCAATTCAGCAGGATCCCAGAGAACCACATTTGCAAGTTGCTTACCATTTGCTCAGATACTTGAAGCATGATCCTACTTTGGGAATTTTTGTATTCAGAAATCTAGACTGCATAATCTAGACTTATTGTAACTCAGAAAAGGTTGCATGCCTGACTCAAGAAGGTCTGTGAGTGGCTATTTGATGTTGCTTGGTGATTTCCCTGTGAGTTGGAAATCAAATAAATAAGAAATTGTCTCATTATCTTCAGCATAGGCTAAGTATAGATCACTGTAAAAAGTAGTTGGTGAGTTTGTTTGGTTGGACAGGTTATTCACATAATTGGCCCTCACTTATCCTTCACCCATTGAAGTATATTGTGATAGTCAATCAGCTTTGCACATAGCAAATAATTCAATTTTTCATGAGAGAACAAAGCACATAAGCCAGTTCGGTAAGTTAAGGTCCATGCTTGAAAGGAAAAAAAGAGGAAGGGAAAAAATTGATTGTCACTTTGTCAGAGATAAGCTCCAAGAAGGCCTCATTTCACTACACCACATTGCCTCTGATGATCAACTTGTTGATGTGCTCACCAAAGCTCCTACTAGTCTGAAACACTCTACTATCATGAACAAGTTGGTTGTGAGATCCTCACCTCCAACTTGAGGGTGTGGGGGTATTCAGTTTTATATTTAACATTGTAACACTTAGCTTGTACTGTTAGCTTCTCGAGTAGTACCTAGTTAGTTAGCCTTAGTAAGTTAGTTAGAGTTTATTACTGACCGGCTGCTGACAGCTGTCAAAAATAGTGGGATTAGATAGTTAGTTATTAGATATTTTAGTTGTGTAGTCGATGTATATATGTACTGATTTGTCAATAGAGAAATCAAGCATTTTCATTTCGCACAGTTCACATTTCCTCTTCTTCGAGTTTTTTCTCCCAACTGCTTCCACACACCAATGGTGTGATTATGATCTGCTTCCATCAATTCAATATTACCAGTCTTAATAAGATATTTGATGAGGAAGAACAGATCGATAACTCTGAAATGTTTATCACTTATTTAATTTGGATCTAGCTCCCTTGAATTTTTGTGTTGGATTTCATAAAATGAAGGGAGTGAGATTGTTATTGCCGTTTCTAATTTAACTCTACGAGATCTCCAAAGTTTTGAGTATCTAGTTTATCATCATTGACATAATGTTCTTAGACAAGCTGCCACCCGCAGCGTTTTCCATCACAAAGAGAGTAACAATTATCATAATCAAAGAACAATTTGGCACGAAAATGGGAATTCCAATTCCAATTTCTTGAATAAATTTAACTAACAACCCCTTAATCTATATAAATTATACCGCTAGGCAAAAGAAAAGTTATATAACACGTCTCTTTGATTAAGAATACTATTTTTCTTTCTTTCTTTTTTTACTTTTTTCCATTTTTCTTAATTATTTTATTTTAAAAAATCATCGTACACTTCCTCACATTCGTAACTACTACACCTATCCTATTTTTCTCTTATCCCATTATTTGCATTTCCCTCTGCTTTTCCGTTATTTACCACTTTCTCAACTATTGCAGATTTACATCCCGATGTTGTTTAATATGTGTTGGAATACAATTGTTGTGGAGAACGGAAAGTAAATAACTATTACAATGGTAGAAAGGATAAACTAACTATTACAATAAAACTGAAAATCAAGAACTTATCAAACTGCTTGTGTAATTTGCTGAGTCGAGTGATAACACTCTGTCTTTAAGACATGATTGCCCCGTATATCTCCTTTTATGGTGTTTGGCAATAGTCTCCCAAGATACAACATCAACTTAACAAACGAGCAAAAGAAACTCAAGTAATACTCTTGAAGAACTTTGAGTATAATAACTTTGCTAGAGATGAAGAAGATCAATTCAGAAAATCTGGAGTATTTTCTAAGTGGTGTGTTCAATTGAGCCAAAGGCCTCAATTTATAGTGTAAGGTAAAGACCCTTCAACTAGCCAACTAATGGCCTTCAATAGCCATGTAATGGCACTTGATTGAAGGGTTATATTCAGCCAAATAATGGCTGAATTCATGTACCAAGTAATGGAGAATCAATGCTCCAAAACCAGCTCAAAGGTCATATCTTTCCAACTTCCCGTCGCAACATTCGCCTTCGAAGCGTCGCAGCCCTGTGAATTAGCGCCGCGGCTCTAGTGACTGGCCAACCAATTAGCGTCGCGGCCCTTCACGGCTCCACGGCGATTTCCGACTCGTTTCATTTTACACTTCGTACACTTCTTCCTTTATTTACCAAAGTGGAATGCTTTGTCATTTGGCCAATAACCGTCCCTAATTATATGTCTCAAATGTATTACATATGTACCAATATCTCTTTCACTAATGAAATTTATGATACTTGGCACTACGTGTGCACGTATATGTAGAAACGATATTTCTGACGTACGGGCCCCAATTGTTCGAGTCATAAACTAATGGGATATACTTAATTCCACATTTAGTAAATTTCCAACAATCCCCTCTTGAAAGAGATTTTGGTGCACACACTTGGTGCCCTTTCCAGCAATCTTTTAGCGGACCGATGTTGCATCTGGATAGGTAGCATACGCTTTGAACCTTCCATGGTATAATACCATCAGACTTACTTACTGCGCGGTGAATGTGATGTCTTGAACCGTCAGTGTTTAGTGTAAGCTAAGTCAACGGTACTAACACAACAACTTCCACTACTCAGTTCTTCGTAATGTTTTGTCCGTTATGGCCGTGGACACTTCTTGGATCCTTAAGTGCGTTCAATTGAGGCGGCATGTCTTCGCACTTAAATAGGTGGTCTCCTACAAGGTATCATGCTATACCCCACTTTACAAGTGTTAGGAACCATTAAATATTTCCCCAAACATAACCTCAACCGGTAAGGATCATTAAAGGTTTTGGAAACTTAACCTTCACCCACACTGCAGATAGCACTTATAGTCTATCGCAGGAACGGCTTTGGATTTGGTGTTTCGTTACAGAAATCACTATCCGAAGTGCTCATGCTTTCACCGAGGCGATCAACTGAACCTTTACAGCTTAGTTTTCCCATTGAACCTAATTCCTGAGATCTCCAGTCAGTAAGGTTGGGTTACCACCGTATTGGTCCTTTATACTTTAGGTTTTAAGCCCATTCCCCTAGACATGAAGAACATCTGATCCTTGGGTAAGCTTTTTGTTAGAGGGTCAGCTATGTTATCCTTTGATTTTATGTAATTAATGGATATTATACCCGTGGTGATCAGCTGCCTTACGGTCTTATGTCTCCGTCGAATATGACGAGACTTGCCGTTGTACATATAATTTTGTGCCCTTCCTAGAGCCGACTGGCTATTACAGTGGATCATTATAGAAGGTACGGGTTTGTTCCAACAAGGAACATCTTCTAAGAAGTCGTGAAGTCACTCAACTTCTTCTCCTGCTTTGTCTAAAGCGATAAAACCCGATTCCATCGTGGATCGGACGATGTAAGTTTGCTTAGAGGATTTCCATGACACAGCCCCACCACCAATTGTAAATACATACCCACTGGTGGACTTGGTGTTCTCTATGTCAGATATCCAGTTTGCATCATTGTACCCCTCTAGTACAGCTGGATATCTTGAATAATGCAACCCGTAAGTTAGCATGTATTTCAGTTATTATAGTACCTGATTCAACGCCTTCCAGTGAACATTACATGGATTACGGGTCAACCTAGCCAACTTGTTGACTGCATAAGCAATATCAGGTCGGGTGTAGTTTGTTATGTACATCAAACTACTAATCACCTGTGCATATTGCTCATGGTATATGGGTGCACCAGAATTTTTATCAAGCTTTTGATTTCTATCCATTGCTGACTTTATAGGCGAACTGTCAAACATCTTGAACTTTCTCAAAATATCCTCAATGTAGTGAGACTGAGATAAGACCAGTCTGTCAGACGTCTTAGAGATTTTTATCCCTAAGATGACATCTGCGATACCCATATCCTTCATGTCGAAGCATTGTTTCAACATGTTCTTAGTCTCTATAATTATGCTAGGACTTCTCCCTGTGATCAACATGTCATCTACATACATGCATATCATAACGAACGAGTCAGAGTTACCTTTCATATAGACACATTTGTCACAGTCATTAATGGCGAAACCCTTCGATAGTAGAGTACTATCAAATTTTTTGTGCCATTGCTTCGGGGCTTGTTTCAGCCTGTACAGAGATTTGACAAGCCGACAGACTTTCTTCTCTTGCCCTGGAACCACATACCCCTCGGGTTTTTCCATATTGATTTATTCTTCCAAATCGCTATTTAGGAATGTTGTCTTGACACCCATTTGATGTATCTCAAGGTCACGCAACGCTGCGATCGTATGAATATTCGTATGGACGTCATCCTAGACACCGGGGAGTACGTGTCAAAGTAGTCAAGGCCTTCCTTTTGCCTATATCCCTTTACTACCAACCTGGCCTTGTACTTATCTATAGACCCATCTACTTTATACTTCCGTTTGAGTATCCATTTACAACCCAGCGGTTTATTTCCCGGAGGAAGATCAACCAACTCCCAAGTATGGTTATACAGAATGGAGCCTATTTCACTCTCAATAGCTTCTTTCCAGAGCGGTGCCTCTGGAGTTGACAATGCTTCAGCAATTGTCCTTGGTTCATCATCAACCATATAAGCTACAAAGTCAGGACCGAAGGATTTATCCTTCCTGGCCCTTTTACTTCGCATTAGTTCCATCTCTGAAGTCTCCAAGTTCTGAGAATCTAGAATACTAGATTCCAGATATTCAGCCACTTCGAGATCCACTAGATCTGAACCATCTAGATCCGGGCCATCAACGACTCCCAGTTCCTGAGAGCCTTGTTCATAACTTCGTTTGCAAGAGGTTATGTCTTTTCCCTTTCTAAGAAAGGTACCTTCAAAGAACTGAGCATTCATTGATTCCATGATTGTACCCCCGTGGATATCTGAAATATCTGACTTATGCACTAAGAAGCAATAATCACTACTGTTATTTGCATATCCAATGAATATGCAATCTACAGTCTTAGGCCCAATCTTGACCTGCTTTATCTTGGGTACTTCGACCTTTGCCAGACAACCCCACACCTTTAAATATTTATAGGTAGGTTTCTTTCATTTTCATGATTCATATAGAGTTTTGTCCTTATCCTTATGTGGGACTCTGTTAAGAATCGTATTAGCGGTAAGAACAACTTATCCCCACATATTTTGGGGAAGACGGAATTGATGAGCACGGCATTCATCATTTCTTTCAATGTGCGGTTCTTATGTTCTGCCACACCGTTCGATTAAGGTGAGTATGGAGCCGTCGTTTGATGAACAGTGCCTGACTCGGCACAATATTACTCAAATGGCGCTACATATTCTCCCCCTCTATCACTACGAATGGATTTAAACCGCATGCTTAGTTGGTTCTCAACTTCTACTTTGTAACGTCGGAACGCTTCAAAGGCTTCATCCTTACTTTCCAAGGTAACAATACCTTATGCTATCATCAATGAATGTCACAAAGTACTTGTTCCCCCCTCTAGTTTGTGTAAACTTCAAATCACATATATCTGTGTGAATAAGTTCGAGAGGAGCGGTATTTATTTCGACGGTTCGAAAAGAAAGCTTTGTGAGTTTTGCCTCTACGCACACCTCACACTTATGTTGAGGGATTACGTCGATAGACGGCAACAACTCCAACTTTACCAACCTTTGGATGGACTTGTAGTTGACATGTCCTAATCTATGATGCCATAAATTAGAGGACTCAAGCAAGTAAGAAGAAGATGCTTCAATACTATTACTTGTACGTAATACAGACATGGCGTTAACTTTAAAGAGGCCTTCACCGACGAATCATTTTCCCACAACGTTCCATTCTTAGTGACTACAAGTTTATTGGACTCAAACACTACCCTAAAACCAGCATTAACCAATAAATGACCTAAAATTAAATTTCTTCTAATCTCAGGAACATGCATCACTTCCTTCAGAGTGAGCTCCTTTCCAGAAGTCATCTTCAGGACTATATTTCCTACCCCCAGTACGTCAGAGGAAGTGTTGTTGCCCATGAACAACTTCTTTTTTGCAACTAGTGTATAAGTGGAGAATGCATCTCTATTGGAACAGATGTGTCTTGAATCACCTGTGTCCATCCACCATTGCATGGGATTCTCAACAAGGTTTGCTTCTAGTACCACCGCTGAGAACTCCTCAATCATGTCATCTAGAAACTGGTATTTGACGACGTTAACTTGTGCCTTGCCCTTAGCCTTGGCCTTCTCTTTTTGTTCAGTCTTGAGCTTGCGGCAGTCTTTGATCACGTGACCAGGTTTTCCACAGTGGTGACAGTTTCCTTTGAACTTCTCCGTTGCTTGGGTCTTGTCATCTTTCTGGAACTTGCGCTTCTTGCTTGAGTTCCCTTTTGCCTCAACCAGATTTGCCTTTGCCTCAGCGGGTTGTTTACCCCTAGGCAAGGTCTTCTTATTATCTTCCTGAATTTGGAGTTTGATAATAAGTTCTTCAAAGGTCATCTCATTTGTCTTGAGTTTTAAGTAACTCATAAACTCATTCCACGAATGAGGTAACATTTCAATCAGTGATGCAACCAAAAACTGCTCATTTGGTTTCATACCTTCCAAATTCATGTGATGTAGGATCATTTGGAATTCCTGGACTTGGGACATCACTGTTTTACATCATTTGAAATTTCAGAAATTTCTCAACGATGAATTTCTTAGTACCTGCATCTTGTGTGTTGTACTTTTTTTGCATATTCTCCCACAACTCTTTGGCAGTGCCTAAGGTGCAATACACCGTATAGAGAGGGTCTGACAAGCAGTTCAATATGTAATTCTTACACATGAAATCACTATGACTCCATGCATCAAAAACCATCTTCATGCCATTAATGACATGGATACCTAGACCCCCTTCAGCCGTTTCAGAAGGCGAAGGGTCCATTTCATCTCCAGCTTGTGGAGGATCTTCTATTAGGAAACGTGTCATTCCTATACCAGTCAGATAGAATATCATCTTTTGTTGCCATCTTTTGAAGTTTGAGCCCATGAACTTTTCAGGGCGTTCATGGTGAAATCCAACGGGTGGAGGAACGACAACGTTCCCTTGAGCAGTAATAAAGGCGTTGGATGAGCCTTGAGCAACTGGAAAGTCATTAGGAGTGCCTTGAGCAGTGGGGAAGGCATATGGATTGCCTTGAGCAGCAGCAGCAGAATCAGAAGCAGTTTGATCTCTTCCAGTCATCTTTCTAGGTACTTACAACAAAATCTTGTCTTATAATTTATTGGGATACAATTGTTGTGGGGAACGGGAAGTAAGTAACTATTACAATGGTAGAAAGGATAAACTAACTATTACAATAAAACTGGAAATCAAGAACTTATCAAACTGCTTGTGTGATTTGTTGAGTCGAGTGATGACATTCTGTCTTTAAGACAAGATTGCCCCGTATATCTCCTTTTACGTGTTAGGCAATAGTCTCCCAAGATACAACAACAACTTAACAAATGAGCAAAGGAAACTCAAGTGTTACTCTTGAAGAACTTTGAGTAGAATAACTTTGCTAGAGAGGAAGAAGATGAATTCAGAAAATCTGGAGTATTTTCCAAGTGTTGAGTGTTGTGTTCAATTGAGTCAAATGCCTCAATTTATAGTGTAAGGTGAAGACCCCTCAACTAGCCAACTAATGACCTTCAATAGCCATGTAATGACACTTGATTGAGGGATTACATTCAGCCAAATAATGACTGAATTCATGTGCCAAGTAATGGAGAATCAATGCTCCAAAACCAGCCCAAAGGTCAGATCTTTCCAACTTCCCATCGCAGCATTCTGCCTCCGAAGCGCCGCTGCTCCAGTGACTGACCAACCAATTAGCGCCGCGGCTCCGACGGTGTGGCACCGCGGCCCTACACGGTTCCGCGGCGATTTCTGACTCGTTTCATCTTACACTTTTTCCTTCGTTTACCAAAGTGGAATATGTTGTCATTTGGACAATAACCGTCCATAATTCTATGTCTCAATCGTATTATATACGTACCAATATCTCTTTCACTAATGAAATTTGCGATACTTGGCACTACGTGTGCACGTGTGTGGAAATGACGTTTTCGACGTACGGGCCCCAATTGTTCGAGTCATAAATTAATAGGATATACTTAATTCCACATTTAGCAAATTTTCAATAATATGAACTGTTTCGGGTAAAAGCTCTTAATTAATAACTGCAAATGGGTGTCAAACAACCGGTAAATGATTGTTTAATTCCCCTCCTCTATGTAACGTATATATACACAAACCAATTATTCATAAATGCACCCCTTCTTCCCTCATACATGATATAACCCACCATACTATAAATAGAGGTGAAAGATGTATAAGTTTTCAAGCCTCCTTTTCGGAACAACTATGAAACATATTATAAATTTTGGACTTTTTGCCCAATGGGGTGACTTTCTCAATAATTTTGGACAAATAACGGAGTCTCCCAAATCACATATGCTTTTGACAGGATGTGTGAAATCTTAGTACTAGATATTATTTTGTTGAAGGAACTTTCTCAATAATACACATCTCAAACTGCACTTGCAAATTTGATTGAAGGCATTTCTTGCCTTATAACATCTTCTGTCTGTGGCAATCATTTATGCTGCATCAACTCCAATTACAGATTGTTTAATTTCATTTATTCATGTAAACCAAAA
This sequence comes from Anisodus acutangulus, assembly GCA_029783415.1. Classification (NCBI taxonomy): domain Eukaryota; kingdom Viridiplantae; phylum Streptophyta; class Magnoliopsida; order Solanales; family Solanaceae; genus Anisodus; species Anisodus acutangulus. The sequence continues at coordinate 25,150,748 of CM056490.1, read as the reverse complement.
GAGATTCACAGTTTGTTTTTTAATTTTACACAATTTTCAAAAAAAATATTTTTATATATAAGAATCTGAAAATAATATTTTCTCCGTGTTTATGTGAATCCTTTCGGAATACGAGGGTCAAATTTTATAACTTTAAACGTAAATTTTGACATAGATTTTCAAGTTTATAAAAATAAAATTATATATTTAAAAATAATATAAAAAGTATTATACATCATGATAATTTATAATTTAAATAACATAGAATAAATATAAGAAAAATATGATCAAAGAACTACCTAGTATACTCCCAAATAGTAAAAGGTTCAGATAGATTGAAACAAATGAAGAACTTAATTATTTTGGTAGAATTATTAAGTATTTTTCTATTGAAATTATGAAGTAATAGGTTACATTAAACCATTTCCTACTCTTGCTATTGCATTAGGAAGGGCTATACATGATAATTGATGTAGTGACCAATTAAAGACCACTTTTAACTCGGGACAAGATACAACAACAACATATTTAGTGAAGTCCTATAACGTGGAATCTGTGAGGGTAAAGTATACGCAAACCTTACATCTATCTTGGTAAGTAGAGATGTTGTTTTCAAAAGATTATCGGCTCAAGACAAAGCATACGCACAAGCAAAGCAAGAGAAACGGTCAGATCCGGATAAAAAATTTAAAACAGTATGAAAATGATAATAACAAAAAAAAAATAAGTCATGATAAAGTATTCTAAAAAAAGAAACAGCAACTAATATAAATAAGATAAATAAAATACACGAAATAACATACCGAACCAGAAATCAAATGACTTGGGACAAGATGTCTAGTCAAACTCAAAACTAGATTTACTTTATTCACCACATTAACATCCTAACACAACTTTTCTTTGTCAAAGTACGATTTGAAGTATCTATAGATAGTGGAACACTTGTAACTCATTAGTCTTATCAGGTCGTTTCGTGTGAGGTTGTGTATAATTGTGTTAAGAGAAATAAAAATAAAAAATTTAAAAGGAAATGAAGGAAGAGAACATTTCCCTTCGGTGTCTAACCCGTTCATTCAGGGAAATTGCAAAAATGGCCTTCTTTAGGTCACTTTTTAAATTATATTTTATCGTTAGTTTGGTGAACTAAATTTGTTTGTAAAAATATTCAATTACTGTTAAAAAGTGAAATTAAGCTAACTGAACTAAAGGGTAACATAATTTGAAAAAGTGGTTTACAGTAAAGGTATATGCTGCAAATAATCCCGTTCATACCACCCAAATTTTATTCCTTCTTAATTAGTCACTATTTCTTTTTTTTTCGTTCCGATAATTGGTCATTATTCACTATTTTTATTATTGTGCTGAATACCAACTTAATTGATTACATGAGGCAGAATTATAATAGTGATCATGCTTAAATGATAGAATTTATGTGCATATACCACATCTATTGATTTGATGTAAATATAAAATTTCGAGTGCCCGTAACTTTTTACTGAATAAATTGCAGTCTACATTCAAAGGTGATATACATCATTTAAAAATATAAAATATATGTATATATACCAATTTGTACGTTCTTCATTTAATACTCGGTATAATGATACTTTACTTCCTTTTTCAAAGTCGTAAATCAAAATTTCTTTGCTTGTTTAGAGATCAGTGAATAGAGCCTAAATAGACAGCTGAAAATCTATACAAAATTTCATTACTAGAAATTAGCAAAAATCAGACGGAAATAATTTTCTGTCGCAATCCTTTGGGGTAACGAATCAATGAACATACCTAGCTATTAATAAGAGCATGCATAAGAAGAAAGTGACCAAATGTAAAACATTAATGGGTTGGGATCTCCTCCAATACCTTTCCCATGCAACACCTGATAGTTGACACGTGACACCTACTAAATCAATGAAGCAGATTCCTTTAAATTCTCAAATCTACACAATCATTAATAGTAGCCTTAGGTCTCCTCCCCCTGCGCATTTCAATAACTAATGCCGTAATTTTTAAAATAACCACAAGCTTTCCATTTTAAACAGTGCAGACGACCCTTTCGATGTGCTCGCAGAAAAAAACTGATTGTCTTAAAATCTTGAGGATAATTTCATCTGCAATACAAGACAAGGAAAACCTGTAAAATTATTGAGAAATTACAACAAAATACAACAATTTATGATTTAGAACTTTTACATTTTGTAACTATATTAATATGTTCCTTATCTTTCATTGATCATTGTGTATAATATATATAGTGTTACATAATTACAAAACAGATAACTAAATCTTCCTAATTATAATTGGAATATAAATTTACCTAATATAAAATATACACAAAATATGATAATATTCTCTCAATGATAATATACAAGATATGGTAATATTTTATCACAACCCTGCAATTGAAGCGGGAGGTTCTCATACGCTGAGACTGGCTCGGAAGTCATTAAAGAGTATGCGCGGCAGTCCTTTAGTGAATATGTCACCAATATGAAATCGGGAAGGAACATGAAGAACACGAACTTCCACGAGCAACTTTCTCACGTACAAAGTGAATATCTATTTCAATGTGTTTAGTGCGCTGATGTTGAACGGGATTGTCAAAACGATATATCGCACTTACATTATCATAGTAAATCAGTGTAGCCTTATGGAGTGGGCAGTGAAGCTCAAGTAGAAGGTTGTGTATCTAACAAGACTCAGAAACAACATTCGCTACACTTCTGTACTCAGCTTCGGCACTGGATCAAGATAGAGCAGGTTGTCTTTTAGAAGACCAAGAAAGTAAGTTATCTCTGAGGAACACAGAGTAACCCGACGTGGATCGACGAGTGTCAGGACATCCACCCCAGTCAGCATCAGAATAAAATGTGAGACCAGAGAGTGAGGACTTGTACAGGTGTAAAACGAAATGAAGAGTACATTGTACATGTCGCAAAATACGTTTGAGGGCATTCATATGTTCATCCATCGGGTTGTGCATATGTAAGCATATTTGTTGCACGGCATATGATATATCTGGTCTCGTGAAAGTGAGATACTGCAATGCTCCTGCTAAACTGCGATAATGAGTCGGGTCGGCATACAGAAAACCCGAAGAGGCACTGAGTTTGGAATTAGTTTCCACCGGTGTGTGGGTCGGTTTGCAATACGTCATGCCTGCTCAGTCAAGGATCTCTTCGTCGTACGTTCTTTGAAAAAAGAAATAAGCCATCTGCATGTCTCATAACAACAATGCCAAAAAAAAATAGCTTAGGAGGCCCAAATCCTTCATAGCAAACTCAGAGGCAAGGAGTGACATAATGGATCGGCGAAGTGCATCAGAAGATGTGGTGAGGATGATATCAGCAACATATAGTAGGATGTATGCCATGTCATTACCCTTGCTATAGAAGAACAATGAATAATCAGATTTACTATGTGAAAACCCGATAGAGGATACAAAATCATCAAACTATCTATTGGTACCATACACGAGGAGCCTATTTTAGTCCATAGAGTGATTTCTTCAAAAGACACATAATCTAGATGAATCGGATCCCTGAATCCCATAGGCTGATGCATATATACGGTTTCATGAAGGTCTCCATGCAACAAAGCATTTTTTACGTCAAGCTGATGAATAGGCTAAGATTTGGATAAAACAATACTGAGAACTGTCCGAATAGTCGATGGTATTAACACCGGGCTGAAAGTTTCATCACAATCCACTCTCACTTGTTGAGACCTGCCATCACCTACAAAATAGACCTTGTGCCTCTCAAAACAACTATCATATTACTTTTTATGTTAAAAAATCTACATAAAATGAATAATATTAGCATCAGGAGAACGAGCTACTAGATCCCACATCTTATTTTCAATTAGTCATGTTCTTGTAAAACACTATTACCATTAGTCTTCCTTTCATAGATGTCACGCAGGACATTTTGATTGCCATAAGTAACTAGATTATAACAAATTGATTGATAAATACATTTCCAATAATGAAATAAATAAAGAAAAAATTAATAATAAAAAAAAAATTATAACATGCTTTAATATTTACATTCTTAACAATGTTGGGCTACTTCATTTTCCTGCCTGAAGTTGTGCCTGATCATCGGAGCCTTCAGCTAGAGCATTAAGGACCTACATGCAAAAATGAGTTGAGTATAAGTAGGTGTGTTTTTGAGTAATATATTTTATCACCTCTGTGGAGTCAGACTAGATCTCTAGTGGAGAAAGATTATGTTGTTGAGTCATCACAAGTCCGTCATAGAGTGCTAAAAGTTCTGCTTGCATTGGAGAGTAAGCATTACCGTCTTCATCAGTCCTATTATCTAGTCACCTTTGCTGTTTCGAATGATCCATCTAGCACCTCATTGGAGATTATTATTGTTATAACTTGTATCAATATTAAGTTTATCCAGCCTTTAGCAGATTTTTCCCAACAGACATGGACAGAGTTCGTAGTACTGCTATGGGTTTCCTTGCTAGTTAAGAGCTTAAATTATAGAGAAACATTGATAACACTAGATATTTGCGAGGATTGGATTGTATTGTTGTGATGATTATGTAACACCCCGTACTTTAGCTTTAGGATACATCAAGATTAACACACGTGAGTTCATGAAGTTATAGAAGATTCATATCAATGTTGAAGAGCTTACGCAGGACATAAAGGTTAAAGGAATTAGAGAAATAAGTTTCTTCAAAATTCGGAATATGAAGGAGGTTATAAAGACCATATAAAATTTTGGTCATAGAATCAAGAGCTTGGTGTATAATAGGATAAAATCCCGAAATAATTTTGAATGTAACAAGTGTGATGACGGGATCGAAAATAATATTGGGTGCGTGCATAAAGAGGCGATGGACTAATTCTATATCACATGATCATAATAATGAATATATGAGGTATGTCAAAAATGATCTATTATTTAAGTGAATTGAGATCAAAAAATTAATTATGTGGGTAGTTGATTAAAATGGCGGATAGTAAGTGGGGGACAAGTAGTTAATTGAGTAGATAAACAGGATAAGTATAATCTTAACATGGCCATGCCAAGAAAAGCAATATGACTAATGCTAGGTGTGAGATGTGATGGTGAATACGTTTAGAGATAGGCATGCAGGGTTAGGAAATTAATTTGCTAGTTAGTGTGGACCACATGGTCCACAAAGAAGGCTATACTTGGATCTATTCTTAATAGCTTGTTAGAAAAAAGTAACTCATTATCATGCCCTTCTCCTAAAAGGGAGCAAACCGGCAAACGTTCCTATCTATTTTTGGAGTAGCAAAGTGAATTATTGTGTAAGAGAAAAAATGCTATTTATTTGTGAAGTGGGCAGCAACGTACGAGACTATTTTCTCTCTTGAACTTGGCACTTAGTCCTTAAAATAAGTAAGCAGCAACATTGTTATTAATTGATGAAGAATAAGTTGGGCGGAAGCAAAGGAAAACATGGCAGCAACTTCACATCTCATTTCATTTAAATTGCTTCTTGTTTCTTGTAAGCTCGAGCCATAGTAGCTGGTTCTTTCGTGTTCAAAATTGAATTTGTGCAGAAGGGGATCGGTTCATAATTTTTGAAGGATCGAGAAGTAAGGTATGTTAAGGAAAATCATTTCTTCTTTTGCCATGTTCTAAGTACGAAATATAAACGTAATATTGTCCCATAAATGATTCTACTCTTAGTAGTTAAGGATGTTCATGTTATTCATTCCTATGTTCAAAGCATGTTTAAATATGTTCATAAATCCTTATTGAGGTACATGAAAAAGATGCTAGTATTCATAATGTTAATCGGAGGTGAAGTGGCATTACGTCACTCCGATAAACTCAGAATATTTTATTATCATTCATGCATTATATTCATGTATTACCCTTGACCCACATGTGTTATATACACTACTATATGGTATGCATTATATATATGTAGGGGATGGGAAAAGGGATACGACGTTATATACGCACACCACCTGATCAGCCGGTATATGATGATGATTATACCCACAGAGGCTGAAATGATATAATGGGAGACGGCATTACGTACACATATATATGTATGACTGTATTGCGCATGACACTTAGGCATATTATGGCCCTCAGAGTCATTCTTCACAAATATGATATTTATGCATATTATGGCCCTCAGAGGCATTCTCCACTGCTTGGTTGTTTCTTGTCTCATGTTACTTTCAGGTCTTTATTATGATATTCTTCATGCCTGACATACTCGGTACATTAGTCGTACTGACGTCCCTTTTGTTGGGGGACACTGCGTTTCATGCCCGCAGGCTCAGATAGACAAGGTGACGGTCCGCACTAGTAGGTTGCTGGTTCAGCTGATATTGGAGCACTCTACTTGTTCCAGAGTTGCAGTCTAGTCCTGGTACGATATTCTTGATATGCATATGGGTATGTCAGGGCCTTGTCCCGACCTTATGACGTCACATACTCTTTAGAGGCTTGTAGACAGATGTCCTGTGTATAGTAGTCATGTATGGCATTGTCGGCCTTGGTATGTATATTTATATAGGTTGGGTCCTTCTGGTTACAGGATTTTACATAGCTCTTTTCCAGTTTACTATTTTCATGTATCAGCAGGGTATCTCGTGGTGGCCCTCGTGGACCATGAGAAATTACGGTTGTATGCTAAATATATGATTAGTGGTACTTGACAGGTAAGGTCCGGGTGCCCATCATGACCCTCCGGTTTGGGTCGTGACAGATTATGGTTTTCATTGAGTCAAAGTTTTCAAATTGTGTAAGGAAAGATATCATCCCAGTCTAAATATATGTTGCATATAGTACAATTAGCATGCTTCAGCTTAATGAGCCAGTGACAGTCATTAGTAATGTTACGAACATTAATAGACAAAGAAGACCATAACTCTTGAGCAATAGGACAAGTTGTGAGAATGTATTTTTGGTCTTCCTTATCCTCTTTGCACATGGGATATATGTTATCAATATTGATGCCAATATGACTGAGATAGGCTCTACTGGAAGTCTATCATTGCATTGCCAGAGAAAAAATCTAATTTTATTTGAGCAATTTAATTTCCAGATCCATCCAAAATCTTTATCATGGCTAATCTCATTAGTGAACCATTGGTAGCAGGATTTGATAGTGATAAGCCATTGGAATTGGGACTTCAAACCAACGTAGAATGATTGATATGATTATCATTGATAAAGATATTATGAATTCTTTGAATAATGTGATCAGGAAACTCAAAGGACAGTTTCCCAAAATCTCATTGTTGATTCTTACAGAGATCATTTAAGGTAATCGGATAATCATTCTTATGTAGGGGGACCTGAATGCATTCCCTCAGGCTAGGTAGTTTAGGAATCTATCTGGAAAGCCATATGTTTGCACCAGACTTAGGGTTAAAAGGCCACAGTGTTCCTTTGTTACAAAATACCCAACCCTTAAGAATATGCTTCCATATGAAAGAGTGATTGGAATGTTTAAGCTTGTTGCTTTTATGGGAGTTAATAACTCTAGTTCAAGGAGCTTTAGGGCTATTCAGAAGTCTTTAAGTAAGGCTAATCAGGCTTGCAAGGTTCTTTTCTTAAGCTAATATAATGCTTAAACCACCTTTATCTTTATCTTTTGCAAGGGTTTTCCTTACTTAAGAAGTGAATTTTTCTCTCATCACTAGTACTTCCCCATATAAAGTTCCTATGTACCCTGTCAATCTCTTTAGGAACTCTATCTGACAGTAGGGTGTACTGCATATTATGGTTTGGAATGGTATTGAGAGTAGACTTAGCCAATATTACTCTTCCTGCTAAGTTTAGCAAATTTATTTTCCAATTTGACAGTCTATTCCTCATTTTATCTAAAATAAAGTGATAATCCTGAGCCCTAGGTTTCTGTTTAAGGATTGAAAAGCCTAGGTATTTGCCAATGTCATCACAAATTTTCATACCAAATCTGTTAGCGCATATCTCATAAATAACTTTAGGGCAGTTCTTTGAAAAGAAAATCTTAGACTTGGTTTGGTTAATGGATTGATCAGACAGTTTAGAGAATAAATCTAGACTCTTAATAATAGTTTCACAAGTTTTGCTATTTGCTTTTTCCATTAGGGTAAGGTCATCAGCAAAAACAAGATGATATAAATCTATATTATTATTAGGGAGGTGAATATGGTCCCATTCAAATATCCACTTGATGATTTATTAACCTAGAAAGCATTTTCATGCACAACATGAATATGTAAGGGAATATGGGGTCACCTTGTCTAATACCCATTGTAGGACTGGAAAAAGTAATTTTACAACCATTAAAAAGAACTGCAATATTGCTAGTAGTAACACAATTCATATTGCTAGTTCTTTTCAAAATCCATATCATCATTATGGTTTTCGGAAATCAATAGCTGGTTTGAAAGGGCTTTAAAGCGGTTTTCCGAAGTGGTTTTTAGGGAAGAAACCATATTACTATTACCAGACTCCGATGAGTGGAAATTATTGTGATGAACATGACTTTGATATATAAGCTTTCGAGTGTTTCCGCTGAAAATATCTTAATATTGATACCTGTATCTACTGGATTGAGCATTTCTGGAAGTAGCATTCATTCTTTTGGGGAATGAGACATGTTGCTACTATTGTTCGTCATCGATTTTTGCTTTAACACCATTTGATACGTAGAGGACATGCTAGAATGCCCTAACCTTCCACAAGTATTTTCTCCCCTTAGTAAAGAATCTATTGTTTATGACCTCAAATCATAACATAGGGGTATTTCTAGCATATCTCCCCATTAAAGTAGAACATGTGCCAGCATCTATTTTAAGAAGCTAACCCACATTAATCCAGATTTTTGTCGCTGTGAATGTTTGATTGGCTTCCGATGAAACAAAACTGGGCTTCCACCACTACATTGACAGAAAATCACCAAAAATAAACCATGGACCATTTTGTAACCATGTCCTAGATCAATTAATGAAATATTATCGCTGTGAATGTTTGATTGGCTTCCGATGTAACAAAACTGGGCTTCCACCGCGACACTAACAGAAAATCACCAAAAATAAACCATGGACCATTTTGTAACCATGTCCTAGATCAATTAATGAAATTTTGTCGTTGTGAATGATTGATTGGCTTCCGATGCAACAAAACTGGGCTTCCACCGCTGCACCGACAGAAAATCACCAAAAATATGTAGGGTTTTGTTGGGTTCAAAGCATATAAGTAAGACACAGCGGAAGTTTAAAATTTTATTTCTTACTTACCCCAACAATATTTCTGGTATGGTTATACAACAATCAAACCTGTAATATAAAGCATAAACTTACAGGTTAGAATATCTGGAGTCTTTGTCTACTATAAGGTGGACACGCGGTTGCCCTTCCGATTGCAAGCTCCAAGCTTCAATGTATTTCTCTTTCGGAAAGCTAGGAAATCCGCAGAGGTTCGAGAAAGTTTTGATTCTAAATCTCTAAGGCTTAGAATGATACTATGAAATTGGTGTTTTGAATAATGAAGAGAATGCCACTATTTATAGGTGAAAATTATGTCAAAACTGGATTAGGGTTTGACCTTGGGCCTGACCCAAAAATCGAGGCAGAGGCGCCGCGACCCTAGGGTATGGGCGCCGCGGTGCTCGACGTGCTCCTGCACTGTCTCAATTTATTTTCCGCGCATTCTTAATTAAATCCAAAATCCAATTTTGACTTAATTAAAATAATCATTATTCATTTAAATATCTCGATTCTAAATCGAACATTTAATTTCTCTCTTAATACATCCTTAGATCGAAAGGACAATCGACATAGTGTGACCCTACAGACCTTCTCATATCAATATTAATCAGATTAAGGTCTACGTGGAACTCCTAGACGGCGCCTGAAGACGAACTCAATATGTGAAGTACGTTTAAGCGAATCCAGTAAACTTAACATTTATGTGGTAAGATAAAATCCTTTCATTCACGACACACCCGATCAAGCTTAGAATTTGTCAACTGTCTATCCAAATGGCTTAATCATTGTATCTCATTTATATTAGTTGACAACTAGACCATATTCTAAGTACGTCTATTGCATTGGCCAACGACTTAGTCAACCTAATATCACTGAGAATTCGAGTGTTCTCTCGAATATACATTCAAAAAATGAATCCTTATCTTGGCTCAACTACCACCTTTAATCCACATCGTAATGTACCCAATACAAGTCGTATCTCAACCTATAAGGCATTTGAGCTTAGGACGGGATCAAAGTACATTACTTTGTAGACAAGGCGCGTATTGACCTCAAGTCTAAGGTCTTCTATGTCCCACACGCTGATCATACTTTAGACAAGTCTAACAAAACAGTATATCAGCAGGGTATACCAATACTTCCAAAGTATCCATGTGTCCATCACAAGTAGTCATTACTCGTAGCATGTGAGACACACTACATCCTCTAAGGATGTGATGCAGACCACATGTAGACTTATCGCATATCATCGATATCCTATTCTCGATGATCATTAGTCGAAGCTATTTTAAGAGTCATGCTCTATCATCAATATCTCACTCTATTAATGATAACGTAAGCTCAAGGTATGCACATTAATGAATAATTATAAATAATCAAATAATAATTCAATAATCGCAAATTCCATAAATATTAATCTTATTAATAATACGAATGTGTTCAAGTACATTTGTCCCTAATAATGATTGTCTCTAGGACATACATACTTTCAATCTCCCACTTGGCCTAGAGCCAATCTCCGATGTATCTAATACCCATGTTCTCAATATGACCATTATGCTTAACTAAGCTTAATGATTTAGTAAACGGGTCAGCTAGATTATCATCTGTGGGAACATAGTCTAATCTAAGCTCTTCAGTCTCGACCATCTCCGTGAGTATGTGGTATTTTCTTGATACATGCTTGTTTCTGTTTGTTGATCTTGGTTCCGTAGCTTGCGCAATCGTACCAATGTTGTTACAATAAATCATTATTGGACAAGTGAAACTTGAAACAACCCGCAGTTCCTTCAGGAACTCAGATATCGCGACATCTTCTTTACCAGCTTCCGATCCAGTAATGTACTCAGCTTCTGTTGTCGAATTAAGAGTTGTAGCTTGCTTGAAACTTTTCCAACTCACTATTCCGCCATTCAAAATGAAGGCATATCCCGACTGAGATTTGAAAAGATCTGTCTGGAAGCTAGCATCAGTGTACCCAGTACATACCACCTTCTCTTGTCCACCATAGACTAAGAAATATTCTTTAGTTCGTCTAAGATACTTAAGAATACTCTTGACTGTTTTCCAGTGTTCTTTCCTAGGATTCTGCTGGAATTTGCAAGTCATACTAAGTGCATAGGCCACATCTGGCCTCGTACAGGTCATGGCATACATGATAGATCCTATAGCTGAAGCATATGGGATTCTTTTCATGCGTTCAAGTTCTGCAACAGTAGAAGGACTATCCTTCTTTGATAACCTGATCCCTTGACCCATAGAAAGATTTCCCTTCTTGGAGTTTTTCATAGAGAACCGTCTTAGCACTTTGTCTATGTATGTGGACTGTGACAGCCCTAACAATCTATTAGGTCTATCCATATAGATCCTAATTCCAAGAATGTAGCAGGTTTCACCCAAGTCCTTCATCATGAAGGTGCTGGATAACTATTCCTTGACTGATTGCATGAGAGTCCTATTATCTCTCATTATTAATGTGTCATCTACATATATAACAATGAAGACAATACTCTATTCCTTACTCTTACTATAAACACAGGGATCTTCTTTGCTTCTAATAAAGTCAAACGATTTGACTGCTTTATCAAAGCAAATATTCCAACTCCTTGAGGCTTGCTTAAGTCCATAAATGGACTTCTGTAGCTTGCATACTGCTTTGGACTTAGTCTTGGATGTAAAACCCTCAGGTTGTATCATATACACCTCCTCAATTAAGTTACCATTGAGGAAAACAATTTTAACATCCATTTGCCAAATATCATAATCGTAGTATGCGACTATTGCAAGCAAAATCCGAATGGACTTAATCTTCGCAACAAGTGAAAAAGTTTCATCATAATCGACCCCAGGTCGTTGATTATAACCTTTGGCCACCAGTCTTGCCTTATAAGTCTGTACCTTGCCATATGCATCAATCTTCTTCTTAAAGACCCATTTGCATCCTATGGGTCTAACCGCTGTTGGAAAATCAACCAAGTTCCAAACTTGATTGATGTACATCGAGTCTATCTCAGATTTCATAGCTTCTTTCCATATCTGTGAATCAATGTCTAGCATAGCTTCGCTGTAGGTTGTAGGTTCATCATCATCAGGAATATCTATCTCATTATGTGTTTCAATAAGGAGATTAAGTCTTTCAGGCGGACGATGAGTCCTAGTGGTCCTACGGAGTTGATTATTCTGTGTTTCAGTGTTTATTGTATTCTGATTGTGAGAAGGTATTTGTGTGTTGGACAATCCATCACCTTGAGAGCTTTCAGGAATGTCATTTTCATGTATTTCCTGAATGGAATGATGCACAACCATTGTATCATCTTCCATTGGTTGTGTATGAGAGCCTTGCATTTATGCACTATCTCTCACAACACTCCCACTGGCTGAAGGGCATACTATAAGTATCCAATCTTCACCAAATACTCCCACTGAATCCTTGCCTAGGTCTTTTGACAAGGGTTCAACTTCTGTGTTATCTTGTGGTTCTTGAATTTCTTCAAGTTCTATCTCATTGAAGCTTTGTTCCTTGTAGACATATTCTTCTTCAAGGAAAGTTACATTTCTGGAAACAATGACCCTATGTTCTCCAGGAAGGTAGAAATAGTATCCCTTAGTTTCCTTTGGATACCCCACAAAATAATATTTCTCACTTTTAGATTCCAACTTGTCAGTAAGCATCTTCTTTACATATGCAGGGTGCCCCCAGGGTCGCATGTGTTTAAGTGCTGGCTTCTTGCCGTTCCATATCTCATATGGAGTTTTCTCTACTGACTTTGAAGGAACCCTGTTCAGAATATAAATTGAGCTTTGCAATGCATAGCCCCAAAGGTATGTTGGCAGAGCTGAGAAACTCATCATGGATCCAGCCATATCTAATAGGGTTCGATTTCTCCTTTCAGCATCACCATTCATCTGTGGCGTTCCAGGAGCTGTCCATTCTGATTGGACTCCATGAAGCTTCAAATAATCCAGAAATTCTTTACTTAAGTATTCACCTCCTCGATCTGATCGAAGTGTCTTGATACCTGTTTCAAGTTGCTTCTTTACTTCTGACTTGTACTCCTTGAATTTATCAAAGGCTTTGGACTTATGTTTCATAAGATACACATGCCCAAACCTTGTGAAATCGTCTGTAAAAGTGATGAAGTAAGGAAAGCCTCCCTTAGATTGAGTTGAAAATGGCCCACATACATCAGTATTGACCAACTCAAGTACCTCTTTGGCTCGTACCCCTTTACCAGAAAGTGATTTGTTGGTCATCTTCCCTCTCAAACAAGATTCACAGTTACCATAGGACTCCAAGTCAAATGGTTCCAGGCAGTCTAACTTTCTTAATCTTGCTATCCTTGATTCATTGATATGACAAAGTCTACAGTGCCATAAGTAGGTGGGGTTTTTTGGATTATTTATCTTAGCTCATTTATTTTTCACATTGAAAATTTCACGACTATAGTTTAAAATATACAATCCATCCACAAACGGAGCATTTTCACAAACAAAACCATTAAAAGACATTACATAACTGTCATTGGCAATAAATGAGGAAAACCCCTCAATGTCTAACATTGGAATATAAATGATATTCCTCGTTAATAAGGGAACAAAATAACAATTATTTAGTTCTAAACAAAAGTCTGAAGGTAAATCTAGTCTATAACTTCCCACGCGTTCAACATATACTCGTGCTCCATTTCCAACGCGCAGGTCTACCTCCCAAGGTCCAACCTTTCTGCTGTTAATTAGGCCCTGCACATTACTACAAATGTGCGAGCCACAAGCGGTATCCAATACCCAGCAGTGGGAGTTACTTATAGACATATTTATTTCAATGACAAACATACCTTGTCCAGTAGAGGTAGAAGCACCGAGTGTTTTACATCATCTTGGAGTTGTGTAGTCCTTCTTTAGAACATGCGCTGACACTTGTCCCCCTTCGTTCAGCTTACATTTGAGAGGGTCTCTCAACAGTTCATACTCCATTATTTGAGACTGTTTTTCATATAGACTCTTCAAGTGTTCTAGCATTTAGTTGGGGCCCATGTTTTCATGTTGTCTCTGTAACTCCATAGTCATGGAAGACAACATTACACATTTTGCCAAGGTAGCATCGTTCAAATGTTTCTGATAAGCCACCTTGTCAAACATGACATACTTATCAGAGTTTTCAGCAGGAACTGTGGGGAATACTGTGTCTAACACATACTCAATTCTCTCAAGTTTTAACACCAATCACAGATTTCTTAACCAGTCAGGGTAATTTGATCCAGTCAGCTTGTTTGTCTCGACCAGTATTTTCAGTAATAGATTCAACATTTTTATATGACTGAAGAAACAAATAGACTTGAAATTAAACTATAATATAATTTCTATTGAACACATTCGTTAACTAATTAACATGACCTTTAGTTTAATTAGCTTCCACTATTTTAACATACTCTTCGACCCCATGGAAGAATACAGACTCATATCAAATATGGTCATAATGGGTCATGATCCAAGTTCATGCTATCTCCGCGTTTGCTATGGCTGATAACTTCAATCAATCTGCGTCCCTCGGCTTGTCCGACACTGTGGCACTAAGACAGCCTAGCAAGTCAACCCCGTTATGCGACTGCAATTATGCATCTAAGTGAGTTTTGCCTTATAGAGCAAACACTGTGGTGTAAATACTCATGAAGGTTTATCACCCACTTCTACATTTAACATGCATCTATGAAAGAGTCTGAGTCCTCATAGACTTAGAATAAATGTTGTGGCATAAATACTCATCTCACCGAAAAGGATTTTGCAATACAATCAATTATAACGGACGACGCGTTCATTTTAAATGAGACTTGTATTAAAATTTTAGGAAACATTTTAATTCAGGGTTTTAACCAAGATCAACTCTTTTACACCATATCCAATATGACATCTTAACATCATGCAAACTAATGACACATATAGTTGGGAACCGTCAACCCAATATGCATGATATAAGATGGTTTAATCAAATACTGGGCGCCGCCTACCCAGACAGTTATAGCGGACGCTATTCCAGAAATGTAAATGACAAACATTTTGACATTTAGCACATAAACAATATACTTATCAATTATACTGTATAATAATAATCTTGGGTTAAACATTCTGAACTCTGAATTTTTTTTTAATTTCTGGACAGGTGGGGCTGTGGCGCTAATCATTAGGGCTGCGACGCCACTGAGGCAGAAGCCTTTTGGTTTCTGCAAAATGCATTAGCGTCGCGGCACTCCACCATGGGGTCGTGGCACTGTAAGGGCAGAAACATTTCTGCTTCTGCAATTGCATTAGCGTCGCGGCGCTCCACCATGGAGCCACGACGCTGCAGAGGCAGAAACATTTCTGCTTCTGCAAATGCATTAGCTCCGCGGCGCTCCACCATGGATCTGCGGCGCCTATAGTCCAGTGAGTCCAAGTTTTGAAATGAAGCATTAGCGCCGCGACACCGCCTTGAAACCCTAGCAAGCGCCGCAGTGCACTACCATAGGGTCACGACGCCGATGTCCTGACAAACGTTTCTGTGTTGATTTTCAAAATCGTTCAACCCCTAAATCCAATTTAGGGATGAATTCACAGGTCCTTTATCATCACCCACCATTATCAATAACGCCCATATTGACCATCATCCGTTCTTACCCGTGCACCGTGCAATGAGCCAGATAACACAATTTTGGCTTAGTTCGAGTTAGAGCGGAATGACTTCCTCGAGTTAGCGTAGGAGATAATTTAGAGTGATATCAAAAAGGTCAACATTCGTTCAAGACATGTAGGATTTCAAAAAACCTCGTTTTAATCCAATTTTATGTTTAACCCATATTATTACTTCATTCAATTGTTAGATAACCATTGAACCAGCCTGGGCTCTGATACCACTGTAGAATTTAGTTGGGTTCAAAGCATATAAGTAAGGCACAACGGAAGTTTAAAATTTTATTTCTTACTTACCCCAACAACATTTCTGGTATAGTTATACAACAATCAAACCTGTAATATAATGCATAAACTTACAGGTTAGAATATCTGGAGTCTTTATCTACTATAAGGTGGACACGCGGTTGCTCTTCCGATTGCAAGCTCCAAGCTTCAATATATTTCTTTTTCGGAAAGCTAGGAAATCCGGCAGAGGTTCGAGAGTGTTTTGATTCTAAATCTCTAAGACTTAGAATGATAATCTGAAATTTGTGTTTTGAATAATGAAGAGAATGCTACTATTTATAGGTGAAAATTAGGTCAAAACAGGATTAGGGTTTGACCTTGGGTCTGACCCAAAAATCGAGGTAGAGGCGCCGCGACCCTAGGGTATAGGCATCGCGGCGCTCGACGTGCTCGTGCACTGTCTCGATTTATTTTCCGCGCATTCTTAATTAAATTCAAAATCCAATTTTGACTTAATTAAAATAATCATTATTCATTTAAATATCTCGATTCTAAATCGAACATTTAATTTCTCTCTCAATACATCCTTAGATCGAAAGGACAATCGACATAGTTTGACCCTACAGACCTTCTTATATCGACATTAATCAAATTAAGGTCTACGTGGAACTCATAGACGGCGCCTGAAGACGAACTCAATATGTGAAGTACGTTTACGCGAATCCAGTAAACTTAACCTTTATGTGGTAAGATAAAATCCTTTCATTCACGACACACCCGATCAAGCTTAGAATTTGTCAAGTGTCTATCCAAATGGCTTAATCATTGTATCTCATCTATATTAGTTGATAACTAGACCATATTCTAAATACGTCTATTGCGTTGGCCAACGACTTAGTCAACCTAATATTACTGAGAATCCGAGTGTTCTCTCGAATATACATTCGAGGAATAAATCCTAATCTTGGCTCAACTACCACCTTTAATCCACATCGTAATGTACCCAATACAAGTCGTATCTCAACCTATAAGACATTTGAGCTTAGGACGGGATCAAAGTACATTACTTTGTAGACAAGGCACGTATTGACCTCAAGTCTAAGGACTTCTATGTCCCACACGCTGATCATACTTTAGACAAGTATAACAAAACAGTATATCAGCAGGGTATACCAATACTTCCAAAGTATCCATGTGTCCATCACGAGTAGTCATTACTCGTAGCAGGTGAGACACAATACATCCTCTAAGGATGTGATGCAGACCACATGTCGACTTATCGCATATCATCGATATCTCATTCTCGATGATCATTAGTCGAGGCTATTTTAAGAGTCACGCTCTATCATCAATATCTCACTCTATTAATGACAACGTAAGCTCAAGGGATGCACATTAATGAATAATTATAAACAATCAAATAATAATTCAATAAACGCAAATGTCATAAATATTAATCTTATTAATAATACGAATGTGTTCAAGTACATTTGTCTCTAATAATGTTTGTCTCTAGGACATACATACTTTCAAAATAAACCATGGTCCATTTTGTAACCATGTCCAAGATCAATTAATGAAATATTGTCGCAGTGAATGTTTGATTGGCTTCCGATGCAACAAAACTGGGCTTCCACTGCTGCACTGACAGAAAATCACCAAAAATAAACCATGGACCATTTTGTAACCATGTCCCAAATCAATTAATGAAATATTGTCGTTGTGAATGTTTGATTGGCTTCCGATGCAACAAAACTGGGCTTCCACCGCTGCACTGACAGAAAATCACCAAAAATAAACCATAGACCATTTTGTAACCATGTCCCAGATCAATTAATGAAATATTGTCCGGAATCTTGTATTTTCTTTTAGGTAGTGATGGAGGATTCTTTTTCCTTGTAACTTTATAATAACAGGGAACTTCCATGGTTGATAAATTCAGTTGAGATCATGATAAGATACAGAGATTTGAAATCTTCCAAGACGATATTCATTGGTGTTCGCTAGCAACTTTATTATTTATCAATTATTCTTTAAAGGAAGGTGGTACTGTATTGGGTAAATTATTGGATCTATTAAGATCCGGTGGTTTGGGTGGTATGAATTTTAATTGGTTGGGATCATTCATTGCAGCCTTTGCCTAAAGTGACTTTTGGAGCACTAGAGAGAGGAACTAGAGCTTGTTGACTTCTTTTCTTACAACTCTTATCATTAATTAGTTTTATAATATCTTTTTTAGCAAATTCTGTAAGAATGAAAAACCTAATTTCATGGAACCCAACACAATTTAGGGATGTATTTGGTACGACGAAAAATAGTTTCATGAAAAATAAGTTTTTAAATTTTTGTTGTTTGATAAAAAATTATCTCAAAAATATTTATATATAATATAAATAAATATTATTTAGGTCAGCATGGGGCTTAGGGGTGGGGTTTGTTGTTTTCATATTTTCATTAGGAAAGTCATATTCATCATCCGTAAGAAATTTATTTTTCTTGAAAAAAAAAATTTCAAAAATTTTGACCAATCAAATATATAAAAAATTTAAAATATTTTCTGAAAAATATTTTCTTCCATACCAAATCTAAAATATTGCTATGAGTTAGGGCCGTGGGAGAATTCTAAGAATTCTTTATGTTCTTTTACACTTTTTGACATCAAGTTCCCCATTATAATGTGTCGGTAGTGTGTGAATTACTGTAATCGTTCAAGTCTAGAATTAATATTATACTAGTAAACTAGTCCGTGCTTCACGCTGTTGTTAAAATCTTATTAAATTTGTGAAATGATCATTTCTTTCTAACATCTAAATTCAAACAAATCTAAAATTTGGCATTCTCTTCACAATTATATTGTTTTAAAGTATTCAAATGTTAAGATTTTGAGACCTTTAATTGTAAAAAGACTATCAATATTTTTTTTTATTTTGAGAAAAACTACACAAATAGTGTCTCCTTTTAGTTCAATCTTTTATGTAGTTTTAAATATTTAAAATTTTATTTCAAAAAATTGAAATTATATGTCCGAACTCACAAAATTAGATAATCTGACCCCGTACATTGAATCGTGTGACATAAATAAAAGGGGACTAAGGGAGAATTGTTTTTACCATCTACTGATTTTTTTAGTGATCTTACTAATTACATCCTTAGGTAATTCATTAACACATAATACTTTTTAAATTTACTAAAAAGTTTTTAGAAATTCTTTTTAGCGTTTTTTTATGTTCTTACGTACTATTCCTTTATATATATATATATTTCACCACAATTTATTTTCAGACATAACAAAAACACGACAAAAACATTACTACATTTTCTTCTTCAGCGAAAAATAATCTAACTTGACCTTTTATTTTAGCCTGCACTAAATAATTGCTAGAGCTTTTTGGAGAAACAAAAATATAGAGGACTTATATACAAAACAATATTCTTGAACTATGGTGTGCAAGTCATGACAACCTCATATAACTTCATGCTATATTCAAGTTGTTGTGTTGAATTACTAACAAATTATGTCTCATCGTCATGATTCAAAGCTACAAATAAAGAAGAGAAAAAATATTTTACAATTGTGGCATGCAAGTTACGACATACCGGCATGACTTCATACTGTACTCAACCTAGTTATCTTGTTGGATTACACACAAATCATGTTAGGTCGTCATTATCTCAAAGCTACAAACAAAAAAGAGGGCAAATATATTTTATAGTGTAGCGAGAAATCAAGGGCGGAGCTAGAAGCTGAAATAACGGTTTGGCTGAATCTAGTAACTTTAGTTCAAACTTTGTATTTATATTAATTAATAAGTTCACTAAATGTATAAAAATATATTCAGAACCCGATTATTAACAGCGATGTCGGTATCCTAGAATCTATAACCCATAAAGTTTAAATTTCAGCTCTACCTCTACGTGTAAGTCATGGCAAATCGGTATGACACTATAAGAAGAAAGACATTGCCAACATCTTTTGTTGACATATGTTGGATGTTAAAGTACTTTTCGCAACAACAAAAATTATTGCATGCCGTTGCAATAACCTCCGATACAAAAAGTTTTCGCAACAACAAGTTGTTGTTTTTATTATCATTTATGTGTTTTAGCAACAATTGTTATTTACGTTTTTAGCAATAATATATTTATTGTTGCTAAAGTTTTGATGTCAATTCTATACTTTCTTGTAGTGTGAATTCATGCTATTCACCTAAGGCATCATTTGTTAACCGCTCGCGCTCAAAACTCCAATAAGACTTGTTTCTTTAATTCCACGTAAAAATGAAAATATATACTGGAATTCATGACCATTGTTGAGTGTATATATATACTTTTAATGAACTAAAGGAATATTACATATTACTTGGCTCCACGGCCCATGCCTGCGCCAGTTTTATCCTTCACTACTTTTGGTGTTTCCCACATAAACTCCAATCCGTTTAGTTATATCGGTGTCTTTCAATTACTTTTGACCAGTGAACGCAAAATTGTTTTGTTCGTCGTTTGATCATACGGACAGACAACTTCCGCTCCCATTTTCCTTTCTTTACCAATCGATAAATTAAATACCTTACCTGTTTTCTCAGCCAAAATTAATAAACGATGAAGTTCTTATAGTTTCAAACCGGAAACAAAAAAACAGATTTAATAAATCGGTGAAATTTTTATATCTTCAAACCGAGTGTTAAATTGAAGTAACAAATCACGCATATTTTAATTTCTAAACATAGAAAGTAGAAATCACGAAAGTTTAATCTCTGAAAAGAGTAACTTTTTTCTCTCCGTAAAGAATAACTTTCTTCTCCCTGAAAAGAATAACTTTCTTCTTCAATTTCAATGATCAAGTTCCAATCCCTTGTTGATACGGGATGACTGCGCTGGTTGTATTTGTTTAATTTGTTATGACCATAATATGTTAGCAGTAAACTCTATTCCTACACGTGACTTTACAGAGACTTGAATTTAATCCTATTTTGATAGTTAATGCATTCTATGGTTCTTGACATAATCATTAGTTCCATTGAAACATATCATGATTATACTAATAATTAATGAGAACAACAGTAAATTCATACCTTTTGTATTTGTGAATTCAAAAGTAGTTACTGAATACATATGTATTCAACCAGTAAATTCAAAACCTCAAGCAATAACGGAAACTAAATTTGCAGTGCGAAATCCATGAGATCACATTAACTGTTCTATCGCATTTTTTTCTGGTGATTCAACTCCACATTCACCACATCAATTCTTATCTTCTTTTACATAATAAGTGTTATGCCAGAAGTCCAATGCCTTCCATTGGCATTTCATGAATCAAGTTTGATTAACCTATCCCTTTTGTAAATTGAAACAAACCGTGTGATATATTTTTGGTGTGCGATCGCCCAACTACACGCTTCACACAAAGCAATGTCTTTTGGGTTACGAATTTCCATTCAATCAGCCGTAGGGAAAATAATATCGATAAAT
Source organism: Anisodus acutangulus (assembly GCA_029783415.1). Classification (NCBI taxonomy): domain Eukaryota; kingdom Viridiplantae; phylum Streptophyta; class Magnoliopsida; order Solanales; family Solanaceae; genus Anisodus; species Anisodus acutangulus. The sequence goes on along the minus strand of CM056490.1, from coordinate 25,129,198 downwards.
TCTTGAGATTGTTACTCCCTCCGGATCAAAAAGAATGTCCACTTAATCATTTGCACACCCCTTAAAAAAAAGATACTAACTCTTAGGGAAAAGTAAGTAATTTGATTAAAATACCCATAATTAAATAAGTATTGTAATTTGGTCATCTAACACTTAATAAGGGCAAATCTGAAAAAATAAGGTTAATTTTTTCTTGATTTGAAAAGTGAACACTCATTTTTATCTGGAGAGAGTATCATCATGTGTACTTAAGTAGAAAATAAGACAAGCAGGAATGTTTAAAAGATTATTCTGAGCCCACAAGATTCTTGTGTGTCCTAAGGAATTTAATCCCGTCACTGTTGCCCAAGGTATACATATTATTTCCTCTACGATAGAACGGAAAACTATTCTATAAAAGCGACACTTCAATTTACAGAACTTCGGCGAACTCAAATGAACGGAGTAAATCTCTACGATATTCTTGTATTGAAAACAAATGCAGAGAATATTTTTGAGGGGAGAAAGAATTTAGATTTCGGTGTCTCAAATCTGAGGCATGACCTCTGAATTTATAGACAATGAAAGGGTGAGATAAGAGTTGCAATCCAAAATGTACATTTTTCTCATTTCCCATTCACACCCTTAAATCCCAACATTATCAATACCAATGCCCACCATCCACAACCACCATCCTCAACCACGATCACCACAATCACCCATCACCATTTAGGCACCATCTACAATTATCACCACGAATCATACCAATAATCACCACCATCAACCACTACTATACATCGTCAACCACCGTCATCAACGCCACCATATTAACTATCATCCATCCACTACAATTATCAGTCGTCACCACCAATTACCACCATCAACAACCATTTTTAATCACTATTGCCAGTTACCATCACTACTAAATACTATCCAGAACCAACACAATCAGCCAACACTATCTCAATCAGCACCCACAACCAGCCATCACCACTATCAACCGTCATATAATTTTTAAAAGATATTTTATTAATTTTAATCTTTTAATATTTTATTATTTTTATATTTATTAATTTTAAATAAAGAATAAATTGTATACATTCAAATGTTGATAAAAAAAATCTTAGTTATCTATTATTCAGATTTTATGTAATATCTTAAATGTATATTCAGCTTCAAATTATTTAATCGTAATAAAAACAAATAAAGCCTCGTTGTTTTGTTGAAGTACTGATCATACATCATATTAAATTGTCATAATTTCAAGTTATTTTATTTTATTTGATTTCTTTCTGTTTTAATTCAAGATATAAATAAAGATTAAAGAAGAATGAAAATTTATCACAACTTTTTTGTGGACGTTCACTTGCATCACATCCTCAAATACTCTCTGAACCGTGTAATAAGTTTGTCACCTAACAAACAAAAATTCTCTCTATTGAAACATTATTCTCAAGCATAATTTGGTGTAAACATTAAGATAAGAATGATTATGGTCTTCTATTTTTGTTACTGAAATGACATTTTATTACCATATCCTTCCTACTGTCGACTTTGATGATCATAACTATTTGAAACAAGACCCATTATTCGAATAGTTCAGAAAAAAAATGTTCCATCAATCACACTAGTTGAATGTATCCGATTGGTTTTTATTGTACAAGTTAAGTCGAGAGAAATAAAATGTTCTTAACTTGCCTTATTAACTATGCTTTTGGAAATTTGAATTTGACTGCCAGTACTTTAATAAATTTGAAAAATGATTACTTAACGATAAGGATTAAATTTCTTCCATTCTGTACACATCTTTAAGTTAAACCTGCAGAAAGTTAGGAAAGAAGATACAAACAATATGGAAAAGTCAGGAGTTCTGAGCAAATAAGCATTTATAAACTTTTGATTCCTCATTGAGGATACACCAATTAGTCAGACTAGGAGATAAATATAGTCCTTTTTAGTGGGCTATTGAACGATTAATAATTAATTTCAATATATTTACCATCATTTAGCCCTGGGCAAAGAGCCGAGCCAACTCGCCTACAGTCAAAATTTAGCTCGGCTTGGCTCGACTCAGTTAAAGCTTGGTTAAAGCTCGGCTCGGTAAAGCTCGGGTTCGATTAAACCGGTTCGACTTAGCTCGGTTGGCTCGTTTTGTTCATGAACTGATTACTTTAAAATTAAAATGCATCTATTAATCTTAATTGAGTTACCAAAATTAATTTAATAATTATTATTTATTGTAATAAATTTAATTTTGTATTTCTTTAATTAATTTGACGTAATTAAACTTTTTACAGACATCGTTACTTAAGAATATTTTATGGGTGGGGCAAAATGTAATTAGTATTTTAGATTTAATAGTTCAAAAATAAAAGAAATTTAATATTGTAAAAATTTCTTGAATTTAGTATTGCTTTAGTTCTATTGTTTATCTTTTGCCTGAAAGTTTATTATGTGTTCAATATTAAGTTAATGCCATTTAATTTTGAATTCTTATGTAGACTAGTAATGCATATATTTCAATCACACTGGAATGCAATTACCAAATTAAACTAGTAATGCTTATATTTTTCTTAATCAACCAATTTATATATTATAAATTTATGTTTTAATGGCGTAGCACTATGTAGAACGAAATATTAAAGAGCCGACTCGGGATAGGTTCGGCTCGACTCAAACTCCGTTATAATTTGACAAAGCTCGATTGAACTTAGCTCGGACTCGATATTATAAAAAGCTCGATTGAGCTAGGCTCGGTTGGGCTCGGCTTGATGCCCAGGCCTACCATCATTTTAACAATCTTTAGCTTGCGCCGCGGTAGCGTATTGGGATCTTGAACGCACAACTTCTTGCTTTTTTGTTACAAGAAACAATATAGTAATAAAAAAGTAACAGTTTGAACTGAAGTGTTATGTAGTGTTAGTTAACCCTCTCAGATTTTATTGTTCTTTTAAATAAAAGTATAAAACACAAGTCATTGCTGAAATAACAACTTAGGGAGGAAAACTCATATAATGGAGCAAATCACCAAGATTAGATTCACCACTGTGCCAAATCTATATGGATGGTTTCCTATCTTGTCCTGTTTTGCATTCTTTTGACAGTAGCAAATGCTTTCTTCTTTCCCGAGAAAAAAAATGCCAACTTTCTTTTTTTGGGGAAGAAAAGTGACAAGTTTTACTCTAATCTATATGGCTAGAGAGACCACAATTTCACCAGAAAGATTCCGCAGGATAGTCCAACGATGGATGTATGAAAAGGAAGCACATATCTGGAAACAACAATCAAATAATTCATAGACGATCCAAAAGATGACACACAACCCCTTCGTTGAGGCATTGACAAAAGAAGAATAGGACAACTCTGTTGTCAACCACGAGAGACTTCTTGCCACACTAGGCAACTGCATTTGCAAGCCCGACTATGCATGTGATTTAAAGCTGGACACTGGTATTGTTGAGATGTCAGTTTTCGCAGGTTCATGTGAAGAAGTCATATAATGACAATACATATGTACGATGTAGCAGAACGTAAAGGGTGATTTTTTTCGTATGATATCATTTCTCAGACTTACAACTAGTACAATTTCACAAGACAGATATATCCAAGTCGACCTTAAGCATACTAGATGCTCTACGAAAAGCTCTTCATAAAGTTAGACAACCACTTATGCATCATTTCGTGTCTTCTCAATCTCGTCACCCGACAGACACACAGTCTTATTCGCTCACATGTAGATCTATGAACCCTTTCAAATTCCATTAATGTCAATATTTACCAAACTTGAGTTTGGCAAATTTAGGTTTTCTCTTCTGACTGTGTGCTGAAATTGCTTCTTTCAAGTCATCTGATAACAGGGTACCAGAATTTCATGTGACAACATAATCCAGGCCTTGTTCCACTGTTAAATCCCTACTTTTCAGCAACACAGCTTTTGTTCCAATAACAGCAAGTGGAGACTTTGTAGCTATTTCTGCATTTTATTGAAAAAGTATCAACAACTTATTATCCAGGTCAAAAATGCAAGAACTAAGCTTGCTAAAAGATGAACTTATTCCTAATGCCAGAGAGAACTGAGGGGGGAAGAAGCAAGCTAGTAAAAGGCCTGGAAAGTTACCAAAAACCTAATGCTAGAAGCAATAAGCAGAAAAGAATCTACGAGTGAGATCTTGATGGACCACATACATTTTACTCAGTAAGGAACAAAATCAGATTTGAAAAGACATACGTTAATGACACCAGTTCAAATTTTAGTCACAAACCATGGAAGATACAGTCCTAAACCTTCCATTCCAAGGAAAGAAGGGAGTGTAATTCCAGCCCTCGGTGATTCTTAACCGAAGACCGTGTACATTAGATTTGAGAAAGGCATAAATTAACGACACAGGCTACCATAATAGACCAATGTTAGTACTGCACGTGCAGTAGGAAAGAGGGTAGGATAGAGGTTCTGAAACGCCTTGGAGCTCTAGTTTGTTCGTCTTCAACATATTTAATCTTCAAATCCCCATTTCAAAAAATTTCTTACATAAAGAGGACATCGTGAATCACATGTTTTCCTCCCTGTGTTTTACTGTTTTCATCTCACAAGAACCCTTGTGGATCCAAAAGCTAATTTCAAACTCTTTTCTTTGGCAAAGATAAACTAACATTATAAAAGAAAGGACCATTCAGAAGTCAATATTTTTGTGTTGATACTGGTTAAAATATCAAAGACGCGTGTCGGATCGAGCCTTAGCCACATCCTTTTTCAATGTTTGATTTAGGGACACTCGCCTCAACATACGTGTGTCAGTATTGGCTCTCATCTCTCCAGCAAGACATAAAATAGAGAAAGTGAATCATAAGTTCTACTCAATATTTCCCAAATGAGAGATGCAGGCCCAAGTTGCACTCGTACAACAAAAAAAAACAACTATGCATCAATACCAGATATGTGGGAGTTAGCCATATGAATCGTTACTGATCATATTACTCTATTTAAGCTTATTTCAGTCTGATATTATATAAGATTGCCCAGTTATACTCATACTTGTAAAATGTTCTCGTGGAAGAAGGGAAAGATGAAGTTAAGCCTAAGTAGCTAAAACTCCTTTAAAGTGAGCCTAGGCCACAATAACAATTACTTGATCCGTTTCAATTTATGTGAACCTATTTGAATGGGCATGAACTTTAACAAAGGGAAGACTTAAAATTACTAGTCTTGAACATGTCATAAGATTTGTGTGGCAATAAAGCTTTTGAAACTTGTGGTCATAAAAATTGTCATAATATTGCTGTAAAAGTTTGTCACTACGGAGAAAATGGAAAGTTTAAGTTAAATGGTTTCCAAACTTAGAAAGGGTCATTCTTGTTTAGACGGACTAAAAAGGAAATATGGCCACATAAATTAGAACGGAGTGAGTACATAGTTTTATATGACCTAAATTATCAGCATATATACATATTGTTTGTGCTCTTTGTTGGAAATATACTAATGTGGAATTAAGTATATCCCGTTATTTATGACTCAAACAATTGGGGCTCCGCACGTCGGAAACGTCGTTTCCACACACGTGCACACGTAGTGCCGAGTATCGCAAATTTCATTAGTGAAAGAGATATTGGTACGTATGTAATACGTTTGAGACATAGAATGATGGACGATTATTGGCCAAATGACAAAGTATTCCACGTTGGTAAACGAAGGAAGAAGTGTAAGATGAAACGAGTCAGAAATCGCCGCGGCGCTAATTGGGTCTTCAGCCACTAGAGTCGCGACTCTAATTCGCAGAGTCGCTGCGCTTCAGAGGCAGAATGCTGCGACGGAAAGTTGGAAAGTTCTAACCTTTGGGCTGGTTTTGGAGTATTGAATCTCCATTACTTGGCACATGAATTCAGCCATTATTTGGCTGAATGTAACCCCTCCATCAAGTGTCATTACATGGCTATGAAGACCATTAGTTGGCTAGTTGAAGGGTCATCTCATTACACTATAAATAGAGGCCTTTGGCTCAATTGTTAACAACACGTAGAAAATACTACAGAATTTCTAAATTCATCTTCTCCCTCTTTAGCAAGTTTACTATACTCAAATTTCTTCAAAAGTAACACTTGAGTTTTCTTTGCTCAATTGGTAAGTTGATGTTGTATCTTGGGAGACTATTGCCCGACAACGTAAAATGAGATATACAGGGCAATCTTGTCTTAAAGACAGAGTTTCATCACTCGACTCAGCAAATCACACAAGGAGTTTGTTCCATTCTTGATTTCCAGTTTTATTGTAATCTTTAGTTTATCTTTTCTAGCAATTGTAATAGTTACTTACTTCCCGTTCCCTGCAATTGTTTTATCCAACAATTTTAAGACAAGATTTGTTGTAAGTGCTTAGAAAGATGTCTGGAAGAGAACAACTCGCTTCTGATTCTGCTGCTGCTGCTACTCAAGGCAACACATTTGCCTTCCCCACTGCTCAAGGCACACCCAATGCCTTTCCGGTTGCTCAAGGCTTAACCAACGTCTTTTCTGCTGCTCAAGGGAATGCTCCAGTTCCTCCACCCGCTGGATTCCATCATGAACGCCCAGAAAAGTTCATGGGCTCCAATTTCAAGAGATGGCAACAGAAGATGCTCTTTTATCTAACTGTTATGGGAATGGATCATTTCCTAACAGAAGATCTTCCACAAGCTGGAGATGAAATGGACCCTTAGCCTACTGAAACGGCTGAAGGAGGCCAAGGTATCCATGTCATTAATGGAATAAAGATGGTTCTTGATGCATGGAGTCATAGTGATTTCATGTGTAAGAACTATATTTTGAACTGCTTGTCAGACCCTCTCTACACAGTGTATTGCACCGTTGACACCGCCAAAGAGTTATGGGAGAAGCTGCAAAAGAAGTACAACGCACAAGATGCAGGTACTAAGAAATTCATCATTGGGAAATTTCTGAAATTTCAAATGGTGGATAGTAAAATAGTGATGTCCCAAGTCCAGGAATTCCAAATGATTCTACATCACCTGGATTTGGAAGGTATGAAACCAAATGAGCAGTTTTTAGTTGCATCACTGATTGAAAAGTTACCTCATTCGTGGAATGAGTTACTTAAAACTCAAGACAAAGGAGATGACCTTTGAATAACTTATTATCAAACTCCAAATTCAGAAAGATAATAAGAAGGCTTTCCCTATGGGTAAACAACCTGTTGAGGCAAAGGCAAATCTGGCTGAGGCCAAAGGGAACCCAAGCAAGAAGCGCAAGTTCTAGAAAGACGGCAAGACCCAAACAACGGAGAAGTTCAAAGGAAACTATCACCACTGTGGGAAACCTAGTCACATGATTAAGGACTGCCGCAAGCTCAAGACTTAGCAACAAGAGAAGGCTAAGGCTAAGGGCAAGGCACAGGTTAACGTCGTTAAAGACAGGCTTCTGGACGACATGATTGAGGAGTTCTCAGCGGTGATGCTTGAAGCAAACCTTGTTGAGAATCTCATGCAATGGTAGATGGACACAGGTGCTACAAGACACATCTGTTCCAATAGAGATACCTTCTCTAGTTATACACCAGTTACTAACAAGAAGTTGTTCATGGGTAACAATGCGTCTTCTGACGTGCTGGAGGTAGGAAAGGTAGTCCTGAAGATGACTTCTGGAAATGAGCTCACTTTGAAGGAGGTGATGCATGTTCCTATGATTAGGAGAAATTTAATTTCAGGTCATTTATTGGTTAATGCTGGTTTTAGGCTAGTGTTTGAGTTCAATAAATTTGTAATCACCAAGAATGGAATGTTTGTGGGAAGGGGCTTCGTCTGTGAAGGCCTCTTCAAAGTTAACGCCATGTCTGTATTACGTGCAAACAATAATATTGAAGCTTCTTCTTACTTGTTTGAGTCCTCTAATTTATGGCATCATAGATTAGGACATGTTAACTACAAGTCCATCCAAAGGTTGGTCAAGTTGGAGTTGTTGCCGTATATCGACGTAAACCCTCAATATAAGTGTGAGGTGTGCGTAGAGGCAAAACTCACAAAGATTCATTTTCGATCCGTCGAAAGGAATACCGCTCCTCTAGAACTTATTCACACAGATATATGTGATTTGAACTTTGCACAAACTAGGGGGGAACAAGTACTTTGTGACATTTATTTACGATAGCACAAGGTATTGTTACCTTTACTTGTTGAAAAGTAAAGATGAAGCCTTTGAAGCGTTCCGACGTTACAAAGCAGCAGTTGAGAACCAACTAAGCATACAGATTAAATCCATTTATAGCGATAGAGGGGGAGAATATATAGCACCATTTGAGGAATATTGTGCCCAATCTAGCATTGTTCATCAAACGATGGCTCCATACTCACCTCAGAAGAACGGTGTGGCGGAATGTAAGAATCGCACATTGAAGGAAATGATGAATGCCTTGCTCATCAATTTTGGTCTTCCCCAAAATATGTGGGGAGAAGCCGTCATTACCGCTAATACGATTCGTAACAAAGTCCCATATAAGGGTAAGGACAAAACTCCATATGAATCATGGAAGGGAAAGAAACCCACCTATAAATATTTAAAGGTGTGGGGTTGTTTGGCAAAGGTTGAAGTACCCAAGCCAAAGCAGGTCAAGATTGGGCCTAAGACTGTAGATTGCATTTTCATCGGATATGCAAATAACAATAGTGCTTATCGCTTCTTAGTGCATAAGTCAATTATCTAGATATCCACAGGGGTACAATCATGGAATCAAGGAATGCTCAGTTCTTTGAAGATACCTTTCCTAGAAAGGAAAAAGACATAACCTCTCGCAAATAAAGTTATGAACAAAGCTCTCAGGAACAGGGAGTCGTTGACTGCCCGGATCTAGATGGTTCAGATCTAGTGGACTTCGAAGTGGCTGAATATCCGGAATCCAGTATTCTAGATTCTCAGAACTTGGAGACTCCAGAGATGGAACCAAGGCGAAGTAAAAGGGCCAGGAAGGATAAATCCTTCGGTCCTGACTTTGTAGCTTATATGGTTGATGATCAACCAAGGACAATTGCTGAAGAATTGTCAACTCTAAAGGCACCGCTCTGAAAAGAAGCTATTGAGAGTGAAATAGACTCCATTCTGCATAACCATACTTGGGAGTTGGTTGATCTTCCTCTGGGAAATAAATTGTTGGTTGTAAATGGATACTCAAACGGAAGTATAGAGCAGATGGGTCTATAGATAAGTACAAGGCCAGGTTGGTAGTCAAGGGCTATCGGTATAAAAAAGGCCTTGACTATTTTGACACGTACTCCCCGGTGTCTAGCATGACGTCCATAGGAGTATTCATTATGATCGCAGCGTTGCGTGACCTTGAGATACATCAAATGGATGTCAAGACAACCTTCCTAAATGGTGATTTTGAAGAAGAAATTTATATGCAACAACCCGAGGGGTATGTGGTTCCAAGGTAAGAGAAGAAAGTCTATCGGCTTGTCAAATCTCTGTATGGGCTGAAACAAGCCCCGAAGCAATGGCACGAAAAATTTGATAGTAGTCTACTATCGAAGGGCTTCGCCATTAATGAGTGTGAAAAATGTGTCTATATGTAAAGTAACTCTAACTCGTTCGTCATGTTATGCCTATATGTAGATGACATATTGATCACATGGAGCAGTCCTAGCTTGATTCTAGAGACTAAGAACATGTTGAAATAATGCTTCGACATGAAGGATATGGGTAGCACAGATGTCATCTTAGGGATAAAGATCTCTAAGATGTCTGACGGACTGGTCTTATCTCAGTCTCACTACATCGAGGATGTGTTGAGAAAGTTCAAGATGTTTGACAGTTCGCCAATGAAGTCACCAATGGATAGAAATCAAAATCTTGATAAAAATCATGGTGCACCCGTATACCAGGAGCAATATGCAAGGTGATTGGTAATTTGATGTATATAACAAACTGCACCCAACCTGATATTGATTATGCAGTCAACAAGTTGGCTAGGTTTACCCGTAATCCGAGTAATGATCATTAGAAGGCGTTGAATCGGGTACTACGATACCTGAAATACACGCTAACTTATGGGCTGCATTATTCGAGATATTCAACTGTACTGGAGGGGTACAATGATGCAAACTGGATATCTGATATAGAGAACACCAAGTCCATCAGTGGGTATGTATTTACAATTGGTGGTGGGGCTATGTCTTGGAAATCCTCTAAGCAAACTTGCATCGCCCGATCTATGATGGAATCAGAGTTTATCACTTTAGAAAAAAAAGGAGAAGAAGCTGAGTGGCTTCACGACTTCTTAGAGAATGTCCCTTGTTGGGATAAACTCGTACCTTCTATAATGATTCACTATGACAGTCAGTCGGCTCTAGGAAGGGCACGGAGTTTTATGTACAATGTCAAGTCTCGTCATATTCGACGGAGATATAACGCCATTAGACAGCTGAGCACCACGGATATCATATCCATTGATTACATAAAATCAAAGAATAACATAGCAGATCCGCTGACAAAGGGCTTACCCAAAGATCAGATGTTCTGCCTGTCTAGGGGAATGGGCTTAAAACCTAAGGTATGAGGACCAAGACGGTGGTAACCTAACCTTACTGACTGGAGATACCAGGAATTAGGTTCAATGGGAAAACTAAGTTGTAAATGTTCAGTTGATCGCTTCGGTGGAAGCATGAGCACTTCGGATAGTGATTTCTGTAAAGAAACACCAAATCCAAAGTTGTTCCCGTGATAGACTATTAGTGCTATCTACAGTGTGGGTGAATGTTAAGTTTCCAAAACCTTTAATGATCCTCACCGGTTAAGGTTAGGTTTGGGAAATTTTTTAATGGTTTCTAATACTTGTAAAGTGGGGTATAGCAGGATACCTTCTAGGAGACCACCTATTTAAGTGCGAGGACAAGCCACCTCAAATGAACGCACTTAAGAATCCAAGAAGTATCCATGGCCACAACGGACAAAACATTACAAAGAACTGAGTAGAGAAAGTTGTTGTGTTGGTACCGTTGACTTGGCTTACACTAAACACTGACGGTTTAAGACATCACGTTAACCGCGCAGTAAGTAAGATTGTATTCAACTATGGAAGGTTCAAAGCGGAATCTACCTTTCTAGATGCAACATCGGTCCGCTAAAAGATTGCTGGAAAATGCACCATGTGAGTGCGCCAAAATCTCTTTCAAGAGGGGATTGTTGAAAATTTACTAATGTGGAATTAAGTATATCTTGTTATTTATGACTCAAACAATTGGGGCCCCGCACGTCGGAAACATCGTTTTCACACACGTGTACACGTAGTGCCGAGTATCGCAAATTTTATTAGTGAAAGAGATATTGGTACGTATGTAATACGTTTGAGACATAGAATGATGGACGGTTATTGACCAAATGACAAAGTATTCCACATTGGTAAATGAAGGAAAAAGTGTATGAAGTGTTAGATGAGACGAGTTGGAAGTCGCCGCGGAGCCGTGAAGGGCCGCGGCGCAGCCCCGTCGGAGCCGAGGCGCCGGAGCACCGTGGCGCCTTTCAGGGAGCGCCGGGGCGTTAATTGGGTCTTCAAATACTGGAGCCACGGTGCCGCGGTGCTAATTCGCAGAGCTATGGCGCTTCGGAGGCAGAATATTGCGACGGGAAGTTGGAAAGTTCTGACCTTTGGACTGGTTTTGGAGCACTGAATCTCCATTACTTGGCACATGAATTCAACCGTTATTTGGCTGAATGTAACCCCTCCATCAAGTGTCATTACATGGCTATTGAAGGCCATTAGTTGGTTAGTTGAAGGGTCATCTCATTACACTATAAATAGAGGCATTTGGCTCAATTGTTAACAACACTTAAAAAATACTACAGAATTTGAGTTCATCTTCTTCCTCTCTAGCAAGTTTACTATACTCAAAGTTCTTCAAGAGTAACACTTGAGTTTTCTTTGCTCAATTGTTAAGTTGATGTTGTCTCTTGGGAGACTATTGTCCAACAACGTAAAATGAGATATACGGGGCAATCTTGTCTTAAAGACAAAGTGCCATCACTCGACTCAGTAAATCACACAAGGAGTTTGTTCAATTCTTTATTTCTAGTTTTATTGTAATCTTTAGTTTATCTTTTTTAGCAATTGTAGTAGTTACTTACTTCCCATTTTCTGTAATTGTTTTATCCAACACTCTTTTGATGTGTACTCAAATCAAACATATTATGAATAATAAGCCATGTATATAGATATGGTTTGTCACATAGTTCTTCAAAATAAGGTAGGAACAACGATGGTGTACCTGTTAACAACAGCGGAAAAATTACAGAACCTTTGTTGAAGAATTTCTCCAAGACGAACTTAGTTTCACTAGCAAACAAAATTAATCTTTCACCAACTAAATGCCCTAATATGTGTGTCAAACTTTTTTCCCTTGGGGAGAATTTGTTTGAAGAAGAGATCAAGCCAAAAAACCTGTTCTCTGTATGTGTTCTTTATATGGGGTAGAAGCCAGTTAAGGAGCACAACCCCCACTCCCTTTTTCACGTTCAATTTTGCAGGAAGTTTAGGGATGTGGTAAGTGGTAACTCCTCTAAACCACTACCCGCTATAACTTATCTCTCCTAACTGGGTCAGATCAGCCCCCATGGAGTGCCACGCGACCTATAAGACAACATCTCCCACTTCGCTCATAGTGGGTTAGATCCACAACACACGAAACTCATACATGCAAGTAGTTGGTGTGACCTGCGAGCATCAAGAGCTATAACATCTCAAACCCAATTAAGATTTTACAAAAGCTCTAATGTAGAAATCTGATCACATATGGAAATGATCCACTACTAACATGAGGATCTTATTACTCGCAATACCCCGCACATCATTTGCTGCTCCAGTAGCTAATTACTCGATCCCTCATCCTCTAAAGAGGCGAACTCGAGTTCATGTTTTACTTTATATCCACAATTACACTTTCTACAATACATAAACATGGTCATATCTTTCGCAAACCTAGAGCCATAACATGTCTCTCAATCAGATCTTTAGATATCTTGTGAAAGGATCAACTATCATTTCCCGCGTAGGTATGTATTGTAAGGTTACTTCTCAACTTGCTACTGTGTCTCTCACAAAGTTATACTTGATGTCAATGTGTTTGGTTTCGCTGTGATATTTAGGATCCTTTGTGTATGTAATATTCGCTTGACTATCAAAATATAAAATCATTGATCCTTGAGAACTCTTTGCAATGTCCAAATGCTCAAAAAAATATTTTTAACCAAACTTCTTGTACTGGAGATGCACAAACCACGAACTCAGCTTCCATACTTGAAAGGGTCGTGCAAGTTTGTTTCTTACCTCCTTATGAAATAGCACCACCATTAAGTAAGAAAGCGTAGTCGGATGTCGATTTTCTATTATTTCGATCACCAGCCCAAACAACATCTGTATACCCTCTCAAGTGTAAATCATTTCCGCTATAACATGGTGAATAATAAACATTTCCTTTCAGGTATCAAAAAATCCTCTTCACAACTTTCCAATGATCTCTTTTAGGATTGGACTGATACTTGCTAACCAAACCTATGGCATGACTAATGTCCAAACGAATACACATCATAACGTACATCAAGCTCCCGACAACACTAGAATATAGAACTCGAGACATGTCTTCTTTTTCAGTCTTTGGACATATCTCAAGGCTTAAAGTTTCACCGAGTATCCATGGATTTGCAACTATTCATTCGAAAGCACTCCAAAATTTTCTTTATATGTCTCTTGAGATAGACTCAAAAACTTCTCGGAACGATCTCTTTGGATCTTAAGACCCAATATATAGTCTGTTTCACCCATGTCTTTCATGTCAAATGACTTTGAAAGCCATGAATTGATGGTTTTTACATACACCAAATTATTACAGGCTAATAAAACATCATTCACATAAAGGAAGAAAATTACAAACATTCCATTGGACTTCCTAACATATATGCAATCACGGTAAAATCATACGAGATCACCTCTTTGTGAAATCTCAAATACCATTGCCTTAAAGAATGCTTCAAGCCATAAATAGATCTTTTTAATTTACATAATTTCTTTTCTTGGCCTTGAACGATGAAACCTACGGGTTGTTCCATCTAGATCTCCTCATTTAGTTCTCCATTGAGAAAAGTTGTATTCACATCCATTAGGTGTAATTCTAGATCAAAACGTGTAACAATAGCCAAAAGTAAGCGAATTGATGTAAACTTTACAACTGGTGAAAAGGTTTACTCTAGTCTTTCTTCTTGAAACTTTTTGAAATTTGGCTTGTTCTTATTCTTGGAGAGTCCTCCAGTCTCCTTACCCTTTCTGTCATTTCCAATTCTTCTTGTGCTTGAAGCCTGAAAGCTTCGTACCACTTGATTATGCCACATAGGCACTAGGTACAACTTTAGTAGTACCAAGTCACTCATCTTCAAGCTTGACATGACGGGCAACATCATAAAACGTTTTGATGCTATCATTATAGGTTAAGTTAACCTTCAAGTGTTCCCAATATTGGAAAGAAACCGGATCACTGCCTGAACCTGCTAGTCATAAGAGAGAACATGACAAACACTTTTGAGTTGAGCAATCATGTTAGACATCACCCTAAGGTGTTGTTTGATATTGTGATCATGATATGAGTATCAAATTTGATAGTCAGCTGTTTGAGGCGGGTCACAGTAGTCCCTCCATATTCTCTCATAAGTGTGCCCACATAGTACGAGCAGTAGGGTATTCCTCACATTCGTGAATGAGATCATCAACAATCGAACTCACAATGATTTCACGTGCAGTGAAATCTTTCTTTTTCAATGCATTGTAAGCTTCGAGATCTCTTTTGTGTTGAGAGATGTTACCCTCTTTTGGGTGAACCAAAATGTGGTTGATACCTACAAGAGCATCCTACTCTTCCAGTAGATACCACATTTTACTACTCCAGATGTCGTAATTCTTACCGTTTAGTTTCTCACCCATGTTTAAATCAACAACGACGCTCTTTGATGACATGTCTGCTAAATGAGACAATTAAGCAAGTTTTACTTTAAATAATTTATGCATATAATATACACGCTCAAGCAAATCAATTTTCTTAAAGGTTTCACATGTAGTGTAAAATCGAAAGGTCACTAAAGTTTCCAATCATCATCTACGAACTAAATATTTAACCAAAATTAAAATCATTTCTTAGTGTGTATTAAAAAATTATCGAGATTAGAATCACATAGATTCTTTAACTCTTATCCTCTTACAATATTCTGTTATACATATCAATTAAAATATATATATATATATATATAACAGAAGGGATAAACAAACATATGTTCATAAAAGAATTTACACGATCACAAGTCATATACTACTTGCCTATATTTACATGACTTTCTTCTCATTACACGAGTGATAGGGATTTACAACACTTTAAGCCACAATTTTAGCTAGCTTATCTATGGGAGGAAGTCGAGAAAGCAGAGATTTAAGAATTATCGGACTTAACCTGAGTCTAGAACAAGTCTTTAGTAACCAAGATTTCTTAATCTTAGTTGCTATTTCTTTTTCCTCCCACTTGGCTTCAAGTTCCATAGTGTATACTCAAATGTGCTAATTGTGACCAAACTTGTGTTAAATACTACCAATTGACCCTTCCAAAAATCTAGTAAAGATTGCTCTAATATACACAAGGCTATCCAATCCGAAACCTATTTAAAATGTTCAAACATTAATTCAACTAGTTTCTTCCCAAAAAGACGCAGACGATCTGGTATAGATGCATATGGGTTCATTTTGAATTTTTGAAACTCTTCATATTTTTTTTTCTCATTCCCTACGCAAAATGCTATCCTCCCTAGAGATATTTTGTGGCGTCATTGGGACATTCTTGGTGACATCAAGATTTGCGTCTGAATCATTACTGAATCTCGCCCTTTGACAATGCATTATTCTACATTGTCCTTTTGCTCGACTTATAGCATCATTCCCATTTAGAGTAATTCGAGCATGTCCCCTTTCAACCATTGATTAAGTTCTACTCTGTCCATTGATTTTTTCTACTTCTGTGACATATATTGTCACATTAAATGGTAACCATTTTGTTTCCTTGTTCCCATTTACATGCTCGAATTACTCCAAGTGGGAGTGGTGCTATAAGTCGAGCAAATGGACAACGTAGAAGGATGCAACGTCAAAAGACTAGATTCAGTAATAATTCAGACTTATAGCTTGAAGTCATCAAGAATGACCCAAGGACGTTACAAAATATCTTTAGGGATGATAGAGTTATGCGTACCGAAGAATAAAGAAAATATGAAGAGTTTCAAAAATTCAAAATGTCCTTTTTGAGAAGAAACTGCCTGAATTAATGTTTGAATATTTTAAATACATTTCGGATTGGAAAGCCTTGTGTATATTGGAGCAATCCTTACCAGATTTTTGAAAGGGTCAATTGGCTAGTATTATTACAAATTTGGTCTCAATGAGCACATTTGGATATACAATATGGAACTTGAAGCCAAGTGGGAGGAAAAGGAAACAGTAACTAAGATTAAGAAATCTTGGTTACTAAAGACTTGTCCTAGACCCATATTAAGTCTGATAGTTCCTAAATCTCAGCTTTCTCGACTTTCTACCATAGATAAACTGCCTAAAATTATGGTTGAAAATCCTTGTCACACACGTAATGACAAGAAATTTGTGTAAATATAGACAGTAATATATGACTTGTAATTGTGTAAATTCTTTTATGAACATATGTTTGTTTATCTCTTTTGTTACATATAAATTTATTTTAATTGATATGTCTAACAAAATATTCTAGGAGGATAAGACTTAAAAATCTATGTGATTATAGTCTCAAATATTTTTTTAAATACATACTAAGTGATTTAATTTTGATTAAACTTTTAGTTCATAAATGATGATTGAAAACTTTGTTGACCTTTCGATTTTACATTAAGTGTGAAACCTTTATGGAAATTGATTTGTTTGAGCATGTTTATCACATTCATAAATTGTTTAAAGTAAATATTGATGAGTAAAATGTGCTTAATTTTCTCATTTAACGAACATGGCATCAAAGAGCATCATTGTTGAAAACAAGTGTGAGAAACTAAACGGTAAGAATTACGACATCTGGAGTCATAAAATGTAATATGTACTAGAAGAGAAAGATGTTCTTAAAGGTATCAACCACACTTTGGTTTCCCCAGAAGAGGATAATACTGCGCAACACATAAGAGATCTCGAAGCGTAGAATGCATGAAAAAAGAAAGATTTCACTGCACGTTGAATCATTGTGAGTTCAGTTGTTGTTGATCTCATTCACGAATGTGAGGGATACCCTACTGATGCCATGTGGGAACACTTACGAGAGATATATGGGTGGACTACTGTGACCCGCCTTAGACAGCTGACTATCAAATTTGATACCTATAAGAAGCGTCATGATCACACAAACAACACCTTAGGGTGATGTCTAACATGATAGCTCAACTTAAAAGTGTTAGTCATGTTCTCTCTGATGAGCAACGGGTTTAGGCAGTAATTCGCTCTCCAATAGTTTGAACATTTAAAGGTTAACTTAACCAATAATAATAGCATCAAAACGTTTTCTGATGTTCCCGTTATGTCGAGCTTGAAAACGAGCGACTTGGTGCTGCTAAAGTTGTACCTAGTGCCTATCTGGCAAAATCAAGTGGTACAAAGCTTTCAAGCTTCAAGCACAAGAAGAATTGGAAAAATGACGGAAAAGGTAAGAAGACTGAAATAGGGCCCTCCAAGAAAAAAACAAGCCAAATTCCCAAAAGGGAAAATAGTTTTTCAAGAAAAAGACGAGTAAGATGAAGTGATACAATTTCCATGTTCCAGGGTATTTTGCTCGAGAATGTCCCAAGCCGAATATAGTAGCATTTCAAAACGCATCTCTAAGTGTTATGTTTCTAGCACTCTTTTACTAACTAAATCTTATCCTATGTGGATTGTAGAATGAGGGGCCACTGGATATGTGAGTTGTGATTGAGAAGTTTTTGTGGAGCTCCGTCGAGTCTCACATGGATCAAGGTGGATATATGTAGGAAATAATGCAAATCTTGAAGTCAAAGGGATAATCACTTGCAAAATGAACTTGCTTGCAAAATGGACTTGCGTGGTGGCCGATCTTTGATGTTGCATGGCATCTTATATGCTCCAGAGATCATATGAAACTTAGTCTATATGTCTGTTCTTCTAGATCTTGGTTTCTGTTTAAAATTTAATCGCAATGGTGTTAGAATTACTCAAGACAATATTTTTTAAGGTTTTGGACTTCGTTATGATGGTTTTATAGTTTTAGATTGTAATCCTTCAACTTATGACTATTTTGTTGACTGTTGTGTAATGATATGTTATTCTAGTAGCAATGATGTTGATGTTATTACATGGCATGCAATATAAGGTCACGTAGGGCAAGACCAAATGAATAAATTGGCAAAGGAAGGACATTTAGGTTCTTTCTCCGAAATACAAAATGCCAACTTGTAAAAATTGTCTTGTCGGAAAGATTACAAACAAGTAAACCATTCGGGAAGCTTAAGAGAGTTGATTCCCCATTGCAATTAATCCATTCTGATATATATGGCCAATGAATCGACGCTTTGGTTATGTCGATTTGATTTCTGATAAATCTGAAGTGCTTGAATGCTTTAGAAGATGTATGGATGAAGTTGAGAATCAATTAGATAAAATTATAAAGACTTTAAGAACCTATAGAGGCCGTGAATATTTGTCAAAACATTTTAAAGAATTGTGTTATTGAAAAGACATTACCATACAACTAACTATTCTTTACACACCTCTAGTAGGGAACAAGACACACATACTTCCATTGTGCTGCATATGCTAAGACAATGGTGGAACCTGGAGTATATCTTCCCCCTTCTCTAGAGTTGAGAGGTTGCCTTTTCACAATTGAAAGTAAAGAGCAATGGAGCTTACTTTGATGCAATATCCACAAAGAAAGCCCATCAAAGGTAGTGGCACTGGTGATCAACCTGGTGGCAAGAAGAGGAGGCATGAACGTATGGCAATTACAGAAAGCCAAACTCGGAAGATTGTAACATATTTTTCTTGGGCCCTTCAAAATCTCTATCGCACCCATGATCCGACATGATTTAGGTGTGGATGTGGAATCCACACCTCACTTGGTTAACTTATGTAGGGTGCTTTGACTATACCTATGACCCAGAAGTATAGATTGATTGAGTATTTGGTTTAATTTTTTGGGTTTATGTTATATATATAGTTATATATATCTTATGCATAAAATATTAGGTGCTTACTAAGTTGCGCGGACTCTCTGTATTTGGTGTCGTTCCCGTCTCGATATGGGAGAAAATGGGTGCGCGGGATATGTTCGGGATACGGTCAACCAAGTTCGGATACTTTGACCGGAGTTCATCGACAAATTTGGGGGAAAATTTGAGATTTTGATTTCTCAAAATTAAAGATAAACGAATTTAAGTTAAGGGAAATGACATACCTTCAATATTATAGTACTTTTGTCTTATTTTGGCTGCTTCGCCTTTCAGAGAAACCAAGAATTCAAGGTCGTGTTCTGAGTTCGGATGGTAAACACTAGCAGTGATATAGATGGTGAGTTGCTGGAAGGCCTTGAATGACTTTATTTTTTTTCTTTTGAAGGAAGAACAAAGACATGATCTATTTTTTATAATTTTGAATTTTCTTAGCCGAATTCCTGCACCCGTATCCATACCTGGATACGCACCCCCATATCTTAAAAATATAAATTTTGCCGAATCCGATACTCGGATCCATACCCGTATCGGATACTCGCACCCGAGTCCGAGCAACTTAGGGTTTTTATAAGAAATTAAAGTTTATTAGTTTTAATTCAATAACTTTAACTAATCAAAATATATACTTATATATGTTGTAATATACATCTATTTCCGCACTCCAATACCCGTATCCGCACTCGATCCACCACCCTGATTCCTAGAATTATGTGATGAAGTATCTAGCCTCTAGATGCAACCCGTATCGAGTACCTGCACCCGAGTCTAAGCAACATAGTTTGTAACACGTGGTCCTTGTGAGAAGTGTGTAAGATGCTCGGATATGCTAGTAAACTGAAGTGCAATTAGCTCCACACATAAAGAGAAATGAAAAGATTTGAACTTATTTATTTATTTTGATGAAGAAAATATTGCACTTTTACCCATGTCTCTCTTCAAACATTCAAAATACTGATCATAGATGTCACGACCCAAACCGGAGGGCCGCGATGGGCACCAGATCCCACCCGTCGGGTACCGCTAATCGTACATTTACCACCTAATCTTCATTGATTACGGACTAAGCCAAAAGAAAACTACGTGAAATCTTTATACATAAAGCCAACATATGTAAATAAGTACCCATACCTAGGCCGACAAGGCCATACAGGACCACTATCCACAGGATACCTGTCTATAAGCCTCTAAGAGTAGCAACATCAAAGGTCGGGACAGGGCCCCGCCATACCCATAAATGCAAGCAAAAATGTACTGTACCGAAATTAGACCAACACTCCGAACAAGGGGAGTGCTCCAAAAATATGCAATCCACTAACGTGAACCGTCACCCTGCCTATGTGAACTTGCGGGCATGAAACGCAGTGTCCCCCGATAAAGGGGACGTTAGTATGACTGATGTACTGAGTATGTCAGGCATGAATAATAACATAACAAGATATAACAATAAACTGAAACAAGAATAACCGACCAACAATAATTATCTCTGAGGGTCCTAATACATATGCCTAAATGTCATACACAATGCAGTATACATATACATCAGCCTCATCGCCATCTTCCTCACCATAACAGCCTCTGTGGGCATCATACCATATAATGGTTAACGAATATATACATGATGCAAGTGCGGTATATATATGTTAGTGTTGCGGATCGTGCAACCTGTCCCAATAATCCATACATGCATCACAGACCGCTCTGGCTCTTTTGTGATAGTCTGTACCAGCTGCAGGTGGTGTGCGTATATAACGCCTTTCCCCTTCCCCATATCCCCTATATATATAATATTTATCATATAGTAGTATGTATAGCACCAGTGGTTCCAGGGTAATAAATGAATGCAATGCAAATGAAAATGCATGAATATCAGTAAAACATTTCCTGATTTTATCGGATGACAATAATATCCTTGCCCCTTTGGCTACATGGTGAATGTCAACACCTTTTCCGTATGTCTCAGTAAGGACTTAGGAACATATTTAGACATGCTTTTAGCATATGAATCAATAACATGAATATTCTTAACTACTAGGAGTAGAATAAATTATGGAGCAATATCACGGTTATATTTTGTTACATCGAACATGTCAAAAGGAAGAAATAATTTGCATTAACATACCTCGATTTCACTTAATAGCTAATCACGTTGGTACAAAATTGTTAATCCCAAACTACTAGAAAGGAACCATTTTTTTTTCTCTTCACTGGAACGAAGTAGATGCTAATGACAAGAAATTACTTCCCCTTCATGCACTGGTCGAAAAAACAAATGGGGCATAAGTGCTAATGACTATTTGCTAAAAAGAAAGGAAAGGAAATGAATTGTTGTGCTAATGACTATTTGCTAAAAAAAAGAAAGGAAAGGAAATGAATTGTTGTGCTAATGTTTCACTGTTAAAATGCCTCCCACTTAGCCAATGTTGGCGGTGGGAGGGCCTTTATTACTCGCCACATATTCCCCTAATTGCTTAGTCAATCGGTGAATAATCTCAAGGGGGTTACACGTTATAATGCTCCACTTACACTTGTCCCCTATTAAAAATAATCAATCCCACAATTAATCAATTATACACAATTAATTTCCGCTCCCCGTCATCACACTTGTTACGTCCATGTTTACTCCCTTTTATATATTAATCTCTTTATTAGCATACGTAAATATGATCCATTTATTATGAATCGAACAATTGGGCCCCGCACGTCGGAAATATCGTACACGTGCAATCTTAGTGCCAAGTATCATAAATTTCGTTAATGAAAGAGATATTGGTACGTAAGTAAAATGTTTGAGACAAATAATGATGGATGGTTATTTGCTAAATCACAAGTATTCCACGTTGGTAAACGAAGGAAGAATTGTGCGAGTGGTAAGATGGAACGGGTCGGAAAAGGGCCGCGGCGCCTGACTGGCAGTAGGCGTCGTCGGTTTTCTAGTTGAATTAGCGCCGCGACGCTAATGTGGCAGAGCCGCGGCGCTTCATTGGCAGTGAGTGCTTAACGAAAGTCCAAAAGTTTGGCTGATTATGGAGAGGTTTTGGAGCATTAACTTGACAGTTTTTCCTCCATAACTTAGCCATTATTTGGCTGCATTAGTTGATGGTTTAAAGGGCCATTACATGGCATTTAAATGACCATTACATGGAGTTGTGGTGTTGTGTTTATCTAATTGGTTGCTAAGTGTTTCAGGTGTTAAATTAACAGACGAAAGACTCTAACCGTTCGTATTCTCAGCGGATCTACAAGCCACAAGTGTAGCAGTTCATGTTCTTGTATTTCTGAATACAAGTTCTATATTTGAAGTTTTATTCAAGATCAAGATATTGACAACTTGTTGTCGTCCTCATTATTGTTTATCCTTTCGATCACTGTAATAGTTATTTACTATTCCCGTTGTTGCTTTACATATTCCAATAATTTTAAGACAAGATTGTATTCGTGTTCGAAAGATGTTGGTTGACAAGTGTGTGACCAAATCTGGATATGGTTCTCTCTTTGACGACAGTTACAAATATGTTTCCGTCAAAGGTGGGATCTCTAGATCTGATGCTGAACTTCAAGATACTGCTGATAGTCATGATAGTACAACTAAAGATCAAGGATGAGTTGGTGTCACCGCTCCCGATGGTGGTGGAAACAAGCGCCCACGAGAGGCTGAGGATGCCAACTGGGACAAGAGGAGAAGGCTGAAGATGATGTTCTATCATGTAGCCAAAGGCCTATATCTATCCCAAACAAAGGACCGAATTATGGTAAGGAGGATATGGACAATCAGTCTAACTGAAGTGGGCCAAAATCCAAAAGGTCTAAGTTAATTTATCCTTCCTTATCTATAATGTGTTTAGTTAATATTTGAATAAAAGTGTGTAAAGCAAGGCTGGGAATATGAAAGTGTTTTCATTAAAAACTTATATTCCCTACACTCTAAAATCAGATATTGAATCTCCTCCTTCCCGATTAAAGATTGGACTATTGTAAATAAAACTTAAAAGATCCGTTCTTTTGGGTGTAATTATTAAAAGTGTGTAAAGTATATTCGCACATACGAAGGATAGAGATCCACTTACTGTGCGAAAACTGTTACCACTTTTAAGTAAGCGCCAGAGATTTCCCTGGGCTCCAATAACAAGGGAAGAAGACAGAGATAATGGTTTATCTTAAGACGTTGAACCTGTCACCTATCTGACAGAAGATCCTTTAATTGATAGGATGATATTGGACACTCAGTCGTACAAAGCCTACGGGCAACTGGATGGGCCAGAATTTATTTGATAAGGATGATACTGGACACTCAGTCGTACAAAGCCTACGGGCGACTGGAGTGGGGCCAAAATTTATTTGACAGAAAAGTAATGGACACCTAGTGAGGTGGGCCAGAAGTTTCCAGGTCTTAAATGATCTGAAGGATAAAAGACAGGCAGAAAAGAAATTGGACGCTCAGTCTGCCAAAACAACTGGAGTGGGCCAGAGTATCCAGATCACATATGATCCGGTTACGCCATAACCACGGGCAAAAGGTTGTTCATGTGAAGCAACGTCACTTTTAATGTAGAAGGGGTTGGAGAGGTTGTCTTCAATAGAACTTCAGGGAATGGGATCACTCTAAAATGAGGTGATACATATCCCAAACTTGGTTTTAAGGATGGTGTTGGTCAAGCTATTTTGAGACTAGTACAACAGGTCTGTAATAACTAAGAATGATACAGTGTGTCTGTAGCTAAATGAATGATATATTTGTAATCCGTGCATCTATGCCATCATAGATTAAGACACGTTGAATAGAAAGTCATTCAAAAGCTAACAAAGTTGAGATTGTTGCCTTCTATCGACATAAACCCTCAAAATGAATGTGAGGTAGGTGAAGAGGCAAAATCACCTTTCCATTCCGTCAAAGGAATAGCGAAAGAAGCACCGCTCCTCTAGAACTTAGTCACATCTACATGGGTGATTTGAAGTTTGTACAAAAAAGAGGGGGGAGACAAGTACTTTGTGACCTTCATTGATGATGGTACAAAGTATTGCATCATTTGTTTGTTAAAAAGCAAAGATGAAGTTGTTGAAGCTGATAAGCGCTATAAAGTAGAAGTTGAATATCAACTAAGCCTACGGATTGAGGAATTCGTAGTGATATAGGGGGAGAATGTGAAGCATCGTTCATCAAACGACTGCTCATTACTCACCTCAGTCTAACGATGTTAACCAAACGCAAAGTCGTACGCCCAATTTATGTGGGGTAAGACGATCCTTACCGCTAATGCAATTCTCAATAGAAATACGCATAAGGATAAGGATAACCATCCGTGTTGTGATGTGGGGTGGCTTGGTAGAAGTTGGAATACCAAAAATAGGTCAAGTTGGACCTAAGACTGTAGATTGCATATCCACTGGATCTGCAAATAACAGTAGTGCTTATCGCCTCTTGGTGTCAAATAATGCTGAATTTTTTAAAGATAACTTTCCTTGAGAAGGAAAAAAGAAGTAATTGATCGAGGTTAACAAGAACCCGCGAGTGTCTGACTGTCCGGAATCAGACGTTCCAGAGCTACATGACTCGGAAGTTGCTGATTATCCGGAACATAATATTCCAGATCTACAGAACTCAGGTATTCTAGATGTTAAACCGAGAGGGGACAAACACTTATTCCAGGCCTTCTAGCTTGTATGGTTGAGAACGAACCATGGACAATTAACAAATAATTGTCATCTCCAGAAGCGCTACTTTGAAAAAAAGCTACAACGAGATAAATAGATTTCATCATATAGAACCATACTTGTGTAATGGTTGATCTTCCACCGGGAAAAGAATATTTGGGTTGTAAAAGTGGATACTCGAAAGTGAGTACAAAGTATATGGATCTACTGACGAGTATAAGGCCTCGGCTACTTGTACATGTGCTCCCCTGTGAATAACTTAACATTCAGGGCCATTGCAGTCTTGCGTGGCATGGATGTTGAAACAGCCTTCCTAACCGGAGAGTTGGAAGGGGAGGATCAGAGTTGGTTTGCTGGACTGTTGGGTTTCCTCCTGAACTTTCATTTTGATCCCTGAAATGTTTACATTTTGGTCCTGGAAGTTTCAGATAAAACAGAAACAATGAATTTGACAACATAAACATTGACTCTGAAGTTAGAAAGCCAACAGTTGAAAAAACCAACAGTCTGAAAGTGGAAGTCATAATGAAACAAAAGTCTCAATATGAAAGATATGTGTATCACAGATGACATCTTAGGAATTGGGATTTCTAAGACATCTAACGGACTGGTCTAACTACAAACTCAGTTGTGACAGTCTCGTTGAAGCCACCAATGGATATGAATCATAGAACTGATTGGAATCATGGTGCACCCATATATAAGGAGCGATATGCGCAGGTCATATGTAGTTCAATGTATTGTACACACTACAACCGACCTGATATCGACGTACAAAGCAGATCAGTTGAACTAAGGTTCACTCGTTATTTTGGAAATGATCTATAAAAGGCGTTAAGTTGGATATGGCGATATCTGAAATATTTGCTTATCTACGAATTATGGTATTCTGGATGTCCAGCAGTTCTGGAAGAACACAGTGATGCAAACTGGACATTAGATATGAAGAACACCAAAGCCACAAGTAAATGTGTATGGTGGGTCTTGGAAAATCCTCTAAGCAAACTTGCATCGGCCGATTCATGATGAAATCAAAGTTTATCACTTTAAACAAAGCATGAAAGAAGTTGAGTAAATTCATGACTCCTTAGAGGACGTCTCTTATTGGGAGAAACCCGTGCCTTCAGCAGTTATACAATGTGGCTAGTCGGTCGGCTTCAGGAAGGGCACGGATGACGGCGTCTGGACATATCTGTCGAATCTGTCGGAGATATGAGACCGTATGTCAGTTGATCATCACGGGTGTCACATCCTTGATTACTAATCAAAGGATATAGCAGACCCTTTAACTAAGGGACTACCCGAAGATTAAGAGTTCTGCCTGTCTAGGGGAATGGGCTTAAAAACCCAACCAATACGAACTTTTGCAGTGGTAACCCAACCATACTGACTGGAGATTCCAAGAATTTGGTTCAATGGAAAAACTAAGCTTCAAAAGGTTCAGTTGAGCGCTTCGGTGGAAGCAAGAGCACTTCGGATTATGATTTCTGTTTAAGAAACATGAATTCAAAGACGTTTCCGCGATAGACATTAAAGTGCTACCTGCATGGTGGGTAAAGGTTAAGCTTTCAAACATGTAACGATCCTCAAACAGTTGAGGTTAAGGTTGGGAAAACTTTTAATGATTCCTAACACTTGTGAAGTGGGGTATAGTAGGATACCTTGTAGGAGATCACCTATTTAAGTGCGAGGACATGCTGCCTCAAAGGAACGCACTTAAAAATCCAAGTGTGTCCACGGACATAACAGACAGAACAAAAGAAGAAATGAATAAATAGGAGGTATTGTGTTGGTACCGTTGTCTTGGCTTACATTAAACACTGACGGTTCAAGACATCACGTTCACCGCGCAGTAAGTAAGTCTGATGGTATTCAATTATGGAAGGTTCAAAGCGGAAGCTACCTCTCCTGATGCAATATCTTTTCACTGAAAGATTGCTAAAAGTAGGCACCTAGTGTGTGCACCAAAATCTCTTTCAAGAGGGGATTGTTGGAAATTTTAATAATGTGGAATTAAGTTTATCCCATTATTTATGACTCAGACAATTGGGCCCCGCACGTTAGAAATATCGTATCCACACACGTGCAATCTTATTGCCAAGTATCATAAATTTTGTTAATGAAAGAGATATTGGTACGTAAGTGAAATATTTGAGACACAGAATGATGGATGATTATTTTCTAAATGACAAGTGTTCCACATTGGTAAACGAAGGAAGGATTGTGCGAGTTGTAAGATGAAATGGGTAGGAAAAGGGTCGTGGAGCCGAGAAGGGTCGCGGCGCCTCCCAGACTGGGTCGTGGCGCCGGAGCGCCGCGGCGCTTGACTGGAAGTAAGCGTCGTCGGCAGTGAGTGCTCGACGGAAGTCCAAAAGTTTGGCTGATTATGGAAAGGTTTTGGAGCATTAACTTGGCAGTTTTCCTCCATAACTTAGCCATTATTTGGCTGCATTAGTTGGTGGTTTAAAGGGTCATTACATGACATTTAAATGACCATTACATGGGCACTTGAAGGGACTATCTTGCACACCTATAAATTGAGGCCTTTGGCTCAATTCTATAGATGAAGAGAACATATATGGACCATGAACAGAAAAATAAGTTAACAACACCACAAAGAGATCAGATTTTCCTGATATCAATCCTTCTCTTAGCAATCTTCATTATTCATGTTCTTCGCTGAGATCATTTGTGTAGGCTTTGCACACTTGATAGTTTGTTATTTCATCTTGGGAGACTATTGTCCACACTTCCGTAAAACCTATATACGGGGGCAATTTTGTCTTAAATACAGAGAGCCATCTCTCGACTCAGTTGGTGGTGTTGTCTTTATCTAATTAGTTGCTAAGTGTTTCAGGTGTTAACTTAACAGACGAAGGACTCTAACCGTTCGTATTCTCAGCGGATCTACAAGCCACAAGTGTTGCAGTTCATGTTCTTGTATTTCCGAATACAAGTTCTATATTTGAAGTTTCATTCAAGATCAAGATATTGATAACTTGTTGTCGTTCTCATTGTTAGTTATCCTTTTGATCACTGTAATAATTATTTACTATTTCCGTTGTTGCTTTACATATTCCAACACGTTTATATTGTATAAATAAAATACTTAAGAGTACAAGAAGAAAAATGGCAAAATAAGTCTTAATTAAGACAAATAAAATAAATATGTCCTATTAAAGTCCTATCAGTGACTATAAAACCATGCATAAATAAAGCTAATAAAAGGTAACAAAAATTGCTTCAATTAATGGAAGGAAATATTCCAACATCTGTTGGACTACTTATTAGGTTAACATTTGCTCCAAAGTTCCAGGCCAGCAGCTCATATATCATGCTAACAATGCTAATATTGTAAGGGAAACTATTGAAGAGGAACTAATAAAAGCCAGTGATGAAGTCTTGCTAATACAATATTGGTAAAGTTGAAGAGTCAAGAATTATCAATTCATGGTCAAGTGGCTAAGTTTATCGTGATGGAGGAAGCAATTATGCCCTTCTTAATGCCAAAATAAAGAGTAATGAACTTCAGACAAGCAATACTTTTTTCCCTATTGCTTTGAACCAACATCCATTAAGGTCTTTTAAAGCATGGAGGACAAAGACAACAACAACAACATGCCCAGTGAAATCCCACAACATGGGGTCTGGAAATGGTAGAGTGTACGTAGACCTTACCTCCACATTGGTAGGTAGAGCAGCTGTTTCTGGTAGACCCTCGGATCAAGACAAAGCATAATCACAAGCAAAGCAAGCAAGGCAAAGCAAAATAAGAGAAACGGTCAGACTTAGAAAGGGAATTAAAGCAGTATGGACAGTATGAACATGCTGATAACAAAATCGAATACGCCATGATAACGCATTCTAACAATAGTAAGCAATAGCTAACACAACAAAATAAGATAAAAAAGTACACTAAAGAATACATAGCAACAGAAATCAAACAACAGGGACTATAAAGCAATATTGCGCCTATAAGTGTGATAGACTAATCGAGCCTACGGTAATAACACTACAACTATCATTTTGTAAGCATAAGTAGGACTACGCTCGCCTACCTACTACCCTTCTACCCTAATCCGTGTCCTCTACAACCCCCTATCTAAGGTCATGTCCTCAGTAAGTTGCACCTGCGCCATATACCGTCTAATAACCTCTCCCCAATACTTCTTCAACCTACCTCTACCCCTCCTGAACCCGTCCATAGCCAACCTCTCACACCTCCACACTAGGGCATCTGTGTCTCTCCTCTGCACATGCCCGAACCATCTTAACCTAGCTTCCCACATCGTATCCTCCACCGAGGCCACTCCCACTTTATCTCGGATATCATCATTTCTAATCTTATCTCTCCTTGTATGCCCATACATCCATCTCAACATCCTCATCTCCTCAACTTTCATCTTGTGTATGTGCAAAGTCTTGCCTAGCCAACACTCCACCCCATAAAACATAGTCGGTCTAACCACCACCCTATAGAACTTACCTTTATGTTTTGGTGGCACTTTTTTGTCGCACAAGACTCCAGATGCGAGCCTCCATTTCATCCACCCTGCCCCAATACGATGTGTGACATTATTACCAATCTCTCAATTCTTTTGGATAATAGACCCTAGGTACTTGAAGTTTTCTTTCTTTGGAATGACCTGAGTACCAAGCCTCATTTCCACGCCTGTCTCAGGATCGCTCCCGTTGGTGAACTTGCACTCAAAATATTCTGTCTTAGTCCTACTCAACCTGAACCCTTTACACTCCAGAGTCTGTCTCTAAACCTCCAGCTTAGTGTTTACTCCACTGCGAGTCTCATCAATCAGGACTATGTCATCTGCAAATAACATACATCATGGTATCTCCTATTGGATTTATCGCGTCAGTCCATCTATCACTAGGGCAAATAGGAATGGGCTAAAAGCTGATCCCTGGTGCAGCCCCATCATCACTAGAAAGTGCTCCGAGTCTCCTCCTCCTGTCCGTACCCTAGTCTTGGCTCCATCATACATATCTTTGATCGCCCTAGTGTACGCCACAGGTACACCTCTAACTTCCAAACATCTCCATAGAACTTCCCTAAGGACTTTGTCGTATGCCTTCTCGAGGTCGATGAAAACCATATGTAAATCTTTCTTCCCCTCCCTATATTGCTCCACCAACCTCCTAATAGGATGAATGGCTTCAGTAGTCGAACGCCCCGACATGAATCCAAGCTGATTCTCGGAAATAGACACGCCTCTCCTCACCCTAATCACCACGACCCTTTCCGAAACTTTCATAGTGTGGCTCAGCAGCTTGATACTCCTACAGTTGTTGCAACTCTAGCTATCACCTTTGTATTTATACAAGGGAATCATTGTACTACACCTCCATTCTTCAGACATTCTTGCATCTTAAAAATGAAGTTAAATAACTCAGTTAGCCACTCCAAACCTGCCCTGCCTACGCTCTTCCAAAATTTAACTGGAATCTCATCAGGCCCGATCAGTCATCCCCTGCGCATCTTGCAAACAACACATTTAACATCCTCAACCTTAATGCTTCTACAATACCCAAAATCTCGGTACCTACCAGAATGCTCCAGATCTCCCAGCACAATGTCTCTATCTCTTTTTTCGTTCAAGAGTTTATGGAAGTAAGACTGCCACCTCCGCCTAATATGTGCTTCCTCAACCAGTACTTTGGCGTCCTCGTCCTTGATGCAACTCACGTGATCCAAGTTACGGGCCCTCGTCTCCATTGACTTGGCTAGTCTGTACAACTTTTTATCCCCGCCTTTCTCCTTTAATTCCACACAGGCGTTCAAAAGCCGTAGTTTTTCCCGCCGTAACCGCTAGCTTTGCCTCCTTCCTCGCCATCTTATACAGTTTCCTATTTGTCCACTTTTCCACCTCATTCTTGCGTTCTACCAATTTCACATACGCCATTTTTTTCGCTTCTATCCTCTTTTGAACTTTACCATTTCACCACCAGTCCCCTCGATGCCCACCATGGTCACCCTGCGAGGCCCCTAACACTTCTCTAGCTACCTCCCGAATACAACTGGTCATCCTGTCCCATATATCGGTCGCATCCCCACTACTCCCCCAAGCCCCTTGGCCATCAACATCTCCTCCATCTTATTTGCATTAGCCATGGTCAAACTCCCCATTTGATTCTTAACCTGTCATCCACAACCCTCTTCTTCTTCTCCAACTTGATCTCTAAATCCATCACCAAAAGCTTATGTCGGGTTGTAAGATCCTCCTTCAGAATAACCTTGCAGTCTTTACAAAGACCTTTGTCAACTTTCCTAAGGAACAAAACGTCTATCTGAGTCTTAGCCACCGAATTACGAAATGTCACCAAGTGTTCCTCCTTTTTCAGGAACCTCGAATTGGCTATCACCATCCCACAAGATCTAGCGAACTCCAAAAGTGAGACGCCTTCCCCGTTCCTGTCTCTGAGTCCAAAGCCTCCATGCACGTCGTTATAACCCCCGGAAGTGACCCGATATGTCTATTGAAATTCCCTCATACAAATAACTTCTCAGTGGGTGATATATCTCCCACCACTTCATCCAAATCCTCTCAAAAGCGTTTCTTCTCCTCTTCATCCAAGCCCGCCTGCGGCGCATAGGACATGAAGGACAAAGAAAGGCCTATAAATGAAGAAGCTATGGAGAGGGGGAATGTGAATGCCATGTGACATTTAGAACCATTTCTGTATGAAGGTGATTAGATGGGCAAACTGCAATTCCCAGCATAGCCTTGAAAAGATCTCAGGTGTGATGAAATTATAGATGGTTTCTAGTGTGAGTGCTCAATAGCTGATAACCCAAAGTTCATACTCATTAGTCATCAGTTAACACACAATCACTATTGAGAAGCAAAATAAATTTACATATTAGCTAATACTTTGGATGCCTAGATGTTGAATGGTATATATTTTACCAAGTATTATGTCATTTGCACTATATCGATTTCTTACCATCCTCTCAAATTTGTTATCAAACTGTATTAAAAAAATAATATGAAACAGAATCTGGAAAGAATGGGAAATAAATTCGAGCCCAATGAATTCACAGTGTACCCTTAAGAAAAATATTCCCCTCAATGAATCCTCCCAGAATAGAATGAAATAAACTAACCAGTGTAGCGAGCTCAACGGACGGCAGCGATCACACACAAAATATATTTGAAATGCAGAAAAAATGAAGAAGATAATCAGAATTTTTGTAAGGAAAATTTGATGGACTGGTCAGGTTTTTATAGCCATCGGGTTGAGTTGAGGGGAAAGGTGCAACTCAAAAGTTGCAACCTTGCTGAAATGGAACTAAATTATTCTGGGAAAATTAAAACGAAAACGGTCAGATTTGGAAACTTATTAATACTTAAATAATTAAAAATTAATAAAAGTATTTGGTCCAAAAAGTTATTGTCACGACCCGACCCGACGGGCCGCGACTAACCGCCCTAATGACGTCATTATACTAACCTGTCACATATAATCCAACTAACACTTAATGAGTCTGAAATCCGTCAGCATAACGCCGCAATAGCAACATATGCTAGGGAGGCAAGCCGACAAGGCTGCCAACAGATACTAACGTATATACATGGAAACACCCCAACACAGAATACAATAGCATGACTGACCAAAACAGAGTCATAACCCTTACATAAGTACAACCCACCACTGTCTACAGACCTCTATAAGAATAATAACGACATATGATGGGTCAGGGCCCCGTCGTGCCCCTAAATACAAACATAAGTATAAAAGAGGTTCGGTACCAAAATGACAAAGCCGTGGATCAAAGGTGCTTTCCAACCTGCTGAGTAGGAACCTAGGCCTGAGGTTCACCAAACTGAAAACATGTACCTGCGGGCATGAAACGCAGCCCCCCGATGAAAGGGGGGTCAGTACGAAATATTGTACTGAGTATGTAAAACATGAAGTTGTAAAAAAGATCATAAGTAGCCAACAGAAAACAAGAGATCAGTATAAAAATCAGGATCCAAATCCAACTGTGCCATAAACCATAAAAGTCAGCTGTGCCTTATAAAAATGAGAGTCAAGTCAAGAAAACATGTATGCCTGTCCATATACATATATATCCCTGTAACGTAACTCGGCCCACTAATGCAGGACTCGGTGGAATCATATCATAACCCGGCCCATGCTGGGACTCGGTAAAGTCATATCTCATCTATGGATCCATCCTACGTAACCCAGCCCTCTACTGAGGGTCTCGGTGAAAAATGCAAGGCTGTGCACGAATCATAACCCGGCCCGGGACTCGGTGAGGTGATGTAGTAACACTTAGCACGAGTAGATATCATGAGTAACCATATGCAAGTAAACATTTTCATTTGACTCTCAATAAATTCATTATAACAATGTCATAATACTCTCCTTGCTGAAAAATCATAGGCACTTCTCATAACAATCCTCTTTAGGAATTAAACTGTATAAGAATTAAGTATGTCCGTCGTACTTTCATTAAATCATGCCAAAAAGAAAGAAGTAAGGGTTTTACATACCTCTTAGACGAACTAATCAACTCAGTATTAGAGTATGCATCGTTTTAGAACTTCAACCTTGTTGTCGAATTTATCTAAGTTCTTTGGGTCCTTGTAAGCTATATGAATGATTATCTACATCATACGGACGAATTTCATCACAATTGAATCAACATATTAAAAACAGATTCAGTGGGACATTCACCTTGAACGCGTAGAACCTAATTCCTTCTATATCGAAATCTATGTAAGTAGTGAAACATCCAACTCTCTTAATCCTCCTTCTTATACTACTACAATCTCCAAAACAGTACCACAATTTCACATGCAATCCCAGTAACTCCCAATTACAGCAGTCCTAACGATACCCAACCCAAATTCGCATTTTTCGACAATCGTCTTTAGAACTAATAGCAAGAATCAAGTCTAGAACTTGTACAAACTTAGAGAATAAGGAAGATTACCTCTCTTAAACGCAGTGACGAGTGTCGTCGAACCTGTCATCCCAAACAGCTTCCGACAAAACTGAAACAGAATCCCAAAATCGATTCGCGCCAGAATCCCTTATCATTCAAGGTTTCTTGTTTAGCTTCTGAGTTTCTAAGCTCGTTCTTGGCTTCGATTCTACTGGAATCAAAGCCCAGAACACCAAGAATTCTCCCTCCTTTGGGTTAAATGGAAACTCCTGAAAATCCCCAATTTTTTATCGAAAATTTCATAAACCCACCAACTGAGGCTTTACTTCTTCTGCCTGGAGTGCAACACATCGTTATCCATGGAAAGGTTCCTACAGATTCTTGATGAAGATGAAGGTTGAAGAGATGGAAGTGAAGAAATGGAAAAAAATGGAGAAGAAGGGTTTATGGGCTGGTATCGGTCGATCGGTTTGGGGCTTGGTCACCCCCAAATCGTTTATAAAATCCCACTTACCAAATCCCACTATAAATTGTCCCCTCCCTAATTAATATCCCACAATTAATTAATTATATACACAATTAAATTTCCGATCTCCAATTATTTAAATCCCGACGATTACTAAAATCCGCATATGTCAATATCGTAATTCCTGTACTAAAATACCAGTCTATACTCTCTTCGGGGACACACAATTATTATTCAACTCCGTCGTCACACTTACTAAATCCCAAAATTATTTCGGGATCACGCCCTTTTATATACTAATCCTCTTATTAAGATACATAGGTCCTGGTCTACTCACCTACGTTATGAGTTCAACCGCTACCCGAAAATACGGGGTGTTACATCCTTCCCTCCTTAGAAACATTCGTCCTCGAATGTCGGTACGACAGTTCTAACCTTTGACACCATACAAAAAGAATACATCAATTGTTATTCCAATTCATCAAAAACAAGGGGTACGCCATTCAGGGATTAAGTCAGACTATCTTTTAAACTGTGAGGCGGTACATATCAATTTATAACTACTTCTAAAGAAATAGACTCAAGTTTCATATGCGAACCAAAATAAACACATGGTGACTACATTCTTTAAATTCAAACAATAGGTAAAGGAGGTAGAAGGTCCTAATATCTAATTTTAGAGTTCTATACGCAACATAGTTATTTATAATAGCTCACACATCAATACAATTAGCCATGTAACTATTTTTATACTATTTTAGGTGATTCTTTTATTGCACTGGTCTTGGGCTATAGTGCAGCAACACAACTGCTGATTTTTCACTCTGCCTCTGCCCAAAATTTTGCAGCAACAGCTGCTTCAAAATAAAGGCAGCAACATGTGTTTATGCAGAGCATCACTTCTACCAAACTGCAGCAGTGATTACAGTAGCAATAACAGCAAAACAGCAGGCCAATTAGCAGCCAAATAGCAGCCAAATGGTAGCCAACCAACAACAGCAAGTGAGCTCAACAACAGTCAAAATATCAGCCAGAACAACAGCTAAATAATAGCAGAAACTGAGCTCAAATAACAGCCAAAATATCAGCCACAACAGCAGCTAAATAACAACAGAAACTGAGCTCAAATAACAGCCAAAATATCAGCCACAACAGCAGCTAAATAACAGCAGGAACTGAGCTCAAATAACAGCCAAAATATCAGCCAGAACAGCAGCTAAATAACAGCAAAAACTGAGCTCAAATAACAGTCAAAATATCAGCCAGAACAACAGCTAAATAACCAGCAGGAACAGAGCTCAAATAACAGTCAAACATCAGCCAAACAGCAGCTAAACATGGTAGATAACTGCATCAGAAAATAACCATTATGCAACTAATGGAACACAGCCATTAGTAACCAGAAACTGGAATTACAGACAGCAGTGATTACAGTAGAAAATAACATCAAAATAGCAGCCCAACAACAGCCTTAAAGTATAACCAAATAGTCCTAACAACAACTATAAATGAGGCAGAATGTAGCAATTTTTTTTGCATTTACAGCACAGTAGATTAGCAGCCTTTTCAGCACCATAGGGCAGTCCCCCAAGGCTATATGTGCAGCAAACTAATAATAACAACCAACC
Source organism: Anisodus acutangulus (assembly GCA_029783415.1). NCBI lineage: Eukaryota > Viridiplantae > Streptophyta > Magnoliopsida > Solanales > Solanaceae > Anisodus > Anisodus acutangulus. The sequence goes on along the minus strand of CM056490.1, from coordinate 25,093,314 downwards.
AGAATTTATCTCAAAGGTAACAACAGCCTCCCAAATTTACTGCAGCCCAGGGCAGCAAGACCTCAGGTAACAACAAGTGGTAAACAAGCAACAACTATAACTCGGAATCCAGTATTTTAAGAGCCACATAAATCTTAACAAAGGATGTAGATAACTAGGAGAGCACAATATGCTTGAAAATAGGATATTTGAGGCTGAAAAAGAGCAGCAATATCTGTCACAACTGAGGCAACAACCTATGTTTAGAGTGCCACAGGGACAGTAGTAGCAGCAGCAAAACAGCAGCTAATCAGCAGCAACAAGACTAGTCTAAACATGCTAGACACTTCATAGACAAGCTGGTCCTTAGGAAACATAAAAACAAGTAACTAAATGCAACCTACTCTGGTTAGGTATGCAGAAATAGGGCTTAACCATGCTGAGTTTAACAACATTTGAGGCATGAAGTTAACTGACATTGTATGTGTACAAGTCTGAAATTAGCACCTCGTGCTTTATTTTAACTGCACATGTTAACGTTAAACTACCGCAACACCTTCATCCACATATATTCACTTAGGTCAGTTTTATCTAATTAAACAGGCTCCCAAACTGTCATTTTACCACTACTTTAAGCATAAACAGTCTGCATATTTAGGGGTCAAAATAGATGCATTAAGAGGCTGCATACCAACAGTTCACATAAGCAGAATTACAGGGTTCAGAAGAATTTTTTTGAATCACCCCTTTAAAGGCTATCATGCTGAAATTAGCCTAAGTTTATCATTTTAACTTGTTAGGAACACATGTCTACTAGCATAGTGGTTCTAAGCTTTTATTCCTAACTTATACATGCACTTAAACTAGGTGGATTGGTTTACACATTGGCAATGATAACATGGATACATGAATGGGTGCAGAAATACTCTTTTCTAGGTATTCATAACATAACTTCAAAGTTCAGACCACATAAAGTTCAAGTTACAAGAACATAGATACAACAAGTACATACCTAAGAAAACAAATTATGAACTAAACTTCCCTTTGGACATATCACAACCTCTTGGGTTAGTGTTAAGCTCATAAGGTCCAATAATAAACTAAAACAAGTCCTTTGGTTTAAAAAAAAATTCCAGTTTATATCACAGTATGTATCCATAGAAGTAACAAGATATTAATAGCACAGACAGGACATCATGTAGTCATAATTGAAGCTAAACATGTCATTGGAGACCACATTGTAGGCTACATCATTTCAAATTATTGGATACCACATGGAAAAACCAAAAACAATAAGATAACATATCCTCTAAGCTTATACTCAACAAGGGTTACTATTGTAATTATATGAAAAAATGTAATAGAAGCCACACCGGTCTTTTTACTATAACCAATAAGTTATAGGTTACTCCTAACTTTAGGTTAGATTCATATCAAGTCAGAATTGTCTCCAACAACACTAATCACTCCAAAATCAATCCAAACAAGGTTATTATCGCTTAACTTATGCATACAATAGTTTAAAAGTCATTTCATGATCCAACTAAAATTTCACCAGACTATACAACAACCTTATCAATCAACATACAAAATCCACCTATTCCTTTTGATTAACCAAAGAACATATAACCATTTAGGCTCCTAAACTACCCTTCAGATCACGACAGTACTTAAACAAGACACACATCCATTTCAAAGTCATTAGGTGATCCTATCATAATTATAACAACATTCTTATGCTAAATCTTAGTTCCTTTATTATAGGCAGATAAATAAATAAATAAAAGCATTAAGCCCTTCAATCATTTTCATACCAAATGTGACCTTTACAACCAACATAGTCATTATGTAAGCATAATTTTTAACTTCAACAACTGGTGTTTAATTAACATAACCTGTGTAGTTGAGTCATGGATTAATCGAACATAGTGTCTAAGAGGTTTAATATACTTCTCAAGCCACTATAGCAACATACCGAAATAATTTGTTCAGTTAACCAGGGGAACAAACCTCATGTTCATGTATTAAGCATACTAAATTAGTACATGTGCTAATGATGGTTTAACCTAACATACTATGGACACCACAGGACCTAAGCAATCTAAGAGGGATTACACTGGACTAAAACTAGTATACCAATTACTTCAAAGTCATTTAAACGGATCATACAAGGTCAAATAACCCTTAAACTTAACAAGACAACCACTTAACACACAAATAATCGTCGCACAATTCTCTAACAGTGTTTTCATCAACTGAACATGCTAGACATTACTAGAGTAGTCACAAATAGCCACAATATTCACATATATTACATAATGCTTGGCATAATATATTCAAGGTTTTATAGTTAACTTAAATAAGTAAACCGTCTATTGCAGCAGCAAGTCATTCCTGGAATTATGTAAATACTCAATTTTCCACTTCCTTAAGAAACTAGTGACAACATGTTTAGCATACTAATCTATTCCCTATTTAAGAGATAAAACGCAGTCTTGGGTTATTAGAACATTTTGCATTCTACATTAAGATACGCAAAGACAATTACAGGGGAAATCTTGATCAAACATAAAAGATATCTAGGCAAGTCTAATTAACTGTTTAGAGGTAGTCCCACTGAGCAAAATTGGCGAAGATAGGTTCAGTGATTTATACTCAACCCACATACTGTACAGGGACATTAACAGACCACCCTAAGAAGTAGGACCAAGACAGAATACATTTATACATAACATAGATAGCATAACTCATAAGAAAAGCTGGAACACATTAACTTAAACAGGGTAATATTACAACATGTAGAGGACCATCTACTCCCAAGCCCCATCCACAAGTAGGACAACCCGTTAACGACTATCAACTACCTGCTGAACTAATTTCAAGGACTTATCCAGACAATTTGCTCCAGAGACAACAAACCTTACATGTACAATAGCAGCAATTCCAATTTTTGGCATATCTCATATTCCTTTTCATATAAACATAAGCATACCAAGGAGTCATCACAACTAATAGACTCCACATATACCATGTACTTTAACCCAGATCAACATAAAATATTTTACTCAAGAAGGCCTTGTATATCTAAGGTCTCAACGATTATCTAATATTCTAAGAGTCTCAAGTATTCCATGTCCCAAACTTACATTATTTCTTCCCGTATACTAGTAAGATAGTTTCTCATAACCTCGAATTCGTATTGCCCTTCTGGCGGCTGTCGTTTTCTTTGGAGGCATAGCTGTAACACATTAATACGTCGGAGAGGGAATAACCTAATAACATAGCTCTATCGAACGATCTTAGAGTAAGAAGAATAGAAACCAATCCTAAATGTCCGGCAGCCTCCTGCGTATAAGTATGGTGCACAACATACCCATACGCAAGACTCTACTAGACACGGTCTGTAGACATTCCGAGGACTAACTGCTCTGATACCACTTTTGTCACGACCCGACCAGACGGGCCGCGACTAACAGCCCTAATGACGTCATTATACTAACCTGTCACATATAATCCAACTAACACTTAATGAGTCTGAAATCCGGCAGCATAACGCCGCAATAACAATATATGCTAGGGAGGCAAGCCGACAAGGCTGCCATTACCCCCGAATATACTTGTCTCCTGAGGAGTCACAACTAGCCAACATAATATAACAGACAAGCCGACAAGGCTGCCAGCAGATAATATAACAGGCAAGCCGACAAGGCTGCCAACAGATACTAACGTATATACATGGGAACACCCCAACACAGAATACAATAGCATGACTGACCAAAACAGAGTCATAACCCTTATATAAGTACAACCCACCACTGTCTACAGGCCTTCTATAAGAATAATAACGACATATGACGGGACAGGGCCCCGTCGTGCCCCTAAATACAAATATAAGTCTAAAAGAGGTTCGGTACCAAAATCACAAAGCCGTGGATCAAAGGAGCTTTCCAACCTGTTGAGTAGGAACCTAGGCCTGAGGTTCACCAAACTGAAAACATGTACCTGGGGCATGAAACGCAGCCCCGAGAAAGGGGTCGATTTAAATAATGTACTGAGTATGTAAAACATGAAGTTGTAAAAGAGATCATAAGTAGCCAACAGAAAACAAGAGATCAGTATAAAAATCAGGATCCAAATCCAACTGTGCCATAAACCATAAAAGTCAGCTGTGCCTTATAAAAATGAGAGTCAAGTCAAGAAAACATGTATGCCTGTCCATATACATATATATCCCTGTAACATAACTCGGCCCACTAATGCGGGACTCGGTGGAATCATATCATAACCCGGCCCATGCTGGGACTTGGTAAAGTCATATCTCATCTATGGATCCATCCTACGTAACCCGGCCCTCTACTGAGGGTCTCGGTGAAAAATGCAAGGCTGTGCACGAATCATAACCCGGCCCGGGACTCGGTGAGGTGATGTAGTAACACTTAGCACGAGTAGATATCATGAGTAACCATATGCAAGTAAACATTTTCATTTGACTCTCAATAAATTCATTATAACAATGTCATAATACCCTCCTTGCTGAAAAATCATAGGCACTTGTCATAACAATCCTCTTTAGGAATTAAACTGTATAAGAATTAAGTACGTCCGCCGTACTTTCATTAAATCATGCCAAAAAGAAAGAAGTAAGGGTTTTACATATCTCTTAGACGAACTAATCAACTCAGTATTAGAGTATGCATCGTTTTAGAACTTCAACCTTGTTGTCGAATTTATCTAAGTTCTTTGGGTCCTTGTAAGCTCTATGAATGATTATCTACATCATACGGACGAATTTCATCACAATCGAATCAACATATTAAAAACAGATTCAGTGGGACATTCTAGCGAACACCTTGAACGCGTAGAACCTAATTCCTTCTATATCGAAATCTATGTAAGTAGTGAAACATCCAACTCTCTTAATCCTCCTTCTTATACTACTACAATCTCCAAAACAGTACCACAATTTCACATGCAATCCCAGTAACTCCCAATTACAGCAGTCCTAACGATACCCAACCCAAATTCGCATTTTTCGACAATCGTCTTTAGAACTAATAGCAAGAATCAAGTCTAGAACTTGTACAAACTTAGAGAATAAGGAAGATTACCTCTCTTAAACGCAGTGACGAGTGTCGTCGAACCTGTCATCCCAAACAGCTTCCGACAAAACTGAAACAGAATCCCAAAATCGATTCGCGCCAGAATCCTTTCGCATTCAAGGTTTCTTGTTTAGCTTCTGAGTTTCTAAGCTCGTTCTTGGCTTCGATTCTACTGGAATCAAAGCCCAGAACACCAAGAATTCTCCCTCGTTTGGGTTATATGGAAACTCCTGAAAATCCCCAATTTTTGATCGAAAATTTCAGAAACCCACCAATTGAGGCTTTATTTCTTCTGCCTGGAGTGCAACACATCGTTATCCATGGAAAGGTTCCTATATATTCTTGATGAAGATGAAGGTTGAAGAGATGGAAGTGAAGAAATGGAAAAAAATGGAGAAGAAGGGCTTATGGGCTGGTATGGGTCGATCGGTTTGGGGCTTGGTCACCCCCAAATCGTTTATAAAATCCCACTTACCAAATCCCACTATAAATTGTCCCCTCCCTAATTAATATCCCACAATTAATTAATTATACACACAATTAAATTTCCGATCTCCAATTATTTAAATCCCGACGATTACTAAAATCCTCATATGTTAATATCGTAATTCCTGTACTAAAATACCAGTCTATACTCTCTTCGGGGACACACAATTATTATTCAACTTCGTCGTCACACTTACTAAATCCCAAAATTATTTCGGGATCACACCCTTTTATATACTAATCCTCTTATTAAGATACATAAGTACAACGAAAATTTTCCCGGGTCCGGGTCTACTCACCTACGTTATGAGTTCAACCGCTACCCGAAAATACGGGGTGTTACAGTTATCAATAAATCATTTGACGAAATTCAAATCAAAAGCCGATTGACGACGACGCGAGGGGAGACTCTGTGCTCAATTGTTTATAAGCTAGAAAATGTGCTTCTATATATAACCACACAATTTTGCTTTGCCCCCACCAATGAGTAACAAAGTTCACTTGTAAAAAATAATTTTATTCAAATTTTATTTCCCTCTTTTTTTTCTTCCCTCCATTTCCTATTCACCTTAACACTTCAACCCAACAAAAACTTAGTAATCTTTGCGCTTAAATTTCAAATTCTAATCTAATTCTTGACACGCTACTTCAGCCGAACTTGCTTAGTGTACTAAAATAACTAAATTAGCCATCTCTGTAGAACAAAAACAATTTTTTTCTTCAACCAAGCGAAGAGGTAAATAATAAAGATGAAACTTTACTTGAAAAAAAAGAAGAAGAGAAATGGAAAGGACAGCCTTACCCTCAGCAACAAGTTTGACACCTTCCTCCAACCCTTGTTTAGAAGTAAAGTAAAGACCTTAGAAACCAAGCCCAGCTCTTTAGCTTCGGAACCGGTAAACCTGCGACCCGTTAAAGCCAACTCCATCGCATATCCAAACCCAATAATACTTGTAAGCCTCTGAAGTGTCCCGAGATCAGCGGTAATAGCTAAATCCACCTCTTTCACCGAGAAAAATGCATCAGAACAATAAAACCTAATATCACATGCAGTAATAATATCAATAGCACCAGCGATACATGCGCCGTGGACTGCCGCAATCACCGGTTTACGGCAACACTCTATGGAAGTAATAGCCTCTTGTAGGAACTTGATGTGTCGCCGGAGCCTCTCGACTTTGCGGCCGCAATCGGTTTCTTGTAGGCCGTAGGATAGGGTTTGGAAGTCAATACCGGAGCAGAAGTGCTTGCCGGAACTGGCGAGGATGATGACGGCGACATTAGGGTTTTGATCAAGTGAGGAGAGGGCTTTAGGGAATTCAGTGAAGAAGTCACGTGACAGAGCATTGAGCTGCCCGGGTCGATTCAGGTATAAGTAGTAGACCCCAGAATTTGGGGATATTTGAATGATTTTCGGCCAGGCAGTTTGGCATGACGAAAAGAATGATCCTAGGTTGGTCAAAGTTCAAGGATTCCCCTTGGAAGCAAGGAATCCCAGAAAACATGGTAGTGCTCTCTATTTTCTTTTCAACCTTTTATCTTCAGTTCTTGATTCCCAAGCACTAAGAACAGAATGATAGAGATAATAATACCTCAATACAATGAAAGCATTCTATACTGATAATCAGAATCCACACAAGCTGTAAAAGAAATGTTTATAACCTACTCCAACTGTTAAACCAATTCTCTTTTGGACATGATATTGGTTTCTTCATGTTCTCCCCATTTTCCCCTTTTGCTAAGAAGTTTGATATATCTATTTATTTCCTTTTGGGTGTTTACAAAAGACTGGAAACTTGACCTTAAGTAAAAACGTGGATTTCAAGCTTATGAGTAGAACATAAATTGTATGTAGAGTTCCTGTTTGAAAAAATTATATGCACTTCAGAGCATTTAGGAAAACCAGCCAAGAACAGCCCAAATGTAAGCACACAAATTAAAGAGACACACCTCTGCAAGAAGAAGACCTATTCGATTATCTGACATTGATAGTGTAAAGAATAGATCTTGGATCTAACCTAACCCCAAAAGCTAGTTTATAGGGTGATGATTGTCCAAGTCCATATAAGGAGTCCATGTTTTCATTTCATATCTGATGTGGGACTCTTAACACTCCCCCGCACGCCCAGACCTTGTTAACTGAAGCGTGCATAATATAATTTGGGGGCCCAACATCGGTGAACGAATAATTGGAATGAGTCCGGCTCTGATACCATGTAAAAATGAATCTTGGACCTAACTCAACTCCAAAAGCTAGCTTGTAGGGTGAGGATTGTCCAAGTCAATATAAGGAGTCCATGTTCTCATTCAACATCCGATGTGAGATTCTTAACAGATGGGTTAGAAGCATCCACGACCTGTTTATTTTCTTCCTCGATGAGAAAACTGACACTGCATTCCTCAAGTCTACTGCAAAGAACTTCATACTCATGCAACAGCTTAATATTTGCAGCATTAGCATGTTCCATATTTTTCCTTTCCTCCGTAGAATCATCTGAAAGAAAAAGGACCGTCAACTCTTGCGCGATCTGGATTTTTCCAAAACCTGACAATACTAACCTCTAATGTTCAGTTCATTAACTATCAACTCTATTGCTTTGTCTTGAGCCGAGGGTCTCTTGAAAACAGTACACTCCCCAGACCCCACGTTATTAGATTTCACTGGGTATGTTGTTGTTGTTGTTAACTATCAACTCTATCGCAATCCTGAATATATATAATATAGTATATAGAAGAGATATTTATATGTATTCATAAATTTTAATTTGAACGAATCTCTATTTTTGAATTCAAATACAGGCTACATTATCATCAAAAGGAATGAGGGTAAGATAATTCCCAAACAGAGAAAAACTTTTAAGTGAAAAACATTAATAAGATTCATTGTGGAATAACATGGAGCACGGAACATGCATAAAATGGAAACAAAAACGAAAAAAGTTGTTGGGAGAGATGCCCTTTTTGTAGAAGCTTGATTAACTCTTCCAATATCAGATGACAGATTTACAGTTGCAGAGAAAGAGAAATGAAATATAAGACAAGTATAACAACTAACAGAAGACTAATGGTAATATTATGCATCTACTATAGTAAAAAGCTTTGGATCCACTTCTAACTACTTGAAGTTCGAATTCATGTTAAGCAGACTAATTTGAAAATGAAGTGCTCGACGAATAGGAGATTCCGTTCTTTTTTTACATCATACCCACGTTCTCCCTTCAACTTCCCGGCGTCTCCGCTCAGTTTATTCGAACGTGGATTCTCCGCTATATTGTTGGGTATTGATGTATATAATTAAATATAAATATTTATTTAATTTTAAATTTGGATTCCAAAAATAATAGTTACTAATTAGCTAACAACTAATTTTTATCCTACAATTATACACATATCTCAATCTGCTTATGTCAATTCTAAAAAAATATCTAACAAATAGGGATAGTTTAGTAAACTCCACATTATATTTATTGATTTCTTAATGAACGTAATTTTTGTTGAGATGACACTTATTTTGAGACGGAGAGAGTAGTTATTCCAATTAAAGTTTACCTTGACTTTTTATTTATTTGGATTCTTTTTTGGAGGAAGGACAAATATTTATCATAATTGATTATTATTTTTTCTAAAAGGAAAATTACTAACTATTATATTTGTGACAACCCAATTCTAAACTTTAAGTTTTAACGTCCCATTTTAAGATACGAGATTTTATATAGATCAAAATAACTAACAATTTGGAACTTGTTTGATGCATTCGGGTTGGGACCTGAAAGGTTCGGGTAAATTTTGAAACAAGAAAACATAATTGACTATTATTGAATTATTATTTTTGGTGATGCCGCTTGTACGGACCTGAGGTTACTTTTATGAGTAGAGTGTCGCAATAGAGACATAGCCAGATTTTTGGGCCCTTTGTAATTATGTGATTGTAACCGCAATTACGAGGCTAATTATAATTGCGGCAACCCGTGTGATACAAAAGTGGTTAATTACGAGAACACTTTCATTCTAACTCATTTTTATAAAGGCTAAGTCATGTCAATTTGGAATCATCATATATCACCAAGGTAACGATTCTTTCATGCTTATATACGAAACTATGTTAGATTTAGCTCTTAAATCTTGGAATTTTGAAGTGAAAGTTGGGCCTTTTTGGCCTAGGTTTAAGACGGTGAAATTGAGGTTTTTGGGAATCGATTTGACATTGAATTTGAAATATAATTATGGATTTCAAATTAGGAGGTTTTGGGTAACTGATTTTGAAATCAATTTTGGATTTTGACCTCGGAGTTAGAATTTGACTTTTTGTTGCTTTGACCTATACCGCATATTAAATTTTGAGAATCAATTCTTTTTCTTCGTTTAATGTTGGTGAACATTTTTTGGCTAGACGAGTCGTTTGGATTGGACATGGAAAGGCGGTGTAGAAGAGTTGAAAACTCACTTTAATTGTGGTAAGTTAAAACTTTAACCTCAATAAGGAAATATTTCCCAACTTATATGTATGTGTCTCATAATGTGGTGATAACATATACATGATGTGACGAACATCTATATGACTATCGGGTGTAAAAGGTGATGCTTGAAATGCTATGTTGTAGCTTTAATTTTCTTATTCGTGTTTTGATGAGTTGAGCATTTTATATATGCCTTGTTCAATTTGAGCTAGTTATTTATAAGAAAAGCGTATTTTATCTCTGTATTTGTTGAAATTCATGGTTTAACTCTATGTGATGTACATTGTGTGATTTCTTTAACTGCTTTTTAGATATATTATGAAATTGTTGTGGAGCTAAGATATGGAGTATTGGGGACCGTGTGAGTCCAAGGTTGATGTACTGATAAGGACTGTGCCAGTCCATGACTGAGATATTGAGGAGGATCTTGTGAGTCCATCTTGATACTGAGATATGGGGCTATTGAGCCGAATTGTGAAAGTAACTTGTGAGGACTATTGAGTCTGTGAGACTATTAATACGATCATCTGTGCTTGTGGATATAAATTTGTCCCTAATGAGTCACCAACTTAGGAACTGCCTTGCAATGTGGAAGTTGATTGGGAAAGAGTTGGCCAATTGAGTTGAGAAGTGAATTTTGTGTTAAAGATCCTACCTTTACAATTTTTTTCTTGACTTTTTCATGCTTAATTCATTACTTATATTGGACATGTCTACTCCTTGACTTAATTGTGATAAATGTTATGTTATGTTATATGTCAACTAAATGTCTATACTTTTTTTGTGCTCCTTTTACCTTATGTCTCTATATCTTTGTATAAACTGCACAGATTAATGGTAAGGCAACCTTTATAAGTAAATCTCACCACTACCCTATTTAAATCGGTCAATGAGACTTACTAGGTACACATTGATTTTCATACTCATGCTACAGCTGGTGCATTTTTGTCTACTTTTGATGACTGAGTTCCTGTTTGAGGGTCTAACTTGGTGGTGAGCCATTTGTCATCTCCGATAGTGGCCACGACATCCTTTTCGTTTATGTCATTTCATTTATGTTGTCATACTCTATATTAGCTGAGACACTTGTATTTTCTTTTCAGTTTGCTAATGACGATGTAACACTAGGTCTTGGAGTTAGATTGTGTTTTGAGATTTATGACTACCACGTTATAGTAATCTTTATCTACATTTATTTTAGTTCATCATGTTTAACTTAATTCTCATGCTTCTGCATATTTCAATTTCGGGTTAACGAGTGTCTTAGTTAGCCTGCCTTTGGGATAGTCAGCTATCACAACGGCTAAGGGGATTTGTATTATGACATGTATTGTCTTTTATTTTGGGTGTATTCGTGTTGTATGGTTCTCTTGATGAATTTAATTAGATGTCATCATGACTAGTAGGATATGGGTAGTGACAAAGTTGTATCAAAGCCCTAGGTTTTACAAGTCTTACAAGTCTTGAGTAGTGTCTTAGTAGAATCTTGTTTATGTATATGTATATCTCTCTATCTATAAGCAGAACACTACAAAGGCATTTAGGAGTATGTTTCCCTTATCTCATTCATTCCTCGTGTTATAGAACTTGAATATATGAATTCTAACATTCTTTACATTTTCAAAATTCCAACGTGAAATAATAGCACGCTCTCAATTTGGGCACCGACAACTTGAGTTGATGTCGCGGATGAGGTGCGATATGTTTTTATGTGATATGGAGGTAGGCCAGTCTACAATACAGGTCAGGTACAAACTATAGCTTAGGCTCAGAGACTCACAGTTAGTTGTTCGTAAATTGAGCGAGTGTCTCAACAGTCATAAAGGGTAATGTGAAGCACGGTTGCTTATTTGAAATGGTATGGTCAACGAGACAACCAGGTAATAAGTGTTGTGTATGAAGACCACACTTGGAGAATTTGGACAGAACAAAAAGGATTTGCTTGATATGCAAAGATGGATGGCGAATACTTCAGCATCGTCCCGATTTATCAAGAAAGTCTAATGACATAAATACATTCTTGTTAATTACAATTCAACAGAAATATAGTCATTAGGTTAACTTGAATAAGAGAACTTATAAGATTTTTATGAGAGTTATAGTCATTAGGTTAACTTAAATAGGCGAGTAAGAACTCGGAAGGTTTTTATTAGTTATTAACTATGTCAACCAATAAACTAAATAAATTAATTAGTCAATTCTCATGGATAACACAAATGGGTCTTTTAGACTCATAGTTATTGCATGTGTGTAGGTGCAATGGGCGAGAATACAACTACTAAACATTGGCTCTAGTTTGTAGCCAGTGTGTCCGGTTGAAGTGAGCCACCACTATACCATGAAGGCGGCTTCAACTCCTACCTCTCATTTTCAGTCTATTTTCTTTTATTTATCAAATTGTGTGTCACGATCTAAATCACGGGCGTCGTGGTGGCACCTACACTATCTCCCGGGTAGGCGAACCAATTTTAAACGTTTTACAACAATGTGGTTAATAATAGTGCGAAAATGAAAAAAAAGAACAAAATATAACAAAATACTTTTTATTATTTAAAACATTATCCATAAATCAATCCTTACAAAACATCTTTTTCCCTAAACATAGTCTGACATATACAAGGACTCTAGGATACAATAGGATGAATGAAAGTAGAACAACGCCTTCTTGGATGAATAAGGGCGGTCTATCTAAGAATAAAACCAAGACCACCAGGAATGAATGGTCTGCCTTAATCTTTCCATGCTTCAACTGCATCTTGAATATATCAAGTACCTGCATCCACGTAAAATATGCAACAAGTGGAGCATGAGTACACAACGTACCCCCGTAGGCATCATAGGATGACAACGACAGAAGTTACGTAACATGCATAAACATCAAGTTGACTCTCAAGTAATCCTATACTAATCAGTTCGATAGATCATATAAATCACATTGTACACATAATAGTTCACTGAATTAAATAAGTCACCTTGTTCATATAATAGTTCAGGCATCACATAATTCACCTAATTCACATAAGAATTCAATCACAGTCAAATACACTTCCATTCATGCAACACACAAGGGTTTCAATGCCACACATTGAGACTTTGTCTATGTCATGTTCACATTTAGCCCCACACACCTTACCTAAGCTATCCAATAGACAAATTGACACTTAGTCCCCAACATCCTTTATAAGAATGCTTTCCCAGAATATTGCGATTAGTCAAAACTTAATTATATTAACTTCATTGTTATCTCTAGCCTTTAGACTTAATTACGACTCCCTACAGTTATAGGCAAAACACATATTAGTTCATTAACGTCTATGTTTACTCTAAGTAGAAGCCTACACTGTACACCCTCTGATTAAGGAGAATATACTACACACATGAGGCATACAAGTCAACAGTTACCACACGACACCCCAACCAGTTCTTTACTAAACACTTTATCAATTAAGTCGTCAATCACTCACAATATATAGACACACATAGTATTATTTTTAACATTCATGATAGTTTTGATAATTAGACATCACCGACCATGAGCAACAAGTGGACATTGAACTCTTGGACTCAACGCTGTAAATTATGGAACCAAATACACAGAAAATCAAGCCAAGAATGGCAACCAATCTAGTTCAATCAAAGTCAATCCAAGTATTCACAGACAACAAGCCCAATCATGGAAACCAATCCCAATCAATAGAATCAACCATATTTGTCACGACCCCAAAACACTAAGTCGTAAGGGCACCTACCATTTTCCACCTCGGTAGGAGAACCCTTCTCCATTAACCAACAATCCAACAACAGTTAAAGTAAATAAGCGAAATAATATAAAGGTCTAACTTATGTCATAAATATAAAAATGCGAAAGATACGAATATTAGTACAATCCCAAAGGAACAATGGTCTGAATAGCACAAGAGCCACTACAACATAATCTGAATAGTACATAAGTCTCATAATATCAAATACTATCTCAGAATCAAAGTAAGACGCGTGGATAAGAAGGAGTCTTCGGGCAGCGAACCCATCAACAATGCTCACCCTAAAAGACTGTAGCAACCTCATAGCAGTCTCGATGGGAAGATATAGAGCCAGTCATGTACTCTGCACTCAAAAGAATGCAGCAACGTAGTTTCAGTACAAACACTATGTACCGGTAGTTATCATAGGCCGACAACAGTTAGCTAATAAATGCATAAGAAAGACACTCAAATATAGACATGCTCACAATCAAGTACAAGTAATATCATAGTCCAAGAATAATCTACCAAGTACTAAATATGTAATGCAATGTAGTTTCCGCATGATCAATCCGTACATAGATGCTCTGAGTGGAATATATCATTTTACCAGCAGTCGTGACCCATGTGGGACCTGCGACGTCCATGTACTAATAATTCAGTATCACACAGCCTAGAATGACTTTTCCACCAAACACCCGCTAGCCACTCTGTAGCACACAACATAAAGATGGCTACGCAAATAGTATGTCATATAAATCATAGATGTTTCCTTTCCATTTATCACCGTCACTTCAATCACAAGTCATATCAATATATCATATAAATGAGGATGAATGTAATGTAATGACAATATCAAGTGTAACATATAAATCCCTAGTCGTGCCACATAAGGACACTTATCATAATATCATTATCATATCAACTCATTTCCTCTTTTCATGAACATGCCAAGCTAAGTGAAATACATCTACATCACAAATGAGATATGTCATTATGTACAAGTTCAGTAACCACCAAGAGACAACAAGTCATAATCAGTCAATAATAACCAACCTAAGTAATCCATCCCAACTTCATACCCGAAGACTTACATGCTTTCTCTAACAGAATCTAACATACTAGTGCTTGTAATCTCATCTTGATAGGGAAGAAAGGGGGAAATGGGCTTATGATGGTAAAACGGTCAATTTGAAGGTAGAATATGAAATTCAACGTTCTAGGAGTTCAATAATACTAACTAATTGCTAAATCAACTTAAGATTAGGCTAATTTCATCTTACAAGCAAACCCCCAGATTTTGGGTATGAACCCTAGTTTCCAACATTCAATTTTATCAACAATAGTGGAAGATTCAAGCTTAACAAGTACTAACTAGTGATATACCATGCTTAGATTAACAAAACCCACTAATTAATTCTCATTTTCAAGCTTAACAATTAAAAAAGCCCCAATTTGGTTGAACTCAACTTCCCAATTATATTCTAGGTTATTTCCACTATTAAATCAACATAGAGAAGTTAAAGAAGGGTAAAATGTAGCTAAGGGAGCTTACCTCAAGAAGAAATCACTAGAAGATGCTTGAAATCGCTCTAATGGTGTTTGGGATAAGTATTTTCGAAATGAAGGAATGTAGGGTTTTAATGACAGTTAAATGAATCTGGAAAATCTCATCCTCCACTGCAGCTTCCAGAGGCCCGCTACAATGGACCCACGCTTGCGGTCAAAGCCCGCACCTGCGAACCCAAGCAAAAATCCACAAAGCTCGTTTCAGCGGCCTCTTTTCGCCGGGGCGCATTGAGGCTCTCCCCAACAACCATAAAATCCCAAACTTATGCAAATTCAACCTGAAATCCAACAATTACCCGAGACCTCCCCGACACAAACCAGATATGTACGACCAAGTAAAAACACACTACAAACTCACTCGTGGTCTCGAAATTTCTATTAGAGCTCTAATTCTACGAGTCAACCATCAATGGGCTAAACTAGTTTTTCAACCAATAGCCAAAAATGCTCTCGAGGGTCTCGGGAACTAAACTAACTATCCCACTAAGCCATAAACGACCCTCCGGACCTCACAGAATCGATGGAATTCTAAAAAAGGTATGTTCACACAAAAGTCAACTTTCGGTCAATGCTTTAATACTTTAAGGTTCTAATTTCTCATCTCCTACTAGAATTGTCCGAAAGACCCGAGAATCGAGTCCACGATAGTAAAATAGTCAAAGTACACGTAACAACAGAACATGTCATTACATCAGATACTAATTAAACAATCATACTCTAGCGACAAGGAAAAAATGGGAGAAAGTACCTGAGTCAACAAATAACTAAGGATATCTGGCCCGCATATCAGACTCGGTCTCCCAAATAGTCTTCTCAACAAGACGATTCTTCTATTGAACTTTCACGGAAGCTATCTACTTAGTCCTTAACTTCCTAACTTGCCTATCTTAGATCACTATAGAGTCCTTCTCGTAGGACAGATTCTCATCAAGCAACACTGAATCCCAATGAATGATAAAGACTCGTCTGAATGGTTCTTCTTCAACATAGAAACGTGGAACACTGGATGAATCGTCGACAAGCTTGGTGACAAAGCCAACTCGTAAGAAATAGCACCAACACTACGGAGAATCTCAAATGGACCAATATATCTTAAACTCAACTTGCCCCTCTTTCCAAAATGCATCACACCCTTCATGGGTGATATCTTCTAAAGAACCTGCTCACCCTCTATAAACTCTAAATCTTAGACCATCTTATCCGCATACATCTTCTGTCGACTCTGAGCTGCCAGAAGCTTTTCTCGAATAAGCTTCACTTTGTCCATGGACTCTTTCAACAAATCTATACCCCATGGTCGAACCTCAAAAGCATCAAACCATCTAATAGAAGAACGACACCTTCTACCATACAAAGCCTCAAACGACGTCATATCAATATTGGAATGGTAGTTGTTGTTGTACGCGAACTAAGCCAA
Source organism: Anisodus acutangulus (assembly GCA_029783415.1). Taxonomy (NCBI): domain Eukaryota; kingdom Viridiplantae; phylum Streptophyta; class Magnoliopsida; order Solanales; family Solanaceae; genus Anisodus; species Anisodus acutangulus. Next base: position 25,076,567 of record CM056490.1, on the reverse strand, counting down.
GGGTAAGAACTGGTCCCAATGATGGAAATCAATCACGCATGCTCTCAACATATCTTCCAGCACCCGAATAGTCCTCTCGACTGTCCAACATTCTGAGGGTGAAAAACGGTACTAAGATCTAACTAAGTACCCAACTCTGCCTGTAATGTCCGCCAAAAATGGGAAGTAAACTGATGGCCTTGATCAAAGATAATTGAAATAGGAACCCCATGCAACTGCACAATCTCACGAATGTAAATCCTGACTAACTTCTTCGCATTATGAGTAACCTGAACTGGAATTAAATGCGCAGACGTAGTCAACCTATCCACACTGACCCAAACTGAATCACACTTGCCCAAGGTCTTCGGAAGACCTACAACAAAATCCATGGCGATCCTCTCATACTTCCACTCGGGAATGGACATCATCTGAAGCACACCACTGGGTCTCTGGTGCTATACTTAACCTGCTAAAAGTTCCCACACCGGACCATAAAATCTATAATATCTCTCTTCATCCAACTCCACCAGTAGTGCTATCTCAAACCGCGGTACATCTTAGTAGCAATAGGTGAATGGAATAAAGGGCGCTATTGGCCTCCTCCAATATCACATGAATAAAATCGTCAACATGAGGAATGCAAAACCGTCCCCTGATTCTCAAAACTCCCTCACTATCAACAACGACCTTCTTGGCTTCACCACGCAACACCTTATTATGAATTTTTCCTAACTGAGGGTCCTCATATTGTCAAGCCCTAATCTCCTCCAAGAGATACGACCTCGCCTAAACACATGCTAAAACTCGGCCCGAATGTAAAAGATCCAACCGCATAAAACTGTTTGCCTGAGTCTGAACCTCCATGGCTAAGGGACGCTCAAAAGTAACCAATCGAGCAAAACTATCCATACTTATCGTCTTGCGACTCAAGACATCGGCCACCACATTTGCCTTACCCGGATGGTAAAGTATAGTGATATCATAATCTTTCAGAAGCTCTATCCATCTACGCTGCCTAGAATTTAGATCTCTCTGTGTGAATACATGTTGTAGGTTGCGATGATCGGTAAACACCACACAGTAGACCTCATATAGATAGTGCCTCCAAATCATCAAAGTGAAGACCACCACTAACAACTTTAAATTATGCGTAGGGTAGTTCTTCTCATGAATCTTCAACTACCTGGAAGCATAGGTAATGACCTTGCCCTTCTGCATCAACACCGCACCCAAAACAATATAGGACGCATCACAATATACTGAAAAATCCTTACCCTCCACTGGTAATGCCAAGATCGGAGTCATAGTCAACAAAGTCTTGAGCTTTTCAAAGCTCTCCTCACAAGCAACGGACCACTGAAAAGGAACCTCCTTCTAAGTCAATCTAGTCATATGCGACACAATAGAAGCAAATCCCTTCAAGAATCGGCAATAATAACTAGCCAACCCCACAAAGCTATGAACCTTAGTCATGGTAGTGGGCCTCGACCAATTCCTAACAACCTCAATCTTCTTGGGATCAACCATAATCCCCTTCTTTGTCACCACGTGATCTAAGAATGCCACAGAATCAAGCCAAAACTCACATATTGAAAATTTGGCATAACGCTCTTTCTCTCTCAACAACCCAAGGAAAATCCTCAAATGTTGCTCATGCTCTTTTTTCCTCTTCGAATACACCAATATATCATCGATGAAAATAATAATGAAAGAATCCATGTATGGTTTGAAAATGCCATTCATCAAAGTCATAAACGCTGTCGGGGCATTTGTAAGCCTAAAAGATATCACAAGAAACTCGTAATGACCATAATGAGTCCTAAAGGCCGTCTTTGGAATATCCTCAGCCCGAATCTTCAACTGGTGATAGCCCGACCTCAAGTCAATCTTTGAAAATACCGAAGCTCCATGAAGTTGGTCGAACAAGTCATCGATGCGAGGAATAGGGTACTTGTTACTAATGGTGACCTTGTTCAGCTGATGGTAGTCTATGAGCATCCTCATCATACCATCTTTCTTCTTCACAAATAACACTAGAGCACCCCAAAGGGAGATACTCGATCTAATGAACCCCTTATTCAGAAGGTCCTGCAACTGCTCCCTCAACTCAACCAGTGCCATCCTATAAGGTGCAACAGAAATAAGGCGATGCCTGACTCTAAATCAATGTAGAAATCAATTTCACGATCAGGTGGCATATCTGGAAAATTGGCAGAAAATACCTCTGCAAACTCACAAACCACAGGTACAGACTCAAGGGATGGAGAATCAACACTAGTACCATGAACATGGGCTAAATAAGCCAAACATCCTTTCTTAACAAGTTTCTTCGCACGGAGGTAAGAAATAATCTTCTTCAGAGCTGGACTAGGAGTGCCCATCCACTCAAGTCTAGGAATCCCATGCATAGCTAAAGTAACTGTCTTGGCATGACACTCCAAGATCGCGTGGTACGGAGATAACCAACTCATACCTAAAATAATATCAAAGTCTAACATATCCAGGATCATCAAGTCTACCCACGTATTGCACCCCATAAAAGTAACTAAGCAACACCGATAGACTCTATCAACCCATATAGAATCCCCAACTGGAGTAGACACATGAATAGGAAAGTCAAGGAGGTTACCAGTCAAATCCCAGCTAACGGAATGATAAGTAGATACATATGAAAAAGTAGAACATGGATCAAACAAGACTGTAATCGGCCGATGACAAAAAAAATATTACCTGAGATCACAGCATTAGAAGCCTCTACCTCAAGCCTACCCGAAAAAACATACAATGCGCACCACTACAACCACTCTGTCCAAACTGTGCTCCTCCCCTAGAGACCTGAGAACCACCCTTACCGGGTTGATGTCCACCCCTAGAAGAATGAGAACCACCGTAGCCTGACTGAGCACCGGCCCTTACTGAAGAACCACCCCGACTACCAAAAGATGTCGGAGTCCTGGGAGCCTAAAACTGGAAACCCTGCTGAGTCCCACTCTATCTAGCTTATGAGCAATCTCTCGTGATATGACACGACTCACCATAACAAAAACAAACTCCGGACGCTAGTGGCTGATATATCGAGGCTGAAGAACATGATGGACTATTACAGTCTACTGGCCAAGAGAAAGAACCTCCATGAGATTGTCTAGCCCCATCGTACTCTGCCTAGAAGGACCACCAGAAGATATCTGCAACTTAGACTAAACTGGCGGCTGGGGGATGAATGATACATCCTGAAAGATTGACCCCCACCTTGGTGACTGTAAGAACCACTAAACTGACCATGCTGACGGGGCCTCTTCTCACTAGATCCTCAAAAAGCTCAAACTGTGGTAGCCTCAACACTCATAGCATGATCCATAACCGTCTAAAAGGAAGTCCCCATAGCCACATGTTGAAGACAGGGAATATGAAGTGATAACACAAGCCCATTGACGAACCTACATACTCTCTCAGCCTCGATTGGAATAAAGTGCGATGCATACCGAGCCAGAAACAAGAATCTAGACTCATACTCAACCACCCGACATACCACTCTCTCGCAAATGAGTGAACTCGTCCCTGCGCTGATCTCTCAAAGTATGAGGCACGTCCTTCTCTAGGAAGACTTGGTGAAACTGAACCCATGTAAGTAGAGGTGAACCAGCTGGCCTACTCTCAACGAAATACCTCAACAACGTCTTCTTATCATTGCAAAGCTGAAAGAATACATAGTCCATGCCATGGGACTCAACAGTCCCCATATTATACAACCTCTCATGTATGTCAATGATAAACTCATACACATCCTCACTGTAGGTACCATGAAATCTGGGTGGCTCCATCTTCAGGAACCTACCAATAAGCTTCTGATCTCTAAGTGTTCAAGCCTGGGATGCTACCAGCCTAGGAACACCCTCAGGGGCTAGAAAACCATCAATATGCGAGGTCATGTCAGCAGCAGGTTGTACCCCTTGTGTTTGTCCCTTCTTGGGAGTATGAAACCCTGTCCTAGTATGAGATCCACTAGGAGTGACACTGCCCGCTACCTACTGGGCATCAAGATGAAGAAGTATACATGCTAGTTTGTCCTGAGCTGCTAGGTCTGACATAATCTCAGGGTGAGTCTAGGTTGGTCCCAAACCTCCCCCATCGACCTATTCCGCCTCTCATGCTCAGGAGAAGTTAAACGTGCCAATCTCTGTCTAGCAGCATGAGCCCTGCCCCTGGCTAGTGCAGCATCGCGACCTATGGTTCGGCCGTAACCTCTCGCTCGTCTTCATCCTCGAGCACTGGCCCCAACAATCACGGGCTCGGGCTCACCGTCCCTCGTAAGATCCACTCGTGTCCTCACTATCTGTGAGAGAATAGAAATAAATCAGATACCAATTTGAACATTCCATATACCAATTTGAATAAAGTAGCACGAAAGAATGAAGAAATTTAAAGTTTCCTAAATGTCTCATAACCTCTCGCAGATAAGTACAGAGTTCATCATACCCATCCGCAAGACTCTACTAACCATGCTCTTGTACTTATAGACCAGGTAACCTAGGACTCTAATACCAACCTGTCATGATCCCAAAATACTAAGTCGTAAGGGCAATTATCATTTCCCACCTTAGTAGGAGAACCTTTCCATTAACCAACAATCCAACAACAGTTAAAGTAAAATAAGTGGAATAACATAAAGTCTAACTTATGTCATAAATATAAAAATGCGGAAGATAAGAATACTAGTACAACTCCTAAAGGAACAATGGTCTGAATAGCACAAGAGCCACTAACATCATAATCTGAATAGTACATAAGTCTCATAATATGAAATACTATCTCAGAATCAAAGTAAGACCAGTGGAAAAGAAGGAGTCTTCGGGCAGCGAACCTATCAGCAATGCTCACCCTAAAAGACTGCATCAACCTCAGATCAGTCTCGAGGGGAAGATATAGAGCCAGTCACATACTCTGCACTCAAAAGAATGCAGCAAGGTAGTATCAGTACAAACACTATGTACCGGTAGATATCATAGGCTGACAACAGTTAGCTAACATATGTATAAGAAAGACGCTGAAAGATAGACATGCTTACAATCAAGTACAAGTAATATCACAGTCCAATAATAATCCACCAAATATTGGAAATCAAGTTAGAATCCACAAATATGAATGAGTAATGAATAAATATGCAATGCAATGCAGTGACCACATGATCAATCCGTATATACATGCTCCAGGCGGAATATATCATTGTCCCAGTAGTCATGACCCATGAGGGACACGCAACGTTCATGTACCAGTCATTATGTACCATATAGCCTAGAATGACTCTTCCATCAAACACCCCACTAGCCACTCCGTATCACACAGCATAGAGATGACTATGCAAATGGTATGTCATATGAATCATAGATGTTTCCTTCCCATTTATCACCATCACGCCAATCACAAGTCATATCAATATATCATGGAAATGGGGATGAATGCAATGCAATGATAATATCAAGTGTAACATAAAAAACTCCAGTCCTGCCACATAAGGACACTTATCATAATATCATTATCATATCAACTCCTTTCCTCTTTTCATGAACATGCCAAGATAAATGAAATACATCTACATCACAAATGAGGCATGGCATTACGTACAAGTCCAGTAATCATAAAGAGAGAACAAGTCATAATCAGTCAACAGTAACCAACCTAAGTAATCCATCACAGCTTCATACCCGAAGGTTTACTTGCTTTCTCTAATAGAATCTAACCACATATACGCTTCGCTAACCGAAGTCAAACCAAAAGGTAAGTCGTAACCTACCTGGATGCGAAGCAGAAGCCACCACGATTACAGAGGAGCCTTGCCCTTCCGAGGATCACGATCGTACTCGAAGTCTAATATTATCGAAGTCTAAGTTAGAACAAGAAATTCAAAACACCCATAACAACATACTAGTCCTTGGAATCTCAACCGGATAGGAAAGAAAGGGGAAAACAGGCTTATGAGGGTAAAATGATCAATTTGAATGTAGAATATGAAATTCAACATTCTAGTAGTTCAATAATACTAGGCAATTGCTAAAACAACTCAAGATTAGACTAATTTCATCTTACAAGCAAACCCCCCCCCCCAATTTTGGATATGAACCTTAGTTTCCAACATTCAATTTTATAAATAATAATGGAAGATTCAAGATTAATAAGTATTAAATAGTGTTATATCATGCTTAGATTAAAAGGCCCACTAATTAATTCTCACTTTCAAGCTTAACAATTAAACAAGCCCTAATTTTGTTGAACTCAACTTCCCCAATTAGAATCTAGGTTATTTCCATTATTAAATCAACATAGAGAAGTTAAAGAAGGGTAAAATGTAGCTAAGAGAGCTTACCTCAAGAAGAAATCACTAAAAGATGCTTGAAATCACTCTAATTGTGCTTGGGATAAGTATTTTCAAAATGAGGGAATGTAGGGTTTTAATGACACTTAAATGAATCAGGAAAATATCGTTCTCTGCTATAGCAGCCAGAGGCCCGCTGCAATAGACCCGCACCCGCGGTCAAACCCCGCGCCTGCGGACCAAAGAAAAAATCCAAAAAGCTCGCAACAGCAGATCACTGTCCTCTGCTGCGGCCTCTTTCCGTTGGGGCGTACTGAGGCTCGCCCCAGCAACCAGAAAATCCCAAACATATGCAAATTCAATCCGAAATCCGACAATTACCCGAGACCTCCCCGTTAGAAACTAGATATGTACACCTAAGTAAAAACGTACTACGGACTCACTCGTAGTCTCAGAATTTCCATCGGAGTTCTAATTCTATGAGTCAATCCTCAACGGGCTAAACTAGTTTTTCAACCAATAGCCAAAAATTCTCCAGAGGGCCTTAGGAACCGAACTAACTATCTCACCAAGCCATAAACGATCCTTCGGACCTCACGGAATCGATGGGCACCCCAAACTAAAAACTACAGCTGGAAATTCTGAAAAAGGTATGTTCACACAAAAGTCAACTTTCGGTCAATGCTTTCATACTTTAAGGTTCTGATTTCTCATCTCCTACTAAAATCATCCGAAAGATCCAGGAATCAAGTCCACGGGGGTAAAATAGTCAAAGTACATGTAATGACAGAATATATCGTTACAATATTCACCCAGGTTCACTTACTCATGCATTCATCCAAATTCTAATAATTATTCCAAACCATATTACCAATCAATAGGTAAAAAATGTATAGATGTATGTAATATATGAATGTAATATAAATGCCAAGTACCTTTCATTTTCTGTATACATGCGTTCAAATTCTATGAATTGCATACCCATGGGGACCTGCAAAGTCTATATACTCATCCGGAATTTCTCAACGGATCCCAGCTCTTAGCTGTAATATCATTTGTTGCTGGCGTGCAACTCGGCTCTCCATGTATCATCATCATCTTAGTATTGCCAACCATCTCATAAAGTATTCTTACCCTTCCGGTCTCTTAGACCCACAATATTTTCATACCACTCTCATTTCACTATCATCAGAACCATGAGTGTATGAATACAAATGTCAATACAAGGTAAGTAATCATGATGTATGAGATGCAACTAAGTATAAGATATGATTATCACATATTTTCAAACAATCAATACCACATAATCCACAGAGAATCAGCATATCATATCGAAAGCAATGTGATGAGCAAACACAACAATATCAATAATGGCGGCGAGCCCACATAATGGCAACAAGTCCAAGCAACAACAATCAGAATTAGCTTAAGGCTGATTCCCCAAATCATCGTTCATCACAGTTCAACACCGGTACCCACTCAAGCATTCATCACAACCGCTAAGGTGGGACCCCAAAATACACCCAATACCCCTAAACATTTATAACTACTATGTACTTCTATCGAAGTCTACAAAAGAGAAACCATAGCCTACCTCGTTGCCGAGCAGGTGCCACAAACTCCTAATCCACAAAGTCTTTCCGAATGAGTATCGGATTGTTGTAACCCAAACAAACACATAGATGTTCTATGTTATCATATACACAATCCACACATGAGGACTATTTCAATAGGAGTAACCGCTACCCAACCCCGGGCCCACAGGGTAAAAGAGGATTTAATTAGGAAATCATTCCACAAATTCTAAAAAGTATTTAATTTAGAAACTTGGGTAATTTATTCGCCATTGTCTCTAGTTCGATAAATTACTTAGAAAAGGGCTTATTTTTTCGTACACTTTTAATTCTTCAATCAGTGGATAGTGGTAAAATAAATGATTCATTCTCTAAAACTATAATCTTTTACTAGATAAGAACTCGTTATCAACTCACACACGTTCATAAAGTTTCCATATTGGTAAGTTATTTCATAAGAAATCATATGAAAATATTTGGTCAAACCCTTATCAGGCTCCTACTCCATAAACAAACTAAAAGATTGTATTTTAAGAATAATAAGAAAGTAATAATAAAAATGATGAGTTTTGAGGTTACCCAATAATGTGGGAGGATTGGACCACTCAAAATGAAGTCCCTAGACACATCTTATCTCCCATAGCTCACTTTTCAAATAGGAGCTTCGAAATGGGAAAGTTGGGTTTTAATGAAATATGGTACTGTCGTTGCCTCCACTATAGTCCATCTTCCACTGGAGCAGTTTTTCCATGGCGGAAAGATGTCCGCCAGTGCGGCTTCATTATACCCTACGACCACACGTAAGTGCGAAGGGAAAGACGCAGGTGGGTAAATATTACACTGAAGAAAAACATTGACAACTACATAACTCAGCGCATCTGCAGACCAACATCGTAAAGGCGGCCTCGCAGGTGTGTGTAGTACCTCGCCTAGACAGACCCGCCCAATCATGAAACATACACTCCTAATGACCTTGACGTATATTTCAACAATCATATGACTCGTTGAACCATCATATTACCATTTAGCACATAATTACAGTCAATAATTCACCCTATCCTATAGTCGTAGAATGAACTGAAATTTACGGTGCGGTATCAGGATGTTTCATCCATCCTAAAATATTTTCGATTTTGAATTTAGAGTTGAGAGCAGACAGAAATTGCTTGAAACAAGGTGGAAAGGTAAAATGATCGAATGAGTCATTACATCTGATACCAATTAAATAAACATTCATCCTCGAACAGTTAGAAGACGAGAAGGAAAAAAGAGGGCTGGCCTAAAACACATGAATCGTATAAGGGAAATAAAGAGGGCTGGCGTCTCCATGGTTCCAAATAAGCACAACGCATCTGCGGACTAAATTTATAGGTGAAAGATTTCCAAGCGGCACGGTGAATCGTATAAGCAGTTTTAAGTCAGTAGTCAACTGACGCAGAGGTGGAAAGGTGAACCGCAGTGGCAGCTTTGCAGAAATGAAGGAACCTTCCATCGAGGAGGCCATAGTTATAAGGCTAGGCCTCGCAGAAGCACCGAAAGTTCTCACTGTAGTGGGATCACAAAGGTGGCTGAGTTCCATAGAGGCGCGGTCGGTGTATCAACTCAGAAAAAAATAAAAGGCAAAATTTGAAACACGTCCACTACTCTACAAACTTCACCCCACAACTTGCAAACCCCATCAACTCCTCACAAATCCCCAAACTTCATACTACTTCCTTAAATCAAGCTACTTCTCTTCACCTCCATACCTGTCACTCGTTCAAAGAGCACGAAGGCACCGAAGTTCCTCCTCCGCGGCTATGCAATTGGTAAGTTCTCCCATTATTTTTTTTTAGAGTTTTTATAATGTTGGGATGGCAAGAGTATGGTTTGTTGTTAAATGCAAAATAGGGGACAAGATTTTTGGGATTCCCAACTTGATTTAGGCTTAACAACTAATTTGGGCTAGGGTTTATTAATGAAATATCCTTGTAAATCAGACACAAAACACTTGCATGATAGATTCTAGAAAGGAATAAATGGATTTTGGTACAATTCCAACCTCAAACTTGAACAATAATGGTGGATTACAAATGTGTAGGAGTTTTGGGGATGTTGGTACAACTTCTCGCACCTGCGGAGAAGTTCCACAGAAGCGGTCCCACAGTTGTGCGAAACCAAGCACAAGTGCATAACCCTCGAATTTTCCAGGCCTTCGCAAAGGAGGGAAGCAGAAGTGACCTCGCCTCTGCAACAACGCTTCCGCAGGGGCAGAATCTACAGAAATTTTCAGGGGACAGTAGCTTCGCAAATAATCCTTTACGCATTTATTCTTTTAATTTTTCTTCTCTTATATCTGGGTAATGATTTGCATAATGGTTACAATACTGAATTTAACTCCTCTTTTATTCCTTTTCAGGTATTTCAAGAATTAATGGCTCACATCGAGGATGAAATTGTGGAACAAAACCTAGGAAGTGGGGATTATGCATCGGATGAGTACTATGACAGTCATAAATTTATGCCTGTGGATTGAGAGCGTAGGTACTATCGGGACTTAGTTAACAAAAAGCTTCTTCCCAAAAGGGGTGTCGACTTGAGGAAGGTGCCAGAGTTACTTCCACGATTTTATGAGCGGCTGGAGTCCACCCAATGGATGTGTTTTACTCCAACTCCATGCCAAGATAATGAACAATGGGTCCGTGAATTTTATGCTAATTTGAAATGGGCTGATCTCAGTATTGTCAACCATCTCATAAAGTATTCTTACCCTTCTGGTCTCTTGAACCCACAACATTTTTATACCACTCTTACTCCGTGCTAAGAATTTTTACATAAACTAAGATGGATAGAGTAGTTAGTATAACTTAAAGTTAAATTAACATTTTAAATGACGTAGGATGATAATGTATCAAATACATGGAATCCCATCACGCAGTCACGCTCTAGTCTCCACGTTCGAACATGGTACAAGATAAAAATGCCACGAGGTGACAAGAACTGTCTTTTTGTTTTTCAGTTCCCCTCTTATCTTTCGACATTTTCTGAAATTTCCTCGGGGTATTTATTTAACTATTTAAGGGAAAGTCATGGGGCAAATTTTAAGTAATGACAATCTTTTACAAAAGAGAATATTGGATCTGTTTTGTGATTTGCACAATATTTACATAAAAAATATGTTCTTTCCTTGATCAAATTTTACTTCTCATGCTTGCAACAAGACAACCTTTTGTTTTTTGAGGACTTCTAAATTATGCAAAATGCAAACAAAATTGGAAGACTGATATTTTTTCTATTATATTATAAGAGGGAGTTAAGCATGCTCCTCTCCGTCAACATGCCGGTATGTCCCGAGGACATTTCTGGTACTACAGAATTTTCATACTTTAATTGTGTTGTACAAAAGTGTATCTTTCCCTTATGGTAAAAAAGGTAGCAAGCAGTTGGGGAATTTGACCTTGTCTCATTGATCAATTGTACGCTCCCAGAAAACTGGCCACCGGAGCACATCTCGCGATTTACCTGGTAATAGTGTTGAAGGACCGGTGCTATTACCTCCAGGACGTAGTCAGGAAAAGGTAGCAAGCTTTTATTGAATAGCTATAGTTGATCTTTTCATTTTACGTGGGCCCCACCTTTAACTTTCGTTTCAAATGTAGCAGCCTTTTGATGCTATCACCATGCGGGCTCCACATAAATTTACCATTACATAGGTAAAGCCTGGTAGAGCTCCTAGTCCGGCAAGACTTGCAAAGATGCTATCACGCCTAGTTACCATAAGAATGGATTTCACTTGCAACTTAATTATTACTCCTAACTAAGGATGTCCGGTGGGTCGGTTGGCCCGATACTGCCCCGGCCCCGACTCGATCCCGCCCGCCCCGATCCCCCTAAAAAAATTACGGTGTCGGAATTCGAAATCGGAACGGGACCTGGGCTCGTCCCGTCCCGCTTCGACCCGCCCTGACCCCGTGCCAATCCCAATCCCCTCCCCCTTTGCAAAACTGATCGTTGTAACAACGATCAAATTTAGATTTTGGCCGTTGTGCAACGGTTCCAACGTCTATTTTTGCCCCCCACCCCATAAACCCTCCTACCCCCTTAATATTTATTTTAACCCCTAAGTTAGTATATTTAACCCTATTTTTAAACTATAAATACCTTATTTTCTCTTCATTTTTCTCACAAATCTTCCTACAATCTCTCTAATCTCTAGGGTTATCCAAAGGGTCGGGTTTGAGGTGGGGCGGGTCCTAGAGAGACTAGGGAAAGGGTCAGGACCGATCCTCCGGCGGGACCGGCGGGACAGGCCGATGTCCTGTCCCGTCCCTCATCCCGCCGGAAAAGGGGACCGATATTGGCGGGGCGGGGTCGGGTCGGGTCCGGGATTCCATTTTTTAGACACTTAATTTCAAAAAAACTGTGAATATAAACACTTAAATTATTGAACAAGATAGTGTAATAAAAATATCTCAAGGCTGTTTTTGTGACTCTTATATTATTTAATAGAAATATAACTTTTTTTGTAATACAATTTCAAAATTGCCACTTTGTGGTGTTGTTCAAAAGTAACAAATCACATAGTAAAATTGCAATTAAAAAAATTACATAGTTATAAACACATTTTCTAATTTCTTCACAATATTTTGTGGTTTTTCGGTTGGAATTGGAATTTGTTGGTCAAATTGGTCGACGTCACTTCCAGTTCCCTCGGACAAGATTTCGTTGTAGTTTAAATGTCTTCTTCGTTGATCTATGGTTGACCGCACCTTAATAAACCTCTTGTCCCACCCTGACCTTTTCCAGTTTTAAATTGATAAATATTTTTATAAATTTTACATCTAACTACTTGATTCTTTTAGTCCCTATAAAAAAAACCCATTCATCTGATTTTAGTGGCCATTGTTTGGGGCCTCGTCTTATACTAAGGAGAATAGAAGGCATTGCAATTGCAGTTTCAGGTTGAGATTCAGTCTGAGCCTGAGGTTGACGTGCACTAGTGGGTGTGTCATCTAGATTATCATCTAAATTAAAGTCTGGTTCAGTTGCAGAATATATCTCATCATCTAATGATATATCATTAAAAAAATCAGTTTCATCTATATGCGTGTAATCAATCAAATCATTCTGACTAGGAATAGAATGACTAGAAGAAGTACCATTGCCCTTGTTACCCCTACTAGAAGAAGCACCCTTACCATTACCCTTAATCATACATCTAATTCCTTCTATTTTAATTATGCAAATAAATAATTAAAGATAATGAAATTAATTGTGATAATTCAAATAAAGTAACAATAATAATTTAAAGAAGGAATGAAGATACCAAACGCCGACGTAACGTCGACGTGTAATCGAGGTTTAAAATTGAAACTTTGCTCGATGGATGATCCTCAAGCTAGTTGCCAACTTCAGTCCCAATTTTTTAACTTTGATACAATTATACAAATGAGCAAATAAAATAAAATATTTAGTAGGCAATGTAGACTTGTGGAGAGGCAGATTGAGAGATTAGTAGGCAATGCGTGTAATCAATTAAATCATTTTTGCAATCAGCATATAGCAGTACTTTACTGCCGAGCTGATACAGCAAAGCTGTGTCTATTTTGTGACCAGCTTGTTCATTCAGCTAACACTTTATCTAAGAAGCACCTTCGTTCTCAGATTTGTGATAATTGTATCTATCAGTTGTACCACCGACAACCTCGTACTCTATCAAGAATGTGATTGGGATGCACACGCCAACTGTGCACATGATCGGACCCCTGTTGAAGGGTTCTCTAGTTGTCCTTGTGCTTCTGAGCTTGCTTCAGCTTGGGGTTTAGATATTGCCAAGAAACTGTAGGTAAAAGAGGTTAATCAAGAAGGAAAAGCTGAGTCGAGAGATGACTCCTTTTTTTTTAAGATAAAATTTCCTGTATAGATGCTTTTACAGTATTGGACAATAGTCTCCAAAGATAAAATAGCAACAACCAACAATACAAAGCTAGTAATGTTGATTATAGAAAAGAAAAAGAATATTGAACAGATTGCAAAGAGAAGAGAGGATTTTTTTATTTTGTTTATTTTTCTTTTGTGTGTTTGAACTGAACAGTAATATTCAATTTATAGGTGAAGAAGAGGGTGAATTCTGACTGTTGAAGTCAGATCCGTTGCAATGTTTCCAAAATCTTCAAGGAACAAAGTGTAAATAAGAAACATTTCAGGTACCAAATGAGAATTCCGGAAGAAAGCCCGTGACCCGAGACCCGAGACCCAAGATCGGACCAGACAGAGCAGCGGTGGCGCATGTGGCTTAGCCTCGAACCCAAGCTCACCTATGTCCTCCCCTTCTTAAAACTTGGGTCACCCCTTGGGGCCCAAACCCTTACTCAAAACTATAGTTAATATAGTCCCCAATCCTTCCATATTCAATCGATGTGGGAGTTCTATTATTTCGTCAAACTAATCCATCTATTTGTGTCTCAAACACCTTACTTTGTGCATCAATATCTCTTTCATTCCTCAATAAAATTTGACGCTACTTGGTACTAATATCATCTACTCATTTAGTATATTCGGCATGTGCGAAGAAATGATATTTCCGACATGCGGGGCTCATGTGTTTAAGTCGTTAAAGATTAGAAAACTCAATCCCATATAGTTAAATTTCCAACAATCCCTTCTTGAAAGAGAATTGGTGCACACGAGGTGCCAAAGTTTAACAATCATTCAGCAGAAAGATATTGTATCAGGAAAGGTAGCTTTTGGCTTTGAACTTTCCTTAGTCGATTACCATCGGATTTACTTACAGCACGATAAACGTGATGTCTTGAACCGTCAGTGTTTAATGTAAACCAAGACAATGATATCAACACAATAGCTCCCATTAATTAATTTATTCTTATAGTTTTATCCGTTATGGCCATGGACAACCCTTGGATTCTTAAGTGCGTACATTTGAAGCGGCGTGTCTTCGCACTTAAATAGGTGATCTCCTATAAGGTATCCTGCTATACCCCACTTGCAAGTGTTAGGAATCATTAAAAGTTTTAGAAATTTATCCTTTACCATTTATGTAGGTAGCACTTAATGTCTATCGTGGGAACATCTTTGGAATTATAAGAATAATAATCTGAAGTGCTCTTACTTCTAGTGAAGCACTAAAACTGAACCTCTACAATTTAGTTTTTCCATTGAACCAAAATTCTTGGGATCTCCAGTCAGTAAGGTTGGGTTACCACCATAAAGATTCTTATTGTTTGGGTTTTAAGCCCATTCCCCGAGACAAACAAAATATTTGATCTTTGGGTAGGCCTTTAGTTAATGGATCCGCTATGTTATCCTTTGATTTGACGTAATCAATGGAAATGACACCCGTAGTGATTAATTGCTTAACTGTCTTATGTCTCCGACGAATATGTCTAGACTCGCCATTGTACATACTATTTCGTGCCCTTCCTAAAGCCGATTGACTATCATAGTGAATCATCACCGAAGGTACGGGTTTATCCCAACAAGGGATATCCTCTAAGAAGTTGTGAAGTCATTCTGCTTCTTCTCCTGCTTTATCCAAAATAATAAACTCCGATTCCATCGTGGATCAGGCGATGCATGTTTTCTTAGAGAATTTCCAAGACACAACCCCACCACCAATTGTAAAAACATACCCACCGATGGATTTGGTGTTCTTTATGTCCAATATCCAGTTTACATCACTGTATCCTTCCAATACGGTTGGATATCTAGAATAATGTAATCTGTAAGTCAACGGATATTTCAGATAGCGTAGTATCCGATTTAACGCGTTCCAGTGATCAATTCCAGGATTATGAGTAACCTAGCCAACTTATTGACTGGATAAGCGATATCGGGTCGGGTGCAGTTTGTAATGTACATTAAACTGTGAATGACCTGCGCATATCGCTCTTGGGACACGAGTGCACCACGATTCTTATCAATTTTGTGATTCATATCCATTGGTGACTTCATAGGGGGACTGTCAAATACATTAAATTTCCTCAAAACATATTCAATGTAATGAGATTGAGATAAGACCAGCCTTTCAGATGTCTTAGAAATCTTAATTCCTAAGATTACATCTGCAATACTCATATCTTTCATGTCGAAACATTGCTTCAACATATTCTTGGTTTCCAGGATCAAGTTTAGACTACTTCCACTGATGAGCATGTCATCTACGTAAAGACATATCATGACAAATGAGTCAGAGTTCCCTTTGATATAGATACATTTATCACATTCATTTATGGAGAAACTTTTGATAATAAAGTATTATCAAACTTTTCATGCCATTGTTTCAGGGCTTATTTGAGTCCGTACAAAGACTTAACAAGTCGACATAGTTTTTTTTCTTATCCTGGAACCATATACCCCTCGGGTTGTTCCATGTATATTTCCTCTTCCAGCTCTCCATTTAGGAAGGCTGTCTTAACATTCATTTGATGTATCTCAAGGTCACGCAAAGCTGCAATGGCTATCAATACCCTTATGAATGTTAATCTAGACACAGGGGAGTATGTGTCGAAGTAATCGAGGCCTTCTTTTTATCTGTAGACTTTGACTATTAATCTGGCCTTATACTTGTCAATAGTTCCAACTGCTTTGTACTTTCTTTTGAGTATCCACTTACAACCCAAAGGTTTGCTTCCTGGAGAAAGATTAACCATTTCCCAAGTATGGTTTTGCATGATCGAATCTATTTCGATTTCTATAGCTTCTTTCCAAAGCGGTGCTTCTGGAGTTGACAATTCTTCCTTAATTTTCCTCGGTTCATTTTCAACCATATAGGTTAGAAAATTTGGACCAAATGTTTGGTCCTTTTTGGCCCTTTTGCTCCGTCTTGGTTCAACCTCTAAGTTCTGTAGATCTGGAACATTAAGTTCTGGATAGTCAATAACTTATGAGTAAGGATGTCAGCGGGGCAGGGGCGGGTGAAGGGTACCCCATACCCGCCACCTAAAACCCACCCCCACACCTTCCCCACCACCCATCACGGTAGTAATTCCTCCACCCGTACCCACCTGGCGGGTATAGGATTACACCTGCCCCCGCCCCACTTACCCGATGGGTACCCGGATACCCGTCTACCCGCCTCACCTACCCACCTAAAATATTCAACTAATCAATGTTCTACTCCACGTGTATCAATAAAATTAACAAAGCTCAAATCCTACATCAGTAAGTTAACTCTTCAACATTTGATTAAAACATTCTACACTGATTGATACCACAATGTATCAAAGTTCATTTAACAAAGCAACTAAAACAAAAATAACTCCCATAAGTTTTTTTAAAGCTACTAAAAAAAATAAACATTCTACATTGATTGATACAACTTTTCAGTTGCTGAAGTTCAACATTTGCATCCATGGCTTTTTCAATCAATCCTTATCATACATCAACCTCCTGCATCTAAAATATAGAAATTTAAAAATTTAACACTATTTGGCGGATATATGGCTTTTTCAAATGATTTTTTTTACTTTTAAACCATATTTGGACTTTGGGCTAAGGAAACAAATTGCAGGCCCATTATTTAGGCGGTGCGGGTAGGGTGCGGGTCTTATATGAAATCCACCTCCGCCACACTACCCATGGCAGGTAGCACTTTTGATACTCATACCCGCCCCACTACCCACCAAACCATCCCCCATACCCGACCCAACTGGAGTGGGTGTGGGGCGGTACCGCATTTACCTGCCCCACTGACATCCCTACTTCTAAGTCCTGTAGATCTGGAACATCTAGTTCCGGATAATCAGAAACTCCCGGGTCTTGTTGATTTTGAGCATTTTGTTCATAACTTCATTTGCGCAAAATTATTTCTTTTTCCTTTCGAGGAAAGATCTGTTCAAAGAATTCAACATTCCTTGATTCCATGATCATACCCTCGTGGATATCAGGTATCTCCGACTTATACACTAAGTAGCGATAAGCACTACTGTTATTTGCATATTCGATGAATAAGCAATCTACAGTCTTAGGTCCAATTTTGACCTATTTTGGTTTAGGTATTTCGACCTTTGCCAAACAGCCCCACACTTTCAAATATTTATAAGTGGGTTTCTTTCTTTTCCATGATACATATGGAGTTTTATTCATACGCTTATGCGAAACTCTATTGAGAATTGTATTAGCGATAAGAATCGATTCACCCCACATATTTTAAGCTAAACCGGAATTGATAAGTAAAACATTCATCATTTTCCTTAATGTACGGTTTTTGCGCTCGGCAATACCGTTAGACTGAGGCGAGTAAAGAGCAGTTATTTAATGAACAATGCCGAATTGAGCACAGTATTCTTCAAATGGTGCTACGTATTCTCCCCATCTATCACTATAAAATGCCTTAATCCGTAGGTGTAGTTGATTTTCAACTTCTGCTCTGTAACGTTTAAATGCTTCAAATGCTTCATCTTTACTTTTCAACAAGTAAACATAACAATACTTTGTACTATCATCAATAAAAGTCACAAAGTACTTGTTCCCCCCTCTAGTGCACAAACTTTAAATCACATATGTCAGTGTGAATAAGCGGTGTTTCTTTCGACAGAATGGATAGATGATTTGGTTAATTTTGCCTCTATGCACACCTCACATTTATGTTGAGGGTTTATGTTGAAGGAAGACAACAATTCCAACTTTATTAACTTTTGAATGGATTTGTAGTTGACGTGTCCTAATCTATGATGCAATAAATTAGAGGATTCAAGCAAGTAGGTAGAAGATTTTATTTTATTAGATGAACGAATTACAGACATAGTATTTATTTTGAAGAGGTCGTCACACACGAAGCCCCTTCCTACAAATATACTATTCTTAGTTATTACAAATTTGTTGGACTCAAAAAACTAGTCTAAAGCCAGCCTTGACTAACAGTGACCCTGAAACCAAGTTCTTGCGGATGTCAGGGACGTGCATC
Source organism: Anisodus acutangulus (assembly GCA_029783415.1). Lineage (NCBI taxonomy): Eukaryota > Viridiplantae > Streptophyta > Magnoliopsida > Solanales > Solanaceae > Anisodus > Anisodus acutangulus. The sequence goes on along the minus strand of CM056490.1, from coordinate 25,057,798 downwards.
ACTTCCTTTAGAGTAAGCTCTTTGCCTGAAGTCATTTTGAGGACTACCTTTCCAACCCATTGCACTTCAGAGGTAGCGTCGTTACCCATGAACATCGTTTTACCCGTGATTTGGGGGTAAGAATATAATGCACTCTTGTCAGAGCAGATGTGACGGGTTTCATCCGTGTCTATCCACCATTTCCTTAGATTCTCCACCAGGTTTGCCTCCAGCACTACAGCTGATAAATCCACAATTATGTCGTCAAGGTTCGAAGGACACCCTCGTCTTGTACAATGTTATTCTTGGCCTTCCCTTTGTTCTTTGCCTTTTCCTTATGTTCTCACTTCAGTTTGCGGCACTTTTTATCACATTTCCAGGATTTCCACAGTGATGACGGTTTCCTTTGAACCTCTCCATAAGTTGGCTTTTGCTGTCTCCCTGGAACTTGCGCTTTTAGTTAGTGTTTCCCTTCGAATCAACTAGATTCGCTTTTGCCTCCATTGGTTGTTTTTCCTTAGATATAGCCCTTTTATTGTCCTCTTGTATTTGCAGTTTGATGATAAGGTCTTCAAACCCCATTTCTTTTGTCTTTAATTTGAGATAACTCATAAACTCGTTCCATGAGAGAGGCACAATCAAAGATGCAACCAGAAACTGCTCATTTGGCTTCATTCCTTCCAAATCCAGATGATGAAAAATCATTTGAAACTCCTGGATTTGGGACATCACTGATTTACCATCCACAATTTGAAATTTCAGAAACTTTCCAACGATGAATTTCTTAGTACCCGCATCCTGTGCGCTGTACTTTTCCTCGAGTCTTTCCCACAACTCCTTTGCCGTCTTCACGGTGCAATACACAGTATAGAGTGTATCCGACAGACCATTCATAATGCAATTTTTACACATGTAATCGGTATGTTTCCAGGCATCCAATGTTAACTGAGTGTCTATTGCATCCCCACCAGAAGGAGGATCTTCTGTCAGAAAGCATGACAAGTTCAACGTAGTAAGATAGAACATCTTTTGTTGACATCTCTTGAAATTGGTACCCATAAACTTTTCTGGGCGTTCGCTTTTGAAACTGGCTGGAGCAGAACCATTGGAAATGGTTGAAGAAGACATCTTTCGAACACTTAGAAATATATTTTGTCTTAAACTATAGGTAAAAATGTATCAGAAAGGTTAATCAGGAAGGAAAAGCTGAGTCGAGAGATGACTTTCTTTGTTTAAGACAAAATTGCCCCGTATAGATACTTTTATGGTATTGGACAATAGTCTTGTAAGATGATATTAATCTCCCTTAGGGAGTCTTTCTCATTAATATCAATATATATAGTTTACAATAAACAACCCTAATACAAGAGGAATCCTAATCACAATACAAAAAGAATCCTTGTTTGCCATAATTATCTATCACTAAATATATTTACAATATATGGGATATATATTAATTATGGGTAGGTATTGTAGTGTACTTATTGTACACATTTACACACCCCCTCAGTCGGAGCGGGAGGAGGCCTAATGCTAAGACTGGATCTGAAATCAAGGACCAGCTGTCTCGGGAGGCCCTTCGTGACAATATCCGCGTATTGATATGAGGAAGGCACGTGCAATACCTTAATATGCTCGAGAGCAACCTTCTCACGAACAAAGTGGATGTCCATCTCAATATGCTTGGTTCGCTGATGCTGAATCGGATTGTGAGACAAATATATGGCGGATATATTATCACAGTAGACCAAAGACGCTTTACCTAAAGGACACTGAAGCTCTAAGAGAAGGTTTCGGAGCCAACAGATCTCAGCAACAACATTAGCAACTCCTCTATACTCAACTTCTACACTTGAACGGGATAATGTGGATTGCCGTTTGACAGATCAAGAGATGATATTATCACTCAAAAACACACAGTAGCCGGATGTATAGCGGCGGGTGTCTGGATAGCCTGTCCAATATGCATTTGTGTAGGATAATAGCGAGTTTGGTGCGGAGGGGTATAAGTGTAGTCCATAATCCAGTGTGTCCTTAATATATCGAATGATACGTTTGTGGGTAGTAAAATGAAATTCCCTGGGGGCATACATAAACAATCTTACCTGTTGGACATCATATGCAATGTCAGGCCTGGTGAAGGTGAGTTACTGAAGTGCACCTACAAGACTCCGATACATAGTAGGATTAGTCACTAGAGTACCAACCATTGCACTAAGTTTGGATTTAGAATCAACTGGAGTGGACATGATTTTGCAGTTGTCCATCTTAGCCCTGTGCACGATCTCCTCTGCATACTTACGCTGGCAAAGAAACATACAATATGCGGATCTAGTGACTGAGATCCCCAAAAAATAGCTCAACTTCCCCAAATCTGTCATGGCAAATTCAGACTTGAGCAGTGCAATAATCTCATCTTTCAACACAGCAGTAGAGGCAGTAAGAACAATGTCATCCACATATAACAGTAAATAAGCAGTATTACAACCACGATGTAAAGTAAAGAGAGAGTTATCACATCTGTTGCATGTAAACCCAAGACGCATAATGAACTGTGCAAAATGATCATACCATGTTCTGGGGGCCTGTTTTAAGCCATAGAGTGACTTATGAAGATGACACACATAATGTGGGGCTGCCGTGTGGACAAAACCAGGTGGCTAGTGCATGTATACAGTTTCTCTTAAATCCCCATGAAGAAATGCCTTCTTCACATCTAGATGATGAATCGGCCAATGGTTTCCTATATCAATGCTTAGAACTGTGCGAATGGTGGCCGGTTGAACAACCGAACTGAATGTCTCACCACAATCAATGCCCTCCTGCAGGTTAGTACCATTTTCCACTAGTCTTGCCTTGTATCTTTCTAAGTCACCACTATCCTTGAACTTGTGACGAAAAAGCCACATGCAACGGATCACATTCACCCCATATGGTCGAGGACCCAAGTCCCAAGTATGCTGTTTCGTTAAAGCATTAAACTTATCACACATGGCCGCATTAAAATTCGAGTCCAGTTTGGCTAATTTAGGGCTTTTTGGAATAGGTGAAATTGTTTGGGTGGACATGTTAAATTGGACTTTGGGTTTGAAAATCCCGTGTTGGGCACGGGTTTCCATCCGGTGTGTGGGTGCTGGCTGGGTAAGGGTGTTGGTTGACTGGTTGGTTGGATTCAGTAATGGCAGAATCGAGTGTGGTGCAGTTTATGTTATCGGGACTGGGTTTCGGTCGAAAATGGTTGTCGGGTGGTGTGGACCAGTGGCGGTGTTTGGGATTGGAGTCAAGTGAGTTGGGTCGTTGGTTGCTGGTGAACTGTGGTAGGGATTTTTGGGGATTCTCGGTATGCCAGAAATGGAGGAGGTTTGTAGGGTAGGGTACGATGTCGGTGGCATAGTAGGTCCGGTAACTGGGTTTGCTGGGTGGTGGTTGAGGGGCGGACTAGGGTCGGCACAGTGGTGAGACTGTAGGGGTGGCACAGTGGATGGGACGGTGACATGTGAGTCGGTGGAACCTGGAGGCAGAGTGGTGCTAGAGGTGGCAAAAGGCGATGATAGGGAGGACACCGGTGGCAGGGATGCCGACGGTAAGCGTTGTACGGTGGCAGATGGAGGTTGTGGAGGTGCAGTGGTGTCAACCGGGCATAGTTCCCAAAGGTGGACAGGAGAGAGAGTTGAGTCGTCTATAAATTCGTAATCCGGTTTTCGAAATTTTTGGATATTGGAAAAGGAGAATTGCGTCTCGTCAAAAGTGACGTGACGCGAGACGAGAATTTGACGAGTGGATAAGTCATAGCACAGATAGCCCTTATGGTTTGACGGGAAACCTAAGAAAACACACAGAGTGGTGCGGGGATCTAATTTGTGAGAGGCTGTGGAAGAGAGATTAGGGAAACATAGGCAACCGAATATACGTAGGTGATCATAGGAGGGAACCCGACTGTGTAAGACTTCGGTTGGAGTCATGTTATGGAGGGTACTAGTGGGTAAACTATTAAGGACATTCTACCATTTTGACCGCATATACCCAAAATGATGGAGGGAAGGAGGCATGAAACAAAAAAGTGCAGACCATGTTATTTATTGTACAGATGAAACGCTCGGCTTTGCCATTTTGAGGGGACGTGTGAGGACAGAAAAATCGGAAGACCATACCATTATTGTTGCAGAATTTTTGAAATACAGAATTGTTAAATTCACGGCCAATGTCACATTGGAAAGATTTAATGGCGCGTTCGAATTGCGTTTTGATAAATGTGCAAAATTCAAGAAATTTGGCAAAAACTTCGGACTTAAATTTTAATGGGTAGATCCAAAGAAAGTGAGAGTAGTCATCCAATAACACGAGATAATATTTATGACCTAGGGAGCTAGTAATGGGGGAAGTCCACAGATCAGCATGAACAATATCAAAAGGAGCAAATCTAACGCTAACTGAGGAATTAAACGAAAGATGAACATGTTTGCCTAATTGACAGGAAATGCAGGTGTAAGCAAGTTTCCCATTACATTGAATAAAATTATTACTTCTAAAAAAAATAAAAACGGGAGCTCCTGGGTGTCCGAGCCTATTGTGCCAAATTGACGGAGACAGAACAGCTAGGGTAGTGTGTGAGCGGGAAGTGGCAGCGGATGAGGATGTGAATGGATAGAGCTCCCATGTGCTATTGCATCTCGTAAGAGGTGTCCCCGTACGTAGATCCTTCACAGTAAAACCAAAGGGATCAAAGTCAACAGACACATAATTATTACGAGTAAATTTCCTAATGGATATTAAATTTTTGATGATGTGTGGGGCATGCATGACGTTATTTAAGGAGAAGGGTGGGTGAGGTGGCAGAGTGTAGGTGTGACAATAACCCTGAATTGGAATGCGATGACCATTGCCAATTGTAATATATTATAGACTTTAAACGATTCAATTGGGAAAGATTACATGCGGACCGGGTGAGGTGAGAGGAGGCTCCGGAGTCCATATACCAATTTTCGTCGGGCTGCTGCAAACTCATACAGTTGAATGCTTGACCCAAGTCGGTGGGGATTTGATTTAAGGGTTGCTGTGGAAACTAGGCCTGTACGACATGGGCCTGTGGTTACTCGAACAGTGGCAGTCGCGGACGTGGAGCCTGGCCCAGTAGCCCTTGTTGCTGAAAAAGGAACTAGACTAGATGATATCCTGAAATCGTGGCCCAGTTCTGATTTGGGTAACCAGAGACTAGGCCGGCCCATGACGGGGTGTTGCTGAATTGCTGTGGTTATTGGCCTCGTCCTTTCCCGCCGCCCTTGCCACCCCGCCTACTGCCGCGGCCCCTGCCACCCCTGCCGCCGCCGTTTTGCTGTGGTTGGATGTTTTTCGGTGGAGGTTCCTGGCCGGCGGTGGCCTGATTTTGTGCGGGCGGTTCAACTGTTAATGCCTTCTGGTTATGCTCGTCCTGTTTCGCACGTCGAGTTTCCTCCAATAACAATTGCGAGCGTACTTTGTTGAAACTTGGTAGAGGGTCAGGTTGTTGTATCATCGTGGCTTGGGTGTCATATTCACCCTTAGAGAGGCCCGCAACTAATTGTAACATCATCTTTCTTTCGGACACAGGCGTACCAACATTGGACAGTTGGTATGCCACCAGTTTCAACTACTTGTAATATTCTGACTTATTAGAGAGGTTTTCAAGACGGGTGTTGTTGAACTGTTCTTCCAAGTACACGGCGCGGGTGTTCTTCTTGTCTTGAAAAAATTCTTCCAAATGTGTCCATAGATCACGGGCAGAGGCACCCGTTTTCATGATTGTGTATAGTAAATCCTTGGATATAGTGTCATATATCCATTGTTTGACCACGACATCGAGGCGACGCCATGTGATGTCGTCCATATCGGGAGGACGAGGGAAAAAGTCATCTATATGATCAAGTACATGATATACACATGCATGGATATGAAATAGTTCCACCCATGACCAATATTGGTCATCTTTCAGATCAAGAATTATAGGGATAAAATTCTTGATGTTGGTAACAGCGAGAGCCGGATGGAAAGACGGTGAGGAGAGGGTAGTGGGTGGTTGGATGACGACTGAGTTAGAAGCGGAAGCATCGGAAGAAGTGGGAGTAGCCAAATTCTCCATTAGAATGGTGGAAATTGGGAAGAGAAAAAAGAATGGTGCCGTCGGCCGAGAGATGGGGGGCGACGGCAAGAGGAGAAATTTTTCTAGATTAGGGTTTTGGCTCTTTATACCATGTAAGATGATATTAATCTCCCTTAGGGAGTCTTTCTCATTAATATCTATATATATAGTGTACAATATACAACCCTAATACAAGAGGAATCCTAGTCACAATACAAGAGGAATCCTAGTTACCATAATTATCTATCACTAAATATACTTACAATATATGGGATATATACTAATTATGGGTAGGGATTGTAGTGTACTTATTGTACACGTTTACAAGTCTCCCAAGATAAAACAACAATAACCAACAATACAAAGCTAGTAATGTTGATCCTGGTGAAGAAAAATAATATTGAACAGATTGCAAAGACAGGGGAGGATTTTCTGGTTTTGTTTATTTTTCTTTCGTGTGTTTGAACTGAACAGTAATGTTCAATTTATAGGTAAAGAAGACGGCGGATTCTGACTGTTGAAGTCAGATCCGTTGCAACGTTTTCGAAATCTTCAAGGACCAAAAGAGAATTCCGGGAGAAGGCCTGTGACCAGTGACTCGACCGGGGCGGGCGGCGACGCGCGTGTAGGGATTAGCCCCAAACCCAAGCTCACCTAGGTCCTCCCTCTTCTTAAAGCTTGGGTCACCCCTTGGGGCCCAAACCCTTACTGAAAACTATAGTTAATATAGTCCTCAATCCTTCCATATTCAATCGATGTGGGAGTTCAATTATTTGGCCAAACCAATCCATCTATTTGTGTGTCAATCACCTTACTTTGTGCATCAATAACTCTTTCATTCCTCAATGAAATTTGACGCTACTTGGTACTAATATTATCTACTCATTTAGTATATTAGGCATGTGCGAAGAAACGATGTTTCCGACATGCGGGGCCCTTGTGTTTAAGTCATTAAAGATGGGAAAAACTCAATCCCATATAGTTAAATTTCCAACAGAAACAACCGGCTTTGCAGCAAGCTTCAAACCATACAACATGGAATAATGGTTTCTTAGAGTATCCTTCTTGGATGTGTAATAAGGATGCTGTTGTTACTCCTAATTCTTCTGTGTTGTTGCAAGATTTAACGGTACCTAGCCCTAATAATTCTGGGATTTATGAGGTGGGTAGAAAACAAAGTCCAACTTGTGGGAAACAGAAACAAGTGATATTGAAACAATTAATTGAGCTATTCAAGAGAGATTTGGCTGATGGAGGGGAAGATTTGGTTCCAAAGACACCTAATGGGAGTGGCCGTGATGCGGTAATGGGTGGTGTTTCTCAGAAGATTGAGCAGCAGAATGTGCCATTTAACTCTTTGGTTATATCGAAAGATAGTGACCAAATAGTGGAAAGGAACATTTTGTGGAGCGAAAATTCCTATGATCAAAACACTCAGGTATTCGTCTACCCATTTTCTCAGTCATAGCTAGGACATTTAGCATAGCCTGAACAAGTGCAATCAATCCAGTCCTGTTTTTTTATGTATTGTGTAGTGCAGAATTGTAGAATAAAACTGTTTTCTTCGCGTTGTCTACTGGATTTCGATTGATCTGAGGGTTTCATCATACTAATAGTGATGTGATTGATAATACAACATTAAACATGGATCTGCAAGTATGATGATGCAATTGAGTTGAGAAAAGAATAGATGATACGCCTACATCATCATTGTGTTTGGTGACTTTCGAATACATTTGACATGTGCACGAAACTTGAGATTTTGATTGATTTGTTTCCGGTGCCCATCTAAAAAGCAGAGGTAACTGCCATCATATTGGAATTCTGTGGGGGCTACAGGGTTGGAGGTTTGGAAAGAAAAATTTCTTGTACTAATGGATGTGGTTTTGTCAAATGTGTACGGGCAGCACGCTAAATTTCCTTTTCTGTCTAGTTTTGTTAGATTTTGAGTTGGATTTTATGTTCTGTCTCAGTGTTAAGAACATCTTCTATTAAATTTAGGAGAAAAATGATATTGAGAACTATCTTTGAGCTATCAAAATCAATCATACAACTTAATCTTCCCTTGCAAAAAGTATTAGGAATTTTAGAAACCTGCAACGAGTTTAAAGAGTAACAATTAATGTCAAAGAATTATGCTTTTGCACTTTTGGACAAGCAAAATTTAGAAGAGATATAGGTCAACAGAACATGTTGCTGATATACATCATCTTTAATTACCTGAAAAGATACTAGCTTTATTTCCTCTGCTACATCTTTGATCCAGTTGTTCTGATTGTATACACTGTCTTGTCTTCAGATATGGGATTTTAATCTGGGGCAGCTGAGAAGCCATGAACAGTCTAGCTCAGTGGAAGCAGACTACAGTGAGAGCGACATGGCGTACATGATGAAAAGCTATGGTGAACTCATAAAAGGAACATCATTAGCAACTTCAAAAGGATTAGGGCTCTCGGGCATAAACTGCTCTGTTGCCCATGATGATATGACAGCGTTCAGTGTAAGCTCTAGCCACCCGTTAATTTAGTTGATCTCAATATGTTCTATCTTAATCCCTTAAATCAATGATTGTGGCATGAATTCGTGACAATTGTACTTTTAAGTGACAGATCAAACTTAACAAAAAATGTTTTCTGGACAGATCATAGACTTCTTTTACCAACTTGCATTTCTTTGTTCTGTTTTCGGAGGAATTTTGAGGTTTCCTTCGTGTGTTGAGGAATCGGATATATATTACCTTCAGAATTGTAAATTCTAGGAAAGTCACGGTGACAAGTAATTCTGCTGTGCGTTTAACCAATTATAATAAACTCTAAAACTTCTCTGTCCACCTTCATGAATAACGACAATTAGTGATCTGCCAAGAAGCTGATGCCTTAAACTGGATGGTACAATGACGTCTTCCTCCTGAACCTGAGAAATAATTTTCTTATTGCCTTGCAGAATAATTCAAATAACCGAGCGGCAGGCCAGGGGCCAGCGACATCTGAGAGCAACAATTTACCAAGAATAAAGACTTCATCTGAGTCAGGTTATGTTAAGCCAAAAATGCAGTGGTGTATCTACAGATCTGAACTTTATGGACCAAAGCATTGTTGTGGGAGGTGAAAACACCGGTGCAGAAACACTCCAGGCTGATATGGAGCTTCTGGCGAAGAACAGAGGAAATGCAATGCAACGTTATAAGGAGAAAAAGAAAACACGAAGGTTGATTATCTTTTTTAGTTTTCCTTTCAGCATAGTTTTCCCTTGTAGCCTCTGAGTTTACCCCAATATCTCGACTTTGTTGCATTCTGAGTCTGTGAGTTAATGTCCAGATATGATAAGCACATTCGATATTGAAATAAATAATTTCCTTGATTATTTTTAATAATTGAAAGGCTATATATACAAGTTACATATTTCCATAATAGAAGAATCATATTCCTATTCTATTTCTAAATCCTTATTCTACCATAATTCTAACTATACAATTATGGTAAGTGTATAACACTAATTAAGGTAACCTTTACACTACAATATACTACAAATATATATACCATATATACAAGATTGTATTATGATTCTCCTGTCCGAGACTGGGCTGGATTGGCCACTGCCGAGGACCACTGCCACTGGCTGCTAAAAAGCCCACTGCCAAAATAGAGCAATATACTTGTGATATACACTGCTGTATATTGGGTGTATATCACTGGTATATTGCTCTGTTTAATACACCCCCGCAGTCATAGCGGGTGGTCTTCGAACGCTGAGACTGTCCCTAAAATCTTCAAAGAGAACCGGTGGTAGACCCTTTGTAAAGATGTCTGCAATTTGATAACGAGACGGGACATGGCATACGCGAACGTGACCATTTGCAACCTTTTCACGGACAAAGTGAATGTCCATTTCGATATGCTTGGTGCGTTGGTGTTGAACTGGGTTACCTGAAAGGTAGATGGCACTAATATTATCGCAATATACCAAGGTTGCCTTCTGAATGGGACAATGAAGCTCCAACAACAAATTGCGTAGCCAACATAATTCGGAGACCACATTCGCTACCCCTCGATATTCTGCCTCTGCACTTGAGCTTGATAGAGTTGCCTGACGTTTTGCCGACCAAGAGACCAAGTTGTTGCCAAGGAACATACAGTAGCCAGAAGTCGACCGTCTGGTGTCGGGACAACCACCCAAATCAGCATCCGTGTAAGAGACACGTGTGGATGTAGATGAAGAATACAAGTGCAACCCATAGTCCAGTGTCCCCTGAATATACCGAATGATGCGTCTGATTGCATTCATGTGCTAAACTCTGGGATCATGCATGAATAAACACACCTGCTGAACCGCATACGTAATATCCGGTCTGGTAAAGGTAAGATACTGGAGGGCCCCTGCAAGACTGCGATAGCGGGTCGAGTCCTCGTATGGTGCACCTGTTGCGGCACTCAGCTTGGGGTTTGCAACAACTGGCGTGGAAGTGGACTTACAAGATGACATCCCAGCCCTCTCTATGATCTCAGCAGCATACTTTCGTTGAGACAAAAACAATCCACCTGAATGACGCTTGACGGCAATCCCTAAAAAATAACTCAAAGGCCCTAAGTCTTTCATAGCAAACTCAGAACTGAGCATGGTCATGATAGATTGGCGCAAGGCATCGGAAGAGGCAGTCAAGATGATATCATCCACATACAACAGAATGTAGGCCAAGGACGAACCACGGCGGTAGATGAACAAGGAATTATCTGACCTGTTGTGAGTGAACCCAATAGTCGAAACGAAGTCAGCAAATCTCGTATACCAGGCCCGTGGAGACTGCTTAAGCCCATATAAGGACTTTTTCAATAAACAGACATGATGCGGACGGTTAGGATCCCTGAAACCCAACGGCTGATGCATAGAGACTGTTTCTTTGAGATCACCATGTAGGAAGGCATTCTTGACATCCAACTGATGAATAGGCCAAGTCTTTGAAAGAGACAAGCTAAGTACAGTGCGAATGGTAGCCGGTTTGACCACCGGACTAAACGTCTCACCACAATCAATCCCAACCTGTTGAGTCTTATCATCACCCACAAGTCGCGTCTTATGTCGAGCAAATGACCCATCTGAATTCTCCTTATGAGAAAAAATCCACATAGACCTGATAACATTAATACCATATGGACGGGGCACCAACTCCCACGTCTTATTATCAATAAGAGCATTATATTCATCAGTCATACCAATTTTCCAATTAGGGTCATTTAATGCGGACACAGGATTGCTGGGCAAGGGGGATTTATAGACATCAGAATGTAAATTAAAAGGTCTTTTAGGTGTAAATATGTCCCGCTGACTACGAGTGACCGGTCTATGACTCGAGGAAGAATTCGAGGGAATTTTGGGAATTTTCTGGGGTCGGGACGGGTGGCGGCGACGATGGGCTCTTGGCACAAATCGAAAATCGAATCATCAAGCTGGACCGGTTCAGGTGGGTGGGCCCAGCCCAATTCTTTGGGGATCGATCCAAGAATCGAGCTGCTGCTCAAGCAGATCTTGGGTCCAATCGGCGATGGGCCATGGCGGATTTTGGGTACGGGAGATGTCCGAAAAATTCTGAATAATATACGGGGATATTAGTTCATCCAAACAATTATACGACCGCGGCTCGGGAGTTTGAACTTTCGCAAAAGGAAATTAGGTTTCATAAAAAAGGATGTAGCGATTAATTATGATTTTATTTGAGGATAAATCAAAGCATTTATAACCACGATAATTAGACGGATAACCCAAAAATACTCACAGAGTAGACCGAGCCTGAAGTTTGTTAATTGTGGTGGATGGGAATAACGGAAAACACAAGCACCAAAAAATCCGAAGATGAGAATAAGGAGGGTTCTTATTATACAGTATTTGGAGGGGGGAAGAATATGTCAGACCTTTAGACGGAATTATGTTAAAAAGATATGTGGCCATTTGTAGAGCATGGTGCCAAAAATATGGAGGTATGGAGGCATGAATTAAGAGAGTTCGGACAATGTTATTGATGAAACAAATTTTGCGTTCGGCCTTCCCATTTTGTGAAGATGTATGAGGACACGAAAACCGGAAATTGATCCCATTATTAGCACAGAATTTCCAAAACTCCCTATTGTCATACTCTTTCCCATTATCACATTGAATATTTTTTATTTCTCTCAGGAATTGAGTACGAATGAACGCTCTAAATTTGATGAAGACGGAAAACACTTGTGATTTATTCGCAATTGGAAACGTCCACAAAAATCTAGAATAATCATCTAAAAAGAGAACATAATATCGATGACCCAATGAACTAAGAACAGGAGACGTCCATAGGTCGCTATGAATAATATCAAATGACATTGACGTATGAGAATTGGAGTCTACAAAAGGCAACTTAAGAATTTTTCCTAATGAACAACACTGACAAAGTGGAGTATGACTCGTACCCTTACACGAAATAAAGCTATTTTTATCTAAAACTGATAAAATAGAAGATCCCGGATGACCCAGGCGAGCATGCCATACGGAAGGAGAGATGGCTGCAAAAACTGACGGCAAGGCTGGACTCGATGGACTGAAACCGAGCATGATAGGATACAGATCCCCCCTACTATCACACCTCATGAGATGGCTCCCCATCTTGAAATCCTTCACAGAGAAACCAAAAGGATCAAATTCAACGGAAACCAAATTGTCAGTTGTGAACTTTCGGACAGACATTAAATTTTTAATCAATTTAGGAGCATGTAAAGTATTTTTAAAGAGAAGGGGTGGATTGGGGGGAGACAATGTTTTCTGACCATACCCTAGGATTAGAATAGAACTGCCATTACCAATAATTATCCCCCGAGGGGTGCTCAAATTGGAATAAGATGAGAGAGTACCTGATTCAGACGTCATGTGAGTTGTGGAACCGGTGTCCATATACCAATTTGGGTCCGGTTGAGTTAACCCCAATGTGTGCATCGCGGCCTCGATATCGGTATGAGTGGAGCTGCTGCATGATGGGCTTGCGGAGGTCGGGGCCCAAGAATTCCTGTCCGTGATGGAGCTGGGCCATAGGCGCTCTGCCCATTCTTCTTTGGGCCCATCGCCGATGGGTCGCCACCGGGTGTTGGGCACTGACCGTTGGCGACCAGCCAGGCTGTTTGGAATTTCCTGCTGAATGATAAGGGCTGTTGGCCCAAGGCCCACTGCCATGGGCCCCACTGTTGGGACCAGGGGGTGGTGGGCCATTTTTCCCTGGATGGGGCCCACCGCCTGCTTGCTGACCACCGGAACCGCCCCAGAACCGCCGCGTTTGCCCCCGCGGTTTTTGTTATTATTCTTACGATTATTTTTGCCGCCACCATGATTATGGTTTTGGCCCGAATTATTAACAAAACCCGAAGAACTTGGAGAGGACGCCACCATGACGATGGGGCTTGCTCCGGTAGCCGCCTGTTTTGCCAAACCGGCTTCTTCCAAAGTAAGCATGGGGCGGGCTTGATGAAAAGCGGGAAGAGGGTTGCTTTGACGTAGGAGAGTTCCAACTCCATTATATGTCTCCGAAAGGCCGGCAACCAATTGTAGAACCAGATGATTATTGGTGACAGGTGCGCCCACATTACGGAGTTGATCTGCCAACTCCTTAAGTTTCTTGCAATAGGCAGATACGTTAGAAAATTCTTCCATGCGAACGAGGGAGAATTCCTGCTCAAGTGTGATGGCACGTGAATGTTGGTTATCTTGGAATATGTCACGCAATCTATTCCAAGTAGCCATAGCCGTAGTATCTGGCTCAATAATCGTTTGTAGAAGGTCAACTGAAATAGTGGAATAGATTCAATGGAGAACGGTAGCATCAAGCGTTATCCATAATTGAGGATCCTCCGCGGGATGAGGTGTAGTGGGAGGAATGATATGATGGATAACTTGATGGGAGATAGCGTGTATTTTAAACAACTCCGCCCACGTCGCATATTGGACATTTTCCATCTCAAGCACAATCGGGATACAGTTCTTGATGTTGGAAACCATGAGAGCAGGATGATAATTGTTCTTAGACGTCTTGAAAGAACAAAGAATGAAGGGAAATTTAAGAGAGGTTTTTGAGAGCGGAAGATGAATTTTGGAAGAGAAACCCGAGGGGGGTGGGGTGTCTCGGCCGTAACAAGGAGAGGACAAAAGTTGGGAGAGAAAAACTTTTGTTTTAGACCTAGTCTCTTGATACCATGAAAGAAATAATCCCCTTGATTATTTTCATTAATTGAAAGGATATATATACAAGTTACATATTTCCATAATAGGAGAATCATATTCCTATTCTATTTCTAAATCCTTATTCTATCATAATTCTAACTATACAATTATGGTAAGTGTATAACACTAATTAAGGTAACCTTTACACTACAATATACTACAAATATATATACCATATACAAGATTGTATTATGATTCTCCTGTCAGAGGCGAAATTTGGATTGCCAGCTTCTGAGAGCCAGCTGCTTTGCCTACTCAGAGGCCCATTTGCCCTTTATTCTTTGAAAAGTCCACTGCCAAAATAGAGCAATATACTTGTGATATACACTGCTGTATATTGGGTGTATATCACTGATATATTGCTTTGTTTAACAGATATGAATCGAGGAAGGCAAGAGCTGATACTAGAAAGCGAGTTAAGAGTCATTTTGTCAAGGCTACGGAAGCTCCAGATGGCTGAATACATGTTGAATGACCGAGGATAAGGATCTTTTTTGTCTCTGTATGTATATATTTCTTAGTCTACCTGATATTTGTAACCTTAGGTTTGTTTTGATGCTATCTGTCACACCCAATTGTTAGTTAATATTCTAGTCACGCTTTGTGCTTCTGCGTATATATCAAGTGCTCGCATGTACAACCTTCATCATCGATCAGGTTTATGGTTAGATCCCTCACCGGGTAGCCAAGTCTTTTGAGGCAAGTCTTGGAAGTGAAATCTTGGCTATTTTGTCCGAGCATTAAGTAGATCTATAGTACGAATCCACTCGGAGTGGATAGTCTAGGTACCTCGTTGAGAGCATCCAGATAATCAATTCACTCTCCCTCTTGCAATACTTGTCGCTTGATGTCTAATTTAGTGGCATGCATTCATTCTTTCAAGATCTGAGCAATTAACTTCTTGTTCGTTTCACCCGGAGCGTTGGAGAAAGGTAAGGAGAATCCTCGCGGAGTTAAGCTGATGATAAGCACGAAGTTAAAATCCCTTTAACACCTTTTAGTTCCCCCTCTTCTTTTCTTTCCTTTCTTCAATTTCTGGAAAGCTGATGTCAAGTATTTAAGTTACAAGATGGATTATAGGATATACTGATAAGTTGATACTGTTGTAACCAATTTTTTTCTATTACTATTATGTTTGCATGTCCATTGGATTATCTTTGCATTATGTTTTTTCAGCACAAAGAACATGAATTACTAAAGTTCTATCTTATTTTTAAAAAGCAAGACTCAAGTTTGTTAATTTACCGGTAGTGAAAGACGAACAACCAAAAAGGAATTGAAAAAACAAAAAGCAGAAAAAACGGAAAGGAAATATAATAAAGTGAGCAACGGGCTAGATTCCTGGGTTGCCCCCTCATATAGTATTTTCATTTTTATTAGAGAACTGGGTGTATAGGGTAAAATTCGTATTGTACAGATGGATGAATTATATCATGACACATGGTAAAAGGGGGGGGGAGGGGTGAATCAGATCCAAGTCAGCTTTAAGTGTCCCCGGAGGCGTTAGCATCAAATCGGGGGCATTAAGGAGCCTCAGGTACCAAAAAATAGAAGGCTCAGAGATCAGTTATAATCCCAACGGACGACCATTACTAATGTGGCTTTACATCTTCCAAGAGAACATTAAAGACATTTATGGACATTCTAATTGTCTGATTATTATAACATTTATGTACTGATATTATTAGAGGCATAATTCCTGAAATGTGTACCCATGAGTCCAAGTACAAATAGGATCAATCACTTCATTGTAAGACCACCATATTTGAGAAATATAATACCTACTCATTGCTTCACTATTTTCTAAGTTGTCTTAATCTAGCGTTCCAACATTATTGGCAATAACCAACCAAGAAATCACAACATAAAGCTTCTTCTAGGCTCAGACTAATATGATTTTAATCTTTCTTTTAGATTCAATTTATATTAGATTCATTTGCTAATTTGGTCACTTGAGATCCACATGTCCTTGATCACGTGTATAAATTTAACTCTACCAGTTTACGGGTAAACAGTTTGGCGCCCATCGTGGGGTCTGAGCAGTAGTGGTGTCACAAGTGACCATGTCTCTTATTCTAACTCTTTCTTTAGTCTTGGTTTGCTTAAGCAACAATTTCAGGTATGAAAGGATTTTAAGGCAACCGGATTACCGGGAACACTACTGAAAACGAGCAGGTCAGACCAAACGGCCTCCCTATCCCAAATACTACACTAGAAGATCCAACAGTCGCGGACAAAACCACTTCAGGGGATGGACAGCCCTGGAGGGACCGGGTTCCCACTGATGAAATGACCGAACAGGCTATGCAGAACGTGAGGACACATAACTTTATGATACGAGAAGAATTAGGCGGTAAAAGGCAATTTCTCTCTGATTTTGCATCCAACTTTGCCGCCATCACTCTAGATCCAAGAACTGCACCGACACCAGTAGCAAATGACCCTGATGGTGTTGGGAGCAGCCAAACGACGATGCTTCGGGAAGCGAATCAGTTCCTGAAAATCCAATCCAACACAGGTGTAGAAGTTCATGAAAAATAATGGGCAAAGTAGACAGGAATGCTCAAAAGGCGAAAAAGAATGCAAATGAGCTTCGGTACCGGTTGGATCAAATACTGAGGGCTCATCGGTCATAGCAGGCCCAAACGCAAAAATATACATTCAGTTGGCGTATAAGCCAGAGGCTGCGCCCGAACTGATTCTCAAAAGATTCAAAATGTCGATCATACCCAAATATGACGGGACAACAAATTCATAGGAACACATAACAGTCTATACTACGGTTGTTAAGGGAAATGACTTTAAAGAACACGAGATAGAGTCAGTATTGATAAAGAAGTTTGGCGAGACTCTGACTAAGGGTGCTCTGATGTGGTATTCCCTACTTCCCGAGCAATCAATTTGGTTGTTCGCCATGCTTGCTGATATGTTCATAAAAGCCCATGCGGGAGCACGAAAGGTTAAAATAAGAAAAATGGATATCTTCTGTATAACATAGGGAGAATCTGAATTGCTCAGGGACTTTGTTACATGATTCTAAAAGGTACGAATGTTGTTACCTACAGTTCCAAGCAAATGGGTGCTGAGGATTTTAGCAAAGGTTTGAACCCTTTGAGTTATATGCCTCACAAAAACTTAAGGAAAATCTCTTGGAATTCCAAGCTATAACTTGGGAGGACATTCACAACCGTTACGAGTTTATGATTCGAGTAGAAGATGATTTGCTGGGGACTCCAACTGGAGAAATTTCTCGAAGGACAGACAAAGGAACCAGACCATATCGTAAATCTTCGAAGAACTGATTTCAGCCTTATCCTGCTCCCGAAAAATCTGGAGGTGGTCAAGGCTTCCGTTCTCCAGAAAAGTCAAACACCAAAGGAGAACCCGACAGAAATAATCGAGGCTTGGTGAATCAAGATAGAGGGAACTTATCTGGTTCCCAAAGGGACTCGGATATCCGAAACTTTCCGATTACAACTTTAGCATGTATGAAGATCAAATGGTGGCAGTGCTGAAAACTCACCCAGCATCTCGACCGCCAAAACCCATCCGATCTGATCCAAATTCAAGGAATCAAACCGCTTGGTGCGACTTCCATGGCACCCGCAGACATAAAATGGTGGATTACAGACACCTTCGGGGGAGGTAGCAGGAATGCTCAGTAGAGGGCATTTACGGGAGTACTTAAGCAAAAGGACCCATAAAAATTATGAAAGAGGGCCTCCAACTAAAGGAAAAACTAATCCAGATGTCCCGCCACATGTTATAAATATGATCTTTGGTGGATCCATGATAGCGGGCACATTCTTCACAGCAGTCAGAAAGAAGAAGATTTTTGTAACCCGAGAGAAAAGATTCCGGGAGGTACTAGAGGAAAGTATCATTACTTTCACTAATGAGGATGCGGCGGTGTCACCTTTCCGCGCAACGACGCTCTAGTTATCATTGTCCCCTACGATTGCTTCCAGATGAAAAGGGTATTGATCGACCCCGAAAGTTCTGCTAATATCATCCGGTGGAAAGTGGTCGAGGAGATTAAGATGCTGGATAACATTGTCCCGGCTGCTAGGACACTCTCTGATTTTAATATGGCAAGTGAAACCACCAAAGGAGAAATTGATTTACCGTTGAAAACCCAGTGAGTCATGAAGAAAACAAAGTTTTATGTCATCGACGGTGACATGAGATACAATGCAATATTTGGAAGACCATGACTTCACGATTTCAACAGTACATTTACTGGTCAAGTTCCCAACGCCGGAAGGGATCAAACAAATTTGAGAAGAACAACCTACAACTAAGGAAATGTTCATCATAGAGGAACCGAAGGTGATCACATATCAGAAATAACAATTAAAGAAGGCGGAGCCGGCCCCGAATGTGGCCCATCAGACTCTGCTAATAGAAGCAAATCAGACAGATCCGGAAGAAGAACTCTCAAACAAGTACCAGGTCCCCAGGTATTTCCAAGTGTCGGACGAGTCCGACGCCACCAATTCGATGACTGGGGAACTTGAAGAAATAACTCTAAATGAGGAAACTCTTAAAAAGAAAGGTATGCGTGGGCACAGGGTTGACCCCGGAGCTGAGGGAGTCTATTCTTCAATATCTTATAACTAAAAGTGATTGTTTTGCTTGGTCCCATAAAGATATGACAAGCATCCCTCTAGAAGTTATGACTCATAAGTTAGGCCTGGATCTCACTTTCCCTCCTGTGTGGCAGAAGAAGCGGCCCATTGCCAAAGTCCATAGTAGGTTTGTGAAACAATAAGTATCTAGACTAACATAGGGTTAATCCGGGAAGTTAAATACCCTGATTGGTTAGCCAACGTAGTTATAGTGCCTAAAAAGGTAAACAAGTGTATAATGTGTACCAATTTTAAATACCTTAATAAAGCATTCCCTAAAGACTCGTTCCCACTGCCGAACATAGATCAAATGATTGATGCTATAATCGGACATGAGGTTATGAGTTTTCTTGACGCATATTTCGGGTATAATTAAATTAGAATGAACCCGGAAGATCAAGAGAAACATCATATCTAACTAATTTCGGTACTTATTGTTATAATGTTATGCCTTTCGAACTAAAAAATACCAGAGCCACCTATTAGAGGCTTGTAAATAAAATGTTTGAAAGAAAAATTGAAAAAACTATGAAAGTATACATAGACGATATGCTTGTTAAGAGTCTTCGCGTGGAAGACCATTTAACTCATTTGCAGGAAACATTTGAAGTCTTAAGAAGATTCAACATGAAGCTTAACCCGGAGAAATGCGCCTTCGGAGTAGGCTCCGGAAAATTCTTAGGTTTCTTGGTCTCTCAAAGAGAGATTGAGGTGAACCCAGATAAAATTAAAGCCATTAAAGATATTCCAGATACTCTTGACAGCGGCTGACCGGGCGTATAGAGGCTCTTAGTACATTCATATCCCGATCTTCGGAGAAGTGTCACAAGTTATTTTCACTTCTTAAAAAGAAGAATGACTTTGCATGGATGTCTGAATGCCAGCAGGCCCTTCGCGATTTAAAAGCTTACATGTATAGTCCTCCGCCCATGTCAAAGCCAAAGGACAGAGAGCAACTCATCATATACCTAGTTGTTTCAGAAGTACCGATAAGCGCAATTTTGGTAGGAGGGGAAAAAGGTACGCAATTTCCAAGTTGTCCGAGATTATATAGGCATACAGAACCATGACAAAAATGAGTACCATAGAAAATTCTTTTTCCCTGGTTTACGGTGTTGATGCATTGATCCCGGTCAAAGTAGGGACTCCAAGTCTGTGATACTTTCGGTCGGAAGAACAAACTAACTCATAGTCAATTATGGTTCAGTTAGATTTGCTCAAAGAACATTGGGATCTTCTGTATGTCCAGATGGTGGCTCAGAAGCAGCATATGAAGTGAAACTACAACTGTCACGCCAACCTCCAGCATTTCAAACTTGGGGACTTGGTACTTCAGAGGGAAACCCAAAGCACCCGAGAACTGAATGCAGGGAAGCTAGGCTCGAATTGGGAACTACTATATAGAATCACTGGGATTGCCGGCAGAGGATATTACCTGTTAGCAGATCAAGAAGGGAACCAACTTCCAAGAAACTAGAACGTAAGTCATATGAAGAAATATTATGTTTAGTAAAAAAAATACGTGCTACACTCTTTTTTCCTTTGACCCGTTTTTGTCTCAATTGGATTTTTCTAGCAAGGTTTTTAATAAGGCAGCACCAGTAAAAGCTTATTAAGTCTTGCTATAGTGTATAATCCAATGTTTGGGTCTCCAAGTATAAACACCCAAACAACGGGGGGGGGGGGGGGGTCATATATACCTGTGTTAAGGTTTGTGTAATATTTCTCCAAAACAAAGCTAGATCCATATAAATAGGCCTACCAAATGGCTTACATGCTACCATCGAGACTACAGGATCCGGTCTCACTAAGATCTTCAAGTAAAAAACATGTTATCATCGGGGACTACCCAAACAGTAAAATATTACACATATGTAATCAGAATGACCATACTAGATGACAGTCAGATTATTCTTCCATCTATAAATTGAAGGAATTAATAAAAAAAATCTCCTGTTATGATAAATTATTGCCAGCGAAAGTGTAAGAATTAATTAAACATATGTTATTTAAAGCATACCAAAAATTCGTGTCATAATGAACAGGAGACGTCCTCTTATAGAACATCATAAAAAATAAGGGTCATCTCTTATTCAAAACCTTACGAAATAAAAGGTTAAACTTCGGCTATTTAAGCACCCAAGTAAAAATTAACCGGGAACTGAAATTAGCCCAAAATCAATTAGAAGGACATGAAAGCCCAAAAGAGCATATTTTTAGTGGATGATTCGATTAGTGTCTTGTCAAAGTCGTTGTAGGCTTTAGACTTAGAATGTAAAAATTATCAAAGGCAACGACACGCTCGTTCCATGATTCGACAGGGATGTTTCACAAAAAACTATAAAGGTGGAAATCTAGAATACGAACGCTAAGCAGGAGGGACATCATCAGCTTCTTCATCTAAGTCATTCCCTTCGGCGCCTCGCAGTTCCTCCAGTACTAGCTCAACCTCTTAAAGATCAATCTTCGCGTCAAGAAGCGTTGTAGGGATGTCCATTTTTGTATTATTGACTTCTTCAAGCGTATCCCTATGTATCTTCAAGATGGCCAAATTCCTACGGAGTTTCCATCTTTAACACTTTGTCTGGATCTCATTTTGAGCATTTTCAAAGATGACAAACTTCTCCCGAACAGTAGCTAAGTTAGCCACCAGTCTGGCAGTTTTACCCTGTAGATTCACATACCTGGAGGTAAGGACTTGCAGGGAGTTCTCCTGGTCCCTCAGTAAGTCGGTGGCGTCCTGCAGGCGTAGTCGGAGGGATTTAGAGTTGCGGATTTCAGCTTGTAGTCTCTCCACTTCGGCTTCAAGGCGCTGATTATCTTCAGGCAACCTCTCTTCTCCTCGCGATGGGGCTAGTGTCTTGGCTAAGTCTATGGCAAAAAGAGCAGCAACATGTCTCTAAATAAAAAAGGGGGTATGTTATAAAGAATCTAGGCCTTCATAAGCTATGGAGAGGAGGCGGAAGTATTACCTAAATGAATAAATCTGCTATGTGAGCAAGGGAAGCTCTCAGACTCGCACTCGGGCACTTACGGAGTGAAAAGGCAGAAGTCCCAGCCTCTGTACCAGATGAAGGGACAATACTTTCCTTAGAATGATGGCATGCTGGAGCCGTCGATTCTTTCTTGGGGGTCTCAGTCGGAGGGTTCCCAACATCACCGTCCTTTCTCTTTTCATCATCTTCATTATCGATGTGGATGACCCCTGCTTGTACTTCCTTCTAAGCCTCTACTAGTTTATGGTGAGTCCTTACTTTGAAGCCAATCCCAACAGGAATTTCAGGGGTGCCTTCTTGGGATCTCCGTTTACGACTACTCGAGGTCATCTTAACTATATTAGTGAAAGCAACAGCACGAGTTGGCACTTTATGGGAAACTAGTTTTCTTACCGGGAGTCCTACAGGAAATACGGAATAAATAAGGAGAGATTTTACAAAAAACCGAGTTTATCTTGAGATTTATTTCCTTACCATGACTTTTCCCTTTCCACTATTCGAAAGTTATGCTCTTCCAAGTCGGGTCACATTGGCAGTACGAAGGAGGTCTA
The DNA here is from genome assembly GCA_029783415.1 of Anisodus acutangulus. Classification (NCBI taxonomy): domain Eukaryota; kingdom Viridiplantae; phylum Streptophyta; class Magnoliopsida; order Solanales; family Solanaceae; genus Anisodus; species Anisodus acutangulus. The sequence continues at coordinate 25,035,297 of CM056490.1, read as the reverse complement.
CCACCCATTCAATGATACCTACGATCAATTGTGGTTCAATAGGGGTAGATTCAAATGAGGAGCATGTACGCATGTAAGACAAAATTCCTCACTCGTGAAAAGGGAAGAAATGAATAATAGTGAGAAAACTTATGGGCATTGTTTCATTCCTCGGGGAATGGTTCAGAAGTTGGTTGATGAACTTGATCGGTTCGGATCATCATGAACCTGGTCAGCTATCCTCGGTCATAGTCATCTTTTATGTTGATGAGACTTTGGCTTTCGCGAGGGTAAATATGAATGATACCACCCCCAGAATAACCGCGTGTAGTACAGAAGGATGTGATGATCTATAGTGAAGGAGACGTTAGCACGGTCTGCTAGCATTTGTAGGCAGTACACTAGTCTCTAAATTTGAGGGGCTACCTATCCTAGGCATACCCGGTAACGCCGACAGATGTCCTCGATAATCTTCGGGATTGGAAGACGGAAACCAATGGTAAAAAGATAAGTATGAATCATAAAAAACCTTCTACATGGCGGTTCATTTAGGCTGTTGGACCCATAATTCTCACGTCAATGTCGGGGTCAAAGTGGCAGTCTTTACGAACTTTGGGGAGGATATCTACGGTGATCAATGATTCAATATCTTCCACAGATTCATATTTGTCGTCAACACGGAAGTCTCCTTGATATTCAAATCCTACAGGGAGAATATCGGTTGCGAATAAGCTTAAGTTAATTTCTTTACTCCTAGGAAAAGCCAGACTCTTCCCTGGATGGCGGCGTGAGGGAGAGTCGTCATTATTGTAACACCTCGTACTTTTGGGTGATGGTTTGAACAACTAGATGTATGCAAGTAGACCCAAGCCTTGAAGGATTTGGTCATATTCAAGCATGCGAATTAAGAGCTCGGTATATAAAAGGATGTGGTCCTGAAATAAGTTAAGGTTTAAAAAGTGTGACAACGATAACTAGGAATAAATTTTATGAGTACCAAAAGCGGCTACAGACTAGTGTTATACCATATGATCATGGTAAGGAATATACTCGTATATGAGGTGTGTTAAAATGATCTATTATTTAAGTGAATTGAGATCAAGAAATTAATTATGTGTGTAATTGGGTGTATGTTGAATTAGTGGAAGACATGGAAAATTATTAGTGGTTATTGGATAAGTGTGATTATGTGATAAGTGGTAGGTGCAATGACATGTGTGCCATGAAAATAGTGAATCGGGTGACGATTTACCTTGGGATATATTTTGTGGTGACACATGATATTATTTGTGTCAAGTTATGGCCTAAAGGGTTATTGTAGACCCCACATCCCACTAAGAAAATAAGGTAGAGATTTCCTTCATAATTATCTCATTTTAGCTTCATCCATGATCATCTTATTTCAGCTCCTTAATCCGTAGAGGAAGCTACAACAAAGATACACTTATACATACTTATATAGATACATAGTACTTTTGTAGCAGCAAAGCAACGTGACCTTGAGTGGTATTAGGCGTCAACATAGTAATTTTTCATTTGATATTAATGGATGTTAGCAACAGCAAGAAAAACACGGTCCCTAAGTCATATTGCATTCCATTTGCGAGCTGGTTCATTCGTAAGGTTAGGTGCTATACGGACTACTTGAGTTGTATTGTCAACGGATCAACGAAGGTATGTTAAGGTAAATCCTTATTTCTTTTGGCATGTTCTAAGTACTAAACGTTAACGTAATATTATCCCATAAATGATTCCACTCTTAATAGTTAAGGATGTTCATGTTATTCATTCCTATTGCCAAAGCATGTCTAAATATGTTCCTAAATCCCTATTGAGTTATATGGAAAATATTTTAAGATTCACAATATTAATCTGAGATGAAGCTATATTATGTCACTCCAATAAACTCAAAATGTTTTATTATCATTCATGCATTACCCTTGACCCACATGTGTTATATACACTATTGTATGGTATGCATTATATATATATATATATATATATATATATATATATATATATATATATATACACTATTGTATGGTATGCATTATATATATATATATATATATATATATGTAGGGGATGAGAAAAGGGATACGACATTATATACGCACACCACCTGATCAACTGGTATATGATGATGATTATGCCCACAGAGGCCGAAATGATATGATGGGATATTTCATTATATACGCATATATATATATATATATATATATATATATATATATATATATGTATGTATGACCGCATTGTACATGGCATTTAGGCATATTATGGCCCTCATATGCATTCTGCACAGACATGATACTTATATTATAGCCCTCAGAGGCATTCTACACAGACATGATACTTATTCATATTATGGCTCTGAGGCATTCGGTACAGGTTGGTTGTTTCTTGTCTCATGTTACTTTCAGGTCTCTATTATGCTATTCTTCATGCCTGACATACTCGGTAGATCAGTCGTACTGACGTCCCTTTTATCGGAGGACGCTGCGTTTCATGCCTGCAGACTCAGATAGACAGGGTGATGGTCCGCACTAGTAGGTTGCTGGTTCAGTTGATATTGGAGAAATCTACTTGTTCCATAGTTGCAGTCTAGTCATGGTACAATATTCTTGATATGCATAGAGGTATGGCGGGGCCCTGTCCTAACCTTATGATATCACATACTATTTAGAGGCTTGTAGACAGTTGTCCTGTGTATGGTGGTCGTGTATGGCCTTGTCAGCATTGATGTATATGTATATAGGTTAGGTCCTTCTGGTTGCAGGATTTTGAATAGATTTTTTTAGTTTACTATTTCCATATGTCAGGAGGGTATCCCGTGGCGGCCCTCTTATGAATAGTGGTACTTGACAAGTAAGGTTCGGGTGCTCGTCATGATCCTCTGGTTTGGGTCGTGATAATTATTGTTTGCTTCCCTTAAAGAATGAGAAGGGGAAGATTTGGAAGACGACATTGGCATCAAAAGGTAATGAAGCAGAAAGAAGAAGAATAAGAAAAACCTTGAAGGACTTGGATTTGTTGAAGGAGATAAAATTTTGATTGAATATTTGAAAAATATTTTGGCCTCCTTTATAAGGAACGAAGTAGGTAACGATCGAGAAATGAGAAGTCGCAATTCATCATGATCGTGCAGCTTTATTTCATATCGTAGTGATTGGACGGCTGCCGCTGTTTTAGAAGAATTAAGTCGGGTTGCAACGTTTGATGTTCCAAATTAAATCATCATAGCATTTTAGTCTTCTCGCCAAAAATGTTGTTTGCTTTGCTCAAGTTCAAATCCATTTCCCGGACGCACGAAGAACACTCCCGAAAAGTGCGGGGACTATCTATGTAGGATAAAGTTTGTATTGTACATATGGATGAATTATATCATGACACGTGGCAAAATGGTGTGGGGTGAGTCAGATTCATGTCAGCTTTCAGTGTCCCCGGAGGCATTATCATCAAACTGGGGGGAATTAAAGAGGTGCATGTACCAAAAAAGCATAACGCTCGGAGATCGATTCGAATCCCAACGAACACCCGTTACTAATGTGGCTTTACATCATCCAAGAAAGCATTAAAGACATTTATGAGCATTCTAATTATCTGATTATGACAACATTTATGTACTGATATTATTAGGGGCATAATTCGTGGAATGTGCACCCATGAGTTCAAATATAAATAGGACCAATCACTTCATTGTAAGGACACCATATTCGAGAAATACAATACCTACTCATTGCTTTCACTATTTTCTAAATTCTTGTCTCAATCTAGTGTTCCAACATTATTGGCAATAACCAGCCCAGAAGTCACGACAGAAAGCTTCTTCTAGGCTCAGGCTAATATGATCTTAATTATTCTTTTAGATTCAATTTCTATCAGATTTATTTGCTAATTATCTTGCTAATTTGATCACTTGAGATCCATGTAATTGTACTAGTTTACGGGTAAACACTGGGATCTATGTCAATTAAAAGGATAAAAGTAGATCACATTTTCTTTTATCAAAGTCGGAAATCTTCGATCTTCAAAAAATGACTCTTAAATTTCATTATGATCAACTGAATCTAATTTCATTGTATCGTGTGGTTAATCATGGGAAATGGCGCAACTCGAGAAAAGGAAATTTTGTTTGGTGATGTGGGTTAATTTGTTTGCATCCGATGACGGTTCTCGTTTTACTGATGTTGAATGGTTATCATAAACCCGTGCAGCCTGTGCGTCATTATTAAATTCAATTCGACATATTAAAATTCAGGTGGTGATGTAATAACAATTGTGGTTGTAGATGCGCAGGCAGCCCTTGATTGAATTTTTGAGAAATAGTGTTGGTTCATCAAGGAAATGAAGAAGCAAAAAGTGTGTTAAAGCCACTTGCGCATTGATAGTTGATGTTATAACTTTTTCCTGCAGAGCTCTGACGGGTCTAGGGGGTGGATCATCTTGTGAAGGCTAAGCACCCACCCTGTTTTTATCATGTGAATGCTTTTAAGGCTCATGTAGCAGAGAAAACAACCTAACGCCGCTCCCTATTTACTTCATTCACGCCTTGCATGTCTTTCTTTATCAACTACTTATGTTTTCAGTCACTTGAATTGTTCATTCAATGATTCAAATTAACAGAGTCCTCCCACATATATCCTTTTGGAGTTAGTGGATCTAATGAAACAATCACTTGGCGAACCATGAAGGACTTATCTTTCTTTCAGTTGAAAAATGTCATGGGAGCTAAGATGAGGAAAGGATTTAAAAGCTTCTGTAATAACGATACCTCTACTTCCACAATCAATCATCAAACTGCCCGTCTCGTCTCGTCTCCTTACATGATGGACACTAGTTATACTACTACTAGTGATCTAAGGCCAAACGAAAGGGAAAGCCAGACAACTTTGGAGGAGATGTTGCTCCAATTAGACATGGAGGAGAGGATGGCAAGAAGAGAAAAGCTGAACGAATATAGGCCACCGCACGTACCACATAGAATGTCATGTGTCAACAGTTCTGACATTCTACGAACAGCAAGGAACGCGTTAAACCAGTATCCTCGATTCTCTCTTGATGGCAAAGATGCCATGTACCGGTCTTCTTTCCGCGACATGTCTCCTTCACTAAGTACAATTGCTGTTAGTGCAAGAAAATCAGTATGCTGCAACCGCGAGCTGAGGAAAATGGACATGAAAACTCAAACTCAAAACATGCCCCCGACAATAGCAGGGGAGAGAGTGATTTGGTGTAAGCCAGGAGTAGTAGCAAAGCTAATGGGACTTGAGGCCATGCCCATGTCAACGCGCAGAAAGAATAACAAGGAAACAATCAGTGCAATTATCAAAAGGCAAAGCCTGAGGAAAAGAGCAGAAAGGTACGACATGGAGAATAAGAGATCAAGAGGAAGGGGAACGGGCTGTGGTTGCCGCAGCCCTAGAGAGATGAATCAGAATATGACGAGCTCTTGTTCAAGAAATGGCTACTGTGTTAAGAAGCCCGTGGCAATGGAGGATTACCAAGAAGTAGGCTTGCCAATGCGAGGCGGGGTTTTGTACAGAAATAACGATCCCATGTAAGATAAAAATATATACAAGAGAACTATCCTTTCTGTGTCAAATTGATTGTCTCTTTATGTTTTTCTACATAATTGGATACAGGAATTTGTGTAATAGTTTCATATATGAATCTTAATTTATGTACCGGGACAAGTTTTAAACTGGAGGTAGTAATGTAGCAAAATTGTGTGTTTTAACAAGCTGGCGTGAACGTGGTGCTCTAATTAGTATAGACCTCTTAATAAAGCTTCTGATCTCATACTACTATCCTGAACAGATAAAAGAGCAGTTGCATGCGTTGATCATATCACTAAAGGAGAATCGTCAATCTTCCTCGAAATCTTTAGGACAGATTAGACGAAAATTCCCCTAACCCCAGAAATGAGGAATATAAAGACACAGCAGCAGCAAAAACAAGACCGGTACTTGGGAGACAGAAATTTTGAAGCACCATAATGTTAGATAATTAGGGACACAATCCTAATTATCTCCATCATATATTGTAATTAGAATTGTAATCAATTAGTAATCAGTTAGGATGATTGTAAGTAATTAGCATCTTATATTTTAGATAACTTAGATTAGTACTACATCCTATGATTGTATATATCTTCCTATGATTGGAATGAAAAAGGAAGGAATCAATTTCTATTATGGTATCAAGAGCCTAAAAATCCTTTGCCCTAAAATTCTTACCTTCTCTCGGTTTACTCTTCCTTCAACCGAAAACCAATTTTTTTCCTCCTTCTATTCCTTTTGTTACACGGCCAAAGTAGGGTTTTGTATTAAACAAACCCTAAACATAAAAAACTTCACAAAACCCTAGCCGAAACCAACCCCCCCCCCCCCGCACTCGGCTACACCCATATTCTCTCCAAAAATTAGGGTTCCTTAGTCTACTTCCATCAAACACAAAACATTTTCTCTCCTTTCTTGTTTGTTCTAGTAGAAACTATGGCCGAAAAACAAATTTTGCATCCTACTTTTGCCGTAAATAACGCCAACAACTTTATCTCCATAACACTTGAGATGGAAAAAGGAAAATACACCTCTTGGGCGGAATTGTTCAAAATTCATTGCCCTGCCTATGAGGTATAGACCATATCATCCCATCTGAGTCATCGTCGGACACCATTACGATGGACAAAAAGTTATGGTCCTGGTTAAATGCTATAGTCCTTCAATGGATTTATGGCACAATATCAAATGATCTTCTACATACCATATTAGAGCCAAATTCTACGGCTCAACAGGCGTGCGAACATTTACAAAATATATTTCCAGATAACAAACTTTCTAGGGTTGTATATCTTGAACATCAATTTACTAATGTTAAATTGGATGACTTCTCTAACATTTCCTCCTATTGTCAGGAATTGAAGGTTCTTGCAGATCAACTATCCAATGTTGGTTCGTAGGTCACAAATCAACGACTGGTCCTTCAACTTATTGCCGGATTGAATGAACAATATGATGGAGTCGCTACTTTCATTCAACAGAGCAATCCATTGCCTCCATTCTATGAGGTTCGATCGAGGTTAATTCTTGAAGAAAAACGAAAAGCCAAATAGGCATCCTCCGGAGCAGTTAATGCCAGAACCACCCTCGTTTCCACCAATTCTTTTTTCATAGATTTTCAACAACAAAATTCCGGTTCGGGTAGTGATGGAAACCGAAACAATAACGGTAAAAAATGTGGCTCAAACCGCAATAATAATAAAGGAAAAAATAATGGTGGAAAGGGACGGGGCAGGAGTGGCGGGCAGCCAGCCGCCGAAAGCAACCAAACCGGGCAGTGGCAGCCCACTGCCCAATCCATTAAAAATCAGTGGGAGAAGTACTAACCGTGGGCCTGGGCCCCACAGTGGATGCCCCATAATACCCGAACTCGACCTCAAATTGGGCCAGGTCCTCTTCTTCAACCCGACAGTCCAGAGTTCTCGGGCCTCGTCCCCAACATGCATTTGCAGCCCAAGCACCATTATCTATTGGTTATGCTCCCACGGACATCGAAAAGGGCCATGAACAATATGAATTTGAATGTTCTAGATGAATCGTGGTATATGGACACCGGAGCTATGCCTCACATGACGGCATCTCAAGGTAATCTCTCATCTTATTTTAATATGAGCACTAATAAAAATATTATTGTCGGCAGTGGGCAGGAAATTCCAATTCGTGGTATTGGTCAGGTAAATCTACCACATATACACCCACCATTGAAATTGAAAAATGGCTTACACGCACCAAAACTAATTAAAATTTTGATATCTGTGAGACGTTTTACAACTGACAACAATGTTTTTGTGAATTTTGATCCGTTTGGTTTTTCTGTGAAGGATTTTCAGACGGGGATGCCACTAATGAGATGCAATAGAATGGGGGAGTTGTATCCTCTCACGATTGTTTCCAAAAATTGCATGACCAATCCATCTACTTTTGCAATCATTTCTCCTACTTTATGGCACAACCGGTTGGGACAAACAGGAGCACCAGTTTTTGATAATCTTAAAAAGAATAAATTTATTTCTTGTAACAAACATTTGGACTCTTCTGTTTGCCAAACGTGCGTGTTTGGTAAACATGTCAAACTTCCATTTGCGTTTTCTCTTCCAGTACTCTTATGCCATTTGATTTGTTGCATTGTGATTTGTGTACATCACCTGTTTTGAGTTCTGCCGGTCATAAATATTATCTGCTTATTTTAGATGATTATTCAAATTTTCTATGGACATTTCCACTGGGGAATAAATCGCAAACCTATACCAATTTGAAATAATTTAGGGTTTTTATCAAAACTCATTTTGAAAAATTCATTAAGTGTTTTCAATGTGACAATGGGGGGAATTCAGAAATGCCCAATTTAATGAGTTTTGTCACCAAAATGGGATGTCTTTGCGATTTCCTGTCCACATACATCTCCACAAAATGGGAAAGCCAAAAGAAAGATTCGAACAATTAACAATATGATTCGCACTCTCCTTGTGCATTCATCCACACCACCATTTTTTTGGCACCATGCTCTTTAAATGGCCACATATGTTTTAAATATTCTTCCTAGTAAACTACTCTCCAATGTATCACCTACACAAATGTTGTACCACCGTCTCACATCATTTACACATTTACGGGTTTTTTGGTGTTTGTGTTATCCTTTGTTTTCATCCACCACAATTAACAAACTTCAGGCATGTTCTACTCCTTGTGTGTTTTTGGAATACCCACAAAATCATAGGGGATATAAATGTTATGATATGACAAATGGGAATATCATCATTTCTCATCACATCATTTTTAATGAATCAACATTCTCGTTTGCAACATCTCAAGTGGCATCCTCACCTTCATATGATTTCCTGGACGACGGATTACATCCAATTTTGAGGTATCGTCTAAAATCTCAATAAAGTATGGGGCTTTCCCGAAAACCCCTGACGCAAGCCTAAAATGTAAATGGGTCGGACCGAGGAGCAGAGGTCACCCTTCCCTCTGCCTCGGCCCAATCCACTGTTAGAATCATGCATGCTACACAAGGGAAAACTCTACAACCATACCCGTTACACAACCTGATACACATGCCCAAACTGTCACGACCCAAATCGAAGGGCCATGACGGGCACCCGGGCATTACCTGCCGAGCACCACGCTTCATATACTTACCAGTTAACCAAAATCAATTAGGATCACAAGGGTCATTACCAAATATTTGGCTGACACTAACATACATCATAGCCGACAAGGCCATACACAACACAACTACTATACACAGAACAACTGTCTACAAGCCTCTAAAGAGTACATGACATCACAAGGATGGGACAGGGCCCCCATACCCATATGCATATGCAAAAATATCATACCGACACTAAACTGCAACTCTGGAACAAATAGAGTGCTCCAACATTAGCTGAACCAGCAACCTACTAGCGCGAACCGTTTCACTGTTTACCTGAGCCTATGGGCATGAAACGCAGTGTCCCCCAACAAAATGGACATCAGTACGACTGATGTACTGAGTATGTTAGGCATGAACAATAGCATAACAGGAATACAAGAATAAATTGAAACAGTATTAGCTGACAAACTACAGCCGACAGAAACAGTTGACAGTAACAACTGACGAAAATGGCTGACTAGTAGTAAATGCCTCTGAGGGCCCTAATGCATATTCCTAAATGTTATCCACAATGCAAATGCGGTATACATATAAATATTGGCCACACAAGGGCATCTTCCTTCCCACAACAGTCTTTGTAGGCATCATTTCATTTTGGCCTTTGTAGGCATAATCAGTATCATATTGGCCTCATTGGGCATCTTCTTTTTCGTGATATATGTACCAGCTGCAGGTAGTAATGCGTATATAAAGCCTTCCCTTTTTCCCCATCCCTTACATATATTGATACCATATAGTAGTGTATATAACACATGTGGGTCCAGGATAATACATGAATATAATGCAAATACGTGAATGACAATAAAATATTCTGAACATATCGGGTGACATAATATCCTTGCACCTTCGGCTAACATTGGAAATATCAACATGTACCTTAGGCTAACATTGAGAATATCAACATCTTTTTCATATACCTCAATAAGGATTTAGGAACATATTTAGACATGCTTTTAACATAGGAATGAACAACAGGAACATCCTTAACTACTAAGAGTAGAATAATTTATGGAATAATATTACAGTTATGTTTCGTTACATGGACCATGCCAAAAGGAAGAAAATAATTTGCCTTAACATACTTTAGTCATTTTGTGTCCATACTACAACTAAAGCAGCCCGTAATGCACTCCAAATCTTATCTTTCAAGAGACCCTCTTATTCCACCTTACTTCCCATTGAAGAAACCCCGAATTCAACAACACGACATTACGGAACAACGAAATCGAAGTGGTGCACAAAACCTGGTATGTTATTCTGGGAAGCAAATCATACGTTGCTTGCTTAATTTAAGAACTTAAGTTGCTTTGATCCACTTTAAATGGAAAATGCCATGAATTTGGTTGCTGCTACTGGAAAGAAAGCAATTTATGTATCTTCTTTGGGTTGGAAATCATGTTGTTGCCAACTTTTCTCATAAGAAATTGTATGTTTAATGTTAGAGTTGATGCCTCTGTATGAATATAGATATACATATACTGCACCACTTTGTATTAAATGAACTCAAACTTAGTGACTAAGAGATACACATGCTCTCTCTCCTTTACACATTGCCTAAGTTGGAAGGTATACGTGATTTCTCCTCCTTTAATCCTATCAATTAAACTCACTCTTTTCTTATTAGCAGGACTCCATGTGGATATGTCCACTAATCACTTAACCCATAATTTAATTTTTGGTCCTAATTCACTTAATTAGTAATTATTTTAGCACACTTTATATCTCCATTATCATCGTCATATGCTATAACACTAGTCCGTAGCCTCTTTTGCCATACACAAAATATCATTTCTAGTCATCGTTGTCAGACTTTTAAAATCTAAATTATTTCGGGGTTTTATTCTTTTATATACTAAGCTCTTCATTTGCATACGTGAATATAACCCAAAAATTCTCCAATGCTCGGATCTATTTACATACGTCTAGCGATTCAAACCATGAACCAAAAGTATGGGATGTTACATTCTTCCTCCCTTAGAAACATTCATTCTCGAATGTTGGGGTGACATATCTAATTCCCATCACTTAGTCAGAAAACACATCCACTGCTTCACGTGTCATGAAATATAACATTTATCCTTATGTCAGACCTCACATGGTCATCAAGCATTAATTATAATAATCTAAAATAGAACTCATCTTATGTTTCTCTTGGTACCTCGGCGTTGGTCTGAAATAGGTAGGGATATTTGTGTTTCATCTCTTCTTCCGCCTCCCATGTCATTTTTCTACATTCTTATTCCGCCATAGTACTTTCATAGAGGCTACTTATTTAGTCCTCAACTTGCGGACTTATCGATCTAAGATAGCAATAGGAACCTCTTCATGTGATAGGTCCTTTGTAACCTTTACATCGTCAATCAGTACGATCCGGGAAGGATCCCAACATATGCTCGTAACATAGAACTTGGAGAACCGGATGAACAAACTCTAACTCCGAAGGAGTCCAAGTCGTAAGCCATTTGGCCGATTCGTCAAATTATGAGATATGGCCCAATATACTTCTGATTCACTTACTTCGAACCATTCGATAGGAGATTTACATTTCTGTCCATATAAAGCCTTGTATTGAGCTATTTTAATGCTAGCATGATAACTGTTATTGTATACATATTCAATAAGGGGTAATTGACCATCCCAACTTTCCTTAAAGTTCAGTACACAAGCTCGTAGCATATCCTTGAGCGTTTGAATCGTATACTTGGCATGTCCGTCTATCTGAGGGTGGGAAGTTGTGCTAAGGTTAATTTGAGTGTCCAAACCTTTTTTGAAATGATCTCCAGAAATTAACTGTGAACTGCGCATTGGTCAGATATAATAGAAATAGGCATACTATGAAGGTGTACAACTTTGCGTAGTCCTCGGTTATGTAGGTTTGACCGCCAGGAATTCAGCTGATTTGGTCAGTCTAGAAACAATCGCCCAAATAGAATCAAACTTATGATAAGAGTGAGGTAAACTTTTAATGCCATCCATATTAAATATTTCTCATTTCCACATTGGGGATCTCAATGTTCTGAGTCAAGCCGTCGGGCTTTTGGTGCTTCATTTTTACTTGATGTCCATTAAGACACTGAGCTACAAACTCCGCAATGTTCCTCTTCATGTCGTTCCACCAATACATACCTTTTGAGATCATGACATATCTTAGTAGATCCAGGGTGAATGAAATATCGTGAGCAATGGACCTCCGTCATAATCCTATCTCGTAATCCTGTTACATTCAGAATACACAAATGGACTTTCCACTTGAGGGTCCCTCTTCTATTATACCCGAAGGTTGCGGTTCTCTTTTTGCAAAACATCCTTCCCAATCTTCTCTAAAAATGGGATATTTATCATGACATTCCTTTTCTTTAGCATGAGGGATGACCTTGTTGTATTCTGAGTCATAGGGCTATCATTATCTGAATCCTCCAATCGGACTCCCGCTTAGCTAACTGATGCGTTCATTCCTGTCAAGTTCTCTTCTTCGTCCTCACATTAGTCAAGTCGCTTGTAGGTGAATGATTCTATTGTCAACTTAGCTTTGTTTACTAACTGGTGTGATAAAAACTTTTACATTGGTAGTATCTCAATCATGACCACTTTATGGACAATGTCATCAAACCTGAAGTGTGTGTATCATCGTAGTTAACTCTCATTCATGGTCTGAAAGGAATCTTTTTTTTTGTTATTTTTGTACTTTCTCACTACTCGTAATTATAAACAACTCCCTTTCTTTACTATATGTTCACTCATTTTCTTACTTGTTGTACTCTTCTTAATTCCAAAATATCCTGGTACACGTACGCAATCTCAAACATTGCTCCTGATTCCAATTCTTGGCGTTACTACCCCTAAAAAGGTGAGTTATTAACTTATTTCCTTATTCAGTAAGTGGAAGATTCTGAAGAATTTACATTACCTGACGTTGCCCTACTATATCCAAACTTGGTCATTATACTTAGATTTGAATTCTCTCACTTGCCTCATGGCTAAGACTTTATGTCAATGGCGCTTTGGAAAATATTCTCTTGATCCTGTTAAGTTGTAAATCCATTACTTTATCTATCTCGTAGAACCCTTGATCAGTTCATAATTGCCCATAGGCATTTGTATTTGCCTGACATTTTATCTTTATTATAATGTCATTATCTTTTGACATATATCTTTAATGTCTACCTTATATCCATAGGCGTCATTGGCCCCTTTTTCACCCGTTTAGGTGCTAATCTCGAACTTTACTCACTCTTACTTTCGTTTACATGCTTTCTGAGAGATATGACTGCATATGTTATGAAACGGATGCTTCGTATGTTTAGATCCAATTCACGGTGTTACGTGATGCCATGACCTGTCAAGCTTTCTTGTCTTATATTATTAGATCTCTCATCGCCCTAGTGCTCATTCGTCTTACCTTTATACTTTCATTTCAAGTTGCTTTGGGGGTCTCTTATCACAAAGTATTTCTCATATTATCTTCCTGAACATCAGAGGTTCGTCACCTTTGGCCGAAGAGTTCTTACAGTCCCTCCTCTACCATTGGTCCTTACGCTGTTCTGGAGTAACCATACCTTTGTGAAACCTGCACAACTATAATTTCATTCACTTTTATCCTTCTTGTTGTAATCCTTTCTTCTACTCGTCATTAAACGAAAAACATTTTTGCCTTGATACCTGATCATACCATTCCATTCCAATTTATTAACTATTTTTATATTCCTTACGACCATTCTTTGATTGTTCCATAATTTCCGTCCTCAATTGCCTCTAACAAGGTTTTGTTATGCAGAGGTTATTTAGAACTATAATACGCTGCACTATGAAGCCGAAGACCTTACTAGTCCAATACATATAGCATGCCTTAGATTACAAACATTAATACATGTAATTCTTAATAATACGCGGCATCGCCATTTACGTAAGGATGAAAGGCTTATGTCCCTTTACACTACCGTGGATAACTCGATCTTTATATATATAACTTGGGCTCACCATTCTGGGTACGTCACTTTACGTGATCTTCTTAAATTTACTGATGGTCACTCTTCAGACGATTTGATTGTGGCATTCCATTCTCGTTAATGATATCCTTGGACAATTCCCAATCTATTCTGGGTAAGACATTATACTATAGGTTGCACGTACATAATATATTCCCTTATGCTAATCAGCATGTGTCACTGTAAAACGTGTAGATTTTCATAACCTGTTATACCTTCCAATTATCTCTTCTGCTTTTTATCTATACAACTCATAGTCATCTTATCCTTACCTTTGCGCATCAACTTAGGACACTTCAGAACGTTGTGGCCATGGCTGCCACACTAAACCAACCCCATGTACCTTTGCGGCATAATCCGGCATACGTTAGACCACACTGACTACAAGACAGTCGGGGCGGTCTCACTGGACCTTTACAATTTTGACCCTGAGATATTGGCATCTTTGAACCCTTTAAATATCGGCGATCCCTGACTAATAAACTCCCTAGGTTATAAGTTTTTTGACCCTTTAAGGGCCTATCTCTATCAGATGCTCTAGGATGAAATCGTTCCTGAGAGGCAACCAACTGATTCAATACCTACATCGGTCTCTTTACATCATAATCAGACAGAGCCGGGGTAGGATTGATGGTACATGAGCTTCCCTCAACCCCTCTGGTACTACTAGATTCATCGATACCTGGGAAACAAACTTACTTATATCCTTTGATGGATCTGTCCCAATAGGGAGCATACTACTCGTATTTACACTCAATCCAACTTCAATCTCCCTGCTAATCATAATCCTACTGGAAGAAGGCATTGTTGTAGTCGTGAACACGATAAGGTCTACAGAGCGAATCCTTACAATCTTCTGTGTTCCGGTGCTTAGTACTTCCTTTTCTTACTCATTTTTCCAGGCTTGCATTATCTCTTCCGTATATAAGTGAAACACTTATCATAATCTCAAAACATTTTACATAATACTGCCCTTCTGGTGTATCAATCGTCTGATAAAAGTCACTCATTTACTGGATACGAATATGAACTAACCGAAGTCTTTTTGGTAATCTGCATCATTGAAACAGTAACATGCACGAGTTAAACCCGAATTCTTAAGACTCATCTCTACTGCACGATCTATGATATGAAAGAATGAAAACCATCCCTAAATGCCTTGCAGCCTCCTATTTATAAGTGTGGCGCGCAACACACCCATAAACAAGATTCTACTAGACACGGCTTACAGACTCCTTAGGACAGACCTGCTCTGATACCAAGTTTGTCACGACCCAAATCGGAGGGCCATGATTGGCACTCGGGCCTTACCTGCCGAGCACCACGCTTCGCATACTTACCAGTTAACCGAAATCAATCAGGGCCGCAAGGGTCGTTACCAAATATTCGGCTGACACATAACATACATCACATCCGACAAGGCCATAGACAACACAACTGCTATACACAGGACAAATGTATACAAGCCTATAAAGAGTACATGACATTACAAGGATGGGACAGGGCCCCGCCATACCCATATGCATATGCAAAAATATCATACCGAGACTAAATTGCAACTCTGGAACAAATAGAGTGCTCCAACATCAGCTGAACTAGAACCTACCAGCGCGAACCGTTCCACTGTTTACCTGAGCCTGTGGGCATGAAACACAGCATCCTCCGATAAAAGGAACATCAGTACGACTGATGTACTAAGTATGTTAGGCATGAACAATAGCATAACAGGAATACAAGAATAAACTGAAACAGTATCAGCCGACAGAAACAGCTGACAGTAACAACTGATGAAAATATCATTTCTATAGCCTCTTTTGCCATACACAAATATCATTTCTAGTCATTGTTGTCACACTTTTAAAATCTAAATTATTTTGGTGTTTTATCCTTTTATATACAAAGGGCTTTATTTGCGTACGTGAATATAACCCAAAAATCCTCCAATGCTCGGGTCGATTTACATACGCCTAGCGATTCAAACCATGACCCGAAAGTATAGGATGTTACACAAACCACGGCCAAACCGAGCCCACCACTTTAGCTCATAATCGGTCAACCGCCAAATATCCTTACATACCCAACAACACAACTGTGCAACCTCGGACCATTGAAACCCGTGCAATGCATGGAATCTTTCGACCTAAGCACCACTTTAACCTAACCACCTCCGTCCAACCGTCACCATTACCAAAAAATCCCAAAGATGTCTTATCCAACCCGAATTAGAAAGCTGCCATGTTAGACGAATTTTATGCTCTTATTAAAAATAAGATATGGGATTTAGTACCACGTCCATCTAATGTGAACATAATTCGGTCTATGTGAGTTTTTTTGTCATAAAAAGAATTATAATGGTTTTTTTGCGAGATACAAAGCTCGTCTTGTTGGTGATGACATGTCTCAGCAGGTTGACATGGATTGTGGTGAAACATTCAGTCTGGTAGTTAAGCCAATGACTATCAGGACTGTACTCAGCCTGGCACTTTCCAAATCTTGGTCCATTCATCAGTTGGATGTCAAAAATGCATTCTTACATGGTCACTTACAGAAAATAGTGTACATGCATCAACCGTTGGGTTTTCAAGACTATACCCGTCCAGATCATGTTTGCTTGTTAAAAAAATCCTTATATGGTTTGAAACAAGCTCATCGGCATGGTATAATGGGTTTGCAGGTTTTGTTTCCAAATTGGGTTTCTCTCACAGCAAGTCCGAGCAGTCATTGTTCATTTATCGAAAGGGCGCTGACATGGCATACATACTTCTGTATGTCGATGATATTATTCTCACAGCATCATTTATTTCACTTCGCCAGTCTATTATGTCCCTTCTTGCGGCTGAATTTGCAATGAAAGATTTGGGTCCATTGAATTATTTTCTTGGCATTGTTGTAACTCAATATGCAGGTGGTTTGTTTCTTAGTCGAAAGAAATATGCCAAAGAAATAATTGACAAAGCATGGATGTCTTCCTGGAAACCATCACATACTCCTGTTGACACGAAGGTAAAATTGAGTAACGCTGTCTGTACTCCATACAACGATCCGACACATTATCGCAGCCTCGTAGGGGCCTTGCAGTATCTGACTTTTACGAGACCCGATATTTCCTATGCGGTTCAGCAAGTTTGTTTACACATGCATGATCCGAAGGAAGAACATATAGGGGCTCTCAAAAGAATTTTACGGTATGTTAAGGGTACTCTTCATGCAGATTGGGGTGGCTGCCCGGACACACGTCGTTTCACTTCCGGTTATTGTATGTTCTTAGGAGACAATCTCATTTCATGGTCGTCAAAATGACAATCCACACTGTCTCAATCAAGTGTTGAAGCAGAATACCAAGGGATAGCTAATGTGGTTGCTGAATCATGTTGGCTTCATAATCTTCTGTTAGAGCTACATTGTCCAATTGAAAAGGCTATCGTGGTTTATTGTGATAATGTGAGTGCGATATACTTATTAGGTAATCATGTTCAACATCAACGCACAAAATACATTGAAATGGATATAGTATTTGTCCGAGAAAAGGTTGCCCGTGGACAAGTCTGTGTTCTCCATGTACATTCCCGTTATCAGATTGTAGACATCTTCACAAAAGGACTTCCGCGCGTACTTTTTGATGATTTCAGGGACAGTCTCAGCATACGAGAACATCCTGCTAAGACTGTCTGGGATTGTTAGATAATTAGGGACACAATCCGTAATTATCTCCATCATATATTGTAATTAGAATTGGAATCAATTAGGATGATTGTAAGCAATTAGCATTTTATATTTCAGGTAACTTATATTAGTACTACATTCTATGATTATATATATCTTTCTATGATTGGAATGAAAGAGGAAGGAATCAATTTCTATTACAAAATAGGTCAGAAGACCATGGTCAAGGAGATAATTATACATTTGAAAAATCTCATATTTTTCAAGAAAGACTAATTTATGCATCAACTCGTCATTCTATAATTCGAAACATGTCATGAATAAAGATTTCTTGATCACTTAGGTATGTACGAGGGAAAAAGAAAGAAATACAAAAAACACAAACAAATTAGTTTTCCTTTAATTGTGTTCTGTGGAAACTACGATAGTGAATTATTTTCAATTTTCAAGGTCCAAACAGAGCACAAATGTCAATGGAGCTTCCAAATGCATAATAAAAGCGTGAAATGAGCTCTATATATTTATTCTTTTTCTCAATGCTTCAAAACTAAAATGACTCCGTTCGTTCCATTCAAATTCACAGGGATGACTAAATGATCATCAGCACAAGTTCCGGTAGTTTATAGGAGTATATGGTTGGTGTCAAGTTTGAAGTATTTCACTAATTCATGATAAATTGAGGTTTCAATGGGATGTAACTACTAAAAATTTTCTATTTTTCTACTGAATTTTCCACTGAAAAATGTTCAATGACTATTTTCCACTAAATGTCGGTGGAAAAAATCTAAATAATAGTAGTGTTTTCACACGAAAAAATTAAGAAGTTTCTGTTGGAAATTTAACTATGTGGGATTGAGTTTTTCCCGTCTTTTGTGACTTAAACATCGTTTCTTCTAACGTGCCTAATCTGCTAAATGAATAGATGATATTAGTGCCGAGTATCGTCAAATTTCGTTAAGAAATGAAAGAGATATTGGTACACAAAGTAAGGTGTTTTAGACATGAATAGATGGATAGTTTTCTGGCCAAACAACAAATCTCCCACATAGGTAGAAGATGAAAGGATTGAGCAATATATAAGCTCTATTTTTTAGTAAGGGTTTGGGACCCCAAGGGGTAACCCATGTGTTTAGAAGAAGGAGGACCTAGGTGAGCTTGGGTTCGGGGCTAAGCCCCACACGCGCACCGCCGCCCACCCAGTCGGGGTCTCGAGCTGTGGGCCGAAATTTCTTTTTAGCCCCTGAAGATTTCAGAAACGCTATAACAGTTCGGAAGACTTTAGAAACGTTGCAACGGCCCTCCTCTTCAACTATAAATTGAACACTAACGTTCAGTTTACAGGAATATACAAGATAAACTCTTCTCTTCTCTTCTATTCTATTCAAAATACAGAAAACAAAAAACACAAACAGAAACTCAAACAAAATCCTCTCCTCTCTTTGCAATTTGTTTAATATTCTTTTTTTTTTTGCCAGAATCAACATTACTAGCTTTGTATTGTTGGTTGTTGCTGTTTTATCTTGGGAGACTATTGTCCATCACCGTAAAAGCATATATACGGGACGATTTTGTCTTAAAGACAGAGAGTCATCTCTTGACTCAACCGTTTGTTTTGTTTAATCTTTCTGACACCACTTTTTACCAATAGTTTTTCGGCGTTTCAATGGGAACCAGTTTCCCACCGTGCGTTTCCCAGTGAGCTAGTTCAGTGAAAATGAGCTGAGAAAATCATATTTTATAGTACAAATTTTCCACTCAATATTGATAGAAAAGACTTCTGTTTTTAATAGTGCGTCGCCGAAAGGAACCTAAAAAAAGAATTACTCAGATTTGCTGAAAATTCACTAAATATGAAGAAGGTTCAGGTTTGTTGGAAGTTCAATGCCCACAAAATCCGGAGAAACAGTAGTTAATCAGATAACTAGGAAAAGTGGGGATAAAGGGGTTAACAATAATGAAAAAGTTAATCAGATAACTTGGAAGTTCACTATTCCAGTAGACTGGTGAGGCAAATCATGTGTAGGATGAGACCAAAAAGTCTTATTTACTTTGGCCTAAACCAAGGACCGACTAGTTGAAAATGGACATATAAATATGGGTAAGATGTTGCAGCTAGCAACTAAAGACAATATACGCTTCCTTGATTAGTAAAAAATCAGAAGATGAGGTTCGTAGCCCTCATTTTCCTTGGTATACTTGCCGAATGTAACTCTCAAGGTTAAGTACTATATATCCATTTTTCAAAATTATGCCTTTCTTTCCCTATTCAACGACGTATGTATGTATATAACAGGTTCTTTATTCTAACCAATGTTGCCGTGTCTGTGATGAGCAGTGGATGCACTTCATGTATTTAGAACCGAAGCTGCACATCCAAACAATGCACTGTGGAGCTGGAATCCAGAATCAATCAATCCTTGTACCTGGTTTCATGTCACTTGCAATTCCCATAATTCTGTGACACGTCTGTAAGTCACCATTTTTATTTTATCAGTAGATGATATTTCATTTATATTGAATTTTAGATCTGATATATCCTAAAATACGAATGAAGGGACCTAGGTAGTGCTGGACTCTCTGGGTCTCTTGTGCCTCTGCTAGCAAATCTAACCAATCTCCAATACTTGTAAGATCAAAATTTAGCCACATAGTATCTGTTATGATGATTGATGAGTCCCCGCGTGCAATTTCTTTTTAACTTGTAATAACAAAAAATGGCAGAGAGTTGTCTAATAATTCAATCAGTGGAGAAATTCCAAGTGCATTAGGTTGGTGGAGCTGTATAGGGAGAGGAAGAAAGACTTGCATATAGTTTTCATCGACCTCGAGAAGGCATACGATAAAGTCCCTAAGGAGATTCTTTGGAGATGTTTGGAGGCTAAAGGTGTACTTGTGGCATACACTAGGGCAATTAAGGATATGTATGATGGAGCCAAAATCAGGTACGGATAGTGGGAGGAGACTCGGAGCACTTTCCTGTGATGATGGGGCTGCACCAGGGATCAGCCCTTAGCCCATTCTTATTTGTCTTGGTGATGGATGGACTGACACGACATATCCAAGGGAGGTGTCATGGTATATGTTATTCGCAGACGACATAGTCCTGATTGATGAGACTCGTAGCGGAGTGAACGCTAAGCTCGAGATTTGGAGACAGACTCTGGAATCTAAAGGATTCAGGCTAAGTAGGACCAAGACAGAATACTTGGAGTGTAAATTCAGCAACGGGAGCGACCGTGAGACGGACGTGGAGGTGAGGCTTGAGGCTCAGGTCATTCCAAAGAAAGGAAGCTTCAAGTACCTCGGGTCTATCATCCAATAGAATTGAGAGATTGATGACGATGTCACACATCGTATTGGGGCAGGGTGGATGAGGCTTGCAACTGGAGTCTTGTGCGATAAAAATGTGCCACCAAAACTAAAAGACAAGTTTTATAGGGTGGTGGTTAGACCGGCTATGTTGTATGGGGCGGAGTGATGGTCAGTCAAGACGTCGCATACCCAAAGGATGAGAGTGGCGGAGATGAGGATGCTCAGATAGATGTGTGGTCATACGAGGAGGGATATGATTAGAAATGATGATATGCGGAGCAGAGTGGGAGTGGCCCCGGTGGAAGACAAGATGCGGAAAGCGAGGTTGAGATTGTTTGGACATGTGCAGAGGAGAGACACAAATGCCCCAATGCGGAGGTGTGAGAGGTTGGCTATGGACGGGTTCATGAGGGGTAGAGGTAGGCCTAAGAAATATTTAGGAGAAGTGATTAGATGGGATATGGAGCAAGCCAACTTACTGAGGACATGACCTTAGATAGGGGGTTGTGGAGGACACATATTAGGGTAGAAGGGTAGTGTAGTCGAGCGTAGTCCTACTTACACTTACAAACTAGTAGTTGTGATGTTATTATTGTAGGCATGTGTCACGACCCAAATCGGAGGGCCATGGCGGGCACCCGGACCTTACTTGTCGAGTACCACTAATCATATATATAGCATGTATCCGTAATTTCGCATAGCCCACGAGGCCTCCACGAGATACCCTGCTGACATATGAAAATAGTAAACTGGAAATGAGCTATGTAAAATCTTAACCAGAAGGACCCAACCTATATACATAAACATACT
This sequence comes from Anisodus acutangulus, assembly GCA_029783415.1. Classification (NCBI taxonomy): domain Eukaryota; kingdom Viridiplantae; phylum Streptophyta; class Magnoliopsida; order Solanales; family Solanaceae; genus Anisodus; species Anisodus acutangulus. The sequence continues at coordinate 25,013,329 of CM056490.1, read as the reverse complement.
AAGGCCGACAAGGTCATACATGATTACTATACACAGGACAACTGTCTACAAGCCTCTAAAGAGTATGTGACATCGTAAGGTCAGGACAAGGCCCCGCCATACTCTTATGCATATCAAAAATATCGTACCACGACAAGACTGCAACTCTGGAACAAGTAGAGTGCTCCAACATCAGCTGAACCAGCAACCTACTAGTGTGGACCGTCACCCTTTCTACCTGAGCCTGCGGGCATGAAACGCAGCGTCCCTCGACAAAAGTGACATCATTACGACTGATGTACCGAGTATGTCATGCATGAAAAATAGCATAATAGAGACTTGAAAGTAACATGAGACAAGAAACAATCAACCAGTGGAGAATGCCTCTGAGGGCCATAATATGCATAAGTATCATGTATGTGTAGAATGCCTCTGAGGGCCATAATATGCCTAAATGTCATGCACAATGCAAATGCAGTCACTCATATACATATGTGTATACAATGCCATCAAGCCTCTGTGGGCATCATATCATATCATATCGGCCTATGTGGGCATAATCATTATTGTGTATATATGTACCAACTGCAGGTGGTGTGCGTATATAACGCCTTCCCTTTTCCCATATCTCATACATATATAATGCATACATATAGTATAGTATATAACTCCTTTTGAGGTCAAGGTATGTACATGAATGTAATACATGAATGATATGACAATAAGACACTATAAGTTTGTCGGAGTAATGTAATATCGCTTTATCTCCGATTAACATTATGAATATTAACATCTTTTTCATATTCCTTAGTAAGGAACATATTTAGATATGCTTTGACAATAGGAATGAATAACATGAACATTCTATCATTTATGAGACAATATTACATTTACGTTTAGTACTTAAAACATGCCAAAAGAAGAAATAATTTTCCTTAACATACTTTAATCGCTTATACAAGCTCGTAGAAGGTTGTAGACAAGAAATCCTACTTGCTTCGCCTTCATAAAAGCTTTCCTTCACCTTACTTCACTACGAAGTATCTTCAGTTTACTTAAAATCGGGAGGAAAAAATATGTTGTTGCTTCCTTGCTTAATGAAACAAAAATGACTAGCTAAAAGAGTATTGTCCAAATAATTGCTGATACGGTTTGCAAGATATAAAGTATGGGAAAGATCTAAATGGAAAGTTTTAAAATCAAAAGGGATATTGCAGATGCCTTTTCTTATCCCCAAAATGCTAAGGGAAATAATTTATATCTTAAGGAACATTTGTTTCCATGACACGTGTAACCCCCTAGTCAAATACATGCCACCACGCCTATATGTGGATGCATAAGAAGGCATTTTTCTGTCACCTATCCATGGTTCACTACACGCGAATATGCCCCCCCTAAAGGTTATCCAACAATTCCACTTAATTCAATTACACACATAATTTATTTCTTGATTCTATTTCACTTAAATAAAATTAATTTTTTTAACACACCTCATACACTCATTATCATGCTCATGTGATATAAAATTAGTCTATAGCCTCTTTTGGTAAACACAAAATGTTATTTCTAGTCATCGTTTTTACACCCTTTTTAAATCCTTAAATTACTTCAGGACTGCATCATTTTATATACTAAGCTCTTGATGTGAATACCTCAATTTAACAAAAGTTTCTCAGGCCTCATGTCTATTTGCATACGTCTAGCGATTCAAACCATGGCCCGAAAGTATGGGATGTTACAGCATGCTTAGCATATCATACGAATATGTGTAGTATTGCTTTATAGTCTTCTCTAGTTTTATTTCTTCTGCTATGCGCTCTTTAATGTACTTGGTTTATCTTATTTATTTGTGTTAGTTACTGCTTCTCTTTCAAGATGTTATATCATGGCGTATTCGCATTTGCTATCAGCATTTTCTTACTGCTTACTACTTTAATTTTTTGATCGGGTCTAACTATTTTTTGCTTTGCTTGTCCTGAGCCGAGGGTCTCTCAAAAACAGCTGCTCTACCTATCAAGGTAGAAGTAAGGTTTGCGTACATTCTACTCTTCCAGACCCCATGTTGTAGGATTTCACTGAGTATGTTGTTGTATTAGGGAAATTGACAAGGCTGGTAAGTTTAGGTCTGGGTCTGGCTAACAATAAATTGAACTGCTCGATCCCAGCATCTTTTGGCAATTTAAAATCCTTGCGATGGATATAAGTTATTCCTTTCTGAAAGAAATAATCCCCTTGATTATTTTCATTAATTGAGAAGGTATATATACAAGTTACAAAATAGGAGAATCCTATTTCTATTCTATTCATAAAATCTTATTCTACCATAATTCTAACTCTACAATTATGGTAAGTGTATAATCCTAATTTAGGTAACAAATACACTACAATATACACCAAATATATATACCATATATACAAAATTACAATCTTGTGGATTGTTTGAAATCTGCCCGTGATGGGCGACCATCGCCATCGTCAGAAAAGCTCACTGCCGAAATAGAGCAATATACTTGTGATATACACTGCTGTATATTGGGTGTATATCACTGGTATATTGCTCTGTTTAACACACCCCCGCAGTCATAGCGGGCGGTCTTCGAACGCTGAGACTGTCCCTAAAATCTTCAAAGAGAACCGCTGGTAGACCCTTTGTAAAGATGTCTGCCATTTGATAACGAGACGGGACATGGCATACGCGAATGTGACCCTTTACAACCTTTTCACAGACAAAGTGAATGTTCATTTCGATATGCTTGGTGCGTTGGTGTTGAACTGGGTTACCTAAAAGGTAGATGGCACTAATGTTATCGCAATATACCAAGGTTGCCTTCTGAATGGGACAATGCAGCTCCAACAGCAAGTTGCGTAGCCAACATGATTCGGAGATCACATTCGCTACCCCTCGATATTCTGCCTCTGCACTTGAGCGTGTTAGAGTTGTCTGACGCTTTGCCGACCAGGAGACCAAGTTGTTGCCAAGGAACATACAGTAGCCAGAAGTCGACCGTCTGGTGTCGGGACAACCACCCCAATTAGCATCCGTGTAAGAGACACGTGTGGATGTAGATGAAAGATACAAGTGCAACCCATAGTCCAGTGTCCCCTGAATATACCGAATGATGCGTTTGATTTCATTCATGTGCTCAACTCTGGGATCATGCATGAATAAACACACCTGCTGAACCGCATACGTAATATCCGATCTGGTAAAGGTAAGATACTGGAGGGCCCCTGCAAGACTGCGATAGCTGGTCGGGTCCTCGTATAGTGCACCTGCTGCGGCACTCAGCTTGGGGTTTGCATCAACTGGCGTGGAAGTGGACTTACAGGATGACATCCCAGCCCTTTCTATGATCTCAGCAGCATACTTTCGTTGAGACAAAAACAATCCACCTGAATGACGCTTGACGGCAATCCCCAAAAAATAACTCAAAGGCCCTAAGTCTTTCATAGCAAACTCAGAACTGAGCATGGTCATGATAAACTGGCGCAAGGCATCGGAAGAGGCAGTCAAGATGATATCATCCACATACAACAGAATGTAGGCCAAGGACGAACTACGGCGGTAGATGAACAAGGAATTATCTGACCTGCCGTAAGTGAATCCAATAGTTGAAACAAAGTCAGCAAACCTCGTGTACCAGGCCCTTGGAGACTGTTTAAGCCCATATAAGGACTTCTTCAACAAACATACATGATGAGGACGGTTTGGATCCCTGAAACCCAACGGCTGATGGATATAGACTGTTTCCTTGAGATCACCATGTAGGAAAGCATTCTTAACATCCAACTGATGAATTGGCCAAGTCTTTGAAAGAGTCAGGCTAAGCACAGTGCCAATGGTACCCGGTTTGACCACCGGACTAAACGTCTCACCACAATCAATCCCAACCTACTGAGTCTTACCATCACCCACAAGTCGCGCCTTATGTCGAGCAAATGACCCATCTGAATTCTCCTTATGAGAAAAAATCCACATAGACCTGATAATATTAATACCATATGGACGGGGCACCAACTCCCACATCTTATTATCAATAAGAGCATTATATTAATCAGTCATAGCAATTTTTCAATTAGGGTCATTTAATGCGGACACAGGATTGCTGGGCAAGGGGAATTTAGAAACATCAGAATGTAAATTAAAATGTCTTTTAGGTGTAAAAATACTCCGCTGACTACGAGTGACCGGTCTATGATTCGAGGAAGAATTGAGGGAATTTTGGGAATTTTCTGGGGTCGGGACGGATCGCCAAGAGTAAAGCTGGCCGCCCAAATCGAAAATCGAATCATCAATCGACCAGCCTGATTCACCGACTGCCCAATTGCTAGGACTGATCCAAGAATCGAACCGGGCGCCGGCTGGCAGATTGTGGGTCCAGCGGCAGTGGTTCGGCGGATTTTGGGTGCGGGAGATGTCCGAAAAATTCCGAATAATATACGGGGATATTTGTTCATCCAAAAAATTATACGACCGAGGCTCGGGAGTATGAACTTTCGCAAAAGGAAATTGGGTTTCATCAAAAAGGACGTGGCGATTAATTATGATTTTATTGGAGGATAAATCAAAGCATTTATAACCACGATGATTAGATGGATAACCCAAAAATACACACGGGGTAGACCGAGCCTGAAGTTTGTTAATTGTGGTGGATGGGAATAACGGAAAACACAAGCACCCAAAAACTCGAAGATGAGAATAAGGAGGGTTCTTATTATACAGTATTTGGAGGGGGGAAGAATATGTCAGACTTTTAGACGGAATTATATTAAGAAGATATGTGGTCATTTGTAGAGCATGGTGCCAAAAATATGGAGGTATGGAGGCATGAATTAAGAGAGTTTGGACAATGTTATTTATGGAACAAACTTTGCGTTCGGCCTTCCCATTTTGTGAAGATGTATGAGGACACGAAAACCAAAAATTGATGACATTATTAGCACAGAATTCCTGAAACTCCCTATTGTCATACTCTTTTCCATTATCACATTGAATATTTTTTATTTCTCTTTCGAATTTAGTACGAATGAACGCTCTAAATTTGATGAAGACGGAAAACCCGTGTGATTTATTCGCAATTGAAAACGTCCACAAAAATCTAGAATAATCATCTAAAAAGAGAACATAATATCGATGACCCAATGAACTAAGAACAGGAGACGTTCATAGGTCGCTATGAATAATATCAAATGGCATTGACGTATGAGAATTGGAGTCTACAAATGGCAACTTAACAATTTTTCCTAATGAACAAGACTGACAAAGTGGGGTATGACTCATACCCTTATAAGAAATAAAGTTATTTTTATCTAAAACTGATAAAATAGAAGATCCCGGATGACCTAGGCGAGCATGCCACACGGAAGGAGAGATGGCTGCAAAAACTGACGGCAAGGATGGACTCGATGGACTGAAACCGGGCATGATAGAATACAGATCCCCCCTACTATCACACCTCATGAGATGGCTCCCCGTCTTGAAATCCTTCATAGAGAAACCAAAAGGATCAAATTCAACGAAAACCGAATTGTCAGTTGTGAACTTTCGGACAGACACTAAATTTTTAATCAATTTAGGAGCATGTAAAGTATTTTTCAAGAGAAGGGGTGGATTGGGGGGAGACATTGTTTTTTGACCATACCCTAGGATTTGAATAGAACTGTCATTACCAACAATTATCCCCCGAGGGGTGCTCAAATTGGAATAAGATGAGAGAGTACCTGATTCGGAAGTCATGTGAGTCGTGGCACCGGTGTCCATATACCAATTTGGGTCCGATTGAGTTAACCCCAACGTGTGCATCGCGGCCTCGATATCGATTTGAGTGGGGCCTGCTGCATAATGGGCTTGCGGAGGTCGGGGCCCAAGAATACCTGTCCGTGGATCGGGCCGGGCCGTAGTCGCTGGAGCCGCCGCCTTTGGGCCATCGCCGATGGCGACCGGGTTGTTGGGCTGAATCGTTGGCCACCCACCGCCATTGGAATTTCCTACTGGATAATAAGGGTTGCTGGCCCACGGCCCATTGCCCCAGCCCCACTTCCATGGGCCCCACTGCTGGGACCAGGGGGTGGTGGGCCACTATTCCCTGGATGGGGCCCACCGCCTACTTTCTGACCACCGGAACCGCCGCGTTTGCCCCCGCAGTTTTTGTTATTATTCTTACGATTATTTTTGTCGCCACCATGATTATGGTTTTGGCCCGAATTATTAACAAAACCCGAAGAACTTGAAGAGGACGCCACCATGACGACGTAGCTTGCTCCGGTAGCCGCCTTTTTAGCCAAACCGGCTTCTTCCAAAGTAAGCATGGAGCGGGCTTGATGAAAAGCGGGAAGAGGGTTGCTTTGACGTAGGAGAGTTCCAACGCCATTATATGCCTCCGAAAGGCCGGCAACCAATTGTAGAACCAGACGATTATTGGTGACAGGTGCGCCCACATTACGGAGTTGATCTGCCAACTCCTTAAGTTTCTTGCAATAGGCAGATACGTTAGGAAATTCTTCTATGCGAACGAGGGAGAATTCCTGCTCAAGTGTGACGGCACGTGAATGTTGGTTATCTTGGAATATGTCACGCAATCTGTTCCAAGTAGACATAGCCGTGGTATCCGGCTCAATAATCGTTTGTAGAAGGTCAACTGAAATAGTGGAATAGATCCACTGGAGAACGGTAGCATCAAGCGTAATCCATAATTAAGGATCCTCCTCGGGATGAGGTGTAGTGGGAGGAATGATATGATGGATAACTTGATGGGAGATAGCGTGTATTTTAAACAACTCTGCCCACGTCGCATATTGGACGTTTTCCATCTCAAGCACAATCGGGATACAGTTCTTGATGTTGGAAACCATGAGGGCAGGATAATAATTGTTCTTAGACATCTTGAAAGAACAAAGAAGGAAGGGACATTTAAGAGAGGTTTTTGAGAGTGGAAGACGAATTTTGGAAGAGAAACCCGAGGGAGGGGGGTGTCTCGGCCTAAACAAAGAGAGGACAAAAGTTGGGAGAGAAAAACTTTTGTTTTAGACCTAGTCTCTTGATACCATGAAAGAAATAATTTCCTTGATTATTTTCATTAATTGAGAAGGTATATATACAAGTTACAAAATAGGAGAATCTTATTCCTATTCTATTCCTAAAATCTTATTCTACCATAATTCTAACTCTACAATTATGGTAAGTGTATAATCCTAATTTAGGTAGCAAATACACTACAATATACACCAAATATATATACCATATATACAAGATTACAATCTTGTGGATTGTTTGAAATCTGCCCGTGATGGGCCAGCCCACTGCCACTGGCTGCTGAAAAGCCCACTGCCGAAATAGAGCAATATACTTGTGATATACACTGATGTATATTGGGTGTATATCACTGGTATATTGCTCTGTTTAACACTTTCATTTACAATATATCTCTGCTCAACATTTCCTCACTTCAATAAAATTAGCTTTATATATAAAATCAAACGATATTATATATTTGGAGAATATTGAGTTAATTATTTATTTATTTGTATATTCTTGTTTGCAGGAGATTGAATGGCAATAAATTATCAGGGAAAATTCCAATGCAAGTCTTGGAACTCATCTATGAGGGCAATTTACAGCTTATGTAAGTTTATGCTTATATATATATATATATATATATATATATATATATCAGAAGTATCTTTCGATTAATTCTAACAAGCTTCCGTAATTTGGAATTCTGTGATGCCTCTTTTAACTACATTTTTCCTACATAAATGTCTGGAAGAATCAATATTTAGCAGGGACTTCCCACCGCGCTCACAAAACAAGTAATAAGCCCACCCTTTCCTCCCGTACCCCCTCTTTTTCTTTTCTGTACAAATAAATTAAGAAAAAAGAGGAATAAAAATTTAGATAATAAAAGCTGCGTGTTTACGCAAGTTTGAAATCTGAGAGGTTGTTTTCGCCGTAGGATTTGCCATAACGACAGTTATTCAAGACGTTAAAGCTTAACGAGGGCACATGAACTATGTGTTACATTTGGATATGCACTACTTGGGAGCTGCACTTTGCTATTTCTAGTTTTTAATTCATGATTTTGAGGAGAAAAAAATGTTGTGATTGTGATGCAGATCAGTTAGGAGGAATTCTGGGGTTTGGTACGCATGACTGCATGACATTTTCTTGTAATGAAAATATACCATACTAGTGTATCTCACTGCGAGGCTTCAAGTGCACTTCCATAGCCTTTTGTCCCTTTTATTCTGGATTGCTATAAAATACTGTAACTTTAATGTTATCAAGTTATCCACATGATAATTATCTATACCAGATCTTTAAAAGTGGAATTAATAATCCGAAAAAGATAAATCAACTTATTTGCACAACACATTAATTATTTAGCCTTTTATCTTTGTGCACTAGCTTATACTTTTTTAGATCTCTATTACGTTTTTATTGCGGCATTACTTCAATTATCTTATTATATTGTTGCTATTACTGTCTATTTACCTGTGATAGTTATTATTATTTTTTTCAGAATAATAATTAACATGGCTTAGTCGCTTTCATTACTTGCATTTTCATACTGCTTTAAATTTCTTGCACGTGTCTGACCGTTTCTTTTGCTTTTGTTTTTACTTTTGCTAATGCTTTCTCTTGAGCCGAGGGTCTTTCGAAAACAGTCTCTCTACCATGGTAGAGGTAAGGTCTGCGTACACTCTACCCTTCCCAGACCCCACATTGTGGGATTTCACTAGTATGTTGTTGTTGTACTAATTATTTAGCCTAAAATTATATTATTAGGTCAATCAGTCAAATTATTTCAAATGAAATTGCAAGCAATGTAATTAATCCACAATTATTATTAATCCTTAATAATACTAAAGTAATGATATTAACATCATGAAGTCAATAGAACAAATAATCAAGTTGAAATAATCAGAAATAGAAGAGAAAAGGAGAATCTTATTGAGTTTCTTGGTTTATCCAGTGAAGCACCCTTGATGAACAATGCAACTGATAGAGAATATGCTTAGAATTGTGTGTAATGAGGTGAAATCAGATGAATACAATCGTGGAAAATGAGGAATTTATAGGATAGCTAATGGTAACTACTTTTGTTTCATGTTTCAACCGTTACATGGCTAAGTTCGTGGGCGTTAAATGAGATTAACTGAAATCCTAGATATCTGGAGGTTGACCGTTATTTGAGCTATCCTCTATCAGTAAACTCTAAACCTTTTCCGATGGATCCTCCTAGGCTTCATTTGTCCGATGTGAGTAAGACGGGTCCAAAAGCTTATTCTCTGATGGTCTAACGAGTCCCTGGTTCAACTAGTGTTGGTTGATACAACTGCTGACTATAGTTCTCTCTATGTCTGCTACGTGTATGATCAAATAGTCTTTGATTCTAGTCACCAATACAGATAATCCATCCACTTTCCAAAAATATCTCAAAATTTTCTCAGAAAGTGGAAATATTTATACGAGAATTAAGTGTGATTGTCATCATGGCATCTAGGCGGTAATGTAGGTGTAACTGACATAATAACCCTGAAACCTAAATCAACGATGTCTTTTGACTTTGTACAGAGATTAAGATTTATCAGAGAATCATTAAGAACTCATAGAGCCATTGATGAAGAAGAGAGAATTCAGAGATGAAGATGAAAGAAAAGAGAAAAAGAAAGAGCCATTTAGGTGAAATGTGTATATTTTGTATTATTCATTCTGATTCTGTACATGTACAATGATGAGTATATATACACAATAGGTAGGATGATTAGCTAAGCTAATCATATAGTTAGCAACAAACTAACTACCTTTTGGACATTAACTAACTTATTAACTACCTAACTAATTTGCTAAACTAGTGAAGTGACTAGTTTACCTATCTGTACTTTTGCTCTTATTCTCAATACTCTCCCTCAAGCTAGGTGGAGTAAAAATGTTAAGTATTCCTAACCTTGTTTAAGCCTTTTGTAAGAATGTATGCTAGTTGATCACAAGTGTTGATGTAGTCTGTCTTCACCAATCCTTGTTGTATTTTTCCCTTATGAAATTGCAGTTTATTTCAATGTGTTTTGTCCTTTCATGGAATATTGGATTAGCTGCTATTTGAATTGCAGCCTTACTGTCACTGTACACAGTTACAGGAAGTTCAAAGTTGAGACTAATTTCCTTCAACATTCCTAGCAACCATGTTAATTCTGCTATTACTGAAGTCATGATTCTATATTCAGATTTAGCGGAACTCCTTGATATTGTTATTTGTTTCTTTGATTTCCAAGACACAGTTGAATCTCCAATCTTGATCAAAAAACATGTGATAGATCTCCTAGTTTGTGGGCATGCTGCCCAATCAGCATCGCAAAATTATGTGATCTTTTCTTGTTGTTTACTGGATAACAATATACCTAGTCCAGGCTCATTCTTGATGTACTTAACTATCCTCTAAGCTGCTTCCATGTGAGATTTCTTTGGATGCTGCAAGAATTGACTGAGATTTTGTACACTAAAGGCTATGTCAGGCCTTGTGACTGTGAGATATAGTAGTTTTCCAATGAGTCTTTGATATGGTCCTTGATCAAGTAGAAGTTCATCATCCATAAGTGTACTAGTTGTAGTAGGTGAAGTAATTGCCATATGTTCATCATACTCTCTGGTAGTTAGCTTCATGTTATTGTCCATTGGTGTCCCTATTGGTTTAACAACTGAGAAACCAAGTTCAGAGATCACTTTCAATGCATATTTTCTCTGATGCATAATAATTCCTTTGTCTGACCTTGCAAATTCAATACTCAAGAAATATTTCAACTCTCCTAGATCTTTCATTTAAAGGCCTTTTGAAGTGCCTTCTTTGTCTCTTCTATAAGCTCAAGTCTTTCTCATGTTATCAATATGTCACCAATATAAATAAGAACCATTATAGTTTATTTCCTCTTCTTTTTTGATGAACAATGAATGATCAAACTGACTTTGACTAAATTAAAACTTGAGTAATGCTTCTGTCAACTTGGCATTCCATTATCTTGGTGCTTATTTTAATCCATAAAGAAATTTTATGAGTCTACATACTTTAGTCTCCCCCTGACTCTTAAATCCCTAAGGAAGTTTCATGTAAATTTCATCATTGAGATCTCCTTGCAAGAAGGCATTATACATGTCCATTTGGTGTATATGCCACTGTTTTGCAGCTGCTATAGACAAGATTGATCTCACCGTAACTATCTTGACTACATGAGAAAAAGTCTTTTGGTAGTCTATGCCTTCCTTTTGGCTATATCCCTTGGCAACCAACTTTGCTTTAAGTCTTTCAACCTCACCTGTAGTCTTGTAATTCACCTTGTATATCCATTTGCATCCAATAGGTCTTTTTCCTTCTGGCAGATTTACTATTTCCTAAGTGTTGTTATTTTATACTGCATCAATCTCAGCCTACATTGCTTCTATCCACTTTGCATCCTTAGCTAATTCAACATAGGATTGTGGTTCAGTAATAGAAGAGAAGGCTGATAAAAAAGCAAGATATGGCGGTGACACATGATCATAGGATATGTAATCTGTCAAAGGATATGCAACATTTTGGTGTAAGTTGAGGGATATGAAATTTTTTCTCCATATAGGTGGTTTTTTTGTTCTTGTGGATTTTCTAGTAGGTTCCTTAGATTTGGATATGGATTGAGTTGGAACAATTTGAATAGGAGGCTCAAAATTTGTGGTTTGTGATGATGTAGGATCAGTAGTTGTTATTTGACATTGTGTAGGATCAATAGTTGTTGAGTGAGGTGATGTAAGATCAGTAGTTGTGGTTGTTTGTGGTGCATTATCACTGTTACTATCTGAACTGTTATTTAGCTCAGAAGCTTCTTATTGTAACCTCATAGTTGGTATAGTATTCCCCTCAACTTGTAACAGATTTGGCATGCTATTAGTAAACACATGTATTGATCCTCCGTGAAACTAACATCCCTGTTTACAAAGAAACTTTTGTTATCAAGATCATATAGGACATAGCCTTTATGCATCTCTGAATACCCCATCAGTGCACCAAACTTTACCCTTGATTGAAGTTTATCCGTCTCAGTAAGATTCTTAGCATATCACAAACATCCCATTACTTTTAAATGACTAAGTGAGGGTTTTCTGTCATACAGTTTGTCATATGGAGACATATTAATCACAGAAGATGGTAATCTATTAATCAAATATACAGAAGTTTGAACACAATGGCCATAAAACTTTAAAGGAGTATTAGCTTAAAATTTGATTGCTCTAGTGACCTCTAATATATATTTGTGTTTCCTTTCTGCTATACCATTTTGTTGTGGTGTATAGGCAAATGATCTTTGGTGTATTATTCCTAACTGTTCTAATACATTTTTACAAAAATCATTTAGGAATTCAGTACCATTATCTGACCTGACCACCTTAACAACAGTATTGAATTGAGTTTGAACAAATTTCAGAAATAAAAGAATAATAACACAGACATCAGATTTCATTTTAAGTAAGCAAATCCATATCATTCTAGAGGGGTGATGCATGAAGGTACAAGGGGTGATTATGATCCATGACTTGATTAGCCCCAATTTCAGAGGGTATCGCAGTTGTGTCAACTTGAGTCAAAAGTGGTAGTGCGTCATTAGAGGTTCTCAAATTTTCAATTGCCATAGCTGAATATGTGATTGATAATGAAGAAAACTAGAATCGCAATTAACCAACAAGAAAGTTTTACCTACAATCTATTAGAATGTAGATTTATTGATTTTCCAAGAATTGAAAATGATTAGCAAATCGATAGATGATTCTGCAAGAACAGTAAACTTGATTTTAATTGCGGACGCAAATGAAATCGATCACTCTGATACCAAGTAGAGATTAAAGATTTATCAAATAATCATTAAGAACTCATAGAGCCATTGATGAACAAGAGAGAATCCAGAGATGAAGATGAAAGTGGAGAAAAGAAGAAAGAGCCATTTAGGTGAAATGTGTATATTTTATATTATTCATTGGGATTTTATACATGTACAATGATGAGTATATATACATAGTAGGTAGGATGATTAGCTAAGATAATCATACAGTTAGCAACAAACTAACAACCTTTTGGACATTAACTAACTTATTAACTACCTAACTAATTTGTTGAACTAGTGAAGTGACTAGTTTACCCTTATGTACTTTTGCTCTTATTCTCAATACTTTGTATTAGAGATGCGTGGCACATCCGGGTAGGGAGCTTGACTGTCATTTATCGATACATTGATGGCATCTTATCCTATAGATATACAACTCCCTCTTTAGTTCTTCTTCTTTGCTTCATTCTCATTCAAACTCTGAGTTTTTTTCTTGCATTCAAATCTTTTAAACACTCTACTTTCTTGCTTCATTCATCTTTGGTTTTTGAATTTCTCATCTACAATTACCCATACCAAAATTATGTCTTCTACAGATCATTACCTCAAATCTACTCTATCGATCGCCGCCACCTAATGTGACCCTGTCGCGAGTCAAACCTTCTCAGCTTTTGATGAAGAGATGGTGTAAAAGGAGACGCATATACCGGTGAAGAATAAATGAAAAATCCTTGCCTGGCGAGTTTTCCTCTAGGAATAGGGATCCCAATTCTAAGATGATCATATTCAATATCATCCCTAAGGGGTTAGATTTCTCCGTAAATTGTCGATCCTAGGAAAGCCCTAGCAACCTGTCACGACCCAAACCAGAGGGACATGACGGGCACTCGAACCTTACTTGCCGAGTACCACTAATCATATATTTAGCATATCATCGTAACTTCTCATGGTCCACGAGGGCCACCACGAGATACTCGGCTAATATATAGGAATAGTAAACTGGAAAAAAGAGCTATGTAAACTCTAACTTAGATACATATAGATACCAAGGCCGACAAGGTCATACATGACTATTATACACATGACATCTGTCTACAAGCCTCTAAAGAGTACGTAACATCATGAGGTCAGGACAAGGCCCCGCCATACCCTTATGCATATGCAAAAACACCGTACCAAGACTAGACTGCAACTCTGGAACAAATAGAGTGCTCCATCATCAGCTGAACCAGCAACCTATTAGTGCGGACCGTCACCCTCTTTACCTGAGCCTGCGGGCATGAAACGCAGCGTCCCCATACAAAAGGGATGTCAGTACGAATAATGTACCGAGTATGTCAGACATGAAAAATAGCATAATAGAGACATGGAAGTAACCTGAGACAAGAAACAACCAACCAGTAGAGAATGCCTCTGAGGACCAAAATATGCCTAAGTACCATGTATGTGTAGAATGCCTCTGAGGGCTATAATATGCATAAGTATCATGTCTATGTAGAATGCCTCTGAGGCCATAATATGCCTAAATATCATGCACAATGCGGTATACATATATATATATTGGCCTCATCGGGCATCTTCCTTCCCATAACAGCCTTTGTGGGCATCATTTCATTTTGGCCTCTATGGGCATAATCATCATCATATCTCAGCTGATCAGGTGGTCTGTGTATCCCGTTTCCCATCCCCAATATATGGACCAGGGTAATACATGAATAAAATGCATGAATGAAAATAAAACATTCTGAATTTATCAAGTGACATACTATCATTGTACCTTCGACTAATATTAGGAATATTAACATCTTTCTCATATATCTCAATAAGGATTTAGGAACATATTTAGGCATGTTTTTAATATAGGAATCAATAACATGAACATTCTTAACTACTGAGAGTAGAATAATTTATGGATAGTATTACGATTATGTTTCGTTACATGAAACATGCCAAAAGAAAGAAATAATTTGTCTTAACATACCTTTATTGCTTTTCTTAATAACCCAATTAATGCAGCTCATCTAGCACCTCAACCTTACTTTGAAGAAATCTCCAATTTGCTATTAAACGGAAGAAGTCAACGTTACAATCACGTAACCGACGAGGACATAACCTCCAAGTTGTTCTGCATATTTTTGTACACTGAAACTTGGTATATGTTCTTGAGTACAATCTCATTTTTCCATTCCTTAATATAGAAAGAGATTGTTGTACATATATTCGTTGTGCTATTCATAAATTTAAACGAGAAGTGTGGCTCCAACTAGTCCTACCTCTCGTGAAAAAGAATCATAATATTTGTTGCCTATATAAATTATATCATGTTATGCATCATGTAACTTTCTCCATAAAATTCAAGGAATGGGATAATAGTCCCCTTTACACATGTCATCTATAGGCCTAACATGATGCCACCTCAATTGTTACATAATTCCACCTCAATTATCATATGAGGCCACCACTATTTTATGTCTCCCATGTCATTCCTTATCTCAAATTGTTTACATATTAAATCACTTTTAACACACTTCATATACTCATTATCACAATCGTGTGATATAGCTCTAGTCGATAATCTCTTTTGGAACATACAAAATATCATTTCAAATCACTGTGGTCACACTTGTTAAATTCTAAATTATTTTGGGACCGCATCCTTTTATATACTAAGCTCTTTATTTTCATACGTCTAGATGTTCAACCCATCTCCCAAAAGTACAGGGTGTTACATTATTTCCCCCTTAGAAGCATTCATCCTCGAATGTTGGGGTGACGTATATAATCCCCGTCACGTATCCAGGAAACACAGCCACCGCTTCACGGGGCCATATAATATAACATACACCATCATATCAGACCTCACATGATCGTCAAACATTAACTACAATAATATAAAATAGAACTCACCTTATGATTTTCTCGAAACCTCGGCGTTGGTCTGAAATAGGTAGGTATTTTTGTTTCATCCCCTCTTCCGCCTCCCCTGTCATCTCTTCTACATTCTTATTCTGCCATAGAAATTTCACGAGGCTATTTCTTTAGTCCTCGATTTACGGACTTGACGATCTAAGATAGCATTAGAAACCTCTTCATATAATAAGTCCTCAATAACCTTCACCTCGTCAATTAGGACAATTTGAGAAGGATCCCCAACACATGCTCTTAACATAGAAACATGAAAACCCGGATGAAAAACCTCTAACTCCAAAGACAAGTCCAATTCGTGAGCCACTTAGTCGATTCGTCGAATTATGAGATATGGCCCAATGTACCTTGGATTGAGCTGTCACTTTCTCCCAAACCTCATTACACCCTTCATAGGAGAGAATTTCAAAAGACCCAATCATCCATTTGGAACTCTAAGTCCCACCGCCGCACATCTGAATACGACTTCTGACAACTCTGAGCGGTTAACAGTCGTTCTTGGGATAAGCTTCATATTTGCTATAGCTTGGTGCACTAGGTCCAGGCTCAAATAATTCTGATTCGCCTACTTCGAACCATCCGATAGGAGATTTACATTTCCGTCCATACAAAGACTCATATGGAGACAATTTAATGCTAGCATGATCACCGTTATCGTATACAAATTAAATAAGGGGTAAATGATCATCCCCACTTCCCTTAAATTCCAATACATAAGCTCGTAGCATGTCCTCGAGCGTCTGAATCGTAAGCTCGGCCTGCCCGTCTGTGTGAGGGTGGAAAGTTGTGCTAAGATTAACTTAAGTGTCTAAACCCTTTTGAAATGATCTCCAGAAATAAGCTATGAGTTGCCCACCTCGGTCAGATATAATAGAACTATGCATATCATGAAGGCGAACAATCTCCTTAACGTATAACTTTACGTAGTCCTTGGTTGTGTAGGTAGTTTAGGCCGCTAGGAATTGAGCTGATTTGGTCAGTCTATCCACAATCACCCAAATAGAATCAAACTTATGATAAGGGCGAGGTAAACCCATAATGAAATCCATACTAATCACTTCCCATTTCCACATCGGAACCTCAATATTCTGAGTCACGCCGTCGGCTTTTTGGTGCTCTACTTTTACTTGCTGACAATTAATACACTGAACTACAAACTCTGACATATTCCTCTTTATGTCGTTCCACCAATACATACCTTTGAGATCATGATATATCTTAGTAGATCCAGGATGAATGGAATATTGTGAGCAATGGGCCTCCGTCATAATCTTGTCTCATAATCCTTCTACACTGGGAATACACAAATGGACCTTCCACTTGAGAGTCCCTTTCGATTATACTCGAAGGTTGCAATTCTCTTTTGTTAAATATCATTCCTGATCTTCTCTAAAAATGAGATCTTCATCATGACGTTCCTTTTCTTCCAGTATGAGGGATGACTCTACTGTATTCTAAGTCATAGGGCTATTACTATATGAATCCTCCAATCGGACTCCAACTTAGCTAACTGATGCATTCCCTCATGTCAACTTCTCTCCTTAGTCTTCACATTAGTCAACCCGCTTGTGGGTGAATGATTCTATTGTCAACTTAGCTTTGTGTACTAACTGGCGTACTGAAACCTCTTATATTTGTAGCATCTCAATTGTGAACACTTTATGGATAATGTCATCAAATCTGAAGTGCGCGTATCATCGCAGTTAACTCTCATTCATGGTCTGAAAATAATATGTACTTTCTCACTACTTGTAATTATAAATAACTTTCTTACTTCTTTTGACACTTGTTCACTCATTTTCTTACTTGTCGTACTCGTCTTGATTCTGAAATATTCTGGTATACATACGGAATCTCAAGCATTGCTCCTGATCCCAATCTTTGGCATTACTATCCCTTAAAGGATGAGTTGTTAACTTATTCCCTCATTCAGTATGTGGAATATTCTGAAGAATTTGCATTACGTGACGTTGGCCTACTATATCCAAACCTGGTCATTATACTTAGATTCAAATTCCCTCACTTGCCTCATGACTAAGACTTTCTATCAATGGCGCTTTAGAAAAGATTCCCTTGATCTAGTTAAGTTATAAACCCATTACTTTATCTATCTCGTGGAACCTTTGGTCAATTCAAAAATGCTCATAGACATGTATTTGCCTGATATTTTATTATAATGTCATTATCTCTTGACATATATATTTAATGTCTACCTTATATCTATAGGCGTCATTGGGCCATTTTCACCTGTTTAGGCACTAATCTCAAGCTTTGCTCACTGTTACTTCCATTTACATACTGTCTGAGAGGTATGACTGCATAGGTTGGGGAACCAATGCTTCATATGTTTTGATCCAATTCACGGTGTTACATGCCCCAGTGACTTGTCAAGCTTTCTTGTCTTATCATTATTAGATCTCTCATCGACCGAGTGCTCATTCGTCTTACCTTTACATTTCCATTTCAAGTTGCCTTGGGGGGTATCTTATCTAAAGTATTTCTCATACTATCTTCCTGAACATCATAGGTTCGTCATATTTGACCGAAGAGTTCTTACTGTCCCTCCTCTACCATTGGTCCTTATGCCGTTCTGGAGTAATCATACCTTTATGAAACCTGCATAACTATAATCCCACTCACTTTTATCCTTCTTGTCGTAATCCTTCCTTTTATTCATCATTAAAAGAAAAATATTTCTGCCTTGATACTTGATCATACCATTTCATTCATACTTATTAACTGTTTTCATATTTCTTACAACCATTCTTCGTTTATTCCATAGTTCTCATCCTCAATTGCCCCTAACAAGCTGTTGTTATCCAGAGGTTATTTAGAATCTGAAGACCTTACCAGTCCAATACCTATAGCATGCCTTAGCTTACTAATATTGATACATGTAATTCTCAATAATACGCGGTATGGCCCTTTATGCACGGACGAGAGGCTTATGTCCCCTTCCACTACCGTGGATAACTCGATCCTTATTTATGACTTGGGCTCACCATTTTGGTACGTCACTTTACGTGATCTTCTTAAATTTACTGATGGCCACTCTTCACACGATTTGATTGTGTCAATCCATTTTGGTTAATGATATCCTGGTACTATTCCTAGTTTATTCTTAGGTAAGACATTATAATTTAGGTCGCACGTACATAACATACTCCATCATTCTAATCAGCACGAGTCACTGTAAAATGTGTAGATTTTCAGAACCTACTAAACCTTCCCATGATGTCTTCTGATTTTCATCTGTACAACTCATAATCATCTTATATTTACCTTTGCGCATCCACTTGGGACACTTCGGAACGTTGTGGTCATGGATGCCACACTAAACGTTCGGAACGTTCGAGCACACTGACTACAAGATTGTCGGGGCGGTCTCACTCGACCTTTACAACTTTGACCCTGAGATATTGACATATTTGAACCCTTTAAATAATGGTGATCTCTGACTAATAAACTCCCTGTGTTATAAGCTCACTGACCCTCAAGGGCCTATCTCTATCAGATGCTCTAGGATGAAGTCGTGCCTGGGAAAGCAACTTACTCATACCCTCTGACGGATCTGTTTTAATAGAGAGCATACTGCTCGTATTTACACTCAATCCAACCTCAATTTACCTGCTAATCATAGCCTTATTAGAAAAAGTCAATGTTGTAATCATAAACACGATAAGGTTTACAGAGAGAATTCTTACAACTCAGCTCTATAGCACAATTCTAGATCAAGAAGGAAGGTAACCATCATCCTCAATGCCCTGTAGCCTCATATCTATAAGCGTGGTGCAAAACACACCCATAAATAAGACTCTACTAGACACGGCTTGTAGACTCCCTAGGATAGACCGGCTCTGAGACCAAGTTTGTCACGACCCAAACCGGAGGGCCATGACGGGCACCCGGACCTTACTTACCGAGTACCACTAATTATATATTTAGCATATAACTGTAACTTCTCATTGTCCACGAGGGCCACCATGAGATACTCGGCTGATATATGGGAATAGTAAGCTGGAAAAGAGCTATGTAAACTCCAACTTAAATACATATAGATACCAAGGCCGACAAGGCCATACATGACTACTATACACAGGACATATGTCTACAAGCCTCTAAAGAGTACGTAACATCATGAGGTCAGGACAAGGCCCCGCCATATCCTTATGCATATGCAAAAATATCATACTAAGACTAGACTGCAACTCTGGAACAAATATAGTACTGCAACATCAGCTGAACCAGCAACCTAATAGTGTGGACCGTCACCCTCTTTACCTGAGCCTGCGGGCATGAAATGCAGCGTTCCCAGACAAAAGGGATGTCAGTACGAATAATGTACTGAATATGTCAGACATGAAAAATAGCATAATTGAGACCTGGAAGTAACCTGAGACAAGAAACAACCAACCAGTAAAGAATGCCTCTGAGGGTCATAATATGCCTAAGTACCATGTATGTGTAGAATGCCTCTGAGGGCCATAATATGCATAAGTATCATGTCTGTGTAGAATGTCTCTGAGGGTCATAATATGCCTAAATATCATGCACAATGTGGTATACATATATATATTGGCCTCATCGGGCATCTTCTTTCCCATAACAACCTCTTTGGGCATCATTTCATTTTGGCCTCTATGGGCATAATCATCATCATATCCTAGCTGATCAGGTGGTCTGTGTATCCCGTTTCCCATCCCCATCATATGGACCAGGGTAATACATGAATGACAATAAAACATTCTGAATTTATCAAGTGACATAATATCATTGTACATTCGGCTAACATTAGGAATATTAACATCTTTCTCATATACCTCAATAAGGATTTAGGAAAATATTTAGACATGTTTTTAACATATGAACCAATAACATGAACATTCTTAACTACTGAGAGAAGAATAATTTATGGAATAATATTACGGTTACGTTTCGTTACATGGAATATGCCAAAAGAAAGAAATAATTTTCCTTAACATACCTTTATTGGTCTTCTTAATAACCCAATTAATGCAGCTCATCTAGCACCTCAACCTTACTTTGAAGAAATCTCCAATTTGCTATTAATCGGAGGAAGTCAACGTTACAATCACGTAACCGACGAGGACATAACCTCCAAGTTGTTATGCATATTTTTGTACATAGAAACTTGGTATATGTTCTTGAGTACAATCTCATTTTTCCATTCCTTAATATAGAAAGATATTGTTGTACATATATTTGTTGTGCTATTCATAATTTCAACGAGAAGTGTGGCTCCAACGTGTCCTACCTCTCGTCAAAAAAATCATAATATTTGCTGCCTATATAAATTATATCACGTTATGCATCATGTAACTTTCTCCATAAAATTCAAGGAATGGGATAATAGTCCCCTTTACACATGTCATCTATAGGCCTAGCATGATGCCACCTCAATTGTTACATAATTCCACCTCAATTATCATATGATGCCACCACTATTTTATATCTCCCAGGTCATTCCTTATCTCAAATTGTTTACATATTAAATCACCTTTAACACACTTTATATACTCATTATCACAATCGTGTGATATATCTCTAGTCGATAACCTCTTTTGGGACATACAAAATATCATTTCAAATCACTGCGGTCACACTTGTTAAATTCTAAATTATTTCGGGACCGCGTCATTTTATATACTGAGCTCTTTATTTGCATACGTCTAGTTGTTGAAACTATCGCCCGAAAGTACAGGGTGTTACACGACCAACAGTGGCGGAGGCAGGATTCTCAGCAAGGGAGTTCAAAACATGAAGAAGCAAACACTTACATGATGGAAAATGGAGTTGGGTGGGGAGGGGGTGTGTTATTGGCAAAACTAAATTTAACCCGCTAAATTTTAACTCACCTTGTCATGCCATTTTTAGCATTTCTTCCTATTTTTCCCCGCTCCATCAAGTCCTTCAAATTTCTTGTGTTTTTTTCATATTTCACTTTGCAGTGTTCTGCTTTATTTTAAAGTTTTTTGTTTTTTTTTTCTTTCAAAATAGTTCCCATGTAATCATATATTACTTTAGAAATTGCTAAGATTCTTAAAGAGGGTGTAAGGATTGAATTACTAATCATATTATACTAAAAGTAGGAAGCTCTTATCTCCAAAGTTGGATTACGATTTTCCCCCTACGGTAAATTAAAAATGTAATAAACATCTAATTAAATATTAAATAGTAGTAATACTTTAATTACCTCAAGGTTGAAATACAAGTTCAGCAACAACAAATAATTTACGACCCTCCATTGAATCAAAATCAAATTAAATATCTAATTAATTAATAATATTTAAATTCCAAAAAGAATAGTTTCTTGAAATATTGGGACTTTAACGGGGAAGGACATAGAGCTAGTTAAGATTCTTAAGAAGAGAAAGATTAATATAGCATGTGTCCAGGAGACAAAATGGGTAGGACCTAAGGCTAAAGATGTAGACGGGTATAAGTTATGGTTCTCCGATAGGTCGAAGTATAGGAATGGGGTAGGCATTTTGGTAGACAGCGAACTAATAGATAAGGTGTTAGAGGTGAGGAGGGTCGATGACAGGATGATGGCGATTAAGTTGGTAGTTAGAGGGTTCACTATGAACTTTATTAGTGCTTATGCGCCAGAAGCGGGCTTGGACGAGGAGGAGAAGAGATGCATTTGGGAGGATTTAGACGAAGTGGTGGGAGGTATACCACCCACTAAGAAGTTATTTGTAGGAGGGTATTTCAATGGACATATCAGGTCACTTCTAGGGGGTTATCAAGACGTGCATGGAGGATTTGGACTCGGGGTCAGGAATGGGGGAGGCGTCTCACTTTTGGAGTTCGCTAGAGCTTGTGGGATGGTGATAACCAATTCTAGATTCCTGAAGAAGGAGGAACACTTGGTGACTTTCGGTAGTTCGGTGGTTAAGACTCAGATAGACTTTTTGCTCCTTAGGAAGGTTGACAAAGGTCTTTATAAAGACTGTAAGGTTATTCCGAAGGAGGATCTTACAACCCGACATAAGCTTTTGGTGATGGATTTGGAGATCAAGTTAGAGAAGAAGAAGAGGGTTATGAATGACAGGTTAAGAATCAAATGGGGGAGTTTGACCAAGGCTAGTGCAAAGAATATGGGGAGAGGTTGATGGCCAAGGGGGCTTGGGGGAGTAGTGGGGATGCGACCAGTATGTGGGACAGGACGGCCAGTTGCATTCGTGAGGTAGCTAGAGAAATGCTAGGAATCTCTCAATGTTATCGTGGTGAACATCGAGGGGACTGGTTGTGGAATCACGAAGTACAAAAGAAGGTGAAAGAGAAGAAAGCGGCATATGTGAAATTGGTAGAAAGATGAGATGGAAAAGTGGACGAATAGGGAACTATATAGATGGCGAGGAAGGACTCAAAGCTAGCGATTACGGTGGCGAAAATGGAGGCTTTCGAACGCCTATATGCGGAATTAGAGGATAAAGACGGGAATAAGAAGTTGTACAGACTAGCCAAGATAAGGGAGATGAGGGCCCGTAACTTGGATCAAGTGAGGTCTATCAAGGACGAGGACGGCAAAGTACTGGTGGAGGAAGCGCATATTAGGCGGAGGTGGCAGACTTACTTCCACAAACTCTTGAACGAAAAAGGAGATGGAGATATTGTGCTGGGAGATTTGGAGCATTCTGGTAGGCACGGGGATTTTGGGTATTATAGAAGCATCAAGGTTGAAGAGGTTACGGGTGTTATTTGCAGGATGCATAGGGGATGAGCGACCGGACCTGATGAGATTCCAGTTGAATTTTGGAAGAGCGCAGGCAGGCCTAGTTTGGAGTAGCTGACTGAGTTGTTTAACGGCATTTTTAAGATGGCAATAATGCCCAACGAATGGAGGTGGAGTACAATGATTCCCTTGTACAAAAAAAAGTGATATCCAGAGTTGCAACAACTATAGGGGTATCAAGCTGCTAAGCCACTCTATGAAAGTTTAGGAAAGAGTCGTGGAGACGAGGGTGAAGAGAGGCGTGTCTATTTCCGAGCACCAGTTTGGATTCATGTCAGGGCATTCAACTACCGAAGCCATTCATCTTATTAGGAGGTTGGTGGAGCAGTATAGAGAGAGAAAGAAAGACTTACATATGGTTTTCATCGACCTCGAGAAGGCATACAACAAAGTCCCTAGGGTTGTTCTATGGAGATGTTTGGAGGTTAGAGGTGTACCTGTGACGTACACTAGGGTGCTCAAAGATATGTATGATGGAGCCAAGACTAGCGTACGGATAATAGAAAGAGACTCGGAGCACTTCCCAGTGATGATGGGGTTGCACCAGGGATTAGCTCTTAGCCCATTCCTATTTGCCTTGGTGATGGACAGACTGACGTGATAAATCCAAGAGGAGGTACCATGGTGTATGTTATTCGCATACGACATTGTCCTGATTGATGAGACTCGCAACGAAGTGAACTCCAAGCTAGAGGTTTGGAGACAGACTCTGGAGTCGAAAGGATCCAGGTTGAGTAGGACCAAGACAGAATATTTGGAGTGTAAGTTCAGCAACAGGAGTGACCCTGAGACAGGCGTGGAGGTAAGGCTTGGTACTCAGGTCATTCCAACGAAATGAAGCTTCAAGTACCTAGGATCTATTATCCAAGGGAATGGAGATATTGATGACGATGTCACACATCATATTGAGGCAGGGTGGATGAAATGGAGGCTTGCATCTGGAGTCTTGTGCGATAAAAAAGTGCCACCAAAACTTAAAGGCAAGTTCTATAGGGTGGTGGTTAATCAGACTATGTTGTATGGGGCGGAGTGTTGTCCTGTCAAGACTTCGCATATACAAAAAATGAAAGTTGCAAAGATGAGGATGTTGAGATGGATGTGTGGGCATATAAGGAGAGATAGGATTAGAAATGATGATATCCGGGAGGAAGTGGGAGTGGCCTCGGTGGATGATAAGATGCGAGAAGTGTGGTTGGGATGGTTCAGGCATATGCAGAGGAGAGACACAGATGCTCCAGTTCGGAGGTGTGAGATATTGACTATGGACGAGTTCAAGAGGGTTAGAGGTATGTCGAACTAGTATTGGGGAGAGGTGATTAGACGGGATATGGCGCAGGTGCAACTTACTGAGGACATGACCTTAGATAGGGGGTTGTGGAGGACACGGATTAGGGTAGAAGAGTAGTACATACTCGAGCGTAGTCCTACTTATGATTACAAATTTATAGTTGTAGTGTTATTACTGTAGGCCCGATTAGCCTATCACACCTATAGGCACATTATTGTTTTATAATTCACTATAGTTTGATTTATGTTGCTATGTGTTCTTTAGTGTATTTTGTTTAGCTTATTTACTTATGTTAGCTACTGCTCCCTATTGCTCGAATACACTTTATACTGCTTTAATTCCTTATCTGAGTATGACTGTTTCTCTTGCTTTGCTCTTGCTTTGTTTTGATTGTCTTGCTTGTGATTATGCTTTGTCTTTAGCTGAGAGTCTTCCGGAAACAGTCGCTCTACCTACCAAAGTGGAATTAAGGTATGTGTACACTCTATCCTCCCCAAACTCCACGGTATGAGATTCACTGGGTATGTTGTTGTTATTTAAATTCCAAAAAGAGTGAGTAAATAAGAAGTTCAACAATCTTATGTTAATGTTCCACATTAATTCTCCCAAAACGTGCCCAGATAATTTATTCACCCATTATGGGAGGTTCTTTCATTCCTCCTCCAACGTGCAGAGCTAATTTATTAACCCATTAATGTGAAGGTTTTTGGACTCTTCCATTCACAATAAATAAGGCTTCCCATCATCATTTTTCACTTACTCAATTTTGTACGTTTCATCGGCAACGTAACTTCTTACACAGATTACCTACCTTTTAAATTCTTCATTTATAGCGATGTTAATTATCTTAATTGTACTAATTATTTTTATTTTTCTTATTCTCAAGTATTAAAAAAGATAACCAAAAAAAATTCTTCACAACCTTTCACATTCTTTACTGCTTTCTATAAAGGTCCACAATAAGATATTTTTTTCCCATCTTCCAAATTGTCTTCTTTTTACCTCAAATATACTTTCTCCCAGCAATATGTATGTCATTGATATTATTTCATTGTTATTACGTCGTTACTTTTATTTTCTGATACTTTTGTTTCCAGTTTGTATTCCGTCGGATGTTCACGTGATTTCTGTTGGAATATGTAAAGCAACAACAGGAATAGTAAATAACTATTACAGTGGTCGAAAGAATAAACAACAATGAGGACAACAACAACAACAAGTTGTCAATATCTTGATCTTGAATTAAACTTGAAATATAGAACTTGTATTCAGAAAAACAAGAACATGCGCTTCTACACTTGTGGCTTGTAGATCCGCTGAGAATACGAATGGTTAGAGTCCTTCGTCTGTTAAGTTAACATCTGAAATACTTAACAACTAATTAGATAAACCACAACACCACCGGCTGAGTCGATAGATGGCTCTCTGTCTTTAAAATAATATTGTCCCCGTATATAGACTTTACGGAAGTGCGGATAATAGTCTCCAAAGATGAAACAACAAACTATCAAGTGTGCAAAGCCTGATCTCTTTGTGGTGTTGTGAACTTGTTTTTCTGTTCATATATGTTCTTTCATCTATAGAATTGAGCCAAAGGCCTCAATTTATAGGTGTGCAAGATGTTCCCTTCAAGTGCCCATGATGGCAATCAATTACCATGTAATAGATGACATTTAACCCCCAAGTAATGCAGCAACATAATGGTCCAAGTAATGGCCATTATTGGGTGGATTCAATGCCATTGAAACCCCCTCAACAGCCAAAACTTTTGGGATTCCGTCGAGCAGTCACTGCCAATGAAGTGTCGCGGCTCTGCCACATTAGCATCGCGACGCTAATTCAACACAGACCTCA
This sequence comes from Anisodus acutangulus, assembly GCA_029783415.1. NCBI lineage: Eukaryota > Viridiplantae > Streptophyta > Magnoliopsida > Solanales > Solanaceae > Anisodus > Anisodus acutangulus. The sequence continues at coordinate 24,986,681 of CM056490.1, read as the reverse complement.
ATTCCACTCCGGCGCTGCGAGGGGGGCGCTGCAGCCCAGTCCGGGAGGCGTCGCGGCCCTTCTCGGCTCCACGTCCTTTTTTCGACCTGTACCATCTTACACTTCACACAATCCTTCCTTCGTTTACCAACGTGGAACACTTGTCACTTAGCAAATAACCGTACATCATTCTATGTCTCAAATATTTCACTTACGTACCAATATCTCTTTCATTAACGAAATTTATGATACTTGGCACTAAGATTGCACGTGTGTGAAAATGATATTTCCAACGTGTGGGGCCTAATTGTTCGAGTCATAAATAATGGGATAAACTTATTTTCACATTAGTAAATTTCCAACAATGCCCTCTTGAAAGATATTTTGGCGCATACACAAGGTGCATACTTTCAACAATCTTTCAGCGAAAAGATATTGCATCAGGAGAGGTAGCTTCCTCTTTGAACCTTCCTTAGTTGAATACCATCGGACTTACTTACTGACTAGTAAACGTGATGTCTTGAACCGTCAGTGTTTAATGTAAGCCAAGAAAATGGTACCAACACAATAACTCCCCTTTATTTATTTCTTCTTTTGTTCTGTCCGTTGTGGCCGTGGACACACTTGGATTCTTAAGTGCGTTCATTGAGGCGGCCTGTCCTCGCACTTAAATAGATGATCTCCAATAAGGTATCCTGCTATACCCCACTTCGCAATTGTTAGGAATCATTAAAAGTTTCCCCAACCTTAACCTCAACTGTTTGATGATCGTTAAAGGTTTGGAAGCTTAACCTTTACCCACCATGCAGGTAGTACATTAATTTCTATCGCGGGAACATCCTTGGATTCATATTTCTTTACATAAATCATCATCTGAAGTGCTCTTGCTTCCACTGAAGCGCTCAACTGAACCTTTTTCATCTTAGTTTTCCCATTAAACCAAATTCTTGGGATCTTCAGTCAGTATGGTTGGGTTACCACCGCAAAAGTTCGTATTATTTGGGTTTTTAAGCCCATTCCCCTAGACAGGCAGAACTCTTGATATTCGGGTAGTCCCTTAGTTAAAGGGTCCGCTATATCCTTTGATTAGTAATCAAGAAAGTGACACTCGTGATGATCAACTGCCATACGATGTCATGTCTCTGACAGATCCGACAGATATGTCCAGACGTCGTCATCCATGCCCTTATTGAAGCCGACCGGCTAGCCACGGTGTATAACTGTTGAAGGCACGGGTTTCTCCCAATAAGGGACATCATCTAAGGAGTCGTGAAGTTACTCAACTTCCTTCATGCTTTGTTTAAAGCGATAAACCCTGATTCCATCATGAATCGGCTGATGCAAGTTGGCTTAGAGGATTTTCCAAGACCCACCTTCTGTCGATCATTTCCAGAATCACGAGTGAACCTTAGTTCAATTGATCTGCTTTGTAGGTCGATACCAGGTCGGTTGTAGTATGTACAATACATTAAACTACATGTGACCTGCACACATCGTTCCTTGTATATGGGTGCACTATGATTCTAATAAGTTCTATGATTCATATCCATTTGTGGTTTCAACGAGACTGTCAACTATCTCACAACTGAGTTTGGAGTTAGACCAGTCCGTTAGATGTCTTAGAAATCCCAATTCCTAAGATGTCATATGTGATACCCATATCTTTCATAGCGAGACTTTTGTTTCAATATGACTTCCACTTTCAGACTGTTGGTTTTTCCAACTGTTGGCTTTCTAACTTCAGAGTCAATGTTTCTGTTGTCATATTCATTTTTTCTATTTTATCTTAAACTTCCAGGACTAAAATGTAAACATTTCAGGAACCAAAATGAAAGTTCATGAAGAAGCCCAACAGTCCAACAACCGACTTTGATCCTCCCCTTCCAACTCTCCGGTTAGGAAGGTTGTTTCAACATTTATGTCACGCAAGACTGCAATGGCCCTGGATATTAATCTATTCACATGGGAGCACATGTCCAAGTAGTCGAGGCATTATACTTGTCAGTAGATCCATCTACTTTGTACTCACTTTTGAGTATCCACTTTCACAACCCAAAGGTTCTTTTCCCGGAGGAAGGTCAACCATTACAGAAGTATGGTTCTATATGATGGAATATATTCTTTCCAAAGCAGCGCTTCTGGAGATGACAATTCTCTGTTAATTGTCCATGGTTCATTCTCAACCATACAAGCTAGAAGGCCTGGAATAAGTCTTTGTTCCCTCTTTGCTCCGTCTCGGTTCAATATCTAGAATCATTGAGTTCTGTAGATCTGAAATATTAATTTTTGGATAATCAGCAACTTCCGAGTCATGTAGATATGGAATGTCTATTTTCGAACAGTCAGGCCCTCGCGGGTTCTTGTTAACCTCGAGCAATTACTTCTTTTTTCTTTTCAAGGAAAGTTATCTTCAAAGAATTCAGCATTCTTTGACACCAAGAGGCGATAAGCACTACTGTTATTTGCAGGTCCAGTGGATATGCAATCTACAGTCTTAGGTCCAACTAGACCTGTTTCGGTATTCCAACCTCTACCAAGCCACCCCACATCACAACATTTGTATCTGAGATCATTTCCATGTTTCACACGGAGAGTTATCCTTATCCTTATGCGTAGTTCTGTTGAGAATCGCATTAGCGGTAAGGATCGCCTTGCCCCACATATTTAGGGCATATGGCTTTGCGCTTGGCTAACATCGTTAAACTAAGGTGAGTAATTAGTAGTCGTTTAATGAATTATGCTTCACATTCTCCCCCTCTATCACTATGAATTCCTCAATCCATAGGCTTAGTTGATTTTTAACTTCTGCTTTGTAGCGCTTATCCGCTTCAATAACTTCATCTTTGTTTTTCTACAAACAAAGGTTGCAATACGTTGTATCATCATCAATGAAGGTCACAAAGTACTTGTCTCCCTCCTCTATTTTGTATAAACTTCAAATCACCCATGTAGGTGTGACTAAGTTCTAGAGGAGCGGTGCTTCTTTCGCTATTCCTTTGACGAAATGGAAAGGTGATTTAGCCTCTTCGCCTACCTCACATTCATTTTGAGGGTTTATGTCGATAGAAGGCAATAATCTCAACTTCGTTAGCTTTTGAATGAATTTCTATTTAACGTGTCTTAATCTATGATGGCATAGATGCACGGATTACAAATATATCATTCACTTAGCTACAGACATATTGTACCATTCTTAGTTATTACAGACCTGTTGGACTAGTCTCAACCTAGCTTGACCAACAGCGTTCCTTAAACCAAGTTTTGGACATGTATCACCTCATTTTAGAGTGATCCCATTCCCTGAAGTCCTATTGATGAAAATCTCTCCAACCCCTTCTACTTTAGAGGTGGTGTTGCTTCACATGAACAACATCTTGCCCGAGCGTAACTGGATCATATGTGATCGGGATACTCTGGCCCACTCCAGTTGCTTTGGCAGACTGAGTGTCCAATTACTTTTCTACCTTTCTTTTAGCCTTCAGATCATTTAATACCTGGAAAACTCTTGCCCACCTCACTAGGTGTCCATTACTTTTCTGTCAACTGAATTCTGGCCCACTCCAGTTGCCTGTAGGCTTTGTACGACTGAGCGTCCAATATCATTTCTATCAAATGAATGATCTTCTGTCAGATAGTGTGACAGGTTCAACGTCTTAAGATAACCCATTATTTTTTAGTCTTCTTCCCTTGTGATTGGTGCCCACGGAAATCTCTGGCGCTTACTTAAGAGTGGTAACAATTTTCACACAGTCAGTGGATCTCTATCCTTCGTATATGCGAACATACTTTACACACTTGTCATAATTACACTCAAATGAATGGATCTTTTAAGTTTTGTTTACAATAGTCCAATATTTAACCGGAAAGGAAGGAGATTCAATATCTGATTTTAGAGTGTAGGGAATATAAGTTTTTTAATAAAAATACTTTCATATTCTCAGCCTTGCTTTACACACTTTTATTCAGATATTAACTAAACACATTATAGATAAGGAAGGATTATTAACTTAGACCTTTTGGATTCTGGCCCACTTCAGTTAGACTGAGTGTCCATATCCTCTTTACCATTATTAGGATCCTCTGTTTGGGACAGATATAGGACTTTTGCGATATGATAGAACATCATCTTCAGCCTTCTCCTCTTGTCCCAGTTGACATCCTCAGCCTCTCGTGGGCGCTTGTTTCCACCACCCTCGGGAGTGGTGACACCAACTCGTCTTTGATCTTTAGCCGTACTAGAATGACTATCAGCAGTATCTTGAAGCTCAACATCAGATTCAGAGATCCCTCATTTGACGAAAACAGATTTGTAATTGTCATAAAAAAGAGAACCATAACTAGGATCAATCTTGAAAGCACGGTTGTGGTTTGAACTGTTAGAAAAACTCTCAATAGAACTGTTTTCAAGAAGAAAATCACAACCAAATTTGGTCACACACTTGTCGACCAACATCTTTCGAATTACTAATACAATCTTGTCTTAAAATTGTTGGAATATGTAAATCAACAACAGGAATAGTAAATAACTATTACAATGATCGAAAGGATAAACAACAATGAGGACAACAACAACAACAAGTTGTCAATATCTTGATCTGGAATGAAACTTGAAATATAGAACTTGTATTCGGAAATACAAGAACATGAGTTGCTACACTTGTGGCTTGTAGATCCGCTGAGAATACGAACGGTTAGAGTCTTTCGTCTGTTAAGTTAACACCTGAAATAATTAGCAACTAATTAGGTAAACCACAACACCACTGGCTGAGTCGAGAGATGGCTCTCTGTCTTTAAGATAAGATTGCCCCCGTATATAGGCTTTAAGAAAGTGTGGACAATAGTCTCCCAAGATGAAACAACAAATTATCAAGTGTGCAAAGACTACACAAATGATCTCAATGAAAAACATGAATAATGAAGATTGCTAAGAGAAGGATTTCTATCAGGAAAATCTAATCTCTTTGTGATGTTGTGAACTTGTTTTTCTGTTCATATGTTAATATGTGTTCTTTCATCTATAGAATTGAGTCAAATGCCTCAATTAATAGGTGTGCAAGATGGTCCCTTCAAGTGCTTATAATGGCAATCAATTGCCATGTAATGGATGATATCTAACACCCAAGTAATGCAACAACATAATGGTCCAAATAATGGCCATTATTGGGTGGATTTAATGCCATTGAAACCCCCTCAACAGCCAAAACTTTTGGAATTCCGTCGAGCAGTCACTACCAATGAAGCGCTACGGCTCTGCCACATTAACGTCGCGGTGCTAATTCAACACAGACCTTTTCCAACATGTATCATCTTACACTTCGCATAATCCTTTCTTCGTTTACCAACGTAGGACACTTGTTATTTAGCAAATAACCGTCCATCATTCTATGTCTCAAACATTTCACTTACGTACCAATATCTGTTTCATTAACAAAATTTATGATACTTGGCACTAAGATTGCACTTGTGTGAAAATGATATTTTCGACGTGCGGAGCCCAATTGTTCGAGTCATAAATAATGGGTTGCAAATTGATTGTATCTATCCTTCTGATTTCTCCAGAGATCTTGTGTAGTTCTTGTAGAGTTCCCAAATTAGAAATACTACTTTTTTAGCAAAATGAACCTTAGTTAATACCACACACCAAAAACAATATTATTTCAAGTTTTTGTCCCCCCTTGTGTTCTTCTTCTCCTTATGGATTGTTGTAGAGATTATGACTGTTAGAAGATTGCAGTGTTGTTGTTCTTATTCTAAAATTTGAAATTTGACTCTTATCCATGTTGATCAGTTTCCTTCCATGAGATGGAATGTTATGAAACTGTGTATATTGAATTGTACCTACAAAATTAAAAACTAAGTTAGTGAAATAATCTGCTACACAATTCCCTTCTCTGAACACATGTTGCACTGTCACATCATTATCCTTCTTCCAAAATTGTATGCTTCTGATTATCAAGGCAATACTCAAAGGCACCTCCTAAATGCCATCTAAAATCTTTTGCATAGTGAGAGAGTATGTTTCCATTATCAGTGGCAACATGCTATGAGAGGCGCAATACATAATCCCCTCCTCAAGTGCAAGTTCTTCTGCAATGAGATTAGTAGTATCTGGTAACATCTTTGCCTTTGCATAAATGAAATCTCTTGTATTGTTCCTCACACAAAAGGCTGCTGAACAAGGCCCTGAATTTCCTCTTGAAGCTCTATTTGTATTGCATATGTAATAAACAATCCATTGAGGCTTCCAAGTCACTTGTTTACAAGAAAGGGGTATCCTATAATTTTCTAGAAATTGTACCATGAATAGCAAAATTTTGAAAATTTTGTTAACCATGAATATCTTTGTTGTGCCAGCATGAACACATTCCTATTAATCTCATGTATCACTTTATTAAAGGACATTGTTCTTCCATGCCTTATTGTGTTCCTACTCTTCCATATCTGCCACATGATCAAGGCTGGCATTGCTTGATATAATGGTTTCAACCTTGCAACACAGTTTGCATTCCACCATAAAAATATTGTTTGCTTAGTTTGTAGACAAGGCCCCATGATTCTACCTCCATACTCTCCTTGCAAAAGGGCTTGTGATGAACAAATGATCCATTATTTCTTGTTGAACCTGGCAGAGCATCTTGATGCTATGTTAATCTCCATTCTTATCAAAACATCATCTATTGGTAATTTCCAAACTCAGAACCTTTGATCCACAGTTTCTCATATAATAGAGATACCTAATTTTTTTGACTTAACTACTCTCATGCACTCCTTATTGTAAACTTTCCAAAATTGGTATTTTTCCACCAGGCTTATTTTTATCTTCTGATCTCACAAAGTATCCCATTTCATGTCTCACATTTTCAACAATATTACCAGGTAGAACTTCTTATAACTTTGGATAGTTCTAATGTGTATCATGAGCTCCTCTAAATCTTCTCCTGATGCAGGTATCTGAATTTGTGAAGGATATAGATCATATAGAGCACTTAACTTGGTCCAATTGTCAAATCAAATTGATGATGATCCATTCTTAGGTTCCTACCAAATATTATGCTCAATTTTATCTCTTGCTTGCAACATCATTTTTCATGTTTGTGATCCTCATTTCCATTGTACCACAATTGGTCTAAATCTCTTATAATATTTATTCCACATGAAAATGGACCATAGTGTGATGTTGGTCCTGAATTTTCACCAGAGATTAGCAAACAAAGCTCTTGATATATTATAGTGAGATCTGAATCCCAAACCACCTTTATTTTTAGGAAAACGCAGATTTTCCCATGCAGACTAGTGTTTACTTTTCCCATCCTCTTTTGTTTGCCAAAAAACTTTATTAAAAAGTTTATGCATATATTTTATGACACATTTTGGAGGCATCATAACATACAATAAATATATGGAGATACTTTGTAGTACACTTGAAATCAACATTATTTTTCCACTAAAAGAGAGCAACTTCCCCTTTCAGGCCTACAACTTGTCCCTTACTTTCTTTATCATATCTTTATATAATAATTTTTGTCTTCTAGCATGGAATATAGGACGTCCCAAATATGTGAATGGAAACTCCCCTCTATTAAAATTTGTAATCTACTGAACCTCCTGAATCAACACCTCAACCACTTTTGTATGCATGTAGTATGAACTCCTATCTACATTAATCTTCTGACCAGATACCCTATCATATTCATGCAATATCCCCATAATCATTTGTAATGACACCTTATCTGCAGAGGAAAATATTATTGTGCCGTCTGCATATGATAGGTGGTTCAAGTTGAAACTTCATTTGGCATCCCATATCCTCTAAACTTCTCATTTTCAAACAAAGAATTCAGAGTTGGGGATGGAACATCAGCAGCCAAAATAAACAGAGTTGGTGATAAAGAATCTCCTTGCTTGACCCCTCTTATAGAATGAAAATATCTATGAGACTTTCCATTAATTATTGAATACCAATTGTTGGCAATTATTCTCCATATCATGTCCATATATTCTGCAGCAAATCACATCTTCCTTAAAACTTGCATAACATACCTCTAAGATACTCTATCATATGCCTTTGTCATGTCAAATTTAATGATAACATTTGCAGGTTTTCCCTTTTTTCTGATATTTGTGACCAACTCTTGGGTGAGCAACACATTCTCACTGGTATTTCTACCCTTCACAAATCTTGATTGGTTTGGAGATATCAAAGAAGGCAGGATTGATTCCAACCTGTCAACCAGAATTCTAGAAATAACCTTGTTGATGAAGTTGCTGAGGCTGATAGGTCTCAAATCAGCAAAAGTACTGATAATTTCTTTCTTTGGTAGTAATACTAAGTTAATATGAGTGATAGACTTTGACAATAACTGTCCCTCGTAGAAATCTTTGATCACATTATAAACATCAACTCGTATTATATCCCAACACTTCTGGTAGAATACCCTAGAGAATCCATCAGGATCACAAGCACTATCACCAAAAAGTGCAAATACTATAATTTTTCACCACCTCCAAGGTTGGCATAGCACGTAAGACTAAATATTTCTCTTGTGTTATCCTCTCAAAAATATTATCAAACATGCTAGAGCTTTCTAAAAACTCTTCTTGAGTGAACTGTTTCTGATAGAAACAAATAGCTTTAGCAACAATATCATATATGTTCTCTAACTATTCCCCTTTAGCATTTTGAATTCTGGAAAGTTGAAACCTCTTCCTTCTGCTTTTGATAAGACTGAAAATATCTTGTATTTCTGTCACCTTCAGAGAACCATTGAATGCCTACTTTTTTTGTCTCCAGTACTCTTTCTCAAAGTGTAAATACTTCTTAAATTCAGCATGTGCCCTTTGTAGAATTATTCTATTATCCTCAGAGGGATCTTCTTCAAACAAATGCTCCTTAATCTTCACTATGTCCTCCCTAATGGTCAGTTGCTTGAACAAGTCTCCAAAAGTGTTTTTACTCCACTTAGACAATGCAATTTTCAGACTTTTCATCTTCAGCTTAAAAGTAATGAAAGGATCTCCCAAATAAGCAGTCCTCCAATCCTGCTCCACTTCTTCCACATAAGATTCATGATTCAACTAGAATTTTAAAAATCTAAAATGTTTTTGATAATGTTGTATTTTTTTACCTGCAGTAAATAGAAGAGGAGCATGGTCTGAGTTTGTCCTTGAAAGATATTCCATGCTTAGATTACCAAACTAGTCTTGAAACTGCTGATTAACCAATATCATATCCAATCTTTTAAATATGCAATCCTGACCTACTCTACCATTCGACCATGTAAATGGACTATCTTTAAACTCAACCTCAGAAAATTCACATGAATTCATGTAGAAGGCAAAATCTTCATATTCTGTAGGGTACACATGCAAGCCACCAATTTTTTTCTCCTCATTCATGATGGCATTAAAATCTCCCCTAACATCCATGGCAAGTTTATATGACTGACCAAACTATAAATATCATCCCACAACATCAGTCTTTCACCAACATTACATTTAGCATACACCAAAGTTGCAACAAAAGATCAGCCACTATCTTGCCGTATTAGTTTAATAGCACTTGTTGATCGGTGTCCATTAAAAGTTCTCCTTCACATCTTCACCATACGGGATTTTATTTCCTTTAACCTAAACCATGATTTATAAAGAAATTTCCAACTTATTGAAAACAAATAAAAGCGAACTAATTTAAAGACTTGAATTAAACTTATGACATGTTTGTAAGAATCTTTAACAAGTCTAAATCAATCTATTTCAAATTAATCTTAAGCGGTCTTTTGAAATCTCATTTAAAACAAAGCATGTGACATGGTCAAAAATATTGAAACATATTTCTTGATTATCTCAAAAAAATGATTCTCTTTTTTAAAGCATATCAGAATCGGTCAATGTATATGTTGTATACTTTGTAAGCAAAATAGCAACTCTCATAACTAGGTTCTAATTTGAGGTTCCAATAATATTAGTGTTTACAAGTATCAAATACAAAATACACAAAATAAAACGAACGGGTTGGCAGGTATACCGACCCACCAAACACCATTTATAAAGAATGTAAAAAGAATATCTATTGTATCGATCATTTTTACACATGGTTGGGCCTTCTACTATTTTTATCCATGGTTGGGCCTTCAAACTCACGGATTCGATGAAAATATTGATGTTGGGCTCGTACGCCCAACGACTCAAGATATTCGGCAGAATCAGCAAGAGAGTGGGCCCTCATGGGCCCCGGATCATGCAAATAGGAGGGGAAAATAAATATATAAGTTAGTAAAGCACCTAATTATATCAGTTATGCATAATTATTTAAAATAAAATTGTACGTTTATCTTATATAATTATCTAGTCAAAGCTGGACAGAATCAGCGAGCCCAAGAGATAAATACTCAATCAATTTAATTCAAATTTGGTCTCAAACATCCCATACGACACAAAAATACAATGCAGCAAGCCCATAATCACAAACTTTCAGATTTCAAAGAGGAAGGAAGGGAAAACAAGCCCAATACATATTGTTCTAGTCCCCCTCAATACCCAACAACATACAGGCCCACATTTTATCAAAAACAAATTTGATTGTTGATATGATCCAATGAAGCTCATGGGCAACTATGAAGGCTAAAGTCCGTGATAGAGCTTCGTACATGCATTCCCATGCCACATGCCTTTTGGTGATTGAGACATGGCCTTTGGAGGCCATGGAAGGACAAGTCATAAAGGCATATATTGTGTGGATGATTGCTTGAAAGAATCATGGAGATGAGGGCCAATTGATGGAAGCCACACAATGTGGTTAGAAGTGCTATTCATGAATAAAGACTGCAATTTGTGGTTAGAAATGCAATTCATGCAATTCGTTGCTAGGAATGCAATTCGTTGCTTGGAATGTAATTCGTGCAATTCGTGGTTAGGAGTGCAAATTCGAGGAGATAGGATTGCAATTAAAGAGGAGAATGGCCCATGTGGATTATTTATGCAAATGTCACTTTTGGATCTTTGTGGTAATAGGGATACTATATAAGGAACCCTTGGCTTTATTTTCATCTGAAGCTTGAAGATGAATGTTGAACTCATATGAGTGTGATGGGATTATCTTAGGATAGTTTGTAGAGTTAATTAGTGTTTAGTGATAGATAATTAAGGTGAATTCCTTAGATGGTTATTGAACTCAATTCCATCAATTTCATAATTGAGTTGTTCATTTGTGGATTCATTTGAATCATCTCTTTTGTTGAAATTGAATAGTATAGGTTCTTTTGGTTGAATTCAATTGGGAGGGTTTGGATTTCATATATCCAAGTTCGTCCATAAATTCATTACCAATCGGGTCTTGCTTCTATCCCTCTATTCTCATCCCAATTTCTTCAATTTTCATCCTCAATTTTCTTATTATTTTAGTTTTTGCGTTTTTTGTTGTTTGAATACGTGTCTTTCACAAGCCGGATCGTATCATTTGGTATCACATCTTAGGCTAAAGAATTGTATCTATAATTCTTAATCCTAGGTTCTTCTATTTTGAAAATCTAAAAAAAATCAAAAAAATCCGAAATTCCAAAAATTCCCAAAGAAAGTGTTAATTTTGTTGTTTTGAAACTATATTCTTATTCCCTAGTGTTAGTTGAACATAAAATTCAAATTTAGCTCAATTTGGAGGTGTTTTGAGCATTCTACTATTGTTGGAGCTTCAAGGTTTGAAACTTGAAAGTGGGTTTTGGTGAAAGAAGATGATATTGGTTTCAAAAGTTGGTGGATTTTGTTCTCTACATCTAGGGGAGCTAATATTTAAAATCTGGTGTAAATTGGAGTTGGTTTGAGGTGAATTAAAATTTTGGATGTTCTACATGTTCTTGAGCATCTCCATACATTCATCTTGAAGAAGGCAAAAGAGGGTGTTTGATCCAAAAACCTTCAAGTCAAAGGTTGAAAAGTGTTTGTGGGCCCAAAGTCAAAAAAATGAAAATCAGTACGAAATTCTGATTTAAAACAAAATTCAAAATGCCACATCATCAATGACACGTCATGCACTCAGCTAAGCAGTCTGCCAACGTGGCAACGCCAGTCCATGCCCAGTCGCACCATGTTGGCGTGTGGATACAACTTCAGAGAGTTGTACTTCAACACTTTAGAGCCTTATTGAGGGCTATAGCACTGAAAAGGCTTCAGTCCTTTCTAAGTGGTTTTTCAAGCCAATTTTCACCCAAAATCTTCCCGGTTTGATTTTTTCTCCTAATTTTTTTTTGTAATCATTTCAAACTAATTAACAACAAGGTTATTAATCTTACTTGTTTGCTAATTAATTCTTGAATTTCATCACTTTTCATCCCAAATTTCCAAAAAATAAATAGTGTTGAAAATCAATTTGTCTTCTTTCCTTCTTATTTCTTTAATTTTCTAAGCTAATTAACAATTAGTAATTGTTGTTACTTGATTGTTAACTAGTTCTTGAGTCTGAATTTTCATTTCGTGCCAATTTCTTTTGTGCTTCTCTTTTATTTCATTGTGAATTGTTTGGCTCTTGTCCGTTTGTTTTGAGTCGTCCATCATTCCTTAAACAAGAATCTATTATTCCACAAAGCTTAGCAACTGTGTCAATTGATTGGACAAGTGGTTTCTATACCAACTTTGAAAGAAGCATTAGGTTGTGATAAACTTGAGTGCAAATACAAGTGATGTGAGGAGCTTTTGCTACTAACCTATTTGCTCGTTTTGTAGGTACAAGAAGAGGAGTCATAAGGAAAGGAGATATAAGGAATTATGTCATCCATAGCATTGGAATTCTTACGATGGTGACATGGAGAGATATACCGATAGTAATGGAGTATATTTCTATGCTAATGATGAAGAATGTGGAGGCGATGATGGTCAACATGATCATGGTCAATATCATGGTGAGAATTACTACTCCGGAAGTGAATATGGGACAAATGTCTCTCAGGGGGCTTATGAGGAAGATGAATATGTCTATGGTGAGGACGAAGATGATGAAGGTTCTCATACTACATACCATGGGTTTGGAGGCGACTTGAGGTATATTCCTTCCTCACACCTACGTTATGAAGCAATTGGAGAAAACCTGCGTGAATTAGGAAATTGTGATGAACATGAACCTTGTGGTTATGCGCTTTGTGTTGAATATGGCCAAGAAGGTAGTAAGTTTGAATGTGATATTTGTGAAGAGCCTTCTAGTAGATATTCATGTACATTGACTCGTGATACTTCCTATTCTAAGAAAAATGGTATAATTGTGTGGATTAGACCAAGTAGAAGTCGTCCTAGAAGGAGAAGGAAATATATATTTCCTACTTCAAGAAATACAATGAATTATGTTATTTATCCTAGAACGAGTGTTCCATGTTCTCGATATGGTTATGATGTTGAAGGTAGTAGGGGAGCATCGGTACGCAACGGAAGTAGAGGAAATGCCATGTTTCAAGGAGGAAATGACCCGAAGAGGCAGATTCTTAAAATGAAGGTTAGTGTCTTTGGTTATGAGGGTTACTATCTTGTGCTTGATGATGGTAGTCATGGAAACTACATTACACCTCAATCAGTTGAATGGTTGAGGATACCTTGTGTAATAAGACGAGATCCTTACTATGATCAAAGAGGGTACGTGGTTGATAGGAGCGTGAAGGTGTTCATTACACATGGTGAGTACCAAGAGGAGGTTTGGTGTGATGTGCTTCCCATGAATACTTGTCACATATGTTTGGGATATCATTGGTTCCAAGAACATAGGGTCCTATATGAGAAAGAATGGTACAAGTGCATAGTGAATGCTAGAGGGAAACTTCTATTTCCACCCATGCATCCTAATCTCGAGGCGAATGCAAGTAAGCAACATTCTAACATAGAGTGGCCAACTTTGTGTACAAAATCTAGTGAACAAGATTACTTCAAATGGGAACACAAGTTGGATGAGCTCTATAAATGCTACAACTAGATTGAGACTTGGAGTGCCTTGAAGGAATTTTGGAGGTGTCGCTTTGTCAATCCTTATGGAAAGAATGAGAGAACTAAGCACATTCCAAAAAAAAAAAGAACCATTACAAGAAGATAAGGCTACTCCAAGTGACGCCAAATGGAAAGAAGAAGTGAAGGGTTTACCAAATCCTTCACAAGAGATTCTTAGCACTTACCCCAACTCTCGTGAAATTGAGAGAGAAAATAATGAGAGGCGTAAGGGAGAGAAAAATGACAACTATAGAGAAGAAAAAGAAGAGATTGTGTGGAGTGATGTGAGAGAGTTATCACAACTCAATTCTAACTCATGTAACTTTTCCTTGTTTTTCTAGTTGTCTTGATAATGGTGTAGGTATTCTTGGAAGCAAACCAAATGAGAAACCTAAAACTTTGGACAATCATGAGGTAATTGAAGTCTTCCCGAAGGAGAAAATATGTTCCAAAGATGAAACTCAAGGTAAAGAAGCTGTTGTGTGTGAATTTCAAGGTAAAATAGCTAATATCGATTCTCCAAATCATGTGAATGGTCATCTTGTTGACTTGAGTATGAGTGATAGCTTGTCCTTATGTGAGCTTAGTGGGTCTTTACCATGTTGTGAGCATAATTCTTTAATGATTATTGACAATGTTGTTGATATTGGTATTCCAACACTAGTTGATCCTTTTGATGACCGAATTAATTCTTTTTATGAGATCAATTTGTGTCCACCTAGTGTTGACACGTATGATAAGAGTGTTTGTTCATTGTCATGTGTTGAGATTTCTCACCCACTAGTTTATCCTATTGATGACCGGATTGATTCTTCTAGAAAGATCGGTGTGTGTCTAACTAGTGTGGATATTTGTGTTGATCAACTTGATTGTTATGATAACCCACTAATTGAGGATCTTTATGATGTGCTTAATGAATCTCAAATTAGTGAAGATATTGATATAGTTGATCATGTGGATAGTCATGAAAAGAAAAATGCTTTGAAAAATGATGATTTTCTTTATGAGAGTGAAATTACATGTTTGCAATCCTCATCATTTATTGATTGTTCTCTCTTTAAATATAATGTCTTATTTGATGATGACATGACTAGTGAAAATGAGGTGCATAGTGGTATGTGTTGTGATGATGAACATGTAGCCACATTTGGAGGCTACAAAGTATTTGGTAATCCACTATGGGAGGATGATTCCCTCCCCGATGATGGAAAGTCTTTCTTGAGGGTTTGTGGCCCACTTGATGGACCAACGTTGTGTTTGGAAAAAGCTTCTGAAAGTGAAGAGTTCTCTTTAAAGAAGGGGATCAATTTGGAAGGAAAAGAACATACTTTTTGAAAGGATTATGCTAGATCTTCTAACCTAAAGGGGGAGGAGATGCTACTCAAAGCTTGGCATAGGATCGATGAGCTTAAAGGTAAAACTCTCTCTCTTGATGAACTTGATTATGTGATTAACTTGTTTGTGAAGTTTCATCAAAAGAAGAGACTTGAAGAGGAATTTTGGAGGGAACCTCATTGGCCAACAACTTGGTATGATGTCACATCTTATACTTCCTTCGAGGACGGTATGTATTCGTAGCTCATGCTTATTCTTGGGCTTTCCAAAGCCATGGAGGTAAATTCTTTGTGTGATGAATATGGTAGTAACACTTCTAGTCGTTCATGTGATTCTTTGCTAGAGTTATTACTTAATTTTATGTTTGGCTTGCACGGAGAATGTGAGCAAAATAGTGTGGGGGTACCTTTGTATTTGACCCCGATGTTGACTTGATAGTGAATCCTTTCTTGGGATGGGCTAGTGTAATAATTAGACTTTTGACTTGGGTTGGTTTTTTTTTGTGATGTTACACTTGGTCATAAGGGAGATCACTTGTTTCTTGACTTAAGGGAAGATATGTGTTTCTTGAATGTTAGGATCAATGTGAACTTGCATGTTTGTTTTCCTAAATGCATTGGGTTCCTTAATTTATCCTTTTGTCAACATGTCTTGAATAGCCAAGTGTCTTGGGCATTATTGGAATACGTAGTCTTTCTAGACCCTTATGATGCTTGATTGTATCATAAAAGTGAGTCATTTAGTGTGTTGGTTGCATGATTTGCTTACTTTAGGTATTATCATTTGGTATCATTTGCCTTATGATGATTGTCTTGTTTGTTGTGTGCGAGGATATGCACTCATACTCTTCTATGTCTTGCAAGGTACGGATTCGAGGAAGAATCCTTTTGAAGAAGGGGAGGATGATATGATCCTAGGAAGCCCATGGGCGACTATGAAGGCTAAAACCCGTGATAGAGCTTCGGACATCCATTCCCATGCCACATGCCTTTTGGTGATGGAGACAGGGCCTTTGGAGGCCATGGAATGACAAGTCATAAAGGCATATATATTGTGTGGATGATTGCTTGGAAGAATCATGGAGATGATGGCCAATTGATGGAAGCCACACAATGTGGTTAGAAGTGCAATTCAGGGATAAAGATTGCAATTCGGGGATAAAGATTGCAATTCGTGGCCAGGAGTGCAAATTCGAGGATGGGATTGCAATTCAAGAGGAAAAGGGCCAATGTTGAGTTATTTGTGCAAATACCACTTTTGGACCTTTGTGGTAATAGGGATACTATATAAGGAACTCTTAGCCTTATTTTCGTCCGAAGCTTGAAGATGAATGTTGAACTCATATGAGTGTGCTAGTATTATCTTAGGGTAGTTTGTAGAGTTAATTAGTGTTTAGTGATAGATAATTAAGGTAGATTCCTTAGTTGGTTATTGAACTCAATTCCATCAATTTCATAATTGAGATGTTCATTTGAATCATCTATTTTGTTGAAATTGAATAGTAGAGGTTCTTTTGGTTGAATTCAATTGGGAGAGTTTGGATTTCATATATCCAAGTTCGTCCATAAATTCATTACCAATCGGGTCTTGATTCTATCCCTCTATTCTCATCCAAATTTCTTCAATTCTCATCCTCAATTTTCTTATTATTTTAGTTTTTGCGTTTTTGTTGTTTGAATCTGTGTCTTCCACAAGCCGGATCGTATCAATTACCAAGCTAATACACAGCATATTCAGAGATGTGTGGTATACCTAGGAGTATACAAAGATATATAACCTCGATATACACCAGATGTATACATGAGCCTTACACCCTGTATACTCTGAAGTATATCACTTGTATACTTCAACTTTCACATACTGGAGGCAGGTAAAATGACAACCTAAAATTGCAAGGTAAAGACAATGATCATTTCCTGTTTGCACATGCTCAATAACTTAGTACAGCAGACATGTCCAACATGGATCATTTGAACTAAGCTAAGCATACACATACATATCATGTATTAAGCCTGCAGACTCCCTAACATGTAAGGTAAGCATGTAATGAGTCTATCAGACATAGGAGGCAGACAAGGATGTCCTAATAACCAAAGTAAGATGACTTTTGAGACATGTGGAACTACTCAAGTCAAGACAAAACTCACCGAACCTCAAACATATCACTATTGAGCAAATAACATTTGGATTAAAACAAACCAGAATTGAGCTTATGGGGACAGAGCTAAAGAAAAACACACAAGGGTCAGACTTGTACCTAAACCAATGAATACAAGTGCATATGCAAATGAGTGGAAGACAAGGATACATAAAAATAGCAAATCTGGAGGTACTACTTAAAACAATCTAGGCTTAAACATCCTGGAAATATGCATACACATGATTCAAGCTTATTAGGTGTACTAATCCCCTTGAAAATGGAAAGAACAAATTCAAACTGATACCCCTATATGTGAAGAAAACTTAGCATATGGTAAACTAGGTATGACAGTCTTAAACATGTAAGCTAAGGTACATTATGAGTGTGGAATAACAGATACATGGGGGTGATCATATAACAGGACGACAATATGCTTTTCAGAGACACAAAATCACTAAAGAGGAATTAGATACTCACAATCACATTCAAAGTTATATGCCTAGACATAGTGATCCTTAAACAAGCAAAATAAGGCATGTGAATAGACTGACTGACATATGCATATGGTTTGATCAATTCATAGATTGTTTCATGCTGACAGACATAGCCTAAGTGAACCTAATATGCGAGATGAGGACAACAAGATGACTTAGAGAGTACTACATGCCAAAGCATAAGCATTTTTGACACTCAATCAGATAATGCATATTTGTAACCAATACAGGTTAACATCCAAGATAAACAGAGCTGAACTAGATGATTAATTAGGGAGGACATTTCAAACATGTAGGGTCACTTAAACCCAGGCATACAACAAGGCCAAAAATGATGATCAAATAGTCTCCCTAGGTTCAAAAATCAACATGCCATTGCTTTTAAAATATCTATACCAAATGATCTAATTACATGACTTTAACAAGATACACACCAGAAAGATTTATACCTAATAAAGGCATACAAGAGTCCAAAAGCTAGCATAGACCAGTACAAATTCTCTCATCCTACTTCTACCATTACACACTTATACACATGAGCTCATAAGCATGCTGATCAGGATTTCAAGTTAAATCACCCTACTATATATTATTCAAAACAAATATAAGAGACTCAAACAAACATAGTTAGACCCCCATAATCAACTAGACGTGGTTATAAACTCTTATTCTCATGCATTTCTAGCATATAAAGGGCAGGATCACATTTAATCCTTAACTATTCATAAAATCATGGTCAGGCATAGTATCCATTTCCTTTAACATAGAAATCAGTACCAAAACAGTAGCACATATCACATCATGTTTGAATATAGCCTAATATATCATGATTAAAACCTTAACGACCAATTAGATAGGGTAGCAAATGATCAGACATGTGCAAAATACTATAAAGTACTTAATTTTTTAATATTATAATCCCTTAAGCATGTACAAATAGTGTACTTAGCATATTTTCCTTAAACCTAGACTTAATCCCTGATTTGATAAGCAAAACACACACCTAGGCTATCAAAGCAAACTAATCATGCTCCATAACCAATATAAACAACCAATTAACTACATACAAGACTAGGGGTGGCCAACGGGCCGGGACGAGTCGAGGCGGGTTTGGCGGGATCGGGTCGGGGTCGGATTCGCCGAAGTCCTGTCAAAAAAAGGGTGGGGCGGGACGGGATCGGGTCAGGGGCGGAATTTTTTCTTTTTTGCACTTAATTTAAAAATAACATATATATAAACAACTCAATAATTGAACAAGATAGTGTAATAAAAATATCTCAAGACTGTTTTTGTGCCTCTAATATTATTTAATAGACATAATTTTTTTGTAATACAAATACAATTGTCAAAATTGCAACTTTGTGGTGTTGTTCAAAAGTTGCAAATTACATAGTAAAATTGCAATTAAAAAAATTACATTCTGAAAAAAACATGTTCTAGTTTCTTGATAATTTTCTGTGGTTCTTCGGTTGGAATTGGTAGTTGTTAGTCAAATTGATCTACGTCGCTTCCACCACCTTCGGATAAGATTTCGTTGTAGTTTTCGTCTTCTTCTTCGTTGATCTCCGGTCGACCGCACATTCTCCGCTCCGCTCATATCCAATCTCTGAATAATACTACAATCTCCAAGCTGTCTCCGGCTAATGAGTGTCTGTGATCTCCTATTTGATATCTGCAGGCAGAAAAAGCGCTTTCAGACGCAGTTGATGACGCTTGAATGTTCAAAACATCTCGGGTCATCACTGAAAGTGTCGGAAAGGTCTTCTCATTCCCCCTCCAGTATTTCAGCAAGTCTTCCCGTCCTTCTTCATTGAGAACTGCTTGGTACGGTACAGAACCCTGCAAAACAAAAATATCAAACTCGTTAATTTGGTTAGTAGCGGTACGGCCACACTTTCTATTTCTGAGGCTTTCAATATTAGCTGCAGAAACAACATGTCTTTTGTGATGTTGTGTTGAAGAAGAAGAAAGATGGTATGGAAGCCGATAGGTTACTAGCACTTTCTTGTTGGTACAACCTATATACTATTTTTGCATTGGTCTTCTACGTTAGACAACACTTTTTCTTTAGTTTGTTTAATAAGTGGTGGGTGATTTGGATTTTTGGGACTTGGATATGGTAATACTTCTATAAGGTAGTTGGCAATCATGACAAATTTTTTTATATTTTTTTTTCGTTGTATTCTATTATTTTTTAAAATAAAGTTTATAGCAAATTGTATTTTACTAAGAATGTCTTCAAAAAGTGATAGACCATCATTTACAACTAAGTTATATATATATGGCACGCACATTTTATATGAAAATGATCTGGAAAAAATAGAGTTAAACTATTTTTTAAAATTGTAATAGCATAATTGTTAGAAGCGTTATCTAATGTAATAGTCATAATTTTATCAGTTATTCCGTAATAATCGCACAATTGATAATTATTTTCTGCAATAAAAGTACCAGTGTGTCTATTATCTATATATATCTATACACTAAAATACGTTTTTACATAGACCATTTATAATCTATCTAGTGACAGATTACCGTTAAATAATCATGGTCGTTAGTACTACGACCTATATCAGAAGTGATAGCCAATTTGCCATTAAAATGATATAATGAATAACATAAATATTGTTGATATTCATTTGCAAATTTAAATACATATCTCTTAATAGTTGATCTAGAAAAATCGTTAAAAAGCATGATTATATATTTTCTAATGTAATGAATAAAATCATGAGATGAAGGAAATGAAAAAGGCAAACCCTCCACAACAACTAATTTTGCTATTGCTTTCCTATCTCTATGTTTATTTGCGCACCCGGTTTTGAAGTCTCGTATTGGGCATACCTAGCTGGATGAGCCCTTGCTACGTGTCTCATTAAACCCCCCGTCCTACCGTGATATTTTCCAGTTTTAAATTTTAAAACATCTTTACAAATTTTACATCTAGCTACTTGATTCTCTACGTCTCTATCAAAAAATGTCCATGCATCTGATTTTAATTATTGTTTTGCTGGACCTTGTCTCATACTAGGGGGTATAGGAGGCATTTCAGTTGAAGGTGCACCAGTGGGTGATATCTAGATCATCGTCTAAATTAAAGTCTTCTTGGGTTCCAAAAAATAGCTCATTGTCTAAATCTAATGGTATTATAGGAAAATGTCCAGTATCAACAAAATCATCCTGTGTAGGAATAGGATTCTGTCTAGAAATATGATGACTAAAAGAAGTACTCTTGCCCTTGTTGACCCTACTAGAAGAAGCATGACCCTTACCCTTACCCTTACCCGTAAGGGTACGTTTTCCTTTATAATTATACTAATAAATAATTAAAGTAAATGAAATTAAGTGCGCTAAATAAAATAAACAAACAATAATAATTTAATGAAGGAACGAATGTATCAAACGCTGACGTATCGTCGACGTGTAATCGAGAGGTTGAAAATTGAAACTTTGCTCGATGGAAGATCCTCAAGCTAGTTGTCAACTTCACTCCCAAATGAATAAATAAAATTAAATATTTAGTAGACAATGTAGACTTGTATAGAGATAGATTGAGAGATTAGAGAGATTGTAGGAAGATTTGTGAGAAATATGAAGAAAAAATGAGGTATTTATAGCTGAAAAATTGGGTTAAAGTGTAAATATAATAACTTATGGGTTAAACAAATATTAAAGGGGTAGGGGGTTAGGGGAGGGGGAGGACAAAAATGATTGTTGCACAACGGCCAAAATATAAAATGATCGTTGGTGCAACGGTTATTTGTCTGAAAGGGGATTTCGAGGCGAGATCAGGCGGGGCCGGATCGAACTGTGAGGCAGATCGGGATCGAGGCGAGGCAGGGACGAACTCAAGGCGGGGCGGGGCTGGAGGCGGCGGGACGAGACCATGTCCCGTCGCGGTTAGAGTCGCGATACCGTAAAAAAAAATTAAATGTCGGGGTCGGATCGGACCGACCCGGCCCACTGGCCAACTATATACAAGACACACAACACATGGCACAGGCTGTATAAAATTTAAAAAGCCTAATAATGCTTAAAATATGAACATGCAGGAGCTAATTACTCCTAAACCTAGTATGTTAATCACACATAAGTCATAACTATCCTACTCTACCTAACACTGATCAAACAACGCAATTAAACACCATCACAGAAAAATGCTTAATTAAAATAATTGAGAGAAAATTTAAACTCACCTTCTTTGTGAGCAGCCGTGAACCGAAATTCGGAGTGGGTTGCCTTCTCCAAATCCTTCCAACTGAGCCCACACAAAAAAGTAAATAAAATTTTAGAATCAGAAAATCTTAGAGGAATTTCTAGGATTTTCAATTTGTTCAAATAGAGACTTTTTGCTCGAACTTTGGGGTAAAAAACAATATTCAAGACTTCTGCTTGATTTTTAGGCGAAAATACCAACATCAAGGATTGGTTTTGGACTGAGGAGAAGGGTTCCTTTTATAGGAGCAAAGAATCCCTAAAAATCGATCCAAAACCGATGTGGGCCAAGTGCAAATCAAGTTTTTTAATTTGAAAATTAAAGAGTTTGAATCTCAGGCAATGAGAAATCGAACATTTGGCTTTCAAAATGGGACAAAACCCATTATGAAATCGCAGAAGATAGAGAGGGAGGGTATTATAAGGGTTGAGCCAAGGTGTGGGGGGGGGGGGGTAGGTAAAGATAGCAATTAATGCTCCCTTCCTCATCTGGGCATGCACACAATGTAAAAAAAACAAAGCTCTGCATCTTTGCCAAAAATGGCCATGGTGACGCGGTGAGAAAGAAAGGGACGAAGGGCGGCTAGGGTTTGTCCTTCATTTCTTGGGCCTGGTCCAATATTTGGACTAGGCTCGGCCGGTTAAAACACAAGAATGGCCCAAAGGGCCAAGAGAATTGTTGGGAAAATTGTGCAAATGTGGTCACGGGATTAAATTAACAACTGACCACTTTAAATTTCAATCGTAGCCAAAACGGCCAATTAAAACCAACTTGATGCTAAAATTAAAACACAAACCCGATTAGGAATCAATTTAAGGAATAAAATTGAGATACTATTTGACACCGTATTTAATTAATTAAATTTCCTTAAATTCACGAAGTAAAATATTTATCAAATTTATTGTAATTGATTTAGACAACTAATTAGATAATTATCCTCTTTAAATTATAGAAATTAATATAATAGGCAAACGATATACAATAATATATTCGATAATATTTTGCCAAATAACATGGCAAAATATCACCGGAACAATTTTGTAAAATCATTTTCGCTCCTTAAAATGCATATTTTATTCCGTTCATAACTCGGAAACTCTGAATAATTAAATAAAGTATTGGAGGGTAAAAATTAGGTGTCAATAGTCTCACAACGCTCTTGTCCATATACACCACAGCAAAATGGGGTTGTTGAGCGTAAAAATCGTCATATTTTATATGTAACTCGTATTTTATTGATTGAGTCCTCTGTCCCATCTAAATATTGAGTGGAAGCTTTGTCTACTACTATTTATTAAATTAATAGGCTACCATCTAAACTGTTAAATTTTGAGTCTCCATATTATCGTCTTGATCACCATAATCCTAGCTATCATAATTTTCATACATTTGGTTGTGTTTGTTTGTGCATTTGCCTCCTTCTCAATGCAATAAATTTTCTACTCAATCTACTAAATGTGTTTTTATGGGTTATAGTACTTCGCATAAAGGATTTATTTTCTATGATCCAAATTCTAACAAATTTCGTGTTTCTAAAAATATTTTTTCTTTGAGAATCTGTATTTCTTTCTACTCATGTTGAGCCATCTTCTGTTTCTTGTATTCTTCCTACTTTTGAGAATTTTTCATCTTCTTCTAAGCGGTTTAAACTTGGATTTGTGTAAGTCAACTTTATCCCATCCCGAAATTGGTATGCCGCCTAAGATTGCTCCACAACTAGAATCTGAGAATTGTTAAAGGCCTACTCCTCTTGAACCTACTCGGCGATCTACCAGAGTAAGAAGTACTCCTAATTGGTACTTTCAAACATGAATGTTGGCAGAAATCAATGGAGGAAGAACTTTTGGCTCTTAAAGAAAATAACACATGGGACATTATTTCATGTCCTTTGAATGTCTACCCAATTGGATGTAAATGGGTTTATTCAATTAAACTTCATTCTAATAGAACTCTTGATCGGTACAAAGCTCTCTTGGTTGTCCTTGGTAACAAATATGAGTATGGTGTGAATTATGAGGAGACTTTTGTACCAATGGCAAAAATGACTACGGTGTAAACTATTATTGTCATTGTTGCATCACAGAACTGACATCTTCAGGAAATTGATGTAAAAAATATTTTTTCCCATAGTGATCTAAAAAAGATATTTATATGAAACCTCCTAGAGCTTGCTTTGACAAATTTCGTTCTACTTTGCTTCACTTCTCTTTTGAACAAAGTAAATATGACTCATCTTTGTTTCTTCAAAAAATATCTACAGGTTGTGTTCTTCTTTTGGTATATGTAGATGACATCAATATCACATGAACTGATTCTTTATTAATCACTAGCCTCCAGCAGCAGCTTAAGGATTCTTTTCACATGAACATATTTCTTGGGGTTGGAAGTTTATTATAATTCTTTAGGTGTATTCTTAAACCAGCACAAATATACTCAGAATTTGTTTGCTTTGGCTGGTTTTCAAGAATCTCTCTATTGATACTCCATTGGAATTGGATGTAAAGTATCGTCGTGATGAAGGAGATCTTCTTCCTGATCCAACTTTCTTTCGACGATTAGTTGGGGGCCTAAATTATCTTACTATTACTCGGCCTGATATCTCTTTTGCAGTTCAAAAAGTCAGTCAATTTATACAGACTCACCATCATCTACATTTGGTGGTTGTTCGTCGCATCATTCGCTATCTCTCAGAATATCTACTCGTGGATTATTCTTTCCTAGTGGTTCTCCTATTCAGCTTCAAGTGTTTAGTGATTCTGATTGGGCTGGATGTCCTGATACTCGTCGCTCCTTCACAGGATGGTGCGTGTTTCTCGGTGATTCTTTGATATCTTGGAAGAGCAAGAAACAAGATCATGTTTCAAAATTTTCAACGGAGTCTAAATATCTAGTAATGTCTACTACTTGCTTCGCGAATATTTGACTTCGTGGTTTATTTGCAGAAATTGAATTTCTCTAATCTAGTCCTACTCCTCTCCATGCTGACAATACAAGTGTCATTTAGATTGCAACCAATCGAGTTTATCACGAAAGGAACAAACATATTGAAGTGAATTGTCATTTTATCAGATAAGATGTAGATATAAGAGTTATTACTCTTCCACATGTATCCAGTGATCTTCAACTGATGTGTTTACAAAATCAATGGCACGACAGCGTCATCTATTTCTAGTAGGCAAATTGATGTTTTTCGATCCACCGACATCAATTTGAAGGGGGATGTTAGCATAATGGACAGATTGTAGAATATCTACATTATGATATTCTCGACATGGTGAATATGTAAGAGATACTCTGGATATATGAAATATTATTAGGGATATTCTACATTTAGTGTAGAATATTGTGTAGCATTAGTTGTATAATATTATGAATAATATTTTGTAGGATTTACATTTAGTGTAGAATATTTTACTTCCTTTCTTCTCCTATATCTCTTGTGTGTAAATACCAATGTATTCTGATGTATTTGAATCGAGTAATTGAGATAGTCATTCTTCAATTTCTCTTCTGCTTTCTTTGTTCTTGACAACACCTAGATCCGCCCCTGGTGACGAAAGCAAATAAGTTGGTGAGTTTGCTTCTTTAATTCGTGTTTATCTTGAAATAAAATTATTTGTTCAATCAGTCAAATTATTTAGAATGAGGTCATAAGCAGCATAATTATTTCAAATATTGATAATTCTTTGATAACACGAAAGTAATGATGCTAACATTATGAAGTCAATAGAACACATAATCAAGTTAAGACAATTAGAAATAAAAGAGAAAAATAAAATCTTATTGAGCTACTTGGTTTCTATCGTGAAGAATCTTTGAGGAACAATACAATTGATAGAGAATATGCTTAGAATCGTATGTAATCATGTGAAATCAAATGGATACAATCATAGAAAAGTTGGGCAACTTATAGGATATCTAATGGTAACTGCTTCTACGATCCTCACACATTTTTTGATACATGGCTAAGATCGTGAGCGTTAAATGGGATTAAATGGAATGCTAGCTATCTATCTCAGGGCCTAGCCGTTATTTGAGTTATTCCTCTGTCCGAGAATAGATAGATCCTCTCAGGCGCTTGTTGTCTGGTGTGAGTAAGGCGCATTTGAAAGCTGATTTTCTTGAACAATATAATGAGTCCTTAGTACGACTAGCGTTAATTAATTCAATGGTTGATCATTGTCCTCTTTACATCTACCACATGGTTGGTCAAATAGTCTTTACTTTTGATAAATTTCCACCAATATATTAACATATATTGATAGTGAAATTTTTTCATACAATCAACATATATAAGTTGAATCCTTTTTGAAGAACTAACACTATAATTTGTGGATCCAAAATACATCAAATCATGGAACATATTTAAGAAATATATATAAATCAATTAAAATGACATCATTATCCTTCGAGTAACTAGACTTCACATAAAATAAGAAACACTAACTGATGTATGATAAGAATTAATCGTACGACGAAACTAATGAGGGTTGGCGTTTTAGACTTCACCATAAATCAAATACTCGACCTAAATTATATGCTTTTTTTATGAAGTTAAAAAAAATTATCTTGTAATTAAAATTGGGTGTAATTTGGCGTTACATAGCGATATGTTTGTTTGACTAAATAATTATCTGGTCAGCATGTAACTAGGTGTAATTGAGGGGAATTAATTGCGCTCTTTAATTCTCAAAGGGTTTGAGAATTGTCAATAATTACATGATCTAATATAAGATTATTTTTTAATTTATTTTACTTTTTTGTTTTAATTTTAATTTCTATTCTATTTCTATTTTTTCTTACTTCTATTTTTTTTTCCAAATGTATTATTCTTTTTATATTGCTTTTATTTCACTTATTTACTTCTCATTTCCTAGGCTTTACTCGAGGTGCTTCCATGTATTTTGTCATATTTCCTTTCTTTCTTAGTTTCTTCTTCTTCCTTTTGCTTAGCTGTGTTATTATTCTATTCCTCCGTCCAAAAAAGATTGTCTCACTTTTTTAATTAGTTTGTCTCAAAAAGATTGACACATTTCTATGTTTAAAAATAATTTAAATTTATGAGATGATTTACAGCCACACAAATATCTAAGACTTGTTTTGGACCACACATTTTAAAAGTTTCTTATTTCTTAAATTTTATGCTAAGTCAAACTAGGACAATCTTTTTGGGACGGAGAAAGTAATTATTTTTAAACTTACCTCATAATCATAAAAAGAATGAGTCATCTATAAACTTGTCTTATAATGAGTGATGTAATTAAAGTTGAATTTCATTATTCAATGAGGTTATATGCAAATTTGTCTTATAATGAGTGGTGTCTGAATCGATAGATCACTTTTCATCAAGTATTTGAATAATGCTATGAAATTATGGTTGCAAATAAAAGTTTTTGATATTCATGATGTTCTTGTTAAATTTGTGCTTAGTTTGAAATTTTATTAATTAATTCAAGTAAATATTATTTATTTAAAAATTATAGATCATTTTTTATAACTTTAGTTAAAAATTAACAAAAAATAATGTAATAATATATGTTCAAAACTAATATATATTGAATAGCTAGTAACAGATAAATTTAATAATATTTCTTATATAGACACATATTTGTTAAATACTAATTTTAGTTTTTGACAATTGATTTTATTTTTAAAATTTAAAAGAGCTATCTGTGTAATTATATTTGTGCAATCAAACATCACATTTGTAATTACATTGTAATTATGTTATAACAAACAAACATCTCTTTGTAATTATTTATAAATAAAATTACTACCAAATCCAAGTACGACGTAGCTTTCCACACAGATCCAAAATGAAATTTATATCATTCTCATGTATTCCCTCCATCCCATATTAGTTGTCACATTTTTCTTTTGTACACCCCTAAATAAATCATAAATAAGAAATATATTTATATTAATTTACCTTGTATTTTTCCTAATTAAGGCTAAACTAATCTTATTGGTAATTTCAGCAATCATAACATTAACCAATAGTCACTTCTCACTTGTTTGAATTTTTCAAACTTATAATTTTTATGCTATATAATCAAAATTGTTTACTTTTAAAAATAATTAATATAAAGAAAAAAATTAAATTTATCTTAATTTTACAAAGGAGATAATTACCCATAAATACCATTCGGGCATCTTCTTTACTATTTTTAGCCCAACTATTGATTTATTGCTTGTATAGCCTTCAGTCCTCTGTTGATAATCTTTGGAGTTAACGGTGCAACAAATCAAGGCTGAAATAAATAAAAAAAAACACTGCAGTGGCTTTTTCCCATAACAACCAATACAATAAAGTAAAACATACAAACCGTAGCAATATATTATTCATTGGCTACATTTTATCCAATGATTCTTGGTGCATAGAGGACTTTCTGGTAAGGTATATTATATCAGTGGGTACTCATTTTTCTTTTACAATAATTCTTTTCCTTTTTTAGATTTGAGGTGGATTCGATTGGAACTCGATTAAGCTGAATTTGGTGATTGCATCATTTCTTTTTTTTCCCCCCAAAATTTTATTCTCCAAGTTGTCATTGAAATTGTAGGAGAAATTTGAAGAGCTTTTTAATCTTTTATTTTTCTTCTTCTTCCTTCTATTCTATTTTAGAATAATAATTTTTATTTTTATTCCAGTAAATTTTGTTGTCCCATTAAGTTTGCATTAGAATAAGTGACTTACTTTTTCCTTCTTTGTTTTTTTTTCAATGAAAATTTCATTAAAAATGCATCAAGCAGATGAGAAAATTACAAAAGAAGTTACAACAACAACAATAACAATATACCTAGTGAAATGCACAAAGTGGAGTCTAGAGAAGGTAGAATGTACGCAAATCTTATCCTTACCTTAGGAGGTAGAGAGACTATTTAAC
This sequence comes from Anisodus acutangulus, assembly GCA_029783415.1. Lineage (NCBI taxonomy): Eukaryota > Viridiplantae > Streptophyta > Magnoliopsida > Solanales > Solanaceae > Anisodus > Anisodus acutangulus. The sequence goes on along the minus strand of CM056490.1, from coordinate 24,957,674 downwards.
TACCACAAAATAATACGGAACAACAAATAGTAACAAAAATCAAAGGACAAAAGCTAAAAGATAATAATACAACTACCCGTATGAAAGACTAAGTAGTACAATACTCAACTAACTACTAACATTCTCTAATCTGAGTCCTCCATAACTAGGAATGGGCATAGTCTGGGCCAACCCGAAATCTAATTTTTTTGGATTATGGATTGAACTTTAGATTTAATTTTTAATTTTTTTGGATATTGAATTTAGTACTTTGAATTTTTAGATATCTCAAAATTTAAAATTTCTATACCTTATATTTAGCCCTACTCATATTATATGTTCCAACTAATCCAAAGGTCCAATAGATTAGTACCCTACAAACCTGCCCATTATAATATTAAGTCCAATATAAATTTTTCTACTAAATTAAATATAATATAGCTTGCAAAGTTGAAGTTTACTTCACTACTTTAAGAATAAGGCAGCTTCCAATGAAACTGGGGGAATAATGTAAAACTGAACTGTGAGAGTTGAGACATTTTGATTTAGTAGTAACAACTCTTTGCTAATATATTTCGTTTCACATTATGTTAAAACATGTAACTTGGTAACTGGGGTACATGAATTTCATTCCTAATAAGCATGTTTTAAAGGCTCAAAAGTCAAAATCGAAAATCCAAAATATCCAAACCGATTAATCCGAAATCGAACTTAAAAAGTCCAATCCGATCCGAGCTTATTTGGATTGTAATTTCTTCAATCCAAAAACCAAAAATCCAAACTGAAATTTTCAAATCAAATTAGACGGTCCGAACGCCCACCCCTATCCATAACCTCCTATCTAAGGTCATGTATTCGGTAAGCTGGGCTTGCGTCATGTCATGTCTAATCACCTCTCCTCAATACTTTTCGGCCTACCTCTACCTCTTCTGAAATCGTTCATAGTCAATCTCTCACACCTCCGCACTAGGGCGTCTTGTGCATCTCCTCTACACATGTTCAAACCATATCAGTCTCGCTTCCCGTGTCTTATCCTCCACAGAAGTCACTCCCACCTTGTCCCGATATATTTATTTCTAATCTTATCTCATCTATTATGCCCACACATTCATTACAACATCCTCATTTCCACAATTTTCATCTTCTGAACGTGAGAGTTCTTGATTGGTCAACACTACAAAAAAAGTTGAGCAATTTATATAGCTATACAGAGCATAAACATTATCTATAAACTTTATTTTGAATTGATTTTGTGTGTTTATATATGATTATATAAATTATATATATATATATATATATATATATATATAGTGGGTTATATTGACTGTAAACTTGATGTGTGGACCATATATATAGATTATTTCTCCTTTATAAAATAATATGTATTTTGAGATAAATATTTTTAATAACATGATAATTAATATGGAACGAAGAGAGTAATTGAGAGGAATAGTTACATGGTATAACTAACATCTACTAGGTATTTATCATTCACAAATATAGTTTGAAATAATTATAATACACAGCTAATGTTTGTATTTTGTAGCAAATTTACCATCCAAACGAAATTTTCAGATCTCTCCCTCCTCCTCACAACCGTGAGAACCATCTTCTCTCCCAAAACCTATCGGTCGCAGCCACCAGATTGCTTCTGAGTCGCCATCGTCGGAATCGCCGCCGCCGACCGACAGTCTCCAAACGGTCCCAAATTTTTACTATCTCTTGCTATCATCATCCTCTACCGAATTCACAACCCATTTATCTCAATTCTTCATAGAACTCCAGAAAAATCAATGAAAATCGAAACTTTAATTCTCAGATTCGTTGAGTTCTGACCACTTTCACCCCATGAAACATACATGAATGGATAGATCTTGGGCACATCTATCTTTTGACATTATTTTTATTTTGAAAGTTCGACAGAAAGTTTTTCGGCCAAGCTCCAGAAAATATAGTAAGTGTAAATACAATGTATTATTGTATGTATTCTCTATTTTAAGTGTAAATGTAGTTTATTTTTTCGCCGAATTTTCTAATTGTATTTTTTTAGATATGTTCGAATTTGAGTGTATTATGCATTTTTAATGTAAATACATTATATTTTATATATTTTTGCATTATTTATGTATTCCGGAGGATATTTTTTCAGTAAATTCCTGTATTTTTGAATTTTTGTTGTTTAAATACAACTGAATTGAATATGGTGAATTAAATACAATGTAACAGTAACTACGAATGAATACAATTGAATATCCTTATATTTTTTGATTTTTTGTTATTTGAATACAATCGAATTGAATATAGTGAATTGAGTACATTATAAAAGTAGATACGAATGACTACATCGAATTGAATAAAAAGAAAATAGTATCGAAAATGACTAAAAAGGTGGAAACAAGACCAGATAGAATTTGATCATTATGAACAAATTTAAAATCTTTATAAATAGAGCCAATCATTAATTTTCATGGAGTGAACGGAATCCAATACATAAATCAGTTAACAAAAAAGAATAGAAAAAACTTTGATTAAATAACATAATTGAATCCAGTAATCGAATCGAATAAAGCGAAATATACGATAATTACGCATGACAAATAATTCTCAAACGCGAAAATTTGTGTAATTGAGAAGAGCTGTTACGATAACTAACTGCAATGACAGTCCGTTGTTTGGATTGTAATGGGCCATGGAACAACTAGAAAAGTGATGCATTGATAATGAATGGTCAAAAGCGTCGATTTTAGTTGGGGTTTTGTTTAAGGAAATGATTGATTTACAGATGGTCCGCAATCTCAAATTGACGAGAAGAAGTCCTTTTTACTTTTTATTTTCTCAAATGGTACCAACTTCTTTATGCCCATTTGAACTTGGTCAAAGTTACTCCTTTTTAGAGAACACTTTTAACGGGCATTTGTATTTGTAGTGGGCTTTTCACCTTTGTGGGAATGTATGATTAATTTCATTCCAATTTGAAACTTTGACAAGGATAAATATAAAAAGATCTAAACATTAAACTGTAAGCCCCGTAATGATATTTATTTTCTCATAGATAGTCACGTGGTATGGAAGATTAAAATGGATTGCAGTGCCACTAACCAAGAATGAATATTATATGGATCGAACTCATAACTCTGCGTTTTGATTTCTTCCGCTTAGTCACTTTTAAATTTAATTAATACTCCTCCCTTTCTTTTTATTTCTCGGGTATACCAATTTTTTTCTTTCTTTTTACGTGTTTATTTAAGCAAATTAAAAGAGATTTATTGTTGAAAAAAGAAGAAGAGAGAACTAGTTAGTTTTTAAATTTTGCACTTATTATTAAGTAACCATTTCACAAATTTATTGGAGTATTAATTGAGACTAGTTTATACCATTAATAAGGGTAATTTAGTAAAATAGATAAATTGATACTTTTTCTGTCCCAATTTATGTGATATTTTCTTAATCAATTACAAAGAAAGTCATCTTTCTTATTTGGTGATAATTTTACTTTAAATTTTCAATATACCCTATAATGAAATTATTCGCATGAATATCTATGACTTATTTTAGACCATAAATTTCGAAATTCTTTCTTTCATTCTTAAACTGCGTACTCAATAAAAAATCATCACATAAATTGGGACACAAGAAGTACTTGTCAAAAGGACTTCAAAATGCATATGAATAAGTAAAAATGAACAAAGGCAATAATAACTTCTTCGATCCTTAATACCGGTCAGGTTATTCATTACTTGAGACAATTTAGGAAAGATAAAAGGTAATTTAGACATTTTTACGAAAATTATTAAACCTCTTCCTTATGGAGTGCAAAATTTTTAAAAGACAGATAATATGGACTAAAGGAATATAATACCAGTAACTAGGGATGGCAACGGATCGGATCTAGACCGGATCCTACTAGATCCAGATCCAGATCCATTTTTCATACCTGAATCCATATTCGGATCCAGATCCATCGGGTCCATAAAAATCAGATCCAAATCTGGATCCATCGGATCCACCGGGTCCACGGATCGGATCTGGATCTACATGTAAATTTTTTTGGCTTGAATAATATTCCCACATGTTGAAACTTTTATGACAAAATGAAACACAATCTGATTGAAAAAATAATTGAGTTCATTCAATCAACCTACACAAACATAACACCATTCTTCCAAAATAATGAACAAAGTTTTAGCATCACAAGAAAATAAAGACGATTGACTTCATTAGTGATGCTGAACATGTTGCAACTTTGAGCTAATTTTTGGAGGCTTTAGTGATGCCTCAGTTGTAGTTCTACTGATTGACTTCATTAAACAACATAAAACAATGTCAGTCATATATCAAAAGTCCAATTTTTTTTTGCTGATCAAACAAATGAGAGAAAGATACTTAAAACTTATGACTAACAGATTCAAGAAAGGAAAATTTAAAGAAGAGTGATAATTCTTTCTTTTTATAGAAATGAAAATATGGGAAACTGCAGAGAGCATATAGGTAAAAGAAATGAAACTTCAAAGACAAATTACATGACTGTGTGACTTGTGACTTGTCATGGTTCAACCTTTTACCCAATACATAAATTATGAAAAAAAATTAAAAAAATACTTATAAAATTACATTTTAGGTTATGAATATATTTAATAAAAAATGGATCCACGAATCGGATCTGGACCGGATACAGATCTCAAATACAAGATCCAGATCCAGATCTGTCAAAAATGAATCCGAGTCCGATCCGGATCCGTCGGGTCCAAATTTTGAAGATCCATATCCTATATAAAACGGATCTGGATCCACAGGGTCCAAGATCCATTGTCATCTCTACCAGTAACATTCAAAAGAGAAATCATTCTAGAACAAAGGAAAAATGAAAAAAAAATCCCTTATATTTGAGGTAGGTTCAAAGTAGGTATTTGAATACATTTTTAGTAGCTTTGGTCCTTTAAATTTGTCAAAAATGAACACTTTTAATTTTTACCAAATATTTTAACAAACTCGATCGGTTGATTCAAGGGAAACTTTGAAAAATATATCACCATAAACACTAAGAAAGTCACATCAAATCCTAAAATGCGCATTACAAAAAATGCATTACATATAAAAAAAATAGCAAAAGTTGCATATCAAAAAGCTCCTCCAAACTTGAGAAAATAGACCAAAACTAGCAAAACCTGCACCTCCATATGTAAGCTTCGGCTACATCGTTTTTTCTTCCACATTGCCTATCAAATTAACAGAGCAAAATAATCATGAAGACCAAAAATGCTCATTGATAAAATTAAAGGACTAGAACTACTTAAAAGTATATTTAAAGAATTACTTCAAATCTAATTCCAAATATAAGGAACTATCTATGGGCTACAACAATTGCAGGGAACGGGAAGTAAGTAAATATTACAATTGCTAGAAAGGATAAATTAAAGATTACAATAAAACTGAAAATCAAGAATGGAACAAACTCCTTGTATGATTTGCTGAGTCGGGTGATGACACTCTGTCTTTAAGACAAGATTGCCCCGTATATCTCCTTTTACGTTGTCGGACAATAGTCTCCCAAGATACAACAATAACTTAACAATTGAGCAAAGGAAACTCAAGTGTTACTCTTGAAGAACTTTGAGTGTAGTAGACTTGCTAGAGAGGACAAAGAAGATGTTAGAAATTTCTGTAAATATTTCTAAGTGGTGTGTACAATTGAGCCAAATGCCTCAATTTATAATGTAATGAGATGACCCTTCAACTAGACAATTAATGACCTTTAATAGCCATGTAATGTCATTTGATGGAGGGGTTACATTTAGCCAAATAATGGCTGAATTCATGTCCCAAGTAATGGATATTCAATGCTCCAAAATCAGCCCAAATGTCAGAACTTTCCAACTTCCCGTCGCAACATTCTGCCTCCGAAGCGTCGCAGCTCTGCGAATTAGCGCCGCGGCTCCAGTGGCTGAAGACCCAATTAGCGTCGCGACGCTCTGGCGCCTCAACTCCGACGGGGCTGCGTCGCGGCCCTTCGCGGCTCCGCGATGACTTCCGACTCATTTCATCTTACACTTCGTATACTTCTTCCTTCGTTTACCAACATGGAATACTTTGTCATTTGACCAATAACCACCCATCATTTTATGTCTCAAACGTATTACATATGTACCAATATCTCTTTCACTAATGAAATTTGCGATACTTGGCACTATGTGTGCAGTGTGTGGAAATGACATTTCCGACGTGCGGGGCCCCAATTGTTTGAGTCATAAATAATGGGATATACTTAATTCCACATTAGTAAATTGCCAACAATCCCCTCTTGAAAGAGATTTTGGCGCACGCACATGGTGCCTTTTTCCAACAATCTTTCAGCGGACCGATGTTACATATGGATAGGTAGCTTCCGCTTTGAACCTTCCATAGTTGAATACAATCGGAATTACTTACTGCGTGGTAAACGTGATGTCTTGAACCGTCAATGTTTATTATAATCCAAGTCAACGGTACCAACACAATAACTTTCCTTACTATGTTCTTCGTAATATTTTGTCCACTGTGGCCGTGGACACTTCTTGGATTCTTAAGTGCGTTCATTTGAGGAGGGATGTCCTCGCACTTAAATAGGTGGTCTCCTACAAGGTATCCTGCTATACCCCACTTTACAAGTGTTAGGAACCATTAAAAGTTTTCCCAAACATAACCTCAATCGGTGAGGATCATTAAAGGTTTTGGAAACTTATCATTTACCCACACTGCAGATATCACTTATATTCTATCGCGGAAACGGCTTTGGATTTGTTTCTTTACAGAAATCACTATCCGAAGTGCTCATGCTTCCACCGAAGCGCTCAACTGAACCTTTATAGCTTAGTTTTCTCATTGAACCTAATTCCTGGGATATGCAGGATTGAGTCTATTTCACTCTCAATAGATTCTTTCCAGAGCGGTGCCTCTGGAGTTGACAATGCTTCATCAATTGTCCTTGGTTCGTCATCAACCATATAAGCTACAAAGTCAGTACCGAATGATTTATCCTTCCTGGCCCTTTTACTTCGTCTTGGTTCCATCTCTAGAGTCTCCAAGTTCTGAGAATCTGAAACACTAGATTCTGAATATTCAGCCAATTCGAAGTCCACTAAATCTGAACCATCTAGATCATGGCAGTCAACAACTCCCGGTTCTTGAGAGCTTTGTTCATAACTTCATTTGTGAGAGGTTATGTCTTTTTCCTTTCTAGGAAAGGTATCTTCAAATAATTGAGCATTCCTTGATTCCATGATTGTACCCCCGTGGATATCTGAAATATCTGACTTATGCACTAAGAAGCGATAAGCACTACTGTTATTTGCATATCCGATGAAAATATAATTTACAGTCTTAGGCCCAATCTTAACCTGTTTTGGCTTGGGTACTTCGACATTTGCCAAACAACCTACACCTTTAAATATTTATAGGTAGGTTTCTTTCACTTCCATGATTCATATAAAGTTTTGTCCTTACCTTTATGTGGGACTCTGTTACGAATCATATTAGCGGTAAGGACAACTTTTCCCCACATATTTTGGGGAAGACCGGAATTGATGAGCAATGCATTCATCATTTTCTTCAATGTATGGTTCTTACGTTCCGCCACATCGTTCGACTGAGGTGAGTATAGAGCCGTCGTTTGATGAACAATGCCTGACTGGGCACAATATTCCTCAAATGGCGCTACGTATTCTCCCCCTCTATCGCTACGAATGGATTTAATCTGCATGCTTAGTTGGTTCTCAACTTCTGCTTTGTAACGTCGGAACGCTTCAAAGGCTTTATCTTTACTTTTCAACAAGTAAAGGTAACAATGTCTTGTGCTATCATCAATGAATGTCACAAAGTACTTATTCCCCCCTCTAGTTTGTGCAAACTTCAAATCACATATATCGGTGTGAATAAGTTCTAGAGGAGTTGTATTCCTTTCGACGAATCGAAAATGAATCTTTGTGAGTTTTGCCTCTACGCACACCTCACACTTATATTGAGGGTTTACGTCGATAGACGACAACAACTCCAACTTTACCAACTTTTGGATGGACTTGTAGTTAACATGTCCTAATCTATAATGCCATAAATTAGAGGACTCAAGCAAGTAAGAAGAAGCTTCAATATTATTGCTTGCACCTATTACAGACATGTCGTTAACTTTGAAGAGGCCTTCACAGACGAAGCCCCTTCCCACAAATGTTCCATTCTTGGTGATTACAAATTTATTGGACTCAAACATTAGCCTAAAACCAGCATTAACCAATAAATGACCTGAAATTAAATTTCTTCTAATCTCAAGAACATGCATCACATCCTTCAGAGTTGTAACACCCCGTACTTTCGGGTAACGATTGAATGCATAAACATAGGCAAGTAGACCGGACCTCGGAAAGTTTAGGTTGTACTTACGTATACTAATAAGAAAATTAGTATATAAAAGGACGTGGTCCCGAAATAATTTTGGATTTAATAAGTGCTTCGACGGGGAGTAATGATAATAATTGTGTATCCCCGAAGAGGTTATGAACTAGTGTCATATTACTGGAATTATGACATTAGGTATGAGAAGATTTTATAAGTCGCCGGGATTTAAGTGGATTGAGATCGGGGATTTAATTATGTGTATAATTAATTAATTATGTGATTAATTAATTAAAGAGGGGACAATATATAGTGGGAGCTTATACGTGTGCTCTTATAACCGATTTGGGGGTGACTAAGACCAAATCAGTCGACCGATGACAGCTTCACAAGTCTCCTCTTTCTCCATTAATACATATCTTCAAGCTTCTTCATCTCTTCAACTATCTTCATCAAGCTTTTGTAGAAATCATTCCTTGGAGGGGGGATTGTCGCACTTCCATCTGAAAGAGGGAGTCTCGGTTGGTGGGTTCTCTGGAAATTCTCTGTCGAATTTGGGGGATTTCTGTAAGCTTTCGCATAGACAAAAAAAGGGAAATTCATGGTGTCCTGCACCGTGATTCGCAGTGAATTGAAACCGTGAAGCAAGGTTGAAAGTTCAGAAACCAACCCGAGACTTTGAGTCTCGGCAAGGCTCAAACAAAATAATCCCAGTGCTTCTGGTTTCTTTGGTCGAATCTGGTACGGGCGAAAGGTTTTCCGTTATTTCTCGTCGCTATGATTAACAAAGGTAATCTTTCTTGTTCCTAAAATTTATACAAGTTCTGAACTTGATTTTTGCCACTAGTTCTAAGACGATTATCGAAAATGCTGGGTTAATAGGATGTTATCGGGACTGTTTGCATGAAATTGGAGGCTGCATATGAAATTATTGTACTATTTTGGAGATTGTAGCAGCAAAAAGAAGGATTAAGAGGATTGGGTGTTTCGCCACATGTGTAGATTTCGATATAGAAGGAATATAGGTTCTACACGTTCAAGGTGTTTGCTAGAATGTCTCAATAAATCTGTTTCTAGTATGTTGATTCGATTGTAATTTAAATCACCCGTATGATGTAGATAATCATTCATAGAGCTTACAAGGACCCGCATAACTTAGATAATTTCGACAATAAGGTATGTAAGGCTCATTTGTTCTTTTGGCATAATTCTGTGTGCGAAACATAACCATCGTATTGCTACATAAATTACTCTACTCTTAGTAGTTAGGAATGATCAAGTTATTAACGCATATGTTGAAAGAATGTCCAAATATGTTTCTAAGACCTTATTAAGGCACACCGAAAAAGACGTTGATGTTCCCAATGTTAACCAAAGGTGTAAAGGATATTATGTCGCTTCAGATGTTTATTATTATTCATGCATTTCATTGGCATTGTATTCATATGTTACCATAGACCACTTGTGCTATGCACATTACTATATGATAAATATTATATATATATATATATATATATATATGTATGGGAATTGGGGAAAGGGAAAAATGCGTTATATACGCACACCACCTGTAGCTGGTACATACTATCACAAAAAGAGCCCAAAGAGGACAATATGATATGATGATGTGATGCCATTGTGTGGCGATATAGCCTGATTCCCACGAAGGCGGTTATGGGAGGATTCCTATGTGGACATTAGCATACCGCATTTGCATTGTGTATACATTCATTAATCATTATATGGTATGATACCCACATAGGCTGTTATGGTAAGGAAAATGCCCGAAGAGGCTGATATATATGTATACTGCATTGTGCATAACATTTAGGCATGTGTATTAGGGCCCTCAGAGGCATTTACTAATGTTCAACTATTTCTATTTCAGACTGTGATATATCTCTGCTATGTTATTTCTTATGCCTAACATACTCAGAACATCAGTCGTACTGACGTCCCTTTTGTCGTGGAACACTGCGTTTTATGCTCGCATGTTCATATTGAGAGGGTGACGGTTCACTAGTAGATTGCTGGTTCAGCTGGTATTCGGAGCACTCTATTTGTTTCAGAGTCGCAATCTGGTCGTGGTATGTTATACTCTTTAGAGGCTTGTAGATAAGTGTCCTGCGGTTAGTTGTCGTGTAGGTCTTATCGACCTTGATATAAATAGATAAGTTGGGGCTGTTGGGTTGAACTCCATATTGTCTATCACGACTCAGTCCGTGTTTAGATATGATTAAGGGTAGAATGTATCTGTGGTGCCCGGCGGGTAGGGTCCGGGTGCCCGTCGCGGCCCTCCAGTTTGGGTCGTGACAAATTTGGTATCAGAGTATATCTGTCCTAGGAAGTCTGCAAGCCGTGTCTAGTAGAGTCTTGGTTATGTGTGTATTGCATGCTACACTTATAAACATGAGGCTACATGGAATTTAGGAATGTCTCCGTCTTTCATAATCTAGATCGTTCGATAGAGCGGAGTCGTACGGGTGTTGGTTCCTAATCAATTTTCTCATTTGAAACTGCAGCAGCATCCACAATGAGAAACACCTCGAATACTGAGACTGCGGGTACTGTTGCAAGACAATATATTAGACAGGTACCACCCGCTGGCACGGATCGAAGGGTTACAGAAATTGAAAGAAGGGAGGTGAGTTATACTATAGACTCAGATCCGTCAGAAATCATGGGGTCTATAGAGGAGGATCCATCTGAAGATCCCTATGAGTCACCCACTCGAACACCCTCGGCTCCTCCGGTGGGAAGTGGAGTGAGGGGAGTTCCGACTTCACCAAGGACTTTAGTATGAGTGTTTGGCCCCACTAATTATGGGATAGGGGAAACAACACAGGGACGGGTACAACAGGATTTTCCTCAAACATCACGCCATGACCAGGTATGCATATCGCTTAATGACCCCGACCCTTCCGAGATTCTGGATTGTCTTCAATCTTGGGGATCCGTCAATCAGGGCTCGCCGATCTATGCTATAGGATACACATCGGGGGAAGACAGGGGACAGGTAAGGAGAAGGCGAGTGAGTGGTAAGGATAAGAGGGTCCCACTCCGAAGTGTGTCGGATCGAGACTCCTATATAGAACCAAGATAGGATAGTACAGATTCACCAACCGGATCATAAGGCTGTCCTAGTACCTATCCCGATAATCCATAAGACTTTTAAATTAGTTACTTTGAAATAAAAGATGTATTGCATGTAATCAATATATGAATTTTGTATGTGGATTAATAAGGTTGTTGTATAGTTTGGTGTGATTTCAATTGAGTCAAGAAATGTCTTTAAGACTGTTTGTATGCATAAGTTATTCAATGATAACCTTAGTTGAACTAATTTTGGAGCAATTAATATTTGTTAGAGATAATTTCGACTTGATATGAATCTAACCTAAGGCTTCGAGTAATCTCTAACTTATTGGTTATAGTGGAAAGATTTGTGTAACTCCTATTATCTTTTCACATAATAACATTTGCTTGGTATAAGCCTAGAGAGTATGTTGGCTTGCTATTTTTGGTCTTTCCATGTGGTATTCAATGATTTGAAGTAATGTAGTCTAAGTGTGGTTATAATTTGTCTTTTATTCTGTAATCTGGACATGATTAAAGGACCTGTTTACATTTTAGTCCGGGTTAAGAATATTAATCTTCAAGGGCTCAAGGTAATGGCCATCTGAATCAGGTATGAAAAAAATATCTAATACTTTGGAAGTAATATGTCCTATAGTAATGATAACCAGTTTTTGGATAATATATGTTTGAATTACTTCCCTGCTAAACTGAAAATGATTAGTTGCATATTAAAAGAATGTGCCATATTTGTTAGCCTAAATAAAATAATGTAGTCAAGTTTTTGAATCTGAAGAGTCTGTTTGGATCATCTTGGCATCCCATGTTGCCTCTGAGGTTGTCAACAGTAAGATTGAATCCATGTATGCATGTTCTTTATTGGTATGACTGACTAGATTCCTAACATGTTTGTTTGGTGCAAAAAAAAAAGACCTACTTGGTTTGGATATGAGGTGTCACATGTTTGGGTGTCTGTTTGATCCATATTACAGTGGTGTTGTTCACATTAATTAGCCATGATCAAATAGGGATGTAGATAACTTTGTTTTGTCCATATTGACCACTTCAAAAGCTATATTGCTAGTTCTGATCTTAGATACTATATGCAGCCATGTCCATTTGCATCGGTCCAGTTTTAAATGACATGGTAAGCCTATAATAGTCTTTGTGATAGTGTCCTAGGACCCTGTTTATGTCCATTCTAATCATATTGGTGGATCCCTGCCATCACCACCTATCTAGAAGATTTAAAATCACTTAGTTTAAGTGTCTGTTTAAGTAGAAAAAAATTGGAATTCTAAATTGCTATGTCAACTGTCATGTTCTGTTTCTTTGTTTAAGAAGAGAAACTAGTTTAAAACTCTACATGTGAAATATATGTTCTAGTCCTATTACCTGTTTGATTTGGTAATCATACTTACCTAAAGAGACTAGAGGTGTACCATTTTTTTTATCGGAACATGGGGGATCCACCTGTTGGTTTGATTTAAAGTCAGCCAATTAGGATTAGGCTGAACTTGCTCCCTCTGCATGATGTCTGGTAAATAATATCATATCACAAACCTACACTATCACTACTTGTGTTAGCTGAGGACCTGCTTGAATGGCCTGCATATGTTGTGTCTCAAGCTCAAAGATGTCCAAGAGCTTAAGAAGCCATGTATGTTTTTTTCTTTCACATACATTTGAACCTCATTTGCTGTCTCTTAACCTGGTTGGCCTAGGACTATGTACAGTATATTATATTTGCATGTCATATAAGTTCATGACTGCTTTTAATATTTTTAGTTATGGTTGGGTCAACATGAACACCCTGAAGTCTGCTTTGCCTCTGCTGAATATCTATGCTAAGAGTCATATTTGTGCTTTGTTATAAACTTAGTTTCCATCTAGTTCTTCCTATTAAATTTATATACATGACTATATTGATGAGATAAGCATACTTAGTTGAGGTAATATGTCATGTAGTGACTGTTTTGAAGTGTCATAGTTATGATAATCTTACCCTCTGAAATCTGCCCCCTTGTTGTGACTTGATCCTACTTATGTATCACATGTATTAGCCTTAGTGTTACACCATTTTGCCTTGTCTTTGCTCCAGGTCCTAATTGACACCTTAAACACCAAGAACTATAGTATTTTTGTCCAAACGAAGGGATAACCTTGAGACTGTAATGAGAACAATTTCTGAACATTCTAATGTTTACTTTGAGATCAGGATCTGAGGCTAAGTGTTGGGGTTTGAAACTGTTTTCATTAGCTGCTATATTTGGTTATTGGCACTGTTATATTGAGCTGGTTGCTGTGTATATCTGTTATTTTCGGAGGCATTTAACTACCATGTTTGTTGTTGTTCTGGCTGTTGTTTGAGGTCACTTGTTACTGCTGTTTGGCTGTTGTTTAGCTACTGTTTTTGCTGTTACTTGCTACTGTTATCACTGGTGTACTTGATAAGGATTGTTGTCATGTTCAAACACATGTTGCTGCCTTCATTTAGAGGCAATGGCTGCTGTGAGTCCTGGACAGGGACATGTGTGAAAGTAAGCAGTTGTGTTTGCTGCATCTTAACTTAAATCAGTGCCATGATTTTACACCATATTGCACTTATTTGAAAAACATATGTTTACTGTTTAATAGCATGATGCATATAGAACTTTGAACTAAAACATGACTGTTATTTGAATATAAAAGAATGCATGAGATATACCACAAACCTAGGCAAGAATCCATCAACCCATTAACTTGAGCCTATGTGTTTGTTTCATATTGGATGTGGGATTATACATGTAATTGGTCTAAACTTGAGTCTATTCTTTGGAAATGATCATAGTTTGATGTATATATTTTTTCCTTTCTTTTTCCCTCCCACTGTTTTAAATCCCTGTTCTTGACAAATGCTAGGTACTATAAGTATGTAGCGACTTTAATTGCCTAGAGTTGGTTCAAGTTGGTTAGGATTTTTATTGTCATGACTGACTAAGCAATGAAGATCATATGTGTGTTCATTTTGTTGTAACAAGAACTAGATACGTCGCACCAACATTCGAGGACGAATGTTTCTAAGGGGGAGAAGATGTAACACCCCGTACTTTCGGGTAACAGTTGAATGCATAAACATAGGCAAGTAGACCGGACCCCGGGAAGTTTATGTTGTACTTACGTATACTAATAAGAAAATTAGTATATAAAAGGACGTGGTCCCGAAATAATTTTGGATTTAATAAGTGCGTCGACGGAGAGTAATAATAATAATTGTGTATCCCCAAGAGGTTATGGACTAGTGTCATATTACTGAAATTATGACATTAGGTATGAGAAGATTTTATAAGTCACCGGGATTTAAGTGGATTGAGATCGGGGATTTAATTATGGGATTAATTAATTAAAGGGGGGACAATATATAGTGGGAATTTATACGTGTGCTCTTATAATCGATTTGGGGGTGACTAAGCCCAAATCAGTCGACCAATGAGAGCTTCACAAGTCTCCTCTTTCTCCATTAATCCATCTCTTCAACTATCTTCATCAAGCTTTTGTAGAAATCATTCCTTGGAGGGTAGATTGTCGCACTTCCATCTGAAAGAGGGAGTCTCGGTTGGTGGGTTCTCTGGAAATTCTCGGTCGAATTTGGGGGATTTCTGTAAGCTTTCGCATAGACAAAAAGGGGGAAATTCATGGTGTCCTGCACCGTGATTCGCAGTGAATTGAAACCGTGAAGCAAGGTTGAAAGTTCAGAAACCAACCCGAGACTTTGAGTCTCGGCAAGGCTCAAACAAAATGATCCCAGTGCTTCTGGTTCCTTTGGTCGAATCTGGTACGGGCGAAAGGTTTTCCGTCATTTCTCGTCGCTATGATTAACAAAGGTAATCTTTCTTGTTTCTAAAATTTATACAAGTTCTGAACTTGATTTTTGCCACTAGTTCTAAGACGATTATCGAAAATGCTGGGTTAATAGGGTGTTATCAGGACTGTTTGCATGAAATTGGAGGCTGTTTATGAAATTATTGTACTATTTTGGAGATTGTAGCAGCAAAAAGAAGGATTAAGAAGATTGGGTGTTTCGCCACATGTGTAGATTTCGATATAGAAGGAATATAGGTTCTACACGTTCAAGGTGTTTGCTAGAATGTCTCAATAAATCTGTTTCTAGTATGTTGATTCGATTGTAATTTAAATCACCCGTATGATGTAGATAATCATTCATAGAGCTTACAAGGACCCGCATAACTTAGATAATTTCGACAATAAGGTATGTAAGGCTCATTTGTTCTTTTGGCATAATTCTGTGTGCGAAACATAACCATCGTATTGCTACATAAATTACTCTACTCTTAGTAGTTAGGAATGATCAAGTTATTAACGCATATGTTGAAAGAATGTCCAAATATGTTTCTAAGACCTTATTAAGGCACACCGAAAAAGACGTTGATGTTTCCAATGTTAACCAAAGGTGTAAAGGATATTATGTCGCTTCAGATGTTTATTATTATTCATGCATTTCATTGGCATTGCATTCATATGTTACCATAGACCACTTGTGCTATGCACATTACTATATGATAAATATTATATATATATATATATGTATGGGAATTGGGGAAAGGGAAAAATGCGTTATATACGCACACCACCTGTAGCTGGTACATCCTATCACAAAAAGAGCCCAAAGAGGACAATATGATATGATGATGTGATGCCATTGTGTGGCGATATAACCTGATTCCCACGAAGGCGGTTATGGGAGGATTCCTATGTGGACATTAGCATACCGCATTTGCATTGTGCATACATTCATTAATCATTATATGGTATGATACCCACAGAGGCTGTTATGGTAAGGAAAATGCCCGAAGAGGCTAATATATATGTATACTGCATTGTGCATAACATTTAGGCATGTGTATTAGGGCCCTCAGAGGCATTTACTGATGTTCAACTATTTCTATTTCAGACTGTGATATATCTCTGCTATGTTATTTCTTATGCCTAACATACTCAGTACATCAGTCGTACTGACGTCCCTTTTGTCGTGGAACGCTGCGTTTTATGCCCGCATGTTCATATTGAGAGGGTGACGGTTCACTAGTAGATTGCTGGTTCAGCTGGTATTCGGAGCACTCTATTTGTTTCGGAGTCGCAATCTGGTCGTGGTATGTTATACTCTTTAGAGGCTTGTAGATAAGTGTCCTGTGGTTAGTTGTCGTGTAGGTCTTATCGACCTTGATATAAATAGATAAGTTGGGGCTGTTGGGTTGAACTCCATATTGTCTATCACGACTCAGTCCGTGTTTAGATATGATTAAGGGTAGAATGTATCTGTGGTGCCCGGCGGGTAGGGTCCGGGTGCCCGTCGCGGCTCTCCAGTTTGGGTCGTGACAAATTTGGTATCAGAGTATATCTGTCCTAGGAAGTCTGCAAGCCGTGTCTAGTAGAGTCTTGGTTATGGGTGTATTGCGTGCTACACTTATAAACAGGAGGCTACATGGAATTTAGGAATGTCTCCGTCTTTCATAATCTAGATCGTTCGATAGAGCGTAGTCGTAAGGGTGTTGGTTCCTAATCAATTTTCTCATTTAAAACTGCAGCAGCATCCATAATGAGAAACACCTCGAATACTGAGACTGCGGGTACTGTTGCAAGACAATATATTAGACAGGTACCACCCGCTGGCACGGATCGAAGGGTTACAGAAATTGAAAGAAGGGAGGTGAGTTATACTATAGACTCAGATCCGTCAGAAATCATGGGGTCTATAGAGGAGGATCCATCTGAAGATCCCTATGAGTCACCCACTCGAACACCCTCGGCTCCTCCGGTGGGAAGTGGAGTGAAGGGAGTTCCGACTTCACCAAGGACTTTAGTATGAGTGTTGGGCCCCACTAACTATGGGATAGGGGGAACAACACAGGGACGGGTACAACATGATTTTCCTCAGACATCACGCCCTGACCAGGTATGCATATCGCTTAATGACCCCGACCCTTCCGAGATTCTGGATTGTCTTCAATCTTGGAGATCCGTCAATCAGGGCTCGCCGGTCTATGCTATGAGATACACATCGGGGGAAGACATGGGACAGGCAAGGAGAAGGCGAGTGAGTGGTAAGGATAAGAGGGTCCCACTCTGAAGTGTGTCGGATCGAGGATCCTATATAGAACCAAGATAGGATAGTACAGATTTACCAACCGGATCATAAGGCTGTCCTAGTACCTATCCCGATAATCCATAAGACTTTTAAATTAGTTACTTTGAAATAAAAGATGTATTGCATGTAATCAATACATGAATTTTGTATGTGGATTAATAAGGTTGTTGTATAGTTTGGTGTGATTTCAATTGAGTCAAGAAATGTCTTTAAGACTGTTTGTATGCATAAGTTATTCAATGATAACCTCAGTTGAACTAATTTTGGAGCAATTAATGTTTGTTAGAGATAATTTCGACTTGATATGAATCTAACCTAAGGCTTCGAGTAATCTCTAACTTATTGGTTATAGTGGAAAGATTTGTGTAACTCCTATTATCTTTTCACATAATAACATTTGCTTGGTATAAGCCTAGAGAGTATGTTGGCTTGCTATTTTTGGTCTTTCCATATGGTATTCAATGATTTGAAGTAATGTAGTCTAAGTGTGGTTATAATTTGTCTTTTATTCTGTAATCTGGACATGATTAAAGGACCTGTTTACATTTTAGTCTGGGTTAAGAATATTAATCTTCAAGGGCTCAAGGTAATGGCCATCTGAATCAGGTATGAAAAAAATATCTAATACTTTGGGTCGTGACAAGAGTGTGCTCATTTCCAGAAGTCATCTTCAGGACTACCTTTCCTACCCCAGCATGTCAGAGGAAGCGTTGTTACCCATGAACAACTTCTTGTTGTATAAGTTGAGAAGGCATCTCTATTGGAACAGATGTGCCTTGTAGCACCTGTGTCCATCCACCATTGCATAAGATTCTAAACAAGGTTTGCTTCAAGCACCACCGCTGAGAACTTCTCAATCATGTCGTCCAAAAACCTATCTTTGACAACGTTAACCTGTGCCTTGCCCTTAGCCACGAGGTCCCTATGGACAAGGGGACAAGTGAATCATCGCTTTTGGGCGCAGGGAGCCATCTACCATCTATCCCATTGCATTCCATCATCTCGTATTGTACTGTGCCATATCAGACCAGATCGATCTATTGAGTGAGAGTTGGCCTTCTTTTGTTGCTCAGTCTTAAGTTTGCGGCAGTCATTGATCATGTGACCAGGTTTCCCACAGTGGTGACAGTTCCCTTTGAACTTCTCCGCTACTTGGGTCTTGCCGTCTTTCTGGAACTTGCGCTTCTTGCTTGGGTTCCCTTTGGCCTCAGCCAGATTTGCCTTTGCCTCAGCAGGTTATTTACCCTTAGGCAAGGCCTTCTTATTATCTTCCTGAATTTGGAGTTTGATAATAAGTTCTTCAAAGGTCATCTCATTTGTCTTGAGTTTTAAGTAACTCATAAACTCATTTCACGAAGGAGGTAACTTTTCAATTAGTGATGCAACCAAAAACTGCTCATTTGGTTTCATACCTTCCAAATCAAGGTGATGTAGAATCATTTGGAATTCCTGGACTTGGGACATCACTGTTTTACTATCTACCATTTGAAATTTTAGAAATTTTCCAACGATAAATTTCTTAGTACATGTATCTTGTGCGTTGTACTTCTTTTGCAGTTTTTCGCACAACTCTTTGGTAGTGCCTACGATGCAATACACCGTGTAGAGAGGGTCTGACAAGCAGTTCAAAATATAGTTCTTACACATGAAATCACTATGACTCCATGCATCAAGAACCATCTTCATGCCATTAATGACATGGATACCTTGGCCCCCTTCAGCCGTTTCAGTAGGTGAAGGGTCCATTTCATCTCTAGCTTGTGGATGATCTTCTGTTAGGAAACAAGCCAATTCCATAACAGTCAGATAAAAGAGCATCTTCTGTTGTCATCTCTTGAAATTGGAGCCCATGAACTTTTCTGGGCGTTCATGATGGAATCCAGCGGGTGGAGGAACTGGAGCGTTCCCTTGAGCAGCAGAAAAGGCGTTGGTTGAGCCTTAAGCAACCAGAAAGGCATTCGGTGTGCCTTGAGCAGTGGGGAAGGCAGAGGGATTGCCTTGAGTAATAGCAGCAGCAGAATCAGAAGCGAGTTGTTCTCTTCCAGTCATCTTTCTAAGTACTTACAACAAATCTTGTCTTAAAATTGTGGGTTACAACAATTGCAAGAAACGGGAAGTAAGTAAATATTACAATTGCTAGAAAGGATAAACTAAAGATTACAATAAAACTGGAAATCAAGAATGGAACAAACTCCTTGTATGATTTGCTGAGTCGAGTGATGACACTCTGTCTTTAAGACAAGATTGCCCCGTATATCTCCTTTTACATTGTCGGGCAATAGTCTCCCATGATACAACAATAACTTAACAATTGAGCAAAGAAAACTCAAGTGTTACTCTTGAAGAGCTTTGAGTGTAGTAGACTTGATAGAGAGGAAGAAGAAGATGTTAGAAATTTCTGTAAATATTTCTAAGTGTTGTGTATAATTGAGTCAAAGACCTCAATTTATAGTGTAATGAAATGACCCTTAAACTAGCCAACTAATAGACTTCAATAGCCATATAATGACACTTGATGGAGGGGTTACATTCAACCAAATAATGGCTGAATTCATGTGCCAAGTAACGGAGATTCAATGCTCTAAACCAGCCCAAAGGTCAGAACTTTACAACTTCCCGTCGCAGCATTCTGCCTCCGAATCGCCGTGACTCTAGTTGCTGAAGACCCAATTAGCACCGCGGTGCTACGGTGCCTCGGCTCCGACGGGGCTGCGCCGCGATGACTTCCTGTTGGTTACAAAGGTGCAGGAAACGAAAATTACAAGTAACTGCAAAGTAATAGAAAAACTAAAATTACAATTCAACAACAAACTGAATTACAATTATGTTGAACAAGAAACTGGAACTGTTTTTGTGTATGCTGAGTCGAGTGTGACACTCTGTCTTTAAGACAATATTGCCCCATATGTATCCTTTATACGTCATGGACAATTATCTCCCAAGATAAAACAGCAATGGAACAATTGAGTAAAGGAAACTCAAGTACTACCGTGAAGAATTTTGAGTAATGAAATGATGCTTGGAAGTTGTAGGAAGAACTGAAATCTGTTTTTGTTTTTATATTTTTGTGTACCTCAACAATGGTGACAATGGGGTCTTTATATAGTAGAAGGAGGGGCTGATGAACTGCCTCCATAAGTGCCATTACTAGCCAAGTAATACCATTATGGAGGTAGTAATACCATCAAAATAAATGGTGAAGATGTGCAACGGATTGACCATTTAGAAAGAGTAATTCAGCCAAAATAAATGGTTGAATTGAGTGCTCTTGACGTTTCTGATCTCTCTGCCTAATTCTGACTTTTTGGAAACTTCAGGGATCAAACTGTACATCTTGAAACTCCAGGGACCAAACTGTACATATGAAATAATTCTGGTCCAAATTGTACATATGAAACTTCAGGGATCAAACTGTACATCTGGAAAAGTTCTCTGGTCCAAAAAGATAATATCAGAAGAAGCACAGCCCACATCCCACAGCCCGTGAACCCGGAACCGGACCAGACGGGCGGGCGGCGGCGGCGCGCGTGTATGCTTTCCTCGAACTGAAGCACATCTAGGTCGTCCCTCCTTTAAACACATAGGATACCCCTTCGGGTCCCAAACCCCAAGCCAACTTTGAGTCTTATAAATAAAATATTTCTTTCTTCCTCCACCGATGAGGGAGAATTGATCCTATACCACACTTTTCCATGCTTCAAACACCTCATTTCGTGGATCAATATCTCTTTCATTTCTCAACGAAATTTGATGATTCTTGGCCCTACGGTTATCGACGTACTTAGTAGATCATGCACGTGTGAAGAACCGGATTCTCCAACATGCTTAAACACTAGTGTTTAAGCCGTTAAAGTTGGTTGGACGCAACTCCCGTCAAAGGCAAATTTCCAACAATCCCCTCTTGAAAGAGATTTTGGCGCACTCACATGGTGCCTTTTCATTTCCAGCAATATTTCAGTGAACCGATGTTGCATAAGGAGAGGTAGCTTCAGTTTTGAACCTTCCATAGTTAAATACCATCGGACTTACTTACTGCGCGGTGATCGTGATGTCTTGAACCGTCAGTGTTTAGTGTAAGCCAAGTCAATAGTACCAATACAACAAATTCCCTTACTCTCTTTTTTGTAATGTTTTGTCCGTTTTGGCCATGGACAACTTCTTGGATTCTTAAGTGCGTTCATTTGAGGCGGCCCGTCCTCACACTTAAATAGGTGGTCTCCTACAAGGTATCCTGCTATACCCCACTTCACAAGTGTTAGGAACCATTAAAAGTTTCCCAAAACCTAACCTCAATTGTTGAGGATCATTAAAGGTTTTGAAAACTTAACCTTTACCCATACTGCAGATAGCACTTAACATCTATCGTGGGAACGACTTTGGATTTGGTGTTTCTTTTCAGAAATCACTATCCGAAATGCTCATGCTTCCACTGAAGCGATTAACTGAACCTTTACAACTTAGTTTTCCTATTGAACCAAATTACTGGGATCTCCAGTTAGTAAGGTTGGGTTACCACTGTATTGGTCCTTATATTTTGGGTTTTAAGCCCATTCCCCTAGACATGCAAGCCATCTGATCCTTGGGTAAGCCCTTTGTCAATGAGTCTGCTATATTATCCTTTAACTTAATGTAATCAATGGATATTATACCCGTGGTGATCAGTTGCCTAACGGTCTTATGCCTCCGTCAAATATGACGAGACTTGCCGTTGTACATAGCATTCTGTGCCCTTCCTAGAGCCGATTGACTATCACTGTGGATCATTACCAAAGGTACGGGTTTGGTCCAACACGGAACATCCTCTAAGAAGTCATGAAGCCACTCAGCTTCTTCTCCTGCTTTGTCTAAAGCGATAAACTCCGATTCCATTGTAGATCGGGCGATGCAAGTTTGCTTAGAAGATTTCCAAGACACAGCCCCACCACCAATTGTAAATACATACCCACTGGTGGACTTGATGTTCTCTATATCAGATATCCAGTTTGCATCACTGTACCCCTCTAGTACAGCTGGATATCTCGAATAATGTAACCTGAAAGTTAACATGTATTTCAGGTATTGTAATACCCGATTCAACACCTTCCAGTGATTATCACTCGAATTATGGGTGAACCTAGCCAACTTATTGACTGCATAAGCAATATCAGGTCGGGTGCAGTTTGTTATATACATCAAACTACCGATCACCTGTGCATATCGCTCCTGGTATACAGGTGCACCAAGATTTTTATCAAGCTTTTGATTTGTATCCATTGGTGACTTTATCGATGAACTGTCTAACATCTCGAACTTTCTCAAAACATCCTCGATGTAGTGAGACTGAGATAAGACCAGTCTGTCAGACGTCTTAGAGATTTTAATCCCTAAGATGACATCTGCGATACCCATATCCTTCACGTCGAAGCATTGTTTCAACATGTTCTTAGTCTTTAGGATTACCCTAGGAGTGCTTCCTGTGATCAACATGTCATCTACATACAGGCATATCATAACAAATGAGTCAGAGTTACCTTTCGTATAGACACACTTATCACACTCATTAATGGCGAAACCCTTCAATAATAGAGTACTATCAAATTTTTCGTGCCATTGTTTTAGGGCTTATTTCAGCCCGTACAGAGATTTGACAAGCCGACAGACTTTCTTTTCTTGTCCTTGAACCACATAATCCCTCGGGTTGGTCCATATAAATTTCTTCTTCCAAATCACCGTTTAGGAAGGCTGTCTTGATATCCATTTGGTGTATTTCAAGGTCATGCAAAGCTGCGATTGCAATGAATACCCGTATGGATGTCATCCGTGATACCGGGGAGTATGTGTCAAAGTAGTCAAAGCCTTCTGTCTGCCGATAGCCCTTGACTACCAACCTGGCCTTGTACTTGTCTATAGACCCATCTGCTTTGTATTTCCGTTTGAGTATCCATTTACAACCCAACGGTTTATTTCCCGGAGGAAGATCAACCAACTCCCAAGTATGGTTATGCAGAATGGAGCCTATTTCACTCTCAATAGCTTCTTTCCAGAGCGGTGCTTCTGGAGTTGACAACGCCTTAGCAATTGTCCTTGGTTCATCATTAACCATATAAGCTACAAAGTCAGGACCGAAGGATTTATCCTTCCTGGCCCTTTTACTTCCTTAGATCCATCTCTGGAGTCTCCAAGTTCTGAGAATCTGAGAATCTGGAACACTAGATTCCGGATATTCAACCACCTCGAGATTTGCTAGATCTGAACTATCTAGATCCGGGCAGTCAAGGACTCCCGGTTCTTGAGAGCTTTGTGCATAACTTCGTTTGCGAGAGGTTATGTCTTTTTCCTTTCTAGGAAATGTGTCTTCAAAGAATAGAGCATTCCTTGATTCCATGATTGTACCATGGTGGATATCTGGAATATCTGACTTATGCAATAAGAAGCGATAAGCACTACTGTTAGTTGCATATCCGATGAATATGCAATCTACAGTCTTAGGTCCAATCTTGACCTGCTTTGACTTGGGTACTTCAACCTTTGCCAAACAACCCCACACCTTAAAATATTTGTAGGTGGGTTTCTTTCCCTTCCATGATTCATATGGAGTTTTGTCGTTACCCTTATGTGGGACTCTGTTAAGAATTGTATTAGCGGTAAGGACGGCTTCTCCCCACATATTTTAGAGACCGGAATTGATAAGCAAGGCATTCATCATTTTCTTCAATGTGCGGTTCTTACGTTCCGCCACACGGTTTGATTGAGGTGAGTATGGATCCTTCGTTTGATGAATAATGCCTTCTTGGGCACAGTATTCCTCAAATGGCGCTACATATTCTCCCCCTCTATCTCTACGAATGGATTTAATCCGTAGGCTTAGTTGGTTCTCAACTTCTGCTTTGTAACGTCGGAATGCTTCAAAGGCTTCATACTTACTTTTCAACAAGTAAAGATAACAATACCTTGTACTATCATCAATGAATGTCACAAAGTACTTGTTCCCCCCTCTAGTTTGTGCGAACTTCAAATCACATATATCTGTGTGAATAAGTTCTAGAGGAGCGGTATTCCTTTCGACGGATCGAAAAGGAAACTTGGTGAGTTTTGCCTCTATGCACACCTCACACTTATGTTGAGGGTTTAGATAGAGGGCAACAACTCCATCTTTACCAGCCTTTGGATAGACTTGTAGTTAACGTGTCCTAATCTATGATGCCATAAATTAGAAGACTCAAGCAAATAAGAAGAAGGTTCAACTTTATTACTTGGACGCATTACATACATGGGATTCACTTTGAAGAGGCCTTCACAGACGAAGCCTCTCTCCACAAATGTGCCATTCTTAGTGAGTACAAACTTATTGGATTCAAACACTAGCCTAAAACCAACATTAACCAATAAAGGTCCAAAAATTATATTTCTTCTAATCTCTGGGATGTGCATCACTTCCTTCAGAGTGAGCTCCTTACCGGAAGTCATCTTCAGGACCACCTTTCCTACCCCCAGCACGTCAGAGGAAGCGTTGTTGCCCATGAACAGCTTCTTGTCGGTGACCGGTGTGTACGTGAAGAAGGCATCTTTGTTGGAATAGATGTGTCTAGTAGCACATGTGTCCATCCACCACTGCATCGGATTCTCAACCAAGTTGGCTTCTAGCACCACTGTAGAGAATTCCTCAATCATGTCATCCAGGAGCATGTCCTTGACGACGTTAGCATACGCCTTGCCTTTAGACTTGGCTTTCTATTGTTGCTCAGTCTTGAGCTTACGGCATTCCTTGATCCAATGACCAGGTTTCCCACAGTGGTGACAGTTACCTCTGAACATCTCCGCTGCGTGGGCCTTGCCGTCTTTCTGGAACTTCCGCTTCTTTCTTGAGTTCCCTTTGGCCTCAGCCAGATTCACCTTTGCCTCAACAGGTTGTCTACCCCTTGGCAAGGTCTTCTTATTATCTTCCTGGATTTGGAGTTTGATAATAAGCTCTTCAAGGGTCATCTCCTTTGTCTTGAGTTTTAAGTAACTCATAAACTCATTCCACGAATGAGGTAACTTTTCGATCAGCGATGCAACCAAAAACTGCTCGTTTGGTTTCATTCCTTCCAAATTCAGGTGATGTAAAATCATTTTGATTCCTGGACTTGGGACATCACTGTCTTACTATCCACTATTTGGAATTTTAGAAATTTCCCAACTATGAACTTCTTAGTACCCGCATCTTGTGCGTTCTACTTCTTTGCGATTTTCCCACGACTCTTTGGCGGTGTAGCGGTGCAATAGACCGTGTAGAGAGGGTCTGCCAAGCAGTTCAGTATGTAATTCTTACATATGAAATCACTATGATTCCACTCATCAAGAACCATCTTCATGCCGTTAACGACATGGATACCAAGGCCCCCTTCACCCGTTTCAGCAGGCGAAGAGTCCATTTCATCTCCAGCTTGTGGAGGATCTTTCGTTAGGAACTGGGCCATGCCCATAACAGTTAAGTACAATAGCATCTTTTGCTGCCATCTCTTAAATTCTGATCCCATTAATTTTTCAGGGCGATCATGGTGGTGTGAGGCAGAAGGTGGAGCACCGGCTGATCGGGAAGGCGTGAGCCGCCTTGAACGATAGCGGCGAGTGATGAAGGCAACATAGTTGCTGCCTTGGGCAGTAGCGAAAGTAGCGGGGAAGGCATCAACGTTGCCTCGAGAGGCAGCAGCATTAGCAGCATTATCGGTCATATTTCAAGCCATGTTGCAGCAGTTACAGTAAGCAAATATTTTCTTAAACTTGTTAGTTACAAAGGTGCAGAAAATGGAAATTATAAATAACTGCTAAGTAATAGAAAAACTGAAATTACAATTCAACAACAAACTGAAATTACAATTATGTTGAACAAGAAACTGGAACTATTTTTGTGTATGCTGAGTCGAGTGTGGCACTCTGTCTTTAAGACAATATTGCCCCGTATGTATCCTTTATACATCCTGGACAATTGTCTCCCAAGATAAAACAGCAATGGAATAATTGATCAAAGGAAACTCACGTGCTACCATGAAGAATTTTGAGTAATGAAATGATGCTTGGAAGTTGTAGGAAGAACTGAAATCTGTTTCTGTTTTTATATTTTCCTGTACCTCAACAATGGTGACAAGGGGGTCTTTATATAGTAGAAGGAGGGGCTGATGAACTGCCTCCATAAGTGCCATTACTGGCCAAGTAATAGCCATTATGGAGGTAGTAATACCACCAAAATAACTGGTGAAGATGTGCAACGGATTGACCATTTAGAAAGAGTAATTCATCCAAAATAAATGGTTGAATTGAGTGTTGTTGACGTTTCTGATCTCTCTGCCTAATTCTGACTTTCTGGAAACTTCAGGGATCAAACTGTACATCTTGAAACTTCAAGGATCAAACTGTACATCTGGCAAAGTTCTCTGGTCCAAAAAGATAATATCAGAAGAAGCACAGCCCACAGCCCGTGAACTCGGACCGGACGGGCGGGCGGCGGCGCGCGTGTGGGCTTTCCTCAAACCGAAGCACATCTAGGTCCTTCCTCCTTTAAACACATGGGATACCCCTTGGGGTCCCAAACCCCAAGCCAACTTTGAGTCTTATAAACAAAACAATTCTTTCTTCCTCCACCGATGAGGGAGAATTGATCCCATACCACACTTTTCCATGCTTCAAACACCTCACTTCGTGGACCAATATCTCTTTCATTTCTCAACGAAATTTGACGATTCTTGGCCCTACGGTTATCTACGTACTTAGTAGATCATGCACGTGAGAAGAACCGGATTCTCCAAGATGCGTAACACTAGTGTTTAAGCAGTTAAAGTTGGTCGGACGCAACTCCCGCTAAAGGCAAATTCCCAATACTTCCGACTCGTTTCATCTTACACTTCTTCCTTAGTTTACCAACGTGGAATACTTTGTCATTTGGCCAATAACCGTCCATCATTCTATGTCTCAAACGTATTACATATGTACCAATATCTCTTTCACTAATGAAATTTGCGATACTTGACACTACGTGTGCACGTGTGTGGAAATGAAGTTTTCGACGTGCGGGGCCCCAATTATTTGAGGCATAAATAATGGGATATACTTAATTCCACATTAATAAATTTTCAACACTATCTCGGTTATTTTTTCATTTACTGGGAGTATCTAATATCCATTCCTATCATCTTCCTAAAAGAAAAAAGTGACTATCCTGATGTTTACTTTTTGATCCAAATACATGTACTTAGTTTGTAATGTCACCGGTTACATCACCGGCCCACCACTTCTTATTGTTATCAAAAGTCATTTCCCGCCTTGCGTAAAATGGCGGGTTAAACTGAATCTTTGTTTTGCTTTTGTTTTTAAATATACAAATATATAAATCAGAGAAATATGGTGGTTTTCGTGCCCTGTGCTACACTAGTATATTCGTATGACAAATTCATAAATTATAGGGACCTAATGAAGTTCAAATATTTGCTAAGGCAAATTTCACAAACTCAACTTAGCTGAATCTAAATCCACATTTCATTTTTTCTTCTTGAAGTGGTGAAGCCTCGGGTAGTTCCAACATCCTTATCAATGGCATGAAAATTATAATTACTACTAAAAAAGAGCAGTCTTGTGCACAAAGCATCCCGTATTAGCAAGGTTCGGGAAAGGGTCACAACCTCAAGGGGTGTGACATAAATAACTTATCATGATGCAAAGCAACTCGAACCTTACAGAGATAACTTTATCGTTGTTTCAAGGCTCCTTATATAATTACTACTCCTATACTATTAATATAGCACTACTAATCTTTCTCAATAAAGTAACAAGGAATGAATAACACAAAGCAAAACATTAACTTAGAAATGGTAAATGTAACCTGGTTGGAGCAATTTGATCTCTTCTGGAATAGGACCTTGTAGGTGATATCAGTTGCTCTGTTCTCAAACCCTGGTCATTCGGGCACATCTCGTGATTTATTGGTAGTAGTGCTGAATGACCGAGACTACTATATCCAGGAATAGTCTGACGTAAGTCGGGAAGCTGGATATAAAAAAAAAATGGTAAATGTATAAAAATCGAAAATAACGAATTTCAATGTGATGCAATGCAAGTTCCTAAAGTCTTTGTCGTGAAGACTTGTCTATAATATTTTGAATACATTATTGGGGCGGTAATTATAGTATTATTATTATTTGTAATTTATTAGTATTTGTCTTTCCTAGGTCTGGTGTTTTTGAATTATTGTCATTATCTTTTGATTGTTGTGCGCTTAAAAGTTAAAACAATGAATAATGTAGATTCCAAGCCCAGTGGTTGTGAATGTCTGTTCCACATTAGAGCCTTTTGAAGGGTTTTCATTGGGTTCGTGTATGCAGCGGAATTTGAAAATTTTGTGTTTCAAACTCAACAAGCGATGAACTGTAGGATGATTATATAGTAATATAAAAAATGTCAACACATAACATGTATATAACCGTAATACTTTGATAGAATACTTATGGTTAGGAAACTCTAGAGTCTTTTAGTAATTTTCGAGGGTGCGCATGCAATTGATCCTCGACAACAAGTTCCAAGTACTCCGATGTATACCTCATTCGAACAGCTAAGAAATTCGGCAGAGGTTCAAAAGAGAGTTTTATTTTAGGTCTCTAAGACTTAGAATAATATATGAATAATGTGTTTAATAATGAATGAGGAGGTGCTATATATATATATATATACAAGTGAAATTAGGGCAAAGTTCAGATTTTGGGTTGGGTCAAAGCTTGGCCCAAAACGAATTGCAGCAGCCCAATTTGATTTGGCCTGTTGCCCAATTAGCACCGTGGCTCTGCCCATTGGGCGCCGCGACGCCTCGCCATTTTTACAAAATATTTTCAGCACATTTTAATTAAATTCAAAATTCAATCTTGACATAATTAAATAATTTTCATCAAATAGAAATTATCCCATAGTTATTATTAATTTAAATATCTCGATTCCAAATCAAATATTTAACACTTTCTCAATACACCCTTAGATCGAAGAAACAATTGACATAGTGTTACTGTACATGTCTTCACATATCGACACTAATCATATTAGGGTCTACACAGAACTCCTAGACGGCGCCGTAAGACGAACTCAATATGTGAAGTATATTTACACGAATCTAGTAAACTGAACCTCTATGCGGGAAGATAAAATCATTTCATTCTCGACGCACTCGATCAAGCTTGGGATTTGCCAAGTGTCTATCTAAATGGCTTGATCATTATATCTCATCTATATTGGTTGACAACAAGACCATATTCTAGATATGTCTATTGCGTTGGCCAACGACTTAGTCAACCCAATATCACTGAGAAGCTGAGTGTTCTCTCGAATATACACTCGAGGAATGAATCCTAATCTTGGCTCAACTACCATCTTTAATCCACATCGTAATGTACCCAATACAAGTCGTATCTCAACCTATAAGGCATTTGAGCTTAGGACATGATCAAAGTATATTACTCTGTAGACAAGGTGTGTATTGACCTCAAGTCTAAGGACTTCTATCTCCTACACGCTGATCATACTTTAGACATGTTTAACAAACAATATATCAGCAGGGTATACCAATACTTCCAAAGTATCTATGTGTCCATCACGAGTAGCCATTACTCGTAGCAGGTGAGACATACTACATCCTCTAAGGATGTGAAACAGACCACATGTCAACTTATCACATATCATCGATATCCCATTCTCGATGATCATTAGTCGAGACTATTTTAAGAGTTACGTTATAATATTAATATCTCACACTTAATAACAACGTAACCTGTAGGGATGCATATTATAGAATATACATATACTTTCACCTTTAAGGTTTCATCTCTATCGTCTCACTTCTCTAAGAATCTTTTTACAACCTTTTAATATAATCCTCGACATTACACTTTTTTTTAATTTCCTGATAAATTGAAAACGATTTAATTTTCATCATAAATCTCAAAGCAGAATTTGTTCATGTGTCTTTCCTATATACAGTAGTCAAATTAAAGGGGGCCTTGTACTTTGTTAAAGTTTTCAACTTTCTGAATTCTTGTCTTTTAGATTTTTGAAATGTATTATTCAAAGCGTATATACGTAGTTTAGAAGACTTACGAGTTTCTACTTTGTGAAAGCGAATCTGTAGTAACCACGACTCGTATCATCGATCATGGAGAATCCTTACGAAACGGATGAACAGTGCTGCTGAATG
This sequence comes from Anisodus acutangulus, assembly GCA_029783415.1. Lineage (NCBI taxonomy): Eukaryota > Viridiplantae > Streptophyta > Magnoliopsida > Solanales > Solanaceae > Anisodus > Anisodus acutangulus. Next base: position 24,926,928 of record CM056490.1, on the reverse strand, counting down.
GTAAAGCAGGGGGCCCAATTTTCACTAATAATATGTTTATTAATATTTTTTAGTTGAAAAATAATTACTCTCTCTATCCTAACGTATGTGATACTTTTCGTTTCTCGAGCATGAACTTTGACTAATATTTTAAGATGTATTTTTTTATCAAATTGATATGAGAAAAGTTGTAACTTATTAGTACTAAATTTTGATATTAAAAGATTGAGTTAATCTAATTCAATTTAACTTCAAAGTTTAGTTAAATTAACTGTCGAAAGGAGAAAAATAACAAATAAATTGAACGGAGGGAGTAGTACTTAAAAGAAAAAAAGTATAATTTTAACTAAAAGAGGGAAGAAAAGCTTAATATGTTACTAATGTTGATTGCGACGGTTTGAAAAATAGACTTCATAATAAAATATATAAAAAGTTTTTCTTAAAAGAAAAGTTAGGGTCTCTCATCATGATTTGACTCTAGGCCATCGAAGAGGTTAAACCGGCCCTGCGAATGAACTCTCTTTATCCACAACCTAAAATTTCCTCTAATTAATGCAAAAAATTAACTCTAGCCCTAATCGTTTTTAGGTTTTAGTATGTGTCTTTGAGCACCTAGACAGGGCTAGAATTAAAAGTTGGAATAACTAATGGTTCATTTAATTAGCTAGCTCCCCTTATAATGCCATGAGGCCATACTACCTTATAAATAGAAGTAATCGTTTCTTACCAAAAAAAAAAAAAAGAGCTAACACCCCTTATGAATGGGCCTAAAAGCTATTTTTGCCAACAAAATATTCTGAAACTAATATCTGTCGCAAGTTGTACCAGTGTAACAAGTTAGCAACAGGGGCAGAGGGACAGACATGTTTTATTTATTGGCTCTATAAATTCCCCACACACTGACAAAGCTCTGTAGATTCCTTACTTCCTTTCTTTAAACAACCTATACTTACAAGTCATCGATCTCCCTCTTTTTCTATCTCAACTCTATTGACACTTGAAAGTTTTAGAAATGGCTATCTGCTTTTTGTTACATATTTTCCTTCTCCTCTTAACACCCACCAATGCAAATTTAGAAGGTAAGTATATATGGCAATAATCGTTGGTTGTCTTGCTTTATGTTTTTTTTTTGGCAAAATTGAATGGTACTAACTAAATTTGGTTATGGCTTATCCAGGTGATGCTTTGTATGCATTTAGAAGAGCAGTGAATGACCAGGATAATGTGTTGCAGAGCTGGGATCCAACCCTGGTGGATCCTTGCACTTGGTTTCATGTCACTTGTGACTCACAAAATCGGGTCACCAGACTGTATGTTCCACTGATTTATGCTCTCTGTTTATTATGTGATGATGCTCATTCTAAGTCTGTAACAACATGTTTTTGGTGTATGCAGTGACCTCGGAAATGCCAAGCTGTCTGGTAATTTAGTTCCTGAGTTGGGGAAGCTTGAACGTCTTCAGTACTTGTGAGTACACTTCTCTTTTCTCTCAAGTTCATGTTTCAGATTGTCACTAAATTAGCCGTTATTATTTTAGAAAATCACTTTTTTTATTAAAGGAAATAGGAATCAAGAAGAAGTATGATTTTCTGAGATAATAACTTGAGTGACCATACGAGAAATCAACCCTTTTCTCTCCGCAAGGAAAAGCTTATTAAAAAGGTTCATAGGTGGTCGTTTAACGGCCCTTTGTTTGAAAAATAAGTTTCTAGAAGTCCTATGTTGCTTGAACTCTTCAAAAATGTCTATGAATGCCTGTCGATCCTCCAAAAGAAATATATTTTTGACAAATCCAACATAAGCGTGACAACATTTTTGGAGTTTGGATAGTTCGACCAATATATTCAAAAACTATAGTAACTCAGTTGGCGTGTGTGAATATATTGGTACACAATTTAGTGAAAGAATGAAATCATGACTAAAACCTAAACAGAACAAATGTAACTCATTCTCAAACTTACAGGGAACTATACATGAACAATTTAGTGGGTTCAATTCCAACAGAAATTGGAAGTCTTAAGAGCCTAGTAAGTCTTAAGAGCCTAGTAAGTCTTGATCTTTACCACAATAATCTCACTGGCACCATTCCTCCATCTATCTCCAAGCTTTCCAATCTCAGATTCCTGTAAGTAACTAATGTTTTCTCTCTCATATTATCTACTTTCACAAGATTCATAAGTTATGGCTTCACCTAACTTTACTGCTGGTTTATAGCCGACTCAATTGGAACAGACTGACAGGAAGAGTACCAAGGGAACTTACCAATCTTGCAAATCTCAAGATTATGTGAGTTTTATACAACAAGCTTCCTGTAAGATGATATTAATCTCCCTCGTGGAGTCTTTCATTAATATCAAGATATATAAAGAGTACAATATTCATCCCTTATACAATAGGAATCCTAAGCCTATACACAAGAGGAATCCTAGTCTTACCATAATTATATTTACACAATATATGGAAATATTCTAATTATGGGTAGGGAATATATTGTTTCCTATATTTACACGTTTACACACCCCCTCAGTCGGAGCGGGAGGAGGCCGGACGCTGAGACTGGATCTGAAGTCAAGAAATAACTGTCTGGGAAGTCCTTTGGTAAATATGTCTGCATACTGATAGGATGATGGAACATGTAACACTCTGACATGGCCTAACGCAACTTTCTCACGAACTAGGTGTAGGTCTATCTCAATGTGCTTGGTTCGCTGATGTTGAACCGGATTATGAGAAAGATAGATGGCAGAGATGTTATCACAATACACAATAGATGCCTGACGCAAAGGACACTGAAGTTCTAACAGTAAATTTCTGAGCCAACAAATCTCAGCTACTACATTTGCAACGCCTCTGTACTCAGCCTCGACACTGGAGCGAGATAGGGTAGCCTGTCGCTTGGCAGACCAAGAAATCAGATTATCCCCTAAGAAAACACAAAAGCCGGAGGTGGAGCGTCGCGTGTCCGGACACCCTGCCCAATCTGCATCCGTATATGAAAGCAACATGTCTGGTGCAGAGGGGTATAGGTGCAAACCATAATCAAGAGTGCCCTTAATGTATCGAATGATACGCTTAAGAGCAGTGAAATGAGACTCCCTGGGGGCATGCATGAATAAGCACACCTGCTGAACATCATAAGCTATGTCTGGCCTGGTAAATGTGAGATACTGAAGTGCACCTGCAAGGCTTCTATACAGAGTAGGATCAGAGACTAGAGCACCATCCATAGCACTGAGCTTAGATTTGGAATCAACTGGAGTAGGCACCTCTTTGCAGTTCGACATCTTAGCATGTACACAATCTCTTCTGCATACTTATGCTGACACAAGAACATATGAGTGGCAGACCTGGTCACTGATATCCCCAAAAAGTAACTTAGCTTCCCCAAATCAGTCATTGCAAATTCGGACTTGAGCAAAACAATAATCTCATTTTTTAATCCGTCGGAGGAGGCAGTAAGAACAATATCATCCACGTAAAGTAATAAGTAAGCAGTGCTACTACCTCGATGAAAAATGAAAAGCGATGTATCACTCTTGCTGCATAAAAACCCAATCTGCAAGATATACCTGGAAAATCGATCATACCACGCACGGGGGGCCTGCTTCAGGCCATATAGTGACTTACAGAGATGGCACACATAGTGAGGAACTGCTGGATGGGTGAACCCTGGTGGCTGATGCATGTAGACTGTGTCTCGCAGATCCCCATGTAAGAATGCATTCTTCACGTCAAGCTGATGGATCGGCCAGTGTTTGCCCATGGCTATGCTCAAAACTGTGCGGATGGTAGCCGGTTTGACAACCGGGCTGAAGGTCTCACCACAATCAATGCCCTCCTGCTGATTTGTGCCATTAGCCACAAGACGGGCCTTATACCTCTCAAGATCCCCATTGTCTCTGAACTTGTGACGAAATAGCCACATACAACGAATGACATTCACCCCCTCAGGTCTAGGTACTAGATCCCACGTGTGCTGTTTAGTTAAAGCATTGAATTCCTCATACATAGCCGCATTCCAATTAGGGTCTTGTTTGGCCAATTTTGGGTTCTTTGGAAGTGGAGAGATGGTTTGGGCAGACAAGTTGAAATAGACTTTGGGTTTGAAGATTCCATGCTTTGAATGAGTTTTCATTGGATGAATAGGGACAGTGGGTGGCGGAGTGGTGTCTGAGACGGGGGGTAAAGTTGGATAAGGAGAAGGTGGGGGAGAAGCCGTCGGAGGCGCCGCGGCTCCTGGATCGAGAGTCGCGACGCTAGAAGGTTGACAGGCTTCTTTGAAGTTTGGGCGCTTGGCTTCTCAGCATAGAAGCCGGCCTGTCGTGATGTTTCAAAGATTGCTCTCTGGAAATCAGACGCCGCGGCCCCTCCCCTCGAGGCCGAGGCTCTGACGACGGAACAGAGGATGTGAGTTGTTCGATTATGAGGGGAGAGATGGCAGACTCGTCAAGAAATGAGTAGTCCTGTTTTTGGAATTTTGGAAGATTCGAAAACGGGAATGTGGTCTCGTCGAATGTGACGTGACGAGATATGTGGATCTGACGAGTCGACAAGTCATAGCATAGATAGCCCCTATAGTTCAAGTGAATCCTAGAAAGACACATGGAGTGGACCTAGGAGCGAGCTTGTGATGGGCGATGGAGCTAAGGTTGGGATAGCACAGATAACCAAAAATCCGTAGATGATCATAAGAGGGGATTCTATGGTAGAGGATTTCGGTAGGGGTCATATTGTGAAGAGTGCTAGTAGGGAGAATATTTAGAGTGTATTCTGACATTTTAGCAGCATAGACCCAGAAGGGTGGAGGGAGGGAGGCATGAATCAATAGGGTGCGAATCATATTGTTAATGGTGCGGATGATTCTTTCAGCTTTATCGTTTTGTGGTGAGGTGTGATGGCAGGAGAAGCGAAAGAACATGCTATTATTGGTACAAAACCGGTGAAACATAGAGTTATTGAATTCACGACCATTATCGCACTGAAATGATTTTATGCCTTTTCCAAATTGTGTTTGAATGAACTTGCGAAACTCAAGAAATTTGACAAACACTTCCGATTTAAATTTAAGAGGGTATAACCAAACGTAGTGTGAAAAATCATCAAGCAACACAAGATAGTATTTATGACCGAGAGAACTAGAGATATGAGATGTCCATAAATCGACATGTATGATATCAAAAGGAGCAAATGTAACACTAGTAGATGATTTAAACAGAAGATGAATATGTTTGCCTAAAGAGCAAGAAACACAATTTTGGGCAAGTTTCCCATTACAAGCAATGCAATTGTTGCCTCTAAGAAAATTTAAAACTGGGGCTCCTGGATGACCAAGCCTATTATGCTAAGTTGAAGAAGAAACATCCGCTAGAGTGACGGGAGAGCAAGATCTGGCAACAGAGGTGGAAGTGAATGGATAGAGATCCCACGTGCTATTGCATCTCGTAAGAGGTGTCCCCGTATGAAGATCCTTCACAGTAAAACCAAATGGATCAAAATCCACGGAGACAGAATTATTACGAGTAAATTGGCGGACAGATATGATGTTCTTAATCATGTGTGGGGCATATAGGGTATTTTTAAGGGAGAAGGGTGGATGAAGAGGTTGTGTGTATGAGGTACCATAACCCTTAACTGGAATGCGTTGTCCACTACCAACTGTAACATATTGAGGATGCTTTAACCGAAACAGTTTAGGAATAGTACCTGCAGACTGGGTGACGTGAGATGTGGTGCCTGAGTCCATGTACCAAGTATTGTCAGGTTGTTTCATAGAGAGGGTGCTGAACGCCTGACCCAACTCAGTGGGTGTCATGCCGGAGGGTCATGGACTGACCTTGCATGAAGTGGGCTCTTTGTGGGGCTGGAGCGAGGCCTAACAAACCGGGAAAGAATACGGATTGTATGGTCAGCTGCATCGAATGGACTTGGCGCCGCGGCTCTATCTTTGCCTTGGCGGCCAGAGACGAACTGCTGAGGAGCCGCGGCCCAGTTGTTCTGCGATCTCTGTTGTTGTTGCTGCTGTTGGTTCTGTTGACCGCGACCCTTGCCACTACCACGACCTCCTCTACCGCCGCGACCTTTTCCACCCTTGCCGCCGCGGCCTTACCGCTGTTGGGAGTTGTCTGGTGGCGTCTGATCTTGGGGTTGCGTGTCGACAGCTAACACCTGCTAGGCGTGCTCATCCTGCTTAGCACGGCGGGTTTCTTCGAGCAACAATTGTGAGCGACCTTTGTTAAAACTCGATAGCGGATCTGCCTGTTGAATAATAGTGGCCAAAGTATCATATTCGCCCTTAGTAAGGCCAGAAATCATTTGTAGTACCATTTTATCGTCAGTGACAGGCGTGCCGATGTTGGAGAGTTGATCCGCTAGAAGTTTAAGTTGCTTGCAGTACACAGAGACATTGGAGAAGTTTTCAAGACGTGTTTTGTTGAACTATTCTTCCAAATACACGGCACGAGTGTGCTTGTTGTCCTGAAAAATTTCCTCCAAACGATTCCATAAGTCAAGGGCTGTGGAGTCAGATTTCATGATAGTAAGGAGCAAATCCTGAGAGATACTACTATATATCCATTGTTTGACGCCGGCGTCGAGACGATGCCAGATATAATCATCAACCTCCGTAGGGCGCGGAATAGTGTCATCAATATGGTCAAGCACGTTATAGAGACATGCATGATTGCGAAAAAGTTCAACCCAGGGAGAATACTGGTTGTTTTCTTGATCAAGAATAATGGGAATATGGTTCTTGATGTTGGAAACAGTAAGGGCGGGATGAAACGGGGGTAATGACTTTGTGGTGGGATTTGTGGAGGTAGAGGCGTCAGAAAGTGTGAAAGAATCAGGGATAGCCATTTAGAGAAGAGAAGAAAGGAAGAACAAAACCCGAAAAACAAGAAGAAAATTCGGGAGGGCCGCGGCGAAGGAGAGGCAGCCGGCGGCTGTGGAAGAGAAAGGTTTTTAGGGTTTTGTTTATTTGGCTCTTGATACCATGTAAGATGATATTAATCTCCCTCGGGGAGTCTTTCATTAATATCAAGGTATATATAGAGTACAATATTCATCCCTTATACAATAGGAATCCTAAGCCTATACAAAAGAGGAATCCTAGTCTTACCATAATTATATTTACACAATATATGGAAATATTCTAATTATGGGTAGAGAATATATTGTTTCCTATATTTACACGTTTACACTTCCACTTCTAAATAATTCCTGTTAGATACTCTATCCGATCCATTGTACTTGTCATATTTTTCATTAAACGCTCTTTGAGAAAATATTAACTAAAAGAATAATTTTAATCTAATTTGACTAAATTATTCTTATTTATTCTTTGATCTCAATTTGATACTACTATCTTTTTCACCATAATAATCTCTCTCTTTTATTGAGTAAGATTAAAGGTGAAAACTAATACTAGTAATTAATTATATTTTAATTTTTTAAAATAACAATTATTTTGGACCAATAATTTTTTAGTAAGCACTACAAGTAAAATGGATATGAGGGAGTAGATATAAGCCAAATTCAACATCAATCTTACAATGCAAATACCATATGCAACATGCAAGTACCATCCAAATACAAGTTAATGAAATAAACTGGACAACATGTCATTTCTTGTATAAGATGAGCCAATGATCCGTGCATATCACTATTGCGGTCACCAATATGCGGTCCTACAGTAGACGGTGGCCTTGAGGAGTAACCTTCAACAAACAATGACACAAATGACGGAGGAGGCTTCAATCCATTTGAACTTGCATCTATCCCTACATAGGAAATAATGACACAAATATGACAGGTTAACGACAGATCAAGCAATTGTAATGACAACAAAATCTCATTTGAATAAAGGGTGAAAAGGAAGCATTAAAGGTTTAATTAGGACAGTTAAATATCAACATACTAATACCAAAAGTTGCATACCTTAGTCAGCATATGCAGTCTTCATGAACTCATTCTTGATTTTTTAAAATGTACTTCTGACAACGTTTGAATGACAAAATTCATATGGCCTGCACGGTAACTGAATCGACATCCAAAACTTTATCAGTGGGAATAAATGGCCAAGCAACTCCACATTGTTTAAACTACTGGAGTCGGCCAAGGCCAAAAGGCAAATGTCTTGAAGAAAATAAAAATAAGTACACTCAAGTTGGCCGTTGAATGCCTTTGACAGATGAATGCTGAAAGCATTGCTAGATGAACTGAAAGAAATAATTCTCTTGATTATTTTCATTACTTGAAAGGCTATATATACAAGTTACAAAATAGGAGAATCCTATTCCTATTCTATTCTAAAAACCTTATTCTATACATTTATGATAATACACTAATTATGGTGATACACTACTAATTATATTACAATATTACCTAAACTAGGATACTAAATATTTACCATAAATTACTTTACATAAACAGCCAAAACCGAGAGCTATTATTGAGACCAAATCCGAGATTTAATATACACAGTATACATATGTATATGTGTATATTGTGTATATTTAACACACCCCCGCAGTCATAGCGGGCGGTCTTCGAACGCTGAGACTGTCCCTAAAATCTTCAAAAATGACCGAGGGAAGACCCTTTGTAAAGATGTCTACAATCTGATATCTTGATGGGACATGGCATACGCGAACGTGACCCCGAGCAACCTTTTCACGGACAAAGTGAATGTCCATTTCGATATGTTTAGTGCGTTGGTGCTAAACCAGATTACCTGAAAGGTAGATGACACTAATATTATCGTAATAAACCAATGTTGCCTTTTGAATCGGACAATGAAGCTCTAAAAGTAAATTACGTAACCAACATGATTCTGAGACCACATTGGCTACCCTCGATATTCAGCCTCGGCACTTGAGCGGGATAGAGTCGCCTGACGCTTCGCAGACCAGGATACCAAGTTGCTGCCAAGGAACATACAGTAGCCAGACGTAGACCGTCTGGTGTCTGGACAGCCACCCCAATCCGCATCAGTGTATGAGATAAGTGTGGATGTCGATGAAGGATACAAATGCAAACCATAGTCCAGTGTACCCTAAATATACCGGATGATGCGTTTGATTGCATTTATGTGCTCAACTCTGGGATCATGCATGAATAAACACACCTGCTGAACAACATACGTAATATCCGATCTGGTAAATGTAAGATACTGAAGAGCCCCTGCAAGACTGCGATAGCGGGTCGGATCTTCGTAAGGGATGCCAGCAGTGGCACCGAGTTTGGGCTTAGTATCAATTGGAGTGGAAGTGGACTTACAGGATGACATCCCGACCCTCTCGATGATCTCAGCCGCATACTTTCTTTGAGACAAAAACAAACCATCTGAATGACGCTTGACGGTAATCCCCAAAAAGTAACTTAAGGGCCCTAAGTCCTTCATAGCAAACTCAGAGTTGAGCATGAACATGATAGACTGACGTAATGCATCGGAAGAGGCAGTCAAAATGATATCATCCACATATAACAGAATGTAGGCCAAGGATGAACCACGATGGTAGATGAATAAGGAATTATCTGACCTACTGTGAGTGAACCCAATAGTCGAAACATAGTCAGCAAACCTTGTATACCAGGCCCGTGGAGACTGCTTAAGCCCATATAAGGACTTCTTCAACAAACATACATGATGAGGACGATTAGGATCTCTGAACCCCAACGGCTGATGCATATATACTATTTCCTTGAGATCACCATGTAGAAAAGCATTCTTGACATCCAACTGATGAATAAGCCATGTCTTTGAAAGAGCCAAGCTAAGCACAGTCCGAATAGTAGCCGACTTGACCACCGGGCTAAACGTCTCCCCACAATCTATCCTAACCTGCTGAGTCTTACCATCACCCACTAGCCGCGCCTTATGTCGAGCAAATAACCCATCTGAATTCTCTTTATGAGCACAAATCCACATAGACATGATAACATTAATACCATATGGACGGGGCACCAACTCCCACGTCTTATTATCAATAAGAGCATTATATTCATCAGTCATAACAATTTTCCAATTAGGGTCATTTAAGGCGGACACATGATTACGGGACAAGGGGGATTTAGAGACATCAGAATGTAAATTAAAATGTCTTTTAGGTGTAAAAATACCCCACTGACTACGAGTGACCGGTCTATGACTCGAGGAAGAATTGAGTGAATTTTGGGAATTTGCTGGGCTCGGGACGGACTGATGACAGTGGTGGCCTCTTGGCCCAAATCGGTATCTGGAGCACCCATGGACCAGTTCGAGGTGGCTGGATCGCCCAATTGCTGGGGATCGATCCAAAGAATCGAACGTGGGGACGATACGATGGGGCCGGCGGCGATGGGCATGGAGAGTTTTGGGTGCGGGAGATGTCCGAAAAATGCCGAATAGTATACGGGGATATTTGGTCATTCAAAAAATTATACGACCTAGGCTCGGAAGTATAAACTTTCGTAAAAGGAAATTGGGTTTCATCAAAAATGACATGACGATTAATTATAATTTTCTTGGAGGATAAATCAAAGCATTTATAACCACGATGATTAGACGGATAACCCAAAAACACACACGGAGTAGACCGAGCCTGAAGTTTGTTAATTGTGGTGGATGGGAATAACGGATAACACAAGCACCCAAAAACTCGAAAATGAGAATACGAAGGGTACTTATTATATAGGATTTGGAGGGGGGAAGAATATGTCAGACCTTTGGACGAAATTATGTTAAGGAGATATGTTGCCATTTGCAGAGCATGGTGCCAAAAATATGGGGGTACGGAAGCATGAAGTAAGAGAGTGCGGACAATGTTATTTATGGAACGAATTTTGCGTTTGGCTTTCCCTTTTTGAGAAAATGTATGAGGGCACGAAAAATGAAAATTGATCCCATTATTATCAGAGAACTCCCGAAATACCCTATTGTCATACTCTTTCCCATTATCACACTGAATATATTTTATTTCTCTTTCTAATTGTGTTCTAATGAATGCTCTAAATTTTATGAAGACAGAAAACACTTGAGATTTATTGGCAATTGGAAACGTCCACAAAAATTTAGAATAATCATCCAAAAAAAGAACATAATATCGATGACCTAACGAACATAGAACAGGAGACGTCCATAGGTCGCTATGAATAATATCAAATGGCTTTGAAGTATGAGAATTTGAGTCCACAAATGACAACTTAACAATTTTTCCTAACGAACAAAATTGACAAATTTGAGTACCACTTATACCTTTACAAGAAATAAAGCTATTTTTATCTAAAACAAATAAAATAGAAGATTCCGGATGACCAAGGCGAGCATGCCACAAGGAAGGAGAAATGGCTGCAAAAGCTGACGGCAAGGCTTGACTCGATGGACTGAAACCGGGCATGATAGGATAAAGATCTCCCCTACTATCACACCTCATGAGATGGCTTCCCATTTTGAAATCCTTCACAGAGAAACCAAAAGGATCAAATTCAACAGAAACAGAATTGTCAGTGGTGAACTTTCGGACATACACTAAGTTTTTAATCAATTTGGGTGCATGTAAAGTATTTTTCAAGATAAGGGGTGGATTGGGGGGGGGAGAGAACGTTTTCTGACCATAATCCTGAATTGGAATAGAGTTGCCATTACCAACAATTATACCCTGAGGGTTGCTCAAATAGGAATAAGATGAGAGAGTACTTGAATCGGAAGTCATGTGAGTAGTGGCACCGGTGTCCATATACCAATTTGGGTCCGGTTGAGTCAAACCCAATGTATGCATCGCGGTCTCGATATCTGTCTGAGTGGGGCCTGCTGCGTGGTGAGCTCGCGGAGGTCGGGGCCCAAGTATTTCAGTACTGGGCTGCATTGTACCGTAGCTCTTGGCATTGCGTTCTGGGCCGATGGCGATGGGCCGCCATCGCGATTATTGGGCCTGAAGGTCGCCACCACCGTCAGCTGAATCGCTGAACGTAGGGGCCGCCGCCCACTGCCCATAGGGCTGGCAATTTCACCCTAACCCGATGGATATCCATCCACCCGACCCGATTATACGGACGAAAATCCGACAAAACATGGATTTTAATCGGGTGACGGATCGGGTCGGATTCGGGTGGACATACATCCAACCCATCACCCGAACCCACCCACCCGTTATACTTTAATAGTCTAGCAGACAGCAGTCCAGTGATCCAGTCCACCCCACGGCCCACCCTCTCTTAAATTAAATTATTGTAAAGCCCAAAATATCAAAGCCCAATTTAAATCCATCTTCATTCTTCACTATACCAGAAAAGAGAAAACCCTATCTTCATTCTTCAGTCTTCACTATACACACACAATAACACAAAGTCACAACTCCCAAGTCCTAAAGACGACCTAAACCAGAAAACCCTCATCTCTTCACCTCAGTCAGCCGCCGTTGAACTGAAAGAACACAACCCTCTCATCAGCCGTTATTCAGCCAGTCTTCAGAGTTCTTCAGCCAGAAATGGCAAGTCCTCCTGAACATTTAATGCGGCAAATCGCCACCACACAAGGTAAAATCCTCGCTCGTCTTCACAGTTCACTCTTCACCCAATATTGTTGAGGTAATAGTACTAAAATTCAAGATTTTAAGTTATTTTTTTGTGCATGTTGGAGGTGTTTTTGTGCATGTTGGTTGTTGGAGGTGTTTTTGTGCATTTTGGAGGTGTTTTACTTTTTGTGCATTTTGGAGGTGTTTTTGTGCATTTTCAGCACATTCATACGGCTGTTATTTCTCTGTAGTTAAGGCTACGGCGCACGCTACGATCAAGTATTTCTCTGTAGTTAAGGCTACGATAAATCTTTTATTCCTTTTGACAATTGGTTTATGTTATTTCTCTGTAGAAATTACCAACATTCAGGTTGTGTTGTTCTGTATTTGTTCTGTATTTGTCTGTAGAAATTACCAACATTCAGGTTGTGTTGTTCTGTATTTGTTCTGTAGAAATTACCAACATTCAGGCTGTGTTGTTCTGTATTTCTGTATTTTTCTGTAGAAATTACCAACATTCAGGTTGTGTTGTTCTGTATTTGTTCTGTATTTGTCTGTAAAAATTACCAACATTCAGGTTGTGTTGTCTGTAGAAGAGGTTTTCTAATTATTTTTTGCAATGTTAATGTATGACAGTGATGGACACGGGAGATAGTAGTCTTTGGCTCCAAGTCCGCTCTCATTATCCCCTTCTCCGTTGTCTCTTGAAATCTCAGTCCCAATGCCTTCTCGTCTAACTACTCAACCTCAACAAGGAGAGGGAGAAGAAGAAATGGGACCGTCACCTCTACGTCAGCCAAGGAGACTTAAATCAGAAGTGTGGAATCACTTCGAGAAGATCGTAATCAATGGTGAACAAAAGGCTAGATGTTTGCACTGTAAGTTATTATTTTCGGGCAATAGTAAGAATGAGACTTCTCATTTGAAAGACCATCTTGATCATAGATGCACTAAAAAACACATTAAGGGTGATATACATCAAAAATTATTGTCGGTTAATCGTAGACAAGATTCAAGCTTAAGTCTAGAAAACTATGTCTTTAGTCAAGAAGAAACAAGAAAAGAGTTGGCTCACATGGTTGTTCTCCGTGAGTACCCATTGTCAATTGTAGAGCATATTGGGTTTAAGAGATTTGTTAATTGCTTGAATCCTAACTTCAAGATAATAAGTCGCAACACTTTAAAAAGTGATATTATGAAGATGTTTGTGATTGAGAAAGCAAATCTCAAGAAGTTGTTTGATGGTCATGTGGGAAGAGTAGCTATTACAACCGATATGTGGACTGCTTCACACCAAAAGAAAGGTTATATGGCCGTCACATCACATTTCATTGATGATCAATGGATTTTGCGGAACAAAACTTTGAGGTACTTAAAATTTGAAGCTTCTTGTTATTTATTATTTACTGATTAGTGGTTGTATATATGATTGTTTAATTTTATGCATATTGTTTTCCACCAAATTGATATATTATTTTCAAAATAGGTTTGTTTACGTTCCTTGTCCACACACTGCCAATATGCTTGCTCAAGTTCTGGTGGATACGTTGAATGTATACAATATAAATTTGAGAAAATATCTTCTGTGGTTCTTGATAATTGTTCCACAAATGATGCCATGGTTGATCTATTACAAGAAAAGTTTGATTCGGATAGTCTTTTGTGTTCTGGTCAATTTTTGCATGTGCGTTGTAGTGCACATATATTAAATTTGATTGTCCAGGATGGTTTGGAGGTGATTGGATCTGGAATAGAAAGGATACGTAATTGTGTTGTTTTTTGGGGTTCAACACAAAAAAGACTTCAAAAGCTTGAGGATAATGCGAGATGTTCGAAAGTTGATTGTTCTAGAAGGTTGTCTCTTGATTGTAAAACAAGGTGGAACTCGACTTTTTTAATGCTTGAAAGTGCTCTACCATATAAGAATGTTTTTGCTAACTTGAAAACTCAAAATCCGAAGTTTAAATTTGTGGTTCCTACTCAACGTGATTGGGAGTTGGCTGAAATTATATGTGATAAATTGAAAAGATTTCACATAGTGACTCATTTGTTCTCTGGCAGAAAATATCCCACTGCCAACTTGTTCTTTCGTCAAGTATGTGAGATTAAATTAGCTTTGCGCTTGTGGAGAAATAGTAATGAGTAGGTTGTTAAGGATATGGCTCAAAAAATGGTTGAAAAATTTGACAAGTATTGGTCTAATATCAATGGAATATTGTCGGTTGCTGCAATTTTAGACCCTAGAAATAATTTGGAATGTGTGGAGTTTTATTTTAATGAAATATTTGGTGATGAAGCTTATGTTGAGGTATCTAGGATAAAGAGTTTGTTGTATGATTTGTTGCATGAGTACCATGAGAAATCCGAAATAGAGGATGTTGTGTCTCCTACTTGTAGACACAATGTACTTGGGAAGCGACCTAGTGATTGCAATGCTTCTGATAAATGGACTTTGATGAAAAAGGCTAAGAAAAGAAAAGACAATGTGCGGTGTGAGTTAGACCACTACCTTGAAGAGGATGCATTACCAGAGAGTAGTGAGTTTGATGTCCTTAATTTTTGGAAGACTGACTTGAAGTATCCAACTTTGAGAAAAATTGCTAAAGATATATTAGCAATACCTGCATCAACAGTAGCTTCTGAGAGTGCTTTTAGTATGGGTGGTAGGGTGGTTAGTCCCCATCGTTCGAGTCTTCATGCCGATACAGTGGAAGCACTTATGTGCATGCAAAATTGGATCCTTGGAGAGTATTCAGGTAATATATATTTTTGATTTACACTCACTTGAACCATTTTTTAAAAAAATTAATATGATGATAATTTATGAGTTCGGGTGGATTTTTTTTAGAGTCTTCTTTTGATAATGCACACACATGTGTAACTATTTTGGATGATGCCGATGTGGGAGGTGATGGAAGCTCTACAACTACAAGTGAATTCATTGATGTTAACTCGGTAAACTAATCACATTTATTTCCTACGATAATGTTTGTTTTAATAATGTTTTATTTTTTATATGCTTTTATTTCATTAACGACAGGATGGAGAGGACATGTATATGTGATTTAGAAAATGAATGGATCTTCAATGATGTGATATGAAGACGGAACATAAGCTGGTTTTATTTAAGAGTTTCAAATTTGGTTTTATTTCGTAGTTTCAAATTTGGTTTTAAATTTGGTTTTATCAGAGTTTCAGTTGCTATTTCTCAGAAAATAATGTCTGCTATCAGAAGTGAAATGTAATTTAAGCTGGTTTTATCAATAGTGTTTCACTGTTTCAGAGTTTCTGCTATTTCTCAATAAGTGTATAATTGGACTGCTATAAGCTGGTTTTATCAGAGTTCCAGCTGCTATTTCTCAGAAATAATGTCTGCTATTAGAAGTGAAATGTAATTTAAGCTGGTTTTATCAATAGTGTTTCACTATTTCAGAATTTCTGCTATTTATCAATAGAGTTTCAGGCTTTCAGCTGCTATTTCTCACTGTTTCAGAGTTTCTGCTATCAATAGTTTTATCAATAATGTCTGCTATGATTAAGAGATTTTTAGAGGGATTGCCCTTCAGTTTCTTACAGTCTGCTTATTGTGTTGGGTTGCAGAATTTTACAACCGCGAAGCATCCGATCCACCCGATTCACCCGTGGATGATGGGTGAATTGGATGTGGATTAAAAAAAATAGGGTGATGGATGGGTCGGGTGGTGGATGGATCGTTGGCGGGTGGAGGCGGATTGAACTCCACCCGATCCACCTCCGATCCATTGCCAGCCCTAACTGCCCATTGCCCCAGCCCCACTGCCGGGACCAGTAGGGTGGTGGGCCACTGTTCACTGGACGGGGTCCACTGCCTGCTTGCTGACCACCGGAACCTCTACGTTTGCTACCGCGGTTTTTGTTATTATTCTTACGATTATTTTTGCCGCCACCATGAGTACGGTTTTGCCCCGAATTATCAACAAAACCTGAAGAACTTGGGGATGACGCCATCAAGACGATGGGGCTTGCTCCAGTAGCCGCCTTTTTAGCCAAACCGACTTCTTCCAAAGTAAGCATGGAGCGGGCTTGATAGAAGGCGGGAAGATGGTTGCTTTGACGAAGGAGAGTTCCAAAGCCATTATAGGCCTCCGAAAGGCCGGCAACCAATTGTAGAACCAGACGATTATTTGTTACAGGTGTGCCAACATTACGGAGTTGGTCCGCCAACTCCTTGAGTTTCTTGCAATATGCTGATACGTTTGGAAAGTCGTCCATGCGAACTAGAGAGAATTCTTGTTCGAGTGTGACGACACGTGAATGTTGGTTATCTTGGAATATGTCACGCAATCTATTCCAGGTAGCCATTGCCGTGGTATCCGGCTCAATAATCGTCTGTAAAAAGTCAACCGAAATAGTGGAATAGATCCACTGGAGAACGGTAGCATCAAGCGTAATCCATAACTGCGGATCCTCCGCGGGAAGAGGTGTAGCGGGGGGAATTATGTGATGGATAACTTGATGGGAGATAGCGTGAATTTTAAACAATTCTGCCCACGTCGCATATTAGACGTTTTCCATTTCAAGTACAATAGGGATACTGTTCTTGACGTTAGAAACCATGAGGGCAGGATGATAATTGTTCTTAGACATATTGAAAGAACAAAGGAGGGGAAATTTAAGAGAGATTTTGGAGAGCGGAAGACGAAATTTGGGAGAGAAACCCGAGGGGGGGGGGGTTTCGGCCGAGAGGTTACAAAAGTTGGGAGAGAAAACTTTTGTTTAGACCTAATCTCTTGATACCATGAAAGAAATAATCCCCTTGATTATTTTCATTACTTGAAAGGTTATATATACAAGTTACAAAATAGGAGAATCCTATTCCTATTCTATTCTAAAAACCTTATTCTATACATTTATGGTAATACACTACTAATTATATTACAATATTACCTAAACTAAGATACTAAATATTTACCATAAATTACTTTACATAAACAACCAAAACCGAGAGCTATTATTGGGACCAAATCCGCGATTTAATATACACAATATACCCATGTATATTGTGTATATTTAACATGAACTCCAAAGAATCCGAGCAACTGCAGGTTATTTCTTCATTAAGTTTATTCCGTGATCAAAGATAAGGTTTGGTTGGAATGAAATTTTAAAATAGAGAAGCAGGATAAAAAGTCGGCAATCCTTACATTCCTATAAACTCCTCGTTTCTTTGCCCATAGTTTAACACAATGCAGAACTGCCTAGAATCTGTAGGATATCACCACAAAACCATGTAATGTAAGTCATGCAATTCTGACTATGAGCACCACTTAAAAACTTTTAACACATTGACACAATCCAAGAATATCCCAAAACAGGAACATGCTATTGTTGTATTGTAGTCAGAATTAGTGGGTAAGTAGCTAAGGTCAAAATGTTCCAACTACTATAGTATCTTCAAATAAGTTCTCCTCCATACCTCATACCCCAAAAAGTTGACAGTGACTGATTTCTAACTAAAGTTTCTAAGCAACCTCTTTCTTGACTGACCATAATCGAACCTATGAAGTACTTTGGTAAGAGTTCAGAATTCACAATTGTACATCACTACAATCTCAAGCTTTCATATTTTAAAGTTCAAGTGAAGCATAAATTTGTCATCGTACTACTGCATTCTCCAACGAAACAAAAGAAAGGAAATTGTCAAGTACTGGATAAAGACTTACTCTTACACCATGTCAATAATGTGTCAAGAAAATAAAATGAACAAACAATGTAACCGAGTTAATCCTCTTGCCAGGAGAAAAATGAGCTCTCTTGAGTTGAGAAGTCAAATGCAGAATTTACATAATGGGAAACACAACTACGCATTTCTAGGAGTTGTTTAACCTTTTACAAATTTTAATGTCATTAAAAAGTATAAAGAACTTCTCATATTCTTCATTTCTATTTTATACAACATTGGCTTGAGATGAGTTTAAGGAGTAACATGATCAGTGAGAATTTATAGCCAATCCTAACTTGTTTGGGATCGAGGCGTGGTTGTTGTAAAAACAACCGGAAGAACTCTGATGAATTATGAGTAACACGTAAAGCTTATTTTGTTTTACTTCCATTTCTTATTCTCTGTCTCATTTATTTTACAAATTAACTTCCTATCTTGTTTAATTCTTTAGATAGTTATTTTCTTGCAATATGATTCACAAATTCCAGAAACCTATAAAAGCGATACTTTCTTAATGAACTAAATAAAATGCACACTAATTTCTCAAGGACGAACCTGTTTGAGCTTGTCAATAGCATTTCTCCTTTCTAATTCCTCCTCTGGAGATGGCACTAAACCCTCATCGCCCATCATCTGCTTATAAACAAAGCCAACATTAATCAGAAAGCAGAACACATCAGTATTGCGCGGAGGGAAATCATAACAAAAATACAAACAGCCACAACGTTGGCACTTTGAGCCTCCCCAGACTTAAAATAAACTTTGATCAACATTTTAAATGTACTCTTTCAACATTTCGATATGAGGAGAATTGCAAATTTCCTTATTTTTCGTCGTCTAATTTCAGTTTATATGAATTTTTCATCGTCTAATTTCAAAGACAGCGGTTACGGCGGCGAAAACGGCGGCTTTTGAAGACATGTATGTGGAATTAGAGGAGAAAGGCGGGGATAAAAAGTTGTACATACTAGCCAAGACAAGAGAGAAGAGGGCTCATGACGTAGACCACGTGAGGTGCATCAAGGATGAGGACGACAAAGTACTGGTGGAGGAAGCGCATATTAGGTGGAGGTGACAGTCTTACTTCCATAAACTCTTGAACGAAAAAGGAAACGGGGACATTGTGTTGGGAGATCTGGAGCATTCTGGTAGGTACCAGAATTTTGTGTATTGTAAAAGCATTAAGGTTGAGGAGGTTAAGGGTGTTATTCGCAGGATGCGTAGGGGACGAGCGATCGGGTCTGATGAGATCCCAGTTGAATTTTAGAAGAGCGCAGGCAGGGAAGGTTTGGAGTGGCTGACTGAGTTGTTTAACGTCGTTTTTAAGACGACAAGAATGCTCGAAGAATGGAGGTGGAGTACAATGATTCCCTTGTACAAAAACAAAGGTAATATCCAGGATTGCAACAACTATAGGGGTATTAAGCTGCTAAGCCACACTATGAAAGCTTGGAAAAGGATTATGGAGATGAAAGTGATGAGAGACGTGTCGATTTCTGAGACCCAGTTTGGATTCATACGGGGACGTTCGATTACTGAAGTCATTCATCTTATTAGGAGGTTGGTGGAGCAGTATAGGGAGAGGAAAAAAGATTTACATATGGTTTTCATCGACCTCGAGAAGGCATACGACCAAATCCCTAGAGAGGTTCTATGGAGATGTTTGGAGGTTAGAGGTGTACTTGTGGCATACACTAGGGCGATAAGGATATGTATGATGGAGCCAAAACTAGGGTACGGACAGTAGGAGGAGACTCGGAGCACTTCCCAGTGACGATGGGGCTGCACCAGGGTTCAGCTCTTAGCCCATTCCTATATGCCTTGGTGATGGACGGACTGACGCAACAAATCCAAGGGAATGTGTATGTTATTCGTAGACGACATAGTCTTTGATTGATGAGACTCGCAACAGAGTGAACGCTAGGCTGGAGGTTTGGAGACAGACTCTGGAGTCTAAAGGGTTCAGGTTGAGTAGGACCAAGACAGAATATTTGGAGTGCAAGTTCAGCAACGGGAGTGACCCTGAGACAGGCGTGGAGGTGAGGCTTAATACTCAAGTCATTCCAAAAAAGGAAGCTTCAAGTAACTAGTGTCTATTATCCAAGGGAATGAAGAGATTGATGACAATATCACACATCGTATTGGGGCAGGGTGGATGAAATAGAGGCTCGTATCTGGGGTCTTGTGCGACAAAAAGGTGCCACAAAAACTTAAAGGCAAGTTTTATAGGGTGGTGGTTGGACCGATTATGTTGTATGAGGCGGAGTGTTGGGCAGTCAAGACTTCACACATATAAAAGATGAAAGTTGCGGAGATGAGCATGCTGATATGGATGTGTGGACATACAAGGAGAGATAAAATTAGAAGTGATGATATCCGAGGTAAAGTGGGAGTGGCCTCGGTGGAGGATAAGATGCGGAAAGCGAGTTTGAGATGGTTCGGGCATGTGCAGATTAGAGACACGGATGCCCGAGTGCGGAGGTGTGAGAGGTTGGTATGGACGGGTTCAAGAGGGGTATAGGTAGGCCGAAGAAGTATTGGAGAGAGGTGATTGGACGAGATATGACACATGTGCAACTTACTGAGGACATGACCTTAGATAGGGGGTATAGAGGACACATATTACGGTAGAAGGTTAGCAGGTAGGCGAGCGTAGTCCTACTTACGCTTACAAAATGATAGTTGTAGTGTTATTATTGTAGGCCAATTAGCCTATGACACTTATAAGCACAATATTGCTTTATAGTCCTTTGTAGTTTGATTTCTGTTGCTATGCGTTCTTTAGTGTACTTTGTTTATCCTATTTAGATGTGTTAGCTACTGCTTCATGTTGATAGAATGCGCTACCATGACATATTCAATTTTATTATTTGCACGTTTATACTGCTTTAATTTCTCGTCAGAGTCTGACCGTCTCTCTTGCTTTGCTTGTGATTATGCTTTCTCTTGAGCCGATGGTCTCCCGGAAACCGCCGTTCTACCTATCAATATGGAGGTAAGGTTTGTGTACACTCAACCCTCCCAGACTCCACGGTGTGAGATTTCATAGGGTATGTTGTTGTTGTAATTTCAACATTTTATATGATCAGCAACAATCTCAAATCACGTAAATTTCAGCATTTAATTGTGCTTCACCACTACGATTCCACAATGCCATAACAGAACAACAATCGATAACCAAAACTAAACAAAAAATCAGAAATGCGAAGTTATTAGAGCTTTTAGCTATAAACTTAGGCTGGCTAGTGGGCCGGGTAGGCCCAGTACCACCCTGACACCGGCCCAGTCTCGCCCCGACCCCAACTTTTAATTTTTTTTTTGCGGTATCGAGACTCGAACCAAGACGGGACATGGTCTCCCCCAGTCCTAGTTCTAGTCCCAGTCCAGACCCCAGTCCCGCCAGGCCCGACCCGGTGCCGGTCCGGCCCCCGATCCCGCCCGAAACCCCCCTTGCACAAATATCTGTTGCACCAACGAGCATTTTACATTTTGGCCGTTGTGCAACGACCATTTTTTGCCTCCCCCAACCCATTACCCCTTTAATATTTATTTTTAACATATAAGTTATTATATTTACACTTTAACCCAATTTCCCAACTATAAATATCTCATTTTCTCTTCATTTTTTCTCACAAATCATCCTACAATCTCTCTAAATCTCTCAATCTATCTCTCTACAAGTCTACATTGTCTACTAAATATTGAATTTTATTTATTCATTTGGGAGTGAAGTTGGCAACTAGCTTGAGGATCTTCCATCGAGCAAAGTTTCAATTTTCAACCTCTCGATTACACGTCGACGTTTGGTACATTCATTCCTTCATTAAATTATTATTGTTTGTTTATTTTATTTAGCGCACTTAATTTTATTTACTTTAATTATTTATTAGTATAATTATAAATTTATAATGGAAGAATTTAAACGTATGCTTACGGATAGGGATCAGACTTCTTCTAGTAGGGGCAACAAGGGCAAGAGTACTTCTTCTAGTCATCCTATTTCTAGACAGAATTCTATTCCTACACATGATGGTTTTGTTGATACTGAACATTTTCCTACAATATCATTAGATTTAGACGATGAGCTATTTTCTGAAACTCAAGAAAACTTTAATTTAGACGATGATCTAGATGATACACCCACTAATGTAGATGACAACACACCCACTAGTGCACCTTCAACTGAAATGCCTCATATTCCCCCTAGTATGAGACGAGGTCCAGCAAAACGACCATTACAATCAGATGCATGGACATTTTTTGATAGGGACCTAGAGAATCAAGTAGCTAGATGTAAAATTTGTAAAGATGTTTTAAAATTTAAAACTGAAAAAGGTCACGGTGGGACGGTGGTTTAGTGAGACACGTAGCAAGGGCTCCATCGGGACAAGGTTCACATATTGTTCCGGACCAAGTACAGGGTCAAATTAACCCCACGACAGGGGGAATTGTAGGCTCTAATTACAATAAACATAGAGATAGGGAAGCAATAGCAAAATTAGTTGTTGTGGAGGGTTTGCCTTTTTTCATTTCCTTCATCTCCTGATTTTATTCATTACATTAGAGAAATGTATAATCCTGCTTTTAACGATTTTTCTAGATCAACTGTTAAGAGATATGTATTTAAAATTGCACATGAATATCAACAATATTTATGTTATTCATTATATCATTTTAATGGCAAAATGGCTATCACTTCTGATATAGGTCGTAGTACTAACAACCATGATTATTTAACGGTAACCTGACATTGGATAGATTATAAATGGTCTATGCAAAAACGTATCTTAGCGTATAGATATATAGATAATAGGCACACTGGTAGTTTTATTGCAGAAAATATTTATCAAGTGTGCAATTATTACGGAATAACTTATAAAATTATGACTATTACATTAGATAACGCTTCTTCTAACAATTATGCTATTACAATTTTAAAAAATAGTTTAACTCCATCTCTTACAGATCATTTTCATATAAAATGTGCGTGTCATATACATAACTTAGTTGTAAAGGATGGTCTATAACTTTTTGAAGACATTCTTAGTAAAATACAATTTGCTATAAACTTTATTTTAAAAATAATAGAATACAACGAAAAAAAGAATATAAAAAACTTGTCACGATTGCCAACTACCTTATAAAAAAATTCTAAAAGAAGTACACACTAGGTGGAATTCTTTATACGAGCAACTATTTATTGCTTATGACTATAAAAAACCTATAACTTTAATTTTTAACTCTTTAAATCAAATCCAGCTGATATGGTTGTAGATAGCAATTGGAGAAATTTTTTCGAACTTATTGTGTTTCTAGAGAAATTTTTTCAAGCAACAAAAGAATTTTCCGGTATATATTATCCTATTATTTCAACTATGTTGTTTTATATAGCTCTAATATTTTTATTGCTTAATGAATATATGGATAAACCAACTTATAAGGCAACTATTAAAAAAATGTTTATCAAAATAAAAAAATATTTTATTCTTATTCCCACTATTTATATTATTGGTGTTGTATTAAATCCGACTATTAAAATAGACAGTACTAAATCACTTATTGAAACTATTTATGATTGTATAGCAATACTACAACCTCCAAGTCCCAAAAATCCAAATCACCCACCACCTATTGAACAAACTAAAGAAGAAGTGTTGTCTAGCGTAGAAGACAAATGCAAAAAAGTATATAGGTTTTAACAACAAGAAAGTGCTAGCAACCTACCGGCTTCCATACCATCTTCTTCTTCTTCAACACAACCTCACAAAAGACATGTTGTTTTTGCCGCTAGTATTGAAAGACTCAGAAATAGAATGTGCGGCCGTACCGCTACTAACCAAATTAACGAGTTTGATATTTTTATTTTGCAGGGTTCTGTACCGTACCAAGCAGTTCTCAATGAAGAAGGACGTGAAGACTTGCTAAAATACTGGAGGGGGAATGAGAAGACCTTTCCGACACTTTCAATGATGGCCCGAGATGTTTTGAACATTCAAGCGTCATCAACGGCGTCTGAAAGCGCTTTTTCTGCCGGCAGATATCAAATAGGAGAGCACATACACTCATTAGCCGGAAACAGCTTGGAGATTGCAGTATTATTCAGAGATTGGATACGAGTGGAGTGGAGAATGTGCGGTCAATCGGAGATCAATGAAGAAGAAGACAAAAACTACAACGAAATTTTATCCGAAGGTGGTGGAAGCGACGTGGAGCAATTTGACCAACAAATACCAATTCCAACCGAAGAACCACAGGAAATTATCAAGAAACTAGAACATGTTTTTTTCAAAATGTAATTTTTTTAATTGCAATTTACTATGTAATTTGCAACTTTTGAACAACACTATAAAGTTGCAATTTTGGCAATTGTATTTGTATTACAAAAAAATTCATATGTCTATTAAATAATATAAGAGGCACAAAACAACCTTGAGATATTTTTATTACACTATATTGTTCAATTATTTAGTTGTTTATATATATTATTTATTAAATTAAGTGCAAAAAAAAAAACATCACGACCCTACGGAATCGGGATGGGACTTTGGCGAATCCCGCCTGTCCCGATCCTGCCCGACCGTCCCGAACCCGGCCCACCGGCCACCCCTACTATAAACTAACTTGATCTGCAAAAGCTCCAAAATTTATCTAAATTTTCTAAATACTCAAAATAACACTACAAATCATCAACAACAACCTGAAATCACGTAAATATTCTTACCTAGTACAGTAATAATCTGAATAATAACTCTAACTGTACCTTAGATAGGTACCGACATGGTTAATAAATCCAAATTTTTTAAATACTTACAAAAACACTTCAACAATCTCAAATATTATTCAGTTTGTATTTTAACCCAATATGTGAAAATATTTTTCAGTTTAAAACTTAAGAAAATGATTGTCAACTAATGGAGAAGCAACAATCGATTTTACTTACGCCGGCGAACTGCTGAAATCGCCGAAAATTCGTCAGCGGACTGCTAAAATTCGCGCCGATTGACTGCAGAAAAGAGAGAGCGATCGATTAACAAGAGAAAAGAGAGAAGAAATGAAATTGATCTAGGGTTTTAATATATATTGATGCCGATACTAACAGATAGAGGAAGAAGAAGCAAGCTAAATAGAAAAACGATGAGCAAATCGGACTCAAGTGCAAAACATATGGCGTAACGAGCAGAAGATTCTAGAAATTCAACTAGACAACCCAGATATTCTCAGGCATATCAACGAGATACTTAACCCTACAAGCAATTCCTTAAATTCGAGCTTTTGCAGGGTCAAAAGAGGTAATGGACTTACGGCAAATGGCGACGGTGGAAGAGAAAGAATGAAGAATGTCGTGGTGTATCTCACAACGATCGGACTGATCAACTGCAATGCAAAACATAAAACTATGTACTTAAATATTCCTGCAACTCTTTTTACCTGACCCATAAAATTCCCAGTGTCAGTGGGAATAATATTAGTAATATACTAATTTATACTTCCTACATTCAAAAACATTGTACTAGTTTGATTTAACACAAAATTGTAAAAATAAAAAAGACTTTTAAAATATATAATCTAAAATAAATTTTAAATATTTGTGTAGTTGTAAATGATATTATAAAATTAAATTATTTCTACATATAAAATGAAGTCAATTTTTTTGAGATAAACTAATAAGAAAAGTAGGTCAATCTTTTTAGAACGGAAGTAGTCTTCCACTGCCCGTCAATGTGTAAGTTTTTTGTGCAAAATATTCCGACTATTTTCAGTGGGAAATATATAAACGAAATAATAAAAAAATATAATTTTTATATTTTCTCATTGATTCAATGAAAATATCCGTAGGAATAATCACTGAATATTTTTCAGTGAAAAAATAATAATTTTCTAGTAGTGTGAAAAGAAGGGTAACAATCTGATTTAAATTTTTAAATTTTAATTTTAATGATATATATGCTTTCATCTCCGTTTTAATTTATGTGTCTTAGTTGATTAGGTATGGAATTTTAAAAATAAAATTTTGTGGTCCTAAATTAAAGATGTGTATAATGTATTAAAATGTCTTTTGAATCTTGCGATTATGAATTTGCTATATAGGATGTTTGAATTGTCAACTTACTAAATATGAAAAAAATAGATGTTCTCTTTTTTCTTAAACGGATCAAAAAGGAAAGTAAGACATTTACCTAAGACAAGGAGTTATGACATATTCTAGATCAAAAGTCTCTTTAATTTTTTAAATGTTATGTCCAGTTCAATACTATCATATAAATTGAATCAAGTGAGTATATTTTCCATTAATTTCTCAAACAATCGTTCTTCTATGGCTTCGGGTTCTGGACCACTACATGCATAAAGCATAAACGATCTTTCGCCCGAACAGATATGCCGAGGAAGTAAACATGCAGTGGAAAGTGGAAAGTGGAAAGGGACTACTTCCTCAAAGATTCCCAGCTCAATTATCACATACCTCACTACACATGAGCATAATTGAATAGAAATGCACCACATCGATGTGAGATGAGATTGATGAGTTTTTTATAAGGCTTGAATAATTTTTCTCCCTTTGAGCTATCTTTTAAGGTGTGAGTTAAATTTAATGTCTAATTTGACATTATTGACGAACCCGGATTGATTGGAAATCTGGAAAACCTAGTCTAAGCCTAGTAGGTTTATGGTAGAATCATATTCTAAGTCTAATAATTTATTTTTGGTGAATTATAATTATGATAGTTTTATTAAAATAGAGTTTTCTGGAGCAAGAAAGAATTCTCCCATTATTCTTCGTCTCTCTGTGATAAAAATAAAGAAATCGTCAGTGAAGAAAATAAAATTCAAAGAAAGACAATCACCCGTTATGACATTACGTCAAATGATAATTTCAGAATTGTGGTGACACAAGTCCAGTTAACAAGAGAGAATTACGAAGAATGGGCTAGATCCATGAGGATAACCCTAAGAGCAAGGAAGAAATTTGACTTCGTTGATGGTACGATAAAAAAGCCAGATGAAGAGTCGCCGGACTTAGAAGATTGATGGACTATAAACTCTTTGTTGGTGTAATGGATTCGCAACACCATCGAACCAATGTGTCGCTCAACGATTTTGCATAAAGAGAGAGCGGAAGAATTATGAATGAATATCCGGGAGCGGTTCACTGTTATCAACGTCCCTCGAATGCAATAACTGAAGGCAGAACTTGCGGAGTGCAAGCAAATGGGAAGGACCATAGTGAATTACTATTAAAAACTAACTAAGTTGTGGGAAGAATTGACAAACTACAAACAAATTCCGACTTGCACGTGCGGAAAGTGCACGATGCACCACAAAAGTATACAACTTAACGTCTTAGTTTATATGGATGACTTGATTATCTCCGAAAATGACCATAATGTCATTGCACGATTCAAAGATTATTAACGAACCTGTTTTCACATGAAGAATTTGGACCCCTGAAGTATTTTCTAGGGGTTGAAGTTGCGCGTGGACCAATCGGGTTATTTCTTTGTCAACGAAAATATACATTGGATATAATCTCTAAGTCCGGGCTACTGGAAGCAAAACCAATTAATACTTCCATAGAACAGACTTACAATTTGGCGTTTGCTAAAGGGGTCAATTTGAAAGATCCGGAACCATACCGACATTTGATCGGTAGATTGATATACCTCAATTTTACGCAACCGGAGTTGTCCTATTATGTGCATCATCTATCTCAATTCATGCACCAATCGAAGGAAGCACACTGGAGAGCCGCTCTCCGAGTGGTAAGATACTTGAAGAAGAACTCTGGGAAAGATATTGTGTTAAGGAAGTATTGTGATCTCCGGTTGTATGGGTGGTGTGATTCAGACTGAGCTGGATGTCCGTTGACTCAAAAATCGCTTACATAATGATTTATCTCCCTCGGGAATTCACCTGTGTCATGGAAAATCAAAAATCAACATATTGTCTCTCGTTCGTTAGCAGAGGCGGAATATCGTTCAATGACAATGACTGTCATTATGTCCGGGACGCAGTCCAATCTGGCATAATACTTCCGAGCTATGTTTCAACCAACGAGCAATTGACCGATGAGTTTATAAAGACTTTGGGTAAATCACACCATGAATATTTACTTAGCAAGTTGGGCATTCGAGATTCCATGCTCCAACTTGAGAGGGGTATTGACGAACCCGGGTTGATTGGAAAATTGGAAAACCTAGTCTAAGCCTAATAAGTTTATGGTAGAATGCTATTCTAAGTCTAATAATTTATTCCGGATGAATTGTAATTATGATAGTTTTATTAAAAAATAGGATTTCCTTGTTAGACTAGGAAAATGAAGAACTTATATAAGGAGGTCATTGTGATGAATGAAAAACAAAAAAAACTCTCCCATTATTATTCATCTCTCTAAATTTCCGTCCATCTTGATTTTAAGAAATAATCAAAGGAAAATTGTGGAACCATAACTAATTCGTAATGCACTTGAATATGTGTGTATTAATTATACGACTGGTGCATAATGTCTATCTCATGCATCAAGTGGCATCTGATTCAATCCCTTTATTATCTTGATATATGCTCGGAATCAACTGATTTCCTGTTACATCTAACTCCACTTAAAAAAATCAAGAGCTTTGAATTATCCCTTAAACATCAACTCTTCCTCATCCGTTGAATGTGTAGCATATTCCGTCCAATATCATTCCACAACATTATTCTTTTCCCAATATTATTACTTTTGAACTATCTTCACCAATTTGCTCGAGATACATTATTTTATGAATTCTGACAAACAGAATCCTTCTCAAGCAATAAAAAGCACAAATTGACAATGGCGAATATCTCCACATTTATTTTAGAAAACCTATGGCATCAAAATATACAAGTACAAGTTGTCAAAGGTTACAAACTCAAACAGCAGCTGCCATTTGACACAGATCTGTAACACACCCTCTTGGCTGCTCGAACAATGTCTTCAATCCGACTAACACCTGATCAGACTATATTAATGGCTTCTGGTTAACAGCCTACTAAAATTCTCTAGACAGATGAATTATTATGGTGATTCTTGGATGAATATGGTCTTCCAAACTTACCTGATTGAGATTTAACTATTCCATAAACCTCAAAGCGGATGAAGGGATACCAAGATTGGTAATTAAGTTGGAAAACAAATATGTTACATGTTTAATGGCCCAAATAATATAATATAAGTTGGAAAACAAAGATATACAAGATGCAGAGAAGAGACCTGTGGAAGAGCCATTCTTTCAAGAATGGCAGCGTAAGGCAATGGAACATCTGCACCAGTAATCCTTTCAACTGGGCATCAAGGTACTCGAATATTTCCTCGACAACTGAAGCACTGTATATGACAACCAAAAGCAGAAGTTAAATTCAAAGATTGATCCTTTGGATGTTCCAAGCGGTGCAAACAGCTACATTAACTGTAGTACTGTAGAACTAACACATTACGATTTTCAAGACAGTTTAAAACACGAACCAGATTTCAGCACCAACATCATGTTGAGGAAATCCTTCTTCAACAGTAACCAGCCTGTTAGTTTTTCTCACCGAAGCATTGATGGCAGATCTGTCTAATGGCTTGATTGACCTAATATTAATGACCTGTAAGATTGGAATACAGATGTAAAACAATTTTAAACTTCTAACTGAAAATATACAAGGATATACACAGTATACAATACCTTGTGTATACAGTGTATATCACGGAAACCCATGACAAGTGGGAAACTATGATATACACGGTATACACAGATGTGTATATCCCTATTTTGGTAACATATTATTTGTATATAATTAGCATTGTATACTTATCATAATTGTAGAATTCTTGTACAAATAGAATGGGGTTTTGGAGTAGAATAGGAATAAGATTTTCCATTTTATTGATATTGTAAATTGTATATATACTCATTCATTAATGAAAATAGCCGAGGGATTATTTCTTTCATGGTATCAGAAGTCTAGGTGCTTCTACCGATTTTCTCTCTTCCGCTGCCTCAGTTTTCGTGTCAAATTCTCAGCAACCGTGTATCTTACCTCCTCTCTTCTCAATTTTTCTTCCAAATCCCTCATTAACCTATTGTACCTTCGTTATGTCTACGTCAAAGAACATGTTTCATCATGCCCTTACTGTTTCCAACATCAAGAACCACATCCCTATTGTTCTTGAGATGAAACACATCCAATATGCGATGTGGCAGAATTGTTCAAAATTCACGCAATCTCACATCAAGTCCTCCATCACATAATTCCTCCCGCAGTCCCTCCACCCGCGGGGGATCCTCAGTTATGGATCACTCTTGATGCTACCGTCCTTCAATAGATTTACTCCACTATTTCTACTGACCTTTTACATACGATAATTGAACCAGACACTACGGCTATGACTACCTTGAATAGATTGCGTGATATATTTCAGGACAATCAACATTCCCGAGTTGTCACCCTTGAGCAAGAATTTTCACAAGCATGAAAGCTTTCCCAAATGTTTCGGCCTATTGTAAACGACTCAAGGAATTGGCGGACAAACTCCGTAACGTTGGCGCGCCTGTTACCAATAATCGTCTTGTTCTACAAATATTGCATGCCTATAATGACGTTTGGACTCTCCTTCGTCAAAGTAATCCGCTTCCCCCTTTTTATCAAGCCCGTTCGATGCTCACGTTAGAATAAGTCGGCTTGGCAAAAAAGGCGGCTACCGGTGTCAGTTTCATGGCGATGATGACTTCATCCAATAACTCTCACGATTTTGTTGACAATTCGGGCCAAAACCGCAACAACGATAACGGCAAGAAGGGTCAAAACCATAAAAATAATGGCCAAAATTGCAACGGCAACAACATCGACGGCGGAAACAGTGGTGGCAACGGCGATGGGCCTCGGGGCAGTGGGCAGCAACCCAATTGGTCTCAGTAGTGGGCCCCTGGCAGTGAAACTGGGCCAGTGGCCCGTGGCCCAACAGTGGCTATTTGCTTCCCAGCCCTTACCCGGGTAACTGGGCCCAGTTCTAGCGACAGGCCAGGCCCAGTTTCTCGGGTCCAGCTTCAGGCAGCAGTTTTGCTTCTGGGCCAGGGCCGTAGGCCGTTTTGCTTGGGCCTCGGTCACCGCAGGCATTTCAGGTAGTGGGCCCCACACCGACTCTGACAGATATTGAGGCCGCGATGCATACGTATTGGATTAAATCCTCCAGACCCAAATTGGTACATGGACATCGGCGCCACTTCTCACATGACGTCAGACCAAGGTACTCTCTCGTCTTATTCCAATTTGAGCAAAAATTGTGGCATTATTGTTGATAATGGAAATACAATTCCAATTCGTGGTAACGGTAATACTACTTTGTCTCCCCCACATCCATCTCTTGTCTTGAAAAATACCCTTCATGCCTCGAACTTAATTAAAAATTTGGTGTCTGTCCGAAAATTCACCACTGATAATTGAGTTTCTGTTAATTTTGATCCTTTTGGATTTTTTTGTGAAGGATTTCAAAACGGGGATACCTCTCATAAAATGCAATAGTAGGGGAGATCTTTATCCAATCCCGCCCGCCTCAAGTTTTTCGAGTCAAGCCATGCCATCGACATTTGCAGCTCTAGCTCCTTCATTGTGGCATGCACGTTTGGGTCACCCTGGGTCATCTATTGTTTCTTCTTTGCATAAAAATAATTTTATTTCTTGTAAGGGTACGCGTAGTACTCCAAGTTGTCATTCCTGTCCTTTAGAAAAATATGTTAGATTATCATTTGTAGCCTCTACATCTCGTACTTTGATGCCTTTTGATATTATTAATAGAGATTTATGGACTTCTCCCATTCTCAGTTCTGTGGACCATCGTTATTATGTTCTCTTTTTGAATGATTATTCTAATTTTTTATGGACCTTTCCGTTAGCGAAAAATCAGAAGTATTTTTTTCACATTCTTAAAATTTAAAGCATTCATCTGTACCTATTTCGAACTGGAAATAAAAAATATTCAATGTGATAATGACAAAGAATATGATAATGGGCTGTTTCGGGATTTTTGTGATGCTAATGGTATAGTTTTTCATTTCTCTTGTCCTCATACTTCCTCACAGAATGGGAAAGCCAAATGAAAAATTTGTACCATTAATAATATTGTCCGAATTTTACTGGTACATGCTTCCGTACCCCTTTCTTTTGGCATTATGCTCTACAAATGACTACTTATCTCCTTAACATACTTCCTACCAAAGGGTTGGCATATGCATCTCCTCTTAAAATCCTCTATAATAAGAATCCTTTGTATTCACATCTGGGTATTTGGGTGTTTATGCTATCCACTATTTCTATCAACTACAATTAACAAACTTCAAGCCCGTTCTACTGCTTGTGTGTTTTTGGATTATCCGTCTAATCATCGTGGTTTCAAATGTTTTGATTTGTCGTCTAATAAAATCATAATTAGTTGCCATGTTATTTTTGATGAAACTCAATTTCCATTTGTGAAAGTGAGTAG
This sequence comes from Anisodus acutangulus, assembly GCA_029783415.1. Taxonomy (NCBI): domain Eukaryota; kingdom Viridiplantae; phylum Streptophyta; class Magnoliopsida; order Solanales; family Solanaceae; genus Anisodus; species Anisodus acutangulus. The sequence goes on along the minus strand of CM056490.1, from coordinate 24,894,275 downwards.
TCTCGTGCCTAGTTTGTATATTTTTTTAGATGACGAAGTCTCACCGTACATTATGTAACACTTAATGGGCCAATCTAGTGACCACATACCGCCAGCAGGCCCACTGCCTGCTGGCCCGCCACAGTCCACTATCTCTGCCCCTGTTTCTGCTAGTGGGTCGATTACTCAGCCCACTACCGAGATAGTTTTTGGCCCAGTTTCTGCTCCGATCCAGCCTACTTTTTCCAGTTTTGGGCCAGTAGGCCCACTGCCAGCTGGCCAGTACGTCACCCATCCAAGTTTTTCACAATATACCCTCGAGTCACCGACTTGTCACTCGTAGTCAACGAGATATTTTTAAACCAAAAATACATTTTAATCTACATTCTAATATTCTTAAATCCCCACTACCTCGTAACCCAGTGTCTGCATTAAATGACCCGAATTGGAAATTGGCTATGAACGACGAATATGATGCTTTTATTGAAAATAAGGCGTAGGAGTTGGTGCCCCGTACTTTTGGTGTTAATATTATTCGATCTATGTAGATTTTTACTCATAAAGATAATTCTGATGGTTCTTTTGCTAGACATAAGGCTCGTCTTGTAGGTAATGGTAAGACTCAGCAGGTTGGCGTGGATTGTGGTGAGACATTTAGTCCGGTGGTCAAATCGGCTACTATTCACACTGTTCCCAGTCTAGCTCTTTCCAAGTCATAGCCCATTCATCAGCTAGATGTGAAGAATGCTTTCTTACATGGTAATCTTAAGGAGACAGTCTACATGCATCAGCCCTTGGATTTTTGAGACCCCACATATCCTAACCATGTATATTTATTGAAGAAGTCCTTATATGGGCTCAAACAGGCTCCACGGGCTTGGTATAAGCGAATTACTGACTATGTATCTATTGGGTTTTCTCACAGGTCAGATAATTCTCTGTTCATTTATCATCGTGGTACTTCTCTGGCTTATATTCTCTTATATGTGGATGACATTATCTTGACTGATTCTTCTAATGATTTACGCAAGTCTATCATGACACAACTCAACTCTGAGTTTGCTATGAAAGACTTGAGGCCCTTGCATTATTTCTTGGGGATTGCTGTCACTCGTCATGCAAGTGGGTTATTCTTATCACAAAGGAAGTATGCCACTGAGATAATTGAGCGAGCTGGTATGTCTTTATGTAAGTCTACTTCCACTCCAGTTGATACTAAACCCAAGCTGGGTGCTGTGGCTGGCTCACCTTATGAGGATCCCACCCACTATCGCAGTCTTGTAGGGGCTCTTCAGTAACTTACTTTCACGAGACCAGATATTATGTATGTCGTACAATATGTGTGTTTGTTTATGCATGATCCTAGGGTTGAGCACATGAATGCGCTCAAACGCATTATTCGATACATTCAGGGAACACTTGACTATATCTTACATCTATATCCATTGTCGACTTCTACACTTGTCTCGTATACAAATGTTGATTGGGGAGGCTGTCCAGATACCAGACGCTCCACATCTGGTTATTGTATGTTTCTTGGTAATAACTTGGTCTCATGGTCTGCCAAGCGACAGTCAACATTATCACACTCCAGTGCAGAGGTCGAGTATCGAGGGGTAGCCAATATGATGTCTGAGTCATGTTGGTTACGTAATCTTATCTTAGAACTCCATTGTCCCATTCATAAAGCTACATTGGTTTATTGTGATAATATTAGTGCGGTCTATCTTTTTGGTAATCCGATTCAACATCAGTGCACTAAACACATCGAGATGGATATCTACTTTGTTCGCGAAAAGGTAGCTCATGGACAAGTACGCGTCTGTCATATCCCTTCTAGGTACCAAATCGCAGAGATCTTCAGTAAGGTCTTCCATCGGTTCTCTTTGAAGATTTTATGGACAGTCTTAACGTATGACGACCGCCCGATATTACTGTGGGGGTGTGAAAATATACAAGGATATACACGGTAAGCTGATGACAAGTGAGAAATTGTGATATACACAGTATACACAGCCGTGTATATCTCTATTTTGGTAACATATTATTTGTATATAATTAGCATTGTACACTTACCATAATTGTAGAATTCTTGTACAAATAGAATAGGGTTTTGGGAGTAGAATATGAATAGGATTTTCCATATTATGGATATTGTAAATTGTATATATACTCATTCATTAATGAAAATAATCGAGGGATTATTTCTTTCACTAACTATAATCTGAATATAGCTCATAAAAAAATAGAATATGCCTTAGCTGTTCTTTTTCCTTCAAATGATGAGAGTAAAGAACTCTGAGATCTATACATAGCATGCATAAATCCTTGTTTATCAGCATAGAGTTTGGACACATCAGAATTGTTTATGGCAAAGAATACGCAAGCAACCTAATAGTTGGATTTCAAATCAAGGAGTTCAGATAAAACACAATATGATGTCATTTCATCAACTCTTATCACCATGTTGCGAAAAGGAAAGAAAATGAGCCCCTACTGGTGTAAGAACTGAGTACTGCAAAATCAGAATCTGGTTAGGTAAGAGTGCAGAATATTTGACATATATGTGAAGCTGTGACGTGTTAAGGAACACTGTCTTAGAAGCAAAATTCACCCCAACTAGGTGCAATCGGATTTGGCGTTGCCCCCAAGATTTTACACAGCGATTTTCCCTAATGTGCACGCAAATAAGGGAGATTAGGAACCCATAACTATGCTTAGAACCAAGAATTCTCAGAAGATAAGAGAAGAAGAATGTTTTGTGTCTTTTTCAAAACAACCCCAAATGATCCTTTTAAAGCAGAAAACAAATCGTAACCGAAGAGGAAATAAATGAGAGAAATCAGTAGAGGGGCAGAAATCCAGCTACAATTACAAATTTATTAAAATTTGAAATCAAGCTACAGTTACAAATTCATTAAAATTGCTCCATCCTTTGAATTATTTCCAACAACTGGAACTAAGTTACCTCAGCATCTATATCCACATTTGCAAGTGTATCTGCAACCTGAGAAATAATTGGAGACAAATCAAAGCGAACGAAATTGTAACATGATAAACCAAACTCTTCATTGCTTGTATACTCATCATTGAAATGTAGGGAATATTGGAATATGTAAAGCAACAACGGGAATAGTAAATAACTATTACAGTGATCGAAATGATAAACAACAATGAGGACAACAACAAGGTGTCAATATCTTGATCTTGAATTGAAACTTCAAATATGGATCTTGTATTCGGGAATACAAGAACATGAACTACTACACTTGTGGCTTGTAGATCCACTGAGAATACAAATGGTTAGAGTCATTCGTCTGTTAAGTTAACACCTGAAACACTTAGCAACCAATTAGATAAACCACAACACCACCGGCTGAGTCGAGAGATGACTCTCTATCTTTAAGACAAGATTGCCCCCGTATATAGACTTTACGGAAGTTTGGACAATAGTCTCTCAAGATGAAATAAAAAACTATCAAGTGTGCAAAGCCTACAAAAATGATCTCAGTGAAGAACACGAATAATGAAGATTACTAAGAGAAGGATTGCTATCAGGAAAATCTGATCTCTTTGTGGTGTTGTGAACTTGTTTTTCTATTCATATGTGTTCTATATGTTCATCTTCCATCTCTATAGAATTGAGCCAAAGGCCTCAATTTATAGGTATGCAAGATGGCCTTTCAAATTCCCCATAATGGCAATAAATTGTCATGTAATGGATGACATTTATCCCCCAAGTAATGCAACAACATAATGATCCAAGTAATGACCATTATTGGGTGGATTCAATGCCATTGAACTTATCTAAATAGAATGCAAATAATCTAAAACTACACACATATATGCCAGACACTAATTTACATGTGAATTATGTAGACAAATAGGAAATAAGTGTCACGCCACAAACCAGACCCTGGACGTAACATGCATCCGATGCTACAAACAACACCAGAAGCACTTTATAAAAGCATTTAAATGGTCATTCTAATTCGCTATTTATTTATAACAAGTCGTATAAAGATTAAAACATGAACATGCTCAACTTAATAAAATCAGCGAAAGTCTAATATAGATATTAAGTCATACAACGTAGCGAAGCCTCAACAAGTCATACGAGACTTTAAACATCTACCCAAAATCTAACAACTATCTATGGAGCTTCTAAGATAAACAAATGAGTATCTAACTTCGGGATGCAACCCAAAGCTGAAATAAATAGATAAATAAAGATAGGGCAGTGTCCGATGGACAAGCATGTGTGCTTACCAAGTGATCCAGAAAGTAGCAAGTCCTCTTATCCGGTATGCGTATCATGAACCTACTCTGTTATGTTATTTGACACATCATCAAAAACAACAATGTTATGCCCTAGTATTGGATACTCAGTGAGTGTCTAATGAGCAATAGTTAACAAAACCAAAATAAGATAGTAAATTCAGTAGAAACAATATTAATGAAAATAATTCATAATCCAAAGTTATAGTATGATATCAAGCTTAGTAAAATTCAATAAAAGCAACCAATAATGAAGGATACATCAAGTTAAACTCATTAAGAGTTTACCATATTAAGTCTTTCACTTACGAACCTGAAATCATCAACAAGCCAACTTATGGGAAACCAAAGAATTAACACATGCCAACTCATGGGCGAGCAACCATTTGATACTCCAGGGATTTGTCCCACGGAGGCTAATAGTCCTTTGGACTAGTACAACAATAAATACACCGGGCCACGCCTCGAAGGTTAATCATTCTCTGTACTAACACAACAATACTCACCAGTGATACGTTAGAATTCATAACGACTAATCGTCCTCTGGACTAGCACAACTTGCCCATATATGTCCAGACACAAACAAGTACAAGTTATGGCATGTTAGCCAAATTCACCTCTCAAGTCATCTTCTCAATATTAGAGGTATTTTAAGTCTTAGATCAATTTAGAAACCTTGTTCAAAGAACTTATTCAATTTCAAATTCAAGAAATCTCATTCAACGACAAAATATGTTTAAACCTTTAACCTTTACAAAATACTTTCAATCATCCTAAAATGGGGAAAAACAAGTTCAATCAAAGTAGTATGTTACGTAAAGAGTTTGATGCGGGCTTGACCCTACACACGCATGACCTTATCTATAAATCATCTTCAAACTGAAAATAAGTTTAACGAAGAACAACCACCAAACAAGGGTTTCATGTGTACAAATATTCAAAGAAGATTTTTGAAATCTAGACATACCTTAATTTCCGCTCAACGTATTCCTCCAAGTTCAACAATCTTTCTATAATTAATTAGGATGATAAAGATTATTACTTTAATCCTTTTTTCCTAGAATTTTCACCCTTTTGAAAACTAGGGTGTTTAGTCAACATTCATGTTCTTCCTTTCATATGATTTACCCATGGATTCTAATCACTTGTAATAGCCCACACTAGTATTAATCCATTTAATAAACACCATTATAGGTTAAGTTCTTATCTTTATTGAGATTTCTCCAAAAGTCCTCTTCAATGGTTCTTTCTTTGATTCTCAACAATCTATGGATTAAAATGATAATCTAGTATTAATCCTTATTATTTTGATGTGGTTTAATCATATGATGGTTAGGAACTCACCTTGTAGGGTTTGAAGAACTTCTAGGGTCTTTTCTACTCAAAAGGTCAGCCAAGAATGAAGTGGGATTGAAAATTTCAACAACAACTCATTCTTATTCAATTTCAGCGAAGTTGGGAATGCTACACAGCATATGCGGTCACATTCTGAGTTTGTGGCCGTATTCTGGTCGCATACGCATACCAGAAACATTGGAAAATTAGCTTGAAATGCGGAGTGAGTATGTTGCACTACATTCGGAGTTTGCGGCTGTATTCTGGTCACATTCCAGCTGGTGTCTCAAATAGGCTTCGGTAGAACGAGCATAACATTTTTCTCAAAGCTCCGACTGAGCTCCATTTTATATCTTGGGAAAAGTATTTCAAAGGGCTACAACTTTCATGTTGTAAGTTTTCTTAAATTCTTAATAGATTTTCACGTAAACAGGCTGCCAGTCAGGACTACCGAAAACTTAGTTGACTCTATCGAATCTTACGTACTCCACTATTCGTGTTGATATTAAAACAACTACCTTCACCCTAAATTACCTCGATATGACTTTATATGTTTAAAGTGTCATATTAACACTTATTTAACCCATTCACACCTAATCCAAATTTACGTAGTGTTACAACAAGTCTGCATGATATTTATGGCTCAAGATAGAGTGCAAGGGTACAACCCAATTTCAAACAAGGCAACATATGGTATAGGCTAAGCCCAACTAATAGTAGAAATTAACGAAGATATCATGAAAGGAGGCAAAATGGGCTAAGCCCAGAATATGTATTAGGTTGAACAAAGATGACCTTGAAAAAGCAAAGGATTGGGTTAGGCCCAAAGACATACAAACAAAGATATTCAAATGACATACATGAGAGGTATACTAGACATGTATACCTTGTATACTGAGTATAACTTGTATACAGTCTGTATATCCCATGTATATCTTATATATACTATCAGCAAAGACTTATTAGACAGTGTATGAAGGCAGGCAAGTGGGTATGTACACATACAATCACAACAGATCCTGAATTGTCTCATATACCTCATGATTTCAGGACTAGGACAAACCAATCATGCACTTTAACATCAGGTTAGAAAGTAATACAAATAGCAAACAATCAGACCAACTTGCACAATTTTGTATCTCTTATTAGGATTGGAACACGACATGGACATATTACTTAGCAACTTTAAGTTAACATGACTAGATACATAACACAACTGTAAGCTATTGGCACCTAAACGTATGACTCGAGACATACAACATGATTCATAGAGGCAAAGTAGATTATAACAGATATGCATGGATGCTTATCTTAGATTTATCAACAAAGAGTCCTCAGAAGCAATCATGTAATTATGCTTACATTAACTAGGCTAAGATACTAGTAGACAACTATTAGAACTCAAGTGTTCAGGGATGAAGGTAAAGCACCGTTGTATTTAGACAACCATCATATAAGTAGGAGCAAGTCATACTAGGCATCCACATACTATTGGGATCATACTATGGGCAGGGGTGACAAGATAGAGTACCTAACAATCCACATAATAGTTCAATATTCTTTGTACTTATCTAGATATGCATTTAGACTAGATGATTAGACTCACAAAATAATATGGATCACATAGATGGATGCAAACAATCTCTTGTTAGGCATTCATGACACAGTCTTGGCTAATTGGAAGTTAAGAAGAGACCTAACTTCTATTCAAGGCTAAGCTAGATGCACATAGGCTCACATGTACACAACATAAAGGGCATGACTCAAGAATTATACTCATAAGGCAAGGTCATAAACATGCATGTGAAGGGTTATTTTATCTCATGATGTGGGCAAGGTTCTACAACAGTCACACAAAGTCATGCACTCAATAAAACATGCTATCACTTTCAGTAATTCTGATTGACAAATACTCAATTAGGCCTAACAAGATTCACTACAAAAAAGCAGCATTTAAAGATGAATTTTAGCGACAAACTCTTTTCCGCCGCTAATTAACGACGTAATAGGTACGAAATAATAGTTTCATCGCTAAATAAGTAAGAAAAAAATTATTATCTAATTTAACGATGAATTAGCGACCAAAAGAAAAATCCGCCGCTAAATTTTAGAGCTATATTTTGCCTACGGAATTAGCGACCTAAGGCAAACGACAAATGCTATTAAACAGCAGCGACGGATTTAATGATGGTTTTTCTGTCGTTAGCTTTATTTTATTTAAAAAAATATTAAAACTTACTGCTACGGAAATTTCCGTCGTTAGCCATTTTTATTAGACAACAAAGTTATAATTAGCAACGGATTTGATTTCCGTAGCCTATTCCGTCGCTATGACGATATAAATATATTTCCTAGGGCATTAAACTCTGATAGTCGCATCTTCTTCTGAACACCTAAACCACACAGAGGAAACGAGCAAAACCGCCGTTTGTGGGAAAAGAGAGTTCAAGGGCACAAACCTAAAACCCTCATGAACGAGTAGTAGTTGGTTCTCCACATTTTGCATCCATTACCTGATCTAGGGGTTTCTCTCGTTGACAATCTTGTCACGTTTCCAACATTCTCATCACTTTTCCTGGCAGATATATAGTCGAAAATGGCGTATTCAGCACAAACTCTGTCCGGTTAGGATGTTCGCACCCAGTGTAATTTTTGTCTATTTTCTCGATGTTTGCTTCATCTAGGGCTTTCTGGTACTAGTTATTTATATTTCCCTCTTTCTCCCCCTTTTAGTTTTCTCTGGAATTACTTGATCCTCCTTCGTCTGTTACTCGATTAATACTTGTTGCGGTTCTTAGTAGTCCTATTTTGACGACTTAACATCATCAGCTACAATCCATAAATTCAAGGTATTCTTTATCTTCTATTTTGTTACTTTTGTTGGACCTTTTTGTTACCTTAGGTAGAATCTGTAAATATATTTATTTGGGTTTTGCAATTTTGACTTATTGGATCAGTTTTGATATTTGTAATCTTTGGTTTTGATTGTTGAAGCTAACTTTCTAGGTTATTTTCTTGACTAATGGAAGGAGTAGTGCTTGTATTTTATTTGCTCTTTGTTTATCAATTACCTTGTTCGAAAGAGGACACAGTTCCGTGAAAAAAGTTCATCTTTTCTTCCCTGAATAGTAGCCCATCACTAATGCTCAGTACATTGGTCTCATTTAGATGCCTAATGGCCATTGGGTACCTAATATAATCTCCTACCGTATTTAGAATTTAAAGTAGTACCAAGTAGATTTTTTCTGATTGAATTTTCTTTTGTTATTAGTTGGATGTGTTAATTAAGTAATACATATTTTGACACCACACCATGCTGAGTCTTTTTTACTACTTGATGTTGTCAAACCAATCGGAGAAGTGGACATGGATTGTCATCGGAGAAGTGGCAGGTGTGTTGTCTATATGTATTCATGTATAGACTTCATCCTTTTAATTTGTTATAATTTATTTTGTCAAGGAGAGGTAGGGGAATATTGTAATGAATATAAACATAAGTCAATTTTGGAAGGAAAAAGATAGAAAATTTGGAACTAGAGATACTGTTAATAGTAGAATATATGCAGGTAATACTGGGTGAACTGAAGCAAGTGCCAAGTTAGAAAGTAGATCAACAAAAATAATAGTAGAATGAATATCAATAGTATAATAAATGCTATTATGTATCTTCATTACTTTCTCCCAATTATAAAATATATGTACTACCTATAGGTCACGGGTTCGAGCCGTAGAAGCAGCCACTAATCTTGCATTAAGGTAAGTTGTCTGCATTACACCCGTGCGGCCCTTCCTCGGACCTTGCTAAAGCGCGATGCTTTGTGCACCGGGCTGCCCTAAAATTCTCTCAATGTGCATTATGATGGTATAATAATTATCTTTGTGTTAATTATTTCCTTTATTTGTTCAAATTGTAACTTGGTTGCAGCTGCTGTTACTAAAGCTAATATGGGGTTCTCGGAAATCAACTAAACATAGTTAAAGTCTTGAGGTATGTACTTCTTTGCTTTAGGAAGTATATGAGGCTCTCTGAATATAGGTAGATACCTTTTTAACTAATTATTTGCCAAAAAGACAACATCTAAGCAAAATAAAAATGGTGAAAAATTATATTAGGATCTACATACATGTCTAAGAGGAGTGTATTTATAGAATGAAGAAGTTGTATATTCTACCCTTTTCTTGGTTTCTTTTTTGGAAAGTAGAAATGGTGATATAGTAGCCATCTCTGGGCTATGTGCGGAATGGCTAGTGCTCGGTGGATGGTGTTGTGGTGAGAGTCATCTCTGGGCTGTGTGCGGTGTGACTGATACATGGACTTTGCGGGTCCTCCATGGGTCATGATGATCTAGACGTGGAGGTATTCCGTCCCTAGCATGTGTGTACGATATGAGACAGTTGACCAGTGTATTGTATTGCATTGCATTGCATTGCATATACATTCATATTACACCCACTCATATCTCTGATTCTGGTTGTTGCATTTATCATATTGCATGGTGTGTTTCAGCCTTGATACCTTGGTTGTGGATTCGTTTGAGATGTTGTGTGCTTGTTAATCTCTTACCCAGACACTTGATGGATTCGAGGACTAGAGGTTTCGCCTAGGCTATGACTGTAGATTACTGAGATCTAGTGTGATTCACATTACTGCAATTCTTTCGTGGATGTGCTTAGCGATTACTTCATTCTCGTACTTCGTGGATTTCGAAGAGATACTTCTATACTTGAGTTGTTGTTCTTGGACTGTGGTGTTTGTACTTGATTGTGAGCATGTATATTCTTCAGTTCCTTCTTTTATATATGTTAGCTAACTGTTGTCGGCCTATGATATCTACCAGTACATAGTGTTTGTACTGATACTACTCTTGCTACACACTTTTCGGGGTGTAGAGTTGTTCCAGGTACATGAGCGAGATTCGATTAGCCTTCAAGGATCTCATGGAGTTCATATAGACTTTTCTGTTTAATTCTCCTTCTAAACACAAGTTGTGTTCAAGTTGTGGTTGTAACTTTTATTCAAGTTGTATAATAGAAGCTCTTGTACTATTCAGACCAGATTCCTTGGGTAGTTGTTGTAATCCGCATTAATAATTATTTATGATTTAGATTTCTATTGCTCTTATTTATCATCTATGTTGTTTGATGAGTCTTTGAGGGACGGGTTCGTCTACCAGGTGGGAAAAGGGTAGGTGCCCGCACGATCAGTGATTTGGGTCGTGACATTGTGATTAATCTAACTTTATTGACATGTTTCACAATCTGTATGGATTTGATAATGAAAACTTTAATATTGATGTTACATAAAGTCTAGAGAGTGATTTATCATTTATATATGACCCTTCTCATTTCCCCTAGCAGACAGTTGAACAGAGGAAGTTATTATTGTATTACTAATTGCGAAAAATTAAAAATGTTATTACTGGGTCTGTTGTTAAAAATGTTATCACTTCGTATAACAAAGTACGTATTGGGAGTAATTTGTTATCACTTGGTTGACTGTGTTCTGTTTCACAGTTATCTGCTGTAGTTAAATTGTTAGCTTGTTATTCTAATGATATGAATTAGCACTAACATTAACGTCTTTGAATTAAACAAGAGTGCTATTGACCTCTCCCAAGTTTTTTGTCACATTAATGTTTCATTAACTAATACAAAGACTAGCATCAACATGACCTACAGGGTACAGAGTCAAACAGGCTTAAATGCACTTTGCTCTTCTTGTTGGGCATCTTCTTTTTCTTCTTCTTGCTATTCTGCCTTTCCAAGATTGAAACACGATCTTTACCCTTCTGATTGTTACCTCACTTCCCAGTAGACTTAGTTAACCACATCTGATTTTTTCCTTTGTCCTCCCCTACATCTTTGTTCTTATGGTCCTTAATATTAACATCACATTTGTCACCTGCATTGCTACTGCCAGCGCACCATCTTGGCTCATTTGAATGCCATTTTGATCATTCTCATCTTGCACTGCTTCTTTTTTCTTTGTTATCATTTCCAGCCTCCTTAGCATCATTAGTCATTATTTCTACTAATATTTGATTTGGGATCTTGATGTCATAAGTTACAAAACCCATGGTCTACTAATATTTCTTTGGGATCTTGTGTTTTACATGATTACAATCCATACTACAGCAGCTTCAGTTGTAAGGAATTCGTATCATTAACTTGGCAATAGTATACAAGCTGATTGACCTTATAGATTGACATATTCATACCCACTTGTCAGATAAATTAAATTTAAAAATCTTTTTTAAGGTTTTCATTTACTTTTATTTACATGATAGAACTCAAGAATTGTTAAGCAACAATCATCACAACAATTACAGTAGGATGAGAGGCATGTTGCGATTCGGATGTATTACGAGACAGTGGGAGGAGAGATTAAGAGAAGAGTTTATGGCCTTGGGTCAAGGAAAACATGATTATAGCCTTGAGTGATCTTGACGAGCATAACTCTCAAACACTACAATAGTTAGCTTTGTCTTTCAAACTCTATTCTATTAGGTGAAGAACAATTATGAACATTGATTCTTGCGCTGATTGATCATATGCTTCCTGTATTTATTGAGATGTAATTAATATTATCTTATATGAATATCAATTATTTTTAAGAATATTTAATAATTTATATTTAATTATGTTTCAACAAGGAGTATTTAGAAAGAATTAAATAAAAGGATTTCAAAAGAAAAATACTCGCGACAGATTTTGGTCGTTGCTATAGAAAAAAGTTGGCGACGGATAGCGACAAATGATTTTTTATCGCCAAAAGAAGGGCATAAACGATTCAAAATATGTTGCGATGGATTAGCAATAAAAAATTTCGTCGCAAATATATTAAGCGACAAAATTAATTATGAAAGTAGCGACAAATTCTATAAAATTAGCGATGGAACTAAAATTTGCTACGGATATCATACGTCGCTAATCTTGCTATGAAATGCATTTTCCGTTGCTAAAAGGTTAGCAGCGAGCAAAATAGTAACAGACAAAAGTCCGTCGCAAAATCTATTTAGCGAAAGATATATGTTGATTAGCGATAAATTTCATTCATCGCTAAATGTTGTTTCTTAGTAGTGATTCACCAATGTGAAGTAGGGATCCCTTAGACCATCCACACTTGGAATGAACTAAAAGAGAAGGCAATCAAATGATCAAAGCCAACATATGATGAACACAGTCAAACACTTGACAACTTACTGTCAGATACTCATCCCTAGAACCCCCAATATACCTATAAATCATCAAACACAGACTCAAAATAGTTCAAGGGAAGCATTCAAATACATCCTGAATCCACAAACATCTCTTTTTTCCACACATATTGCATGTTTTGACTAAAAACAAAAGAACTACTATATCTTTGGACAAATGAAACTGAACTCAGGCATATATAGCAAGATCTGTAAGCTTAAACAAACTCATATTTACCACCATGTCCAGACCTATCATTTTAACTATGCTAAGACTTAAACTTAACCTAAACAGACCCCAAAATGATCTTTCAGATCAACAATAGTTCAACACCTAGGTTAAGCAACTCATTTAGCTACCTTAGAGCCTATGTGTGTTTCTTAAACCATTATTGAATCCATTTCCTTATCATGTTGATCCTAGACATTCATTCAACTGCAACTAATAGGCAGACCAACAATCATATTCATTTTAAGTATGTCAAACACACATACTATTAGGGCTAGGGCATTTTGTGCTATTTTTACATATTGAATGCTTCTAATGTATGCTACAATAATACTTTAAAGCCAAGTGATAGTCCTATTCTTAGCAAAAACGAATTGATTAGACCCAATACTAACATATTTTAGTTTTACTTGAACCTAAATGGGTATTAGATGAAGTAACAAGCATAATACTACACTAAACTAATTAAACATGATCCTTAAGAAAATACATATTCTTAAACAGACACCATAACTTTAACAATCAAGCAAACAATAATAATACTTCAAAATGACATAAAATGCACTGTAATACACTACATTAAACTAAACTAGACAAGAATTTAAATAGATATTAGGCATTACCTCTTGTTGTGGCAGCCGAATCGAGGTTGGAGCTTGAATCTTCCACTCTCCACTCGATCACACCCACATACGAAAAAAATGAAAGGTTTTAGAACTAGTAGGGCTCAAATCGACAATTAGGGTTCCACCAAAGAGCTTGGAACCTCAGATCAATCGAAATAATCCTAAAGTTTAGATGATTAGGTTAAGCTTGCGAGTAATCAAAGCTCAAGACTCAAATCGCCGACCCAAAAAACTTTTTGAGGGGAGGGGTTCAATTTATAGAACCTCTCAAACTCTAGAAAATGGGACTGGACTAATGTGGGAGAACCAATTTGGGGGGAAAACACCCTTCAAAAAGTTCTCAACCAATCAAAAACCAAAGTTTGAAATCAAATGAGACAAGAACTCATAAAAATCATGGCAGAAAAGCAACATATAGGGACAACCTCACTTTGAAGGGTTGAAGAACGGTGGTGTTTGGTGAGAAAAGGCAAGAGAAATTAATTCTCTTGCTGTTTTTTGGCCATACCAGTCTGCACGAAGCATAATACATCTTCTAGTTGCCTTTTCTGGCAAGTTGAAGAAGACAGAACAAAAACGGCTAGGGTTTCTCCAAATCCCAAATCGTAATAAAATGACAAAGGGGTCTGGGCGTTTGAATGGATTTACGCCTAAATGGGAGCTGATTTGGGCTGGGTCTTGGGCCTTTTGGACTGGGCTCGATCATTGAAACAAATGAAGAAGAGGCCAAAGTTATTTTAAGTAGCAAAAAATAGAAAGTGACCACATATTGCAAATGTGATCCCTTTTTAGATTAACAAATGACTGAAATAATTTTTATTATAACTACATTGGTTAAAAGCTTTAATTTAAGACCAAATTCGCTACTAATTGGATTTTTAAATCACGTAATACGCTTTAAAATTGAGATATAATTCTGTTGTCTTTAAATAGTTTCCGATTTTGATGGAGTAAAATATTAATTTCTAAAAATTAATTTCACAATCATCCGTTAAGACTCTAAAATTATAATTACTATGGCAAATTAGGACATGATATACAATGAAGATACTAGATGATATTTTGTCACCTAAAATGACAAAATATTTCTAGAATAATTTTGTAAAATTATATTCATCTTGAAAAGGATATATTTTACTCCGTCTGTGACTCGGGAACTTTGAATGATTGACTAAGATTATTGGAGGGTAAAAATTAGATGTCAATAACTGCCCCTTTGTTGTTCGAGGATGGCAAGACCATCCATGAGCAGTGAAATTTGATAGACCTAGTTTTTAGCCGACCAATTGAAAAGTACTTCTCGTTTTTATGTGATTTTTGAAAATTATGGCCGGACCCTGGTCTCTGGGCTTCCTACATATCTCAGGATATATGAGAATTTAGGTCAATTGTAGTTCGACTCTATTTAAACTTCTAGAGATCAATAAAACAAAGTGAATTCCAAGACATAAACGGGTCTAGGAACGATTTTGTTGGAATGTGACCGATCCTAAAACGTTGAGTGGCCTACATATCCCCAATTTTCAGGAATCAGGTCACTTGTAGTTCAACTCGATGGCTCGAAATGGGTATCCCTTATGCGGGAATGCCTTGGACAATTGTTTTTAAAAAAACATTTTTGGTGTATGCCCAAACAGTAAACTAAACTTTTTCCTTACTATTTGTGATTGAGTGTGGAGTGGTGTGATTTTTCAAGCCTAAGTACAGAGAGCTTGACTCTCGTTGGTACATTATTTCGACTAGCTGCCTAAGAAAATGTTCCACTTTTTCTCTACATGCGTCTGGATTTGGTCTGCTTGCTTACCTCCTTAGGTAGCTTCCAGCCTATTTCTATTTGCTGGGACCTGACGTGTTTGATTGTTTATTTAGCCATACTTGCATGGCTATGTTTGTTGTGCCCTCTTAGGTGACTGTTCTGAGCAGGTGACACATCTGACACAGTCTGTCTCGTATGACTCTGTAGACTTCATTGAATGGATGCCACCTGCAATAGCGTCTGGCTCGTATGACTCATTTAGTTTAATTTTGTCTGAGCGAATGCCTCTTCCAACACCGTCTGGCTCGTATGACTCTGTTGATTTAAGTGGATGCTACCTTCAACACTGTCTAGCTCATGTGGATGTTGACCTGATTGGATGCCACCACGGGCACCGTCTGGTTCATATAGATATTGATCTGAGTGGATTCCACCTTTGACACCATCTGGCTCGTGCATATTTTGTTGAGTGGATACCACCTGCGACATCATCTGGCTCATACATGTTTTTGTTGAGCGGATGCCACTTGCACCATCATCTGGCTTGTGAATTTTTTATTGAGCGGATGCCACTTCCAACACCCTCTGGCTCATGCATATTTTTGTTAAGTGGATGCCACTTGCGATATCATCCGGCTCATGTATTTTTTGTTGAGCAGATGCCACTTGCGACATTGTTTGGCTCGTGTATTTTTGTTTAGCGGATGCCACTTATGACATCGTCTGGCTCGTGTGTGAATGGCCCTCTTGGCATGTAGTTTGTTTGAATGGCCTTTTCGACATGCAGATGTCCCTCTCGCCAGTATTTGTATGAATGACCCTCTCGGCATGCAGTTTGTATGAATGGGCCTCTCAATAATATTTTGCATGAATGACCCTCTCGGTATTCAGTTTGTATGAATGACCCTCTCGGTAATATTTGTATGAATGACCCTCTCGACATGCAGTTTATATGAATGACTCTCTCGACAGTGTTTATATGAATGATCCTCTCGGCATGTAATTTGTATGAATGGACCTCTCGGAAATACTTGTATGAATGACCCTCTCGACATGCAATTTCTATGAATGGCCCTATCAGAAGTATTTGTATGAACAACCCTCCCGGCATGCAGTTGACAAATATGGCCCTTTCGGCTAGATTGTCTTTCTTTTGTCTTGTATGTCGGATGTGACCCTCTTGGTCAGGTTGTTGTTTTGTCTTTTATATGGCTGCGACCCTCTCAGTTAGATTGTTGTTTTGTCCTTTTATTGGCTCTCATGGCCATATTGTCTTTTCTTCATCCTTTTGATCAGTTGTGACCCTCTCGGTCAGATGGTCATTTTATCATTTGTATGGATCACACGCCAGATTATGCCGCTCTTGTGGTGCTTTGTTCTTTATGTGGTTATCATGGCCGGATTATGATGCCCTTATGGCACTTTATCCTTTAAATAGTTCTCCCGACCTAGTTGTGTCGCCCTGATGGCATTTTTCCTGTCTGTGGCTCCCATGACCCGGTTGTCATCTTCTAGTGTCGGAGTTTCTTTTTTGATGTACCTACTTCATGCATGAACACATAGGTTAGTAGAAAAACCCATCTACTTCCTGATGACTTTTTGGGTACCTACAAACATAGAAAAAATTGTTAGTTCCTATGGGTCGATCTGTGTCGCCGAATCCCGTTGTGTTGTTTTTTTGCTTTTCAAGCATCGACCCCCCTTTTGGGCTCGATATTACGAGAGATGAAATTTCAAGTTAAATTTTGAAAATATTTGAGAAAATAATTTTTGACTAAAATATTTATCATATGTAAAAATTATTAACTCAATGTCATGACATATACACTCTGAGCAAAGTTATTCGACTGTCTTTGGCACTCTAGGCGCGCTCTTCATTTGGTCCTGGTGAAATTTTTGAGACCCTTAAGAAATCTTTCCCCAGTTGCAAGTTTGAAACTGGCTGACTCTAATGGCGATTCGTATTGAAGGAATTTTTGAGTTCCTCTAAAAACATCTGTCCCAATTGAATATTTGAGACCGGCTAACTCTTGTACCGGTGCCGTCGGTGGAATTTTTGAGATTTTTTCTCAAAACTTCTGCCCTAATTTGCAAATTTAGGCCGACTAATCCTTTGTGCCAGGTTCATTGGTGGAGTTTTTGAGATTCTCTAAAAAATTGTGCCCCAGTAGCAAGTTGAGATCTCTGTACTTTGTGAGGCGATCCTCGAATCATTATGTCTCAGATGTTTCCTATATTTTTTTGGTTTTTTCTTTGGTGCGATTGAGCTCAAAGAGTGCCTACATATCCCATCTCGGAAATCAGGTCGAACGTAGTTCGGAACAAACATGGTTGATTTTTATAATAGTGTGACCGAGTCCTGAATGGATGCCTACGTATCTCTCTTTGGGAATCAGATCATCGCGTAGTTCATATTACAAAGAAATGTCATTTGTATTTTCTATTATGATTACAAGTAAAGCAAATGCAATTACAAGTAAAGATAATGCAATTACAAGTGAAAGGCGATTACAAACTGAAGGGCATGTCCTCATGCGTAGTATCTCTTGATAGTGTCTGATTTGATTGTCTTGGTCCACTCTTGGCCGTTCATTTCTGCAAGGATTATCGCACTTCCTGATAAAACTGTGGGCACCATGTAGGGTCCTTGCCAGTTGGGTGTGAACTTTCCTTTGTACTCGCCTTGGTGCGGAAACATGCGCTTGAGTACCAATTGTCTGATTTGGAAGATTCGGGCTTTGACCCGCTTATTGAAGGCGCATGCCATTCTCTATTAGTATAGTTGATCGTGGCATATGACAACCATCATTTTCCCTTCAATTAAAGGCAATTGCTCATATCTTTTTCGAACCCACTCTACGTTTTCCAGTTCTACTTCTTGTATGATTCTGAGCGAGGGTATTTCTACCTCGGGTGGTATTACTGCTTCAGTACTGTAGACAAGTAAGTATGGAGTTACTCCGATTGAGGTCCGAGTAGTTGTTCAGTATCCTAGCAATGCGTAGGGCAACTGTTCATGCCAATACTTGTACTTGTTAATCATTTTCCTTAATATCCTTTGTGTTCTTGTTGGCTGCCTCTACAACTCTATTCATTTGTGGCCTATAGGCGGTCAAATTTCGATGAGTTATTCGAAACTTCTCATAAATGTATTTCATCATATGACTGTTTAAATTTTCTCCATTGTCAGTTATAATTGACTCTGGGATGCCCAATTGGCATATGGTGTTGTTTCCTATAAAGTCTACTACCACTTTCTTTGTCACTGATTTGCGAGAGGTAGTTTTAACCCACTTTGTGAAGTAGTCTATGGCAGCCAGGATGAAGCGATATCCATTGGATGCTGATGGCTCTATGGGCCCGATGACGTTCATACCCAAGCTACAAATAGCCAGGGCAAGGTCGTGATGTTGAGTTCGCTCGATGGGACCCTGCTGAGATCCCCATGAATCTGACAATGATGACATCTTTGCATGAATCTGCTACAGTCGATTTTCATGGTCATCCAATAGTAGCCCGCTCTCAAAATAATCTTGGGTAAGACGACCCTGTTTATATGAGGGCCACAGGTCCCAACATGTACTTCCTCTAACATTTTTATAGCCTTTGTGGCATCGACACATCTGAGTAGCCCTAGATCGGGCGTCCTCTTGTAGAGTACTTCCTTGTTCAGAAAGAAACCATTGACCATTCTTCTAATGGTTTTCTTTTGATTGGCTGTAATATTCTTGGGATACTCTCCATTTTCCAAGTACGTGCTTATGTCGGTGTACCATGATTTGCCATCTGGTTCCGCTTCTACATGGGAATAATATGCATGTTCTTCCCCGATGCTGATCTCTAGCTGGTCAATATGACTGCTTTCAGGATGCTATAACATGGATGCTAGGTTGCAAGAACATCGACGAATTCGTTCTAGGCTCTCGGCGTGTGTCGAAACTCGATATTTCTTAACCTTTTGCATAACCTTTGTGCGAGGTTCACATATGGAAGTATTTTCTCATTCTTAGTGGCCTATTCTCCTTGAACCTGGTGTATTAGTAGATTTGATTCTCCTATTACCAATAACTCTTTTACATCCATGTCGATGGCTATGCGAAGACCCAAAATTCAGGCTTCATATTCTGCCATGTTATTTGTGCATCAGAAGTTGAGTTTGGCTGCCATCGGGTATTGTTGACCTATTTTTGAGACCAGAACTGCTCCGATTCCTGAACCCTTGTAATTGACCTCATTATCGAAGAACATTCTCCAACCTGAGTAGGTTTCAATTGTGTCTTCTTCGACTGTCATCACTTCCTCATATGGGAAATACATCCTTAATGGTTCAAACCCTTCGTCGACTAGACTTTCCTCTAGAAAATCAGCTAATTCTTGTCACTTGACAGCTTTCTGGACCACATACATGATGTCGAATTCGCTTAGAAGCATTTTCCATTTGGCCGATTTCCCTATAGGCAGGGTTGGAGGAAGATGTACTTCAAAGGATCCATCTTGGAGATTAGGTGAGTAGTGTATGCCGTTAAGTAGTGTCTCGGCTTTTGTGCTACCTATGTCAGAGCACATCATGTATTTTCCACCAAGGTGTACCTTAACTCACAGACGATGAACTTTTTACTGAGATAGTAGATCGCTCGTTCTTTCTTCCAGTTTCATCGTGTTGTGCCAACCTGTATCCAAATGCATTATCTGATACTAACAAATACAATAATAATAGGCTTCCTAGTCTAGGAGGGACCAAAACTGGCCAATTGGAGAGGTATCTTTTGATAGTATCAAAGGCTTTCTGGCACTCGTCTGTCTACTTGGTGGGCGTATACTTTTTCAACAGCTTGAGGATGGGCTCCACGATTATCATAGATTGCGCTATGAAGCGTCTAATGTAGTTCATCTTTCCCTGAAAAATCATGATGTCTTTATTGGTCTCTGGTGGTGGTAGCTCCTGAATGGCTTTGATCTTTGAGGGATCTTGTTCTATGCCCCTACGGCTGACTATGAATCCCAACAATTTTCCGACAGCACTCCAAATGGGCACTTGGTCGAATTTAGCTTCAAATTGAACTTGCGAAGTCTATCAAAGAATTTATGCAGGTGTATGATGTGATCTGAGCTCTATCGTGACTTGATTATGACGTCATCCATATAGACTTCTATCTCCTTATGCATCATGTCGTGAAAGGTTGTGGTTATTGCTCTCATGTAAGTTGCGCCAGCGTTCTTGAGGCCAAACGGTATTACACGTTAGTGGTATACTCCCTATGGAGTGAAGAATGCTATTTTCTGTGCGTCTTCTTCACTTATCAGGATTTGATGGTAACCGACGAAGCAATCCACAAATGACTGCAACTCATACTTCGCGCAGCTATCGATAAGTATGTGGATGTTTGGAAGTGGAAAAATAGCAGTGGGACTAGCTCAATTGAGATCAGGGTAGTCCACACAAATTCAGATCTTTCCATATTTCGTTGGGGCGGGCATGATGTTTGCCAACCATGTGGGGTACGGAGTTCCTTCCACTACTCCAGACTTTGTCTGCTTTTCAACCTCATCCTTGATTCTTATGCTCAGATCAGGTTTGCATTGTCATATTTTCTGTTTGATCGAGATGAAACTCTCGTTGATGGGTAGTTTGTGGGCTACTATGTCTGTGCTTAGCCCAGGCATATCCGTGTATGACCATGCGAATACGTCAATGTATTCCCTTAGTAAATTTATCAACCCTTCTTTTCTAGGCGTTCCCAAATGCGCACTTATCTGAGTTTCTTTAATTGTTTCCTCATCCCCGAGGTTGATTTCTTTGGTTTTGTCAAAATTAGGCCTTTGTTTATTCTCATACTCATCCTCTTTGTCGACGATATCCTCTGGCAACTCATTTTCTTCATCATACTCCTCATATTCCTTTTCATGTATCACTTGACTCGCTCATCTCGCGATATGTCATGACATTGTTAGTTATTTTATTATTATTACTGGAAAATAAGGCAAAGCATGGTTAGCGTATAAAAACATGTTAATTTGAAATAATGAGACTGTTTATTTTTTGCATAGACTGAGGCTTTCATTGATTTTGATAAAGACGGTATAAACCGTGCTCCTAACTCGGATCACGTTATTTCCATTTTTCAAATATTATGTAAAAAAGGTAAAGATGCAAATGGTGAATGTTCGAGCCTCAGCCAATTTTCACTGATTTTTAAAAACAAATTTAAAATCATTCTCTCTATCGAAGAGCCAAAAGTGAGGTAGAGGTCCAGTTGGACAACTACTCATCTCGATTAGTGCTGTAGATGGTGGGTGCTTCACAACATTGCTCTAGTATCATGACACACTCTTCCTCTTGGAACAACATCGCTAAACCTTCTTCTGCGTCTCCGCGCATTCTGACTGGGAATGACTGGTACATGCACAAAAAAGGCTTACGAAACTATAGAGGACCTCCTTTCTTCTGATCAGCATCCGAGGCTTTTTCAGAGCTTGGTATATACCCAAAACCAAAATAGTAATCGTTGGCCAGAATTAACAACAGTTCCTTGATACCCTGGAGCTGTAGGCCCAAACCTTTGCCAGGTTCAAACCCGTTCTGAAGCATAATTGCAGCAATTATCTTGTAAATTGGTGGCATATGGATTTATTTCTCATCCCCTTGGTGGAAAGTTCCCACGAGGTCCACCACTTGGAAATCTGTATATTTTGGGACTTCCTCTATGACTAGTATGGAGTTATTAGGATAGTTGTGAATGCTACCTGCTCCGTGAATCACTACTTCATGATTCTCCCATACAAACTTTAGGGATTGATGGAGAGATGATGGCACTGCTCCGTCCATGTGTATCCAAGGCGTACCCAACAGGAGGTTATAATTGGCGGTGATGGCCATAACCTAAAACTTAGTGGTGAACTCGGCGGGCCCTATTTGTATGTCAAGGTCTACCTCGCCAAGGGGTCACGCTATGCTCCATTGAAAGCTCTTACATTGGTACGTCTCCGGCGTATCTTCCTAATGTCATATCCCAACTGCTTTAATGTGAATTCGGGGCATATATTGAGACCAACCCTTTTGTCGATAAGTACTTGAGATATGACCTTATCTCTACACTTGATAGTAATATAGAGAGCCTTGTTGTGAGCCGTTCTCTCTCTTGACAACTCATTAGGAGTGAATGAAATTTGGTGAGCTCCAATGATATGACCCACTATTTCAACCAATGTTTCACTGCTCATCCTTGTTCGAACATGGTCTTCGTTCAATACCTTTATTAAGGCTTGGCGATGTTGCAATGAACTCAAGAGAAGTGCAATTATCGATATTCGAGCTAGCATTTTCTGCAAGTGTTCGACAATAAATAGTCTTTCGGCTGCATCCTGCGCTAGAAGTCCTCGGCCTCCTCTTACCAGGTGCTCCCTGCGTAACTCTTCGGGAGTGTAACATCTTCCCGATCTTGTCATTCCCAGGGCTATGTCCACCTAGAAAATGAATTCCTTTCTCAGAACTGGGACTACCTCTTGTGGTACTTGGACCACGAATGGTTTTCTCAAGGTTGGGATAAGCAACTTGAAGTTAGGACGCTTTTGTAGAGTTAGAGAGATGACTGTCTGTTCTAAGATTTCAACAGATTCTTGGGCTAATAGTTGGCATATAGTCCAATCTTTCTCCCGTTCGATCATGTGTATATGATTGGCACTATGATTGGGGAGAGGATTTGTGTTCACGTTTGGAGCCATTGCTTCCAAGATGATCTCTCATTTATCGATTAGATCATATATCTTGTGCTTTAGATTGATACAATCCTCTGTACTATGTCCATTCCCTCTGGAATGGTAGGCAGAAGTTTAATCGGCTCTATAGGAGAGAATTCCAAGAATAGCAGGCTTTGGTGGCACTGTGTGGATGAGTTCGGCGTCTTTTAGCTTTTAGAACAACTTTGTTCGAGTTTCTAGAAGTGGAGTGAACGTCCGGGAAGGTGTTTTCTTGAAATTTAGAAATGGCAAGTCGTATGTTGCTGGAGGCGGCTGGTTTTGGTAGTTTTGATGATTTTGAGGTGCTAGGTAAGCAGGTACATGAACTTGGTAATTTGGTGATGGATCTTGGTAGGTAGGTATGGGTGTTTGATAATTTGGCTATGGAGCTTGATATGTTAGAGCAAATGTTTGGTAATTAGGCTATGCGTAGTAGACTAGCACAAGGCTGTATGGGGATAATATGCAATTTCTTTAGGGAGGAGATTGGTATATATCGAAGGAAGAATGTGATCATTCTTTTCTTTGACTCCTCGGGCAAGGGGTATGGGAGACGTTTGTCACGTCCTCCTTCTTTTTCCTTGCGGCTCTTTTAGAGCTTGCGGAACCAGCTTTATTGGCTATGCTGATGATTTTTCGGATTTGAGGCCGCCTTTTATTGCCTCTCCCATCTTTACCAATTCAGAGAATGTCCTCCCAACCATAGATATCATGTGGTGATAACAGTCTAATTCTTGTGATTAGATGAAGATCAGGAGTAGTTCTTCATCGCTCATCGGAGGTTGTACTCGGGCGATTTCAGCCCTCCACCTACTCACATACTCGCGGTAGGTTTTAGTAGATTTCGGTTTGATTTTTTCCAAGTAATAGTGATCTGGCATAATTTCCACGTTAAAGTAGAATCTATCTATCAAGCCCCAAACCATGAACTGGGCGAAACATGACACTCTGTGCCTGGATGCGTTGACGACCCGAATCCATATTTTTTCTATAAAAAATAGAAGAATTGGTGTCTGCTAAATCAATATGGGAATCAAAATATACTATAACAATAGTTTGAAATAAGTAATTCAACTGCTGAATTAGTAATTTGAAAGTATATTGCGGAAATAGTCTGAACAATTGAAAAACTGACATGAGATGATAACTAGTCTAGTCTATGAAACCTCTGACATAAGTCTGATTAAAAACTGTCTACCAGGACAAAGCCCTAACATACTTCTATCATAAAATATAATACTGAAATAATAGACTGACCCCTCGAATTAGATGGGACACACCAAGCAGCTAATACTGAAGCAATCCTACTGAGTAGATCCGTCATCCTGAAACTCGGCACCTTCACCGTGAAGTGCAGGCCCCATGCAAAGGGACGTTAGTACATTTGAATTGTAATGTATGTAAGTAACTGAAATAATAAATAGTTGTAGGGTCCTCAAGAAAGGGCAACCCAAATCAATACACAGATAACATACTGAAACTGAAAATTGATAACTGAACAAGGAAGCAAAGAATATGAATACTTCATGTAATGAAATGAAGAGTCACATGTTTAACTGAAATAATAAATAACTGTGGACTTAGGACCAATATATGTGCACAAATTTGTGGCCTTGGGACCAAGTATACGTGTACATAAATTGTGGCCTTGGGCCCAAAATACAGGTGCTCAACATGATATTGAAATACTGAAATATACTGATATGAAATATTGAACAGGAATTCATGACATGTTTAAGAGTGCTGAAGCTTTAACAAATTTACCACAATGCTGAGTATTTTAGATTGAGACTCATGGATATCAAACATAAGTCTATACTGATTACGCATTGAGTTCACAACAATCAAAGTGATAATCACGAGCAACTATGAATTTATATTCTTGACGATATACATTTTAGTCTTTTCATGAACTAGAGCATAATCTCAAACCCTGAAGAAATTAACAGTAATCTCGATGAACGAGGCGTGGGGATGATTAAAGACGTTCCCACACGTATATAGAAGCTCTAGATATATTATTTTCTCCAAAACGTGTCTTAAAAATCTGAACTTGGAAGGAGAACTTCAAAGAATTAACCTTGAGCCCTAAGTTGGGTTTATCCTAATAACCATAGGTTAAGAACATTGAATTTCTACTTAGATTTTATGTATGTACGTTAGAATTCACTTGAAATAGGCTTACCTTGATGTAGGAAGATGATGGGAAGAGAAAACCTCCGTGCTAGGGTTTGAGAATAGTGAAAACTAATTTTTTAGGTCAAGTTGTATTTATACTATTTGTTGTCGGACAGATTCTACAGCCAAATTTGTTGGGCCATCAAATTTTATACGGTCTGGGTTGTGACCATAAAATATTATACAGTCCGTATAATCGGACCGTCAAATTAATATACAACTTTCAAGTGACTTCAAAGCTTGAGAGTTTCGAGATGGTCAAAAAGGACAGATTGTCAATTATTATACGGTCTATATAATTTACTATGCATCGTAAATTCTAAAAATAGAATCGACGGTTCATTTCGACGGTCCATAAAATTTGTCACGGTTCGTCAATCCTAGCCTAAAATATGATCTGTAAAACTAAAATTAGTTTTCAACTTTAAACTTCCCGTTTTTGTTTCTTAGACCCCTGAATCATGAATACGACTTAGTTTGAAGGTATGAGGTGTTACAATATCTCCCCCTGGGATCATTCATCCTCGAATGATGAGTTTGGGTTCTGGTAATCGAACTTACATACGTTAAGAACGTAACTGCATGAATACTGGACTGGATAATTATCTAACTGAAAATAGTGCTGAACTGAATAGATACTGAATTACTGAACTGAATAGTTACTGAATTACTGAACTGAATAGGAGGTACAAGTGTAAAGGTTAGTTACCTTCAATATTTTATTTTTGTTCCTAAAAGAAGTGCGGATACCTAGACTTCATGTCTTCTTCAGCTTCCCATGTAGCCTCATCGACATTCTGACTTCCCTACAACACTTTCACTGAGGTAACTTCCTTAGTTCTCAATTTTCGAATCTGACGATCCAAAATAGACACTGGGATCTCCTCATAGGTCAAACCATCCTTAACTTAATGGAGTCGGTAGGGACAACCATCAACGAGTCTCCCACACATTTTCTCAACATGGATATATAAAACACTGGATGCACAACAATCAAATCTTGTGGCAATTCAAGTTCATAAGCCACTTTACCAACTCTCCTCAAAATATTGTGTGGTCCGATATATCTAGGACTGTGCTTCCCTTTCTTTCCAAACCTCATGACACCTTTCATAGGTGAAACTTTCAGAAGTACCCAATCATCAACTTGAAACTCCAAGTCTCTATGCCTCACATCTGAATAAGACTTCTAGCGACTCTGAGCTGTTTTCAAATGCTTCTGAATTAACTTGACTTTCTCCAAAGCCTGATAGACCAAGTTTGGTCCTAACAACTCTACTTCACCAACATTGAACTAACCAATTGGCGATCTACACATTTGCCAATACAGAGCTTTGAATGGTGCCATCTGGATGTTAGCATGATAACTGTTATTATAAGAGAATTCTATGAGAGGAAAGTGATCATACTAATTATATTTAAAATCAAGAACACATGCCCTTAACATATCCTCAAGATTCTGAATAGTATGCTCTACCTGGCCATCTTTCTGAGGATCAAAAGTTGTGCTGAGATTTACCTTGGTAACCAATCCTTTTTGGAAAGACTTCCAAAAGTGTGTTATGAACTGATCACCACGATTTGAAATAATGGACACTGGGGTCCCATGAAGCATGACAATTTCTCGGATATACAACTTAGCATATTCTTTTGCTGAATTTGTGGTCTTAACTGGCAAGAAGTGGACTGATTTAGTCAGTCGATCCACAATCACCCAAATCGAATCATGCCTTTGGGCTGAGCGAGGTAGACCTGTTATGAAGTCTATATTTATCATCCCCCATTTCCAAATAGGAATATTAATATTTTGAGCCAACCCACCAGGCCTCTGGTGCTCGTCTTTCACCTGCTGACAATTCAAATACTTTGCTACAAAATCTTCCACATTCCTCTTTATATCGTTCCACCAATAAATTTCCTTAATATCAAGGTACATATTGGTAGAACTTGAGTGACTAGAAAACCTGGAGTTATGCGCTTCTGCCATGATTCGCTCTCTAAGCCCATCCACATCTGGAACACATAATTTGCCTCAGTACCTCAAAGTACCATCATCTCCCCTTTGTTCAAAAGTCGTAGTCTTACGCTTGTGAATCCCATCTTTCAGCTGCAATAAATAGGAATCATTAAACTGTTTTTCCTTTACCTCAACTACTAAGTAGGATTCAGACTTGTTCTAGACAACTACATCACCATATTCGGAATCCACGAGTCGAACTCCTAGAATATCTAGTCATGAATTTCCTTTGTCATAGTTCTCCTATCTTCCTCAACATGATAATTGAATAAATATGGAGTGTCTTTGACTATCTCTTGCACTCTCATCACATTTATTTTACGGGAAGCAAGAGTTCATGAGAAGCATTTAAGAAAAGTTGGTCGAGCATCATTTATTAAGTTCAACTACACTTCCGGTGGTCATTCATCTTGACAACTCCCTCGGTTATATATCCTTGGAATTAAGAGCTTCAAGCTTCTACTCCCCCCCCCCTTTGGGGGCTGAGATTTACTCTCGGGGCTCCTCCTTATCTAGTGTAACCTCATCAAAGGCGCAAGTATTCTCGACAAGCACTTCAACCACTTGAAGGCCGCGGTAATATCAAGCCTGAGTTCCTACATTACAAAGCTTCTCCAGGTGATATCCATCCGTTTACTCTTTCTTCTAGGATTCTCCTATGCGTTTCATTCGGGTTGAGTGGGTGTTTCAGGGGGTATACGAGTTCCTTGTTGGGTTTGAGCTTAAAAATTTCCAATATTTGGTTTTTTTTCTTACATATTTTGCTTGTTTGCTCTTTGCTAGTCTCCGACTTAATTAAGCCTTGCTTATTTGCTGTTGCTTTGCATTTTAGGCCCTATAGATTTTGTGTACCTTGGGTTGGTGTTCATCATGTTCTTGGTGTTCTTATGATATTCATCCGATATTGTTATAGATTGCTAGTATCCTTAGGTTTAGATCGGATTTGCATTAACTTTCTGATTAATATTGTGTTTCCCTATGTGTGTGTGAATTTATGCACTTTGACCGATTGATTAACCTTTTTGCTATTCTCGTGATTGCCTAAGTTGTTGGTAAGGTCGAGTCTATTCAACTTACCTACTTTGGCTTAGGCACATTCCCCCTTGGTTTCCTCGGCCAGCGTGTGTGTGGATTGCCTTCCTTGTGCAAACACACGCTGCCATATGAAAAGGCAGCCTGCTCTTTACCATATCTAGTATTGTGGGCTGTCCGAGGCTGAGACCTTGCTTTGCCTGGCGGTTATTAGCTTACCCTTTGTTTAAAGGCTACAATTCCTCTTGCCTTTCTTAGCTTTGTGCCCTATCTGATACCTTCTTGTCCAGAGTGTGTGTGCCTATTTCCTCTTTGGTGCAAACACATGCTGACTTCTGGAAAAGCAGTCTCCCCTTTGCCAATTTTGGCATCTTTAGACTGCCCAAGGCTTTCACCCTTACTGCCTTAGCTGTAATTGTAGGCTTCAATTGTGACTCGTAGCTAATATTTATTTGGTTTATGATATATTATAAGTTATATACTTGTGATATTATATATATCTTATACTATTTTCAATCCATAAATATACTAACAAGTCGTGTTACTACTTGATTACCGCCCCTTTGCTGGAATATTTGTCTAGTCTTGACCCTCTTCACATTTAAAACCCCTAGTATAACTTATATACTTGTCTCTCGAGCTCATATATATTTGCCTTTAGATGCGTGTTTCCCTATGTGTTTTGGATAATTTGAGTCCTATTTGCGCGGGTTTATTGCTTGTTGATACCCCATTTAAACTTATACTCATACCCTATAAGGTATTTTATAATTTACATATTCGTAGCTATACCTATATATATCTTATACTATATCCCACTATAGGTACCTATAAGCCTTAATTGCTTGAGTACCGTGAATTGTCTTTACCTTGTCTTGGTCGAGGTGCACTTTTGTAGGTACGCAGAAAGCAAGACGGTTGAATCAAGCTTAATATAGGACCCTACACAACCGTTAATAGGATGCAAGTTGTAATTTAAAAACCGGGCCTGTCCGGATTTACTTGATTGTATAATTCTTTTGGTCCTAGAGTGATTAGGCTTAGGGGTTCGTTGAAAAGGACGGCTATACGCACGCAATAGTCCAGAGTCCTTAGAGAGTTCACGGGGTAACTCGTTCGAACCAAAGAGGCACGCACCAACGGGTAACCCTGAAACCTGATTTGATTAGATACGCTTTCCTTACGTATTCTACTACCTATATCTACAAGGCAAGCCTTAGGATTTCGGTAGGCAAATATATATAGGATCGTAAGTGGATTTGATTTGATACGCCTCCTAATATATTTTTCTACCTATAACTAATAAGCAAACCTTAGGATATCGGTAAGCAAATATATATAAGATTGCGATTTGATTCTTATCTAATTTGAGTACTTGCTTAACTAATGCATAATTGTATTTCCTAAACAAGTCCTGTAATTTGAAACCGGGCCTGTCCGGATTTAGGTTCTTTCCTTTTCGTATTTCCTTGCTTCCTAAAAAAAAAAAAAAAAAAAAAAAATTGTATAATTAACGTAAGCCCTGTAATTTGACACCGGGCCTGTCCGGTTGCGTATTGCGAATTTGTAATCACCGGGCCTGTCCGGTTTGAGTTTTAGGATAATTATACTTTAAATCTAGGTCATGGGGAAAAAGAAAAAAAGAAAGGAGATCTTCACGCCATTAAATATAAGAATGGGTCAGGCTCCCATTGAGGTCAACATTAATGACCCTATTATCTTCCCTCCAATTGCCCCCGTTCCCACTTCAACAGGGAACGCAGGCAATGGTATTCAAGCGGGGGGAGAAAATGAGGGTGCGAAGACTATATTGGCAAAGGAGGGAGATTCGGACTTCACTCCCTCCTCGGTCACGCTAGGCTCCAAAGACACTGCCTCGGACTCAGGCAGTATCAATGGTGACACAGCAAAAATCGAGCCTACGCTGAAGGAAAACCAAGACAAAGGCGCAAGCCAGAACAAGAAGGCTTACGCATCTGTGCTTAGAGGCAACAGTAACGTCTCCAATGGGAGACGGCTACATTTTGTGAAAGATAGTTGTTATGACGGGCCGGTGGAACTAGCCAGAACAGACATTGACGACCTTACTGACACATGGGGCTATTTACTAATTGGTTACTTTGCAGGTACTTTCCCAGGGAACATAGCCCTTATGAAGCTATGTAGATCATGGGGAGTAACATACCGGTTCACTGTCCATGCCTCAGGTTGGATCATCTTTAAATTCAATAGTGAAGCAGACAAAGAAAAGGTTATGGCCAATGGGCCACATTTTGTTTACAGCACCCCCCTACTGCTAAAGGACATTCCGCATTGCTTCACTTTTGACAGGCAGGAGATATGTACTATACCTATCTGGGTACGGTTACCATCCCTACCACTGGAATTATGGAATGAAATGGCTTTGAGCCGAATCCTTTCGCGGATTGGGAGGCCAATTGGAACGGATAAACTCACGAATGATAAGGGGCAAGCTTCCTATGCTCGGGCTCTGGTTGAGATTGACCTCTCAAAAGAGGTAGTTCATTCTGTGGACCTAAAGCTTTGGGATGGTACTCATATTGACCAGGATCTCGTTTATGAGAAGCGACCAGGATACTGCAATAAGTGTAAACAGATCGGCCATTATGCGGAGGGGTGCGAGAAGCACAAGGCCGAGATAAAGAAACGCTTGCAGGGGAAGGGTGTGATCCACACCCCAAATGTTGCGGTAAAAGGGGCACATACCTATCTAGATGACGAAGGCAAGGCTCACGGTCAGGAGAATGGCACTACTTCGGCCGCGGGTGAGGAAAATGTTTGCATGGGTGGCCAGCCCTCGGGAGTACAAACCGGGGCTGGCAAGGGTCGGACTGGACCGCACAATAGCCAAAGAGCGGGTAAGGCCCCGGCTGTTGACTTGACTAATTCGGGCAAGATCACGGAAGGCCATCCCTCGGGGACACAAACCGGGGTTGGCAAAGGTCGGACTGAGTTCCGGAAGATAGAGGGGAAGCACGCGGGTAAAGCCCTGGCCGTCGACTCGACCAAAGGAGTGGAGGAAGCGGCTAAGGATGCGGAATTGGGTGGCCAGCCTATCGGGGCACAAACCGAGGCTGGCAAAGGTAGGATATCGGGAGAGACCACGGATGACCAGCCTTCGGGGACACAGACCGAGGCTGGTAAAGGTGGGAACAACAAGGATACGGGTAAGGAGCAAATCTTTGCACCACAAACCGCACGATTAAAAGGTACAGGAGGATGCACCGCATCGCATAACCATAGTGCCATTAGCCTGGCTGTGAAACAGACAGCCATATTCACAAAACTTGCGGCTATGCATGGCAATATTGGGGAGGAAAATGAAATAGACCGAAAGGCCAGGACCTCACTAGAAATGGCTATGGCACAAGGTACTGGACGAGACGGGAGTTCTTCGGGAGGCCAGCATGCGGGGTCACAGACCACGGCTGGCAAAGGTCGGACAAAGCTTGCAGCCCAACCCATCAGCCTCACGGCTAGGGAGGGGAAAGGTGGGAACCACGTCCAAGAGAATAAGGATACTCCGGATGTGGAGGGTTTCATGGAGGTACAGAGAAAAGGGAAACCGAAAGGTAACCTTGGTAGCCAGAATCTATCTTTCCCCTTGAGCAGAATGACGACCCTTACTTCCAAAAAGAAGGGTCAAAACAATGACACCCAGCCGGCCGCAAACACTGAAGATAGCATGAAGGGGACTATCCCCCCTTCCGTTATCTAAATGATTATCGCTTCTTGGAACATAAGGGGGCTGCACAAGTCCTCAAAGCAAAAGGAGATCAGCTCCATAGTGCACGGTGAGAATATTGATGTTCTTGGCATCCTGGAATCAAAGCTTAACCACTCTTCACTTCAACGTTTTTGGGCTTCAAAATTCAAAAATTGGGAGGTGTTGGACAACTTCGGGCACCACCCGGCAGGGAGAATCTTTATTATTTATAACCCTATAAAGGTCAAGCTCCAGGTTCTGGATATCAACCCGCAGGCTATCCACTGCGGCATCACTTGTCTGGTTTCCTCAAGATTATTCTACGCCACTTTCGTCTACGGCCTCCATTCTACGGTAGCTCGACGTGGCCTATGGGACAAGCTAAGAGACTACGGGACTTATATCTCGCAGCCTTGGATAGTTCTTGGGGATTTCAACACGGTGATGAGGGAAGAGGAAAGATACAATATGGCTTCTATTAGTCACTACGAGATGAAAGACGTCATAGTGTTGTAGAGATTTGGGACTCTCGGATATAAACTCTACAGGCTGTGAGTTCACTTTTAACAGGGACAACAAATTCAGCAAGCTTGACAGGGCTCTCATCAATGGAGTTTGGTTGCAAGAGGGATGGTATGGCAATGCACATTTCCGTCGGTCCGGGCCCTTCTCGGATCATACACCGTGTATTGTCTCTATTTTGGACCCGCCAAGGCCAAAGAACAAACCTTTCAAATTCCTGAATATGTGGACTGAGCATGCGGAATTTGGAAATATTATTGCAAATGCCTGGGGTAGGGACATTCCGGGCACTGCTCAATTTACTTTGTGTCGTCGCTTGTATAGTCTCAAAAGACCATTGAGGTACCTCAATGCAATGGATTTCTCCCATATCTCAATGAGGGTCAAAAGAGCAAAAGAAGATCTTGATATAGCGCAAAAAGAAGCTTTGGATAACCCGCACCTGGATCATCTGCATGTGAGGGTTACGGAGCTCAGGCACAGTTCTAATGTCCTTATTGAGGCGGAAATGAGTTATCTTCGTCAGCTTGCCAAATATGAGTACCTTAAACTTAGTGACAGGTGCACCAAATTCTTTCACTCCATGGTCAAGAGTAACTCAAAGAGAAACTTTATTGCGGCGACGGAAAAAAGGGATGGCTCCCAGACGACCTCTATTGACCAAGTTGTTGAGGAATTCATATCACATTACAAAGGACTCCTTGGAACTAGGGAAGATTGTGAGCCGATTGATGTTGGGATCATTGCCTCAGGCAAGTGCCTCTCGGTGGAACAAGGTGATGACCTTGTACTCACCGTCACGGATGCAGAGATCAAAGGAGTACTCTTCGGTATTGGCAAAGATAAAGCTCCAGGTCCGGATGGATTCTCCTCGGGTTTCTTTAAGAAGGCCTGGAATATTGTGGGCAAGGACTTTTGTGATGCGGTAAAGGAATTCTTCCAATCTGGCAAGCTTCTCAAGCAGGTCAACCACACCACCATTGCACTTGTCCCCAAAGCCTCGCACTGCCCAACTGTGGGTGACTTCAGACCTATTTCTTGCTGCAATATTTTATACAAGGTTATCACCAAGATTATTGCCTCGAGATTAGCTTCGGTCCTTCCGGATATTATTGACCCGGCGCAATCAGCGTTTGTTCAAGGGAGGAGTATGACTGACAACATACACCTCGCTCAGGAGCTTCTTAGGAGTTACAACCATAAGAGAGTATCGAGCAGATGCATGCTTAAGGTGGATCTCCGGAAGGCTTTCGACTCAGTAAATTGGGAGTTCCTCACGGCCGTCTTGATTAGTTTGAACTTCCCGGAAAAGATGGTAGCTTGGATCATGGAATGCGTCTCTACAACATCCTACTCCATCTCTATCAATGGGAGTCTATATGGACACTTCAAGGGCCGCAAAGGTTTGAGGCAAGGAGACCCTATTTCCCCTACGCTATTTGTTATTTGCCTAGAGTATCTTTCGAGGTTGCTTAAAAAGACTACGAGGCGGGAGACCTTCAACTTTCATCCGAAGTGTGGAAATCTGAAGATCACACACCTGGCCTTCGCGGATGATCTTCTTCTCATGTCAAGGGGAGACGCCCATTCGGTCCAGATAATGATGAACTGTTTGAGGAAATTCCAGAATTGCTCGGGCCTCAACTCCAATGCTCTTAAATCTAGCATCTATATGGCGGGTGTTGAGGACCACATCTTTGAGGATATAAGAAGTATCACAAATTTTGACACAGGAACCATGCCTTTCCGCTACCTTGGAATCCCCCTCGCGGCAGAAAAGCTAAAATTAATTCATTATGACCCGTTCCTGAACAAAATTTCGGGATATACTACAGCCTGGATGAGTACTACTCTTTCATATGCGGGAAGACTAGAGCTTATTAAATCGGTCCTGCAAGGGGTCGTGTGCTTTTGGCTCTCTATTCTTCCCGTCCCTGGCATGGTATGCGAGAAGGTAACGGGCCTTTGCCGATCTTTCCTTTGGCGTTCAAAGCACCCTATTGTGGCTTGGAAGGATTGCACAAAGCCTAAAGCCGAAGGAGGCTTGGGCATTAGAGATCTAAAAGCTTGGAATTTTTCTCTTCTTTCCAAATGTCTATGGAACATCCACCAGAAGAAGGATTCCCTCTGGATAAGGTGGATCAACCATAAATACCTGAGCAGTGCAGATAATATTTGGACTTGGAAGGCCAAGAAAGAAGATTCTCCTTTAATCAAGAGGCTGCTGGACATCCGTGACGTCATCCTCTCCAGAGAAGGATCTCCTGAGCTTGCAGTCACGACTATGATTAATTGGCATGCAGACAAGTCTGGCGGCATGCAGAGTGCATATGACTATTTCAGGCAGAAAGGCCAACTAGTACTATGGGCAAAGGATGTTTGGAGTGCTTGTATTACCCCCAAGCAATCTTTCATCTTATGGCTTTGTGCTAGGAAGAGACTACGCACCAAGGATAGATTGGCTCACATGGACATCGACAGACTATGCTCACTCTGTGGGCAATTGAATGAATCACTTGCACATCTTTTTTTTACTTGCCCAGTGAGTAGGTACATTTGGACGAGTATAAGGAGCTGGCTAGGGATCACTAGGGCCATGACTACCATTGACAGTGCGCTAAAATACATTAAGAAGGAGGGGCGTGGTACAGGATGGCAAGCAAAAGCCAAGCGTGTAGCGCTCGCCGCAACGGTATACCACATCTGGAATGAGCGAAACAAGATTATATTCGATGGGTCTAGATTAGACAAGGGGGCTCTCCTCTTCAAAATCAAGACTTGTATCTACAAAACCTTATTTGCTCTCTTCCCGCAATTCTTGGATAACTTTGTTTCATTAGCCGGTGGTTAGCTGGCATAACTAACCATTGGTCGTGAGGAAAACCTCTAGACTACCCGACTTGTGGGACTAGCTAGAGTCTCCCGACCACCCGGGGTGTGGGATTGGCGGGAGTATGTTACGTATTGTATCCCGTGATGGCCCGGCTTGTGGGTTACACGGGAAGATCAGTGATTAGGCTAGATGCCAAGACAGCAACACCCAGCAGCATACGTGACGAGGGTGGGTTTTTGCCCATGACCGAATAGGTACTCTTCCCTTGACCGTGGGTTTATCCCTTAGGGTTTACCACGGCAAGGGTTTAAGGAGGCCCACGGCTGCAACCCTGTGCCTTGGCACAAGGGGCTGTCTTCGGACTTAGGTTTGAGGACTATACCCCTTTACTTCCTACGTTTTATTTGGTGCTCTTGACTCCCGATATGTGGGACTAGCTTGAGCTTCAGCTGCTGACGAGCCGAATCTAGAGCTGATCTGCCTGGCAGGGAAGCCCTAGATTTATATCGTCACTATGATTGTGAGTACGCTCACAAAAACTGTACATTTGATGATTTTTATACACATTTACCTTTCATCAAAAAAAAACTTCATATGGATCACCGACTAAGAGAATCGGCTACCACATTCACTTTCCCTGGATAATAGAGAACATCCACATCATAGTCCTTTATCAATTCGAGCCATTTCCCCTGCCTAAAATTCAACTCCCTCTACTTGAAAATATATTGAAGGCTCTTGTGATCTGTGAAAATGTCAACGTGAACTCCATACAAATAATGACTCCATATTTTGAGTGCAAAAATCACGGTGACCAATTCTAAATCATGAGTCAGATAATTCTTTTCATGAGGTTTAAGTTTTCTAGATGCATAAGCTATAACCTTACCATGCTGCATTAAAACACATCCGAGACCAATGCCTAATGCATCATAGTAAACAACGAACCCCTCGGTTGACAATATTAACACTGGAGCAGAAGTCAGTCTCATTTTCAATTCTTCGAAACTACGCTCACAGGCATCTATCCACTTAAATTTGACATTATTCTAAGTCAATCTGGTCAATGGAGCTGAGATGGAAGATAATCCTTCTATGAAATGCATGTAATAGCTTGCCAAACCTATAAAACTCCGAATATCTAAAGCAGAAGTGGGTCTAGACCAATTCTTAACAACTTTTATTTTCTAAAAGTCAACCTGGACGCCTTCTCCTGAAATCACATGGCCTAAGAATGCCATTGCCTTATGCCAAAATTCACACTTGGAAAATTTTGCATAGAGCTCGCAGTCCTGAAGTGTCCGCAATACAATTCAGAGATGTTCTGCATGATCAACCTCACTATGGGAGTATACTAGAATATCATAGATAAAGGCAATGACAAAAACATTGAGATAAGGCTTGAATACCCTGTTCATAAGATCCATGAAAGCAGCTGGGGCATTCGTTAATCCGAATGACATGACACAAATTTCAAAATGACCCTAACGCGTTCTGAAGGCAGTTTTTGAAATATCAACTTCCTTAACCTTAAGCTGATGGTACCCTGATCTAAGGTCAATCTTGGAGTAAAACTGAGCACCCTGAAGTTAATTGAATAAATCATCAATTCTGGGAAGAGGATACTAGTTCTTAATAGTGACCTTGTTCAAATGTCGATAGTTAATGCACATACGCACGTACCCATATTTCTTTCAAATGAACAAGATTGGTGCACCCCATGGTGAGACACTTGGTCTAATAAATCCCTTATCAAGGAGATATTTCAACTGGGATTTTAGTTATCTAGCTCTACTGGAGCCATTCTGTATGGTAGAATAGATATCAGCTTAGTTCAGGGAAGTAAATCAATTCCGAACTCAATCTTCGTATTGGGAGGAACTCCGAAAAGATCTTATGGAAAGACTTCAGGAAACTCATTGACAACTGGTACATACTGAAGAGTTAGGGTCTGGTTATCTGCATCCCTAACCCGAACTAGATGGTAAATGTATCCTTTGGATATCATCTTTTTGGCCTTAAGATAAGAAATAAACCTACCTATGGGTGCTACTTCATCACCATTCCATTATATGACTGGTTCACTGGCAAATTTGAATTTTAAAATTTTGGTTCTACAACCTATCCTGGCATAACATGAAGACAACCAATCCATACCCTTGATTACATCGAAGTTTACCAGTTCTAACTCTACCAGATCGGCTATGGTAATGCGGTGATAGACTTTAACCGGACAACCCCTGTAAATTTGCCTAACTATAACTGACTTACCAACAAGAGTTGATACCTCAACCGGTTTGTGTAACTTTTCTGGTTCTATCCCAAACTTCTTAGAAATAAAATGGGTTACATATGATAGAGTGGATCCAGGATCCATAAAGGCATAAATGTCAAAAGTGAAGACCGTTAATAAACCTGTGATGACATATGCACGAGCCTCTATATTTTGATGGCTGGCTAAAAAATATAGGCGGTGCAGACCTCTACATGTGTTACTAGACTTAGCCGCACCATGCCTTGGTTGGGCCTAAGAATTATTATTGACTACTGAATTGGTGGACTGAGCTACGTTACCACCAGTACCTTGCCTTGTCGATGGGAAATCCTTTGGAAAGTAACCCTGCTGACCACACCCAAAGCAACCATCCATGCCTGAACAACACACCCCTGAGTGCCTCTTATTACAAGTGTTGTAAGTAGGATGCTGGAAACCCTGTGGCCCATGCTGACATGTGACTGTGATCCTGCTACTATGAAGTTCTGCCTTTTATTATCATTTCTAAACTTTAGGGTTGGGGTGCTGGCTGAAGTTGGAGCAGGTCCTGATGACCTGTTTTTGAAGAACTGTCTGCCTCCACCTTTCCCATAACTGAAGTGACCTGAAGACTTAGCCCTCTTATTAAATTCTTTATCTTTCTCTTTTTGCAAGGCTTCATCTTCTTTCAACCTGCTCTCATTACTCTGTACGAAAGCAACTATATTTGTTATAGTCATGTCCTTATTCTGAGCTGTAATATTAGCTGCATCGTACAAATAAGGATCAATACCATACACGAAACGCCAAACTCTAGCCCTTATTTCCGGGACCATATGTAGAACATACTTTGCCAAAGAGACAAACTGAAGATAGTACCCATACACACTCTTGCCGTTCTGCTTAAGCTTTTCAAATTCAATAGCCTTTGCCTCCTTGACCTCAACTGGAAGAAAATGCTTAATAAAAGCATCAACAAACTCATCCCAAGTTGCTGAAGGTGCATTTTCCCCGCGGGACTGCTCCCATAACTTATACCAGATATTAGCAACATCCTACAATTGATAAGCTCCAAACTCTGCTGCCTCTACCTCATTAACATGCATAACACAAGATTTTCTGAATCTATCAATGAAATTCTATGGATCTTCCTTCTTACAAGACTTGGTGAACACTAAAGGGTTCATACATAGAAATATACTAGTCCAAGAATTGGATAACTCCCCATTAGTTCCCGTGCTTGGAGTCGTTCCTTGACATTGGGCTTGAGCAACCAAAAGTTGGTGAGCAGCTGAATAGCTCCCCAAACATCAGAGTCAGCAAAACTGGGCGGCGGAACTGTGATCTCCATAGGCCCTGTAGCACCAGGTGGGGGTGTTGTACCCGAATTGGCTCACTGAGCCTGAACGTCCTCCTCACAAGTATCATTAGCAGAAGCTCTCTTGCTGGTAGTTGTTTTCCTTTTCACATGCATTTTCTGAACTATGTAATATGCACGATTTAGAAGAATGTCCTGAATATATAGGTCTAACTCCACGATCTAGATTATGAAAGAAACGAGATAATTCTAGATGTCTTGGTGGTCAACTATTTACATGTGTGGGGCCTTCACACACATAAAAGTGACCCCACTAGACACAATTTCATAGAATCTGTAAGATACTTGAATGTAGTGCTCTGATACAAAGCTTTGTCATGCCCCGAACTATGGCCTGATTGAAATACAATACTCGGTACCTGGATGCATGTGACTGAATGAACCATATGACTGATGAACCAACATAGGCATCAAAATCTACTATAACAATAATTTGAAACAAGTAATTCAACAACTAAATTAGTAATCTGAAAGTATATTGCGAAAATTATCTGAACAATTGAAAAACTGACATGACATGATAACTAATCTAGTCTATGAAACCTCTTACACGAGTCT
The DNA here is from genome assembly GCA_029783415.1 of Anisodus acutangulus. NCBI lineage: Eukaryota > Viridiplantae > Streptophyta > Magnoliopsida > Solanales > Solanaceae > Anisodus > Anisodus acutangulus. Next base: position 24,854,640 of record CM056490.1, on the reverse strand, counting down.
AACTGAAAACTGTCTACTAGTACAAGGCCCCGTCATACCTCTATCATAAAATATAATACTGAAATAATTGACTGATACCCCAAATGAGATGGGGCTCACTAAGCAGCTGATACTGAAGCAATCCTACTGAGCATATCCGTCATCCTGAAACTCCCATCTGCATCGTGAAGTACAGGCCCCATGCAAAGGGACGTTAATACATTTGAATTGTACTGTATGTAAGCAACTGAAAGAATAAATAGCTGTAGGGTGATCAAGAAAGGGCAACCCAAATCAATAAACAGATAATTTACGAAATCTGAAATTGATATTGAAAACTGATAACTGATAACTGAACAAGGAAGAAAAATATATGAATACTTCCTGTACTAAAATGAAGAGTCACCTGTTTAACTGAAATAATAAATAACTGTGGCCTAGGTCCAATATATGTGTACAAATCGGTGGCCTAGGGCCCAAGTATACGTATACATAAACTGTGGCCTTAGGCCCAAAATACAGGTGCTCAACATGATACTAAAATACTGAAATATACTAATATAAAATACTGATATAAAATACTGAATAGGAATTCATGAATTGATTAAGTGTGTTGAAGCTTTAACTAATTTACTAACATGCTGAGTATTCTAGACTAAGACTCGTGGATATCAAACATAAGTATATACTGATTAATCATTGAGTTTACAATAATCATGAGCAACTATGAATTTATATTTTTGAGGATAGACATTATAGTATTTTCATTGAACTAGAGCATAATCTCAAACTCTAAAGTAATTCACAGTAATATTGATGAACGAGGCGTGGGGATTATTAAAGACGTTCCCACATGTAGATAGAAGCTCTACATACATTATTTTCTCCAAAACGTGTCTTAAAAATGTGAACTTGGAAAGAGAACTCCAAAGATTAAACCTTAAGCCCTAAGCTGGGTTTATCCTGAAAACTCTAGATTAATAACATTGAATTTCTACTTAGAATTCATGTATGTACGTTGGAATTCACTTAAAGTGCTTGGAATAGGCTTACCTTGATGTAGGAAGATAATGGGAAGAGAGAACCTTCGTGTTAGGGTTTGAGAATAGTGAAAACTGATTTTTCAGGGCTAAGTTGCATATTTATACTGTTTGTTGTTGGAAAGATTCTATGGCCAAATTTGACTGGCCATCAAATTTTATACGGTCTGGGTTGAGACCATAAAACTTTATACGATCCGTATAATCAGACATTCAAATTAATTTACAACTTTGAAGTGACTTCAAAACTTGAGAGTTTCGAGATGGTAAAAAAGGACAGACCGTCAATTATTATATGGTCTGTATAATTTACTGTGCATCGTAAATTCTAAAAATTGAATCGACGGTTCATTTGGACGGTCCGTAAAAATGTTCACGATCCGTCAATCCTGGCGTAAAATATGATATGCAGAACTGAAATGGGTTTTCAACTTTAAACTTTCCCTTTTTTTCCTGGACACCTGAATCATGAATACAACATAGTGTGAAGGTATGATGATGTGTTACACTATCCATGAAAGCCCTTGCCATTTCTTCGCAAGAGTCCCAACGACTAATGTCTTGAGTCGTGAACCATTCTGATGCCTCGCCTGTGAGGCTTCAACTGAATAACTTCATTATCATTTCTTAATTCCTCTTGATTCTGACCAGTTGGTCATAGTATGCTCTTAGATGAGCTTTGAAATTTCTTGTCTCGTTGAAGAGTTCGAACTTGGGCACCATGAATCCCTCAGGTAGGTCCAAGTCTGTATGCATGCACAAGTTGTCATATCTTAGGCTCGTTGCTTTTCAAGAGCCTTTGTTGGATTTTTCTAAAAGATCTACCATTTTTTGCTCCATTTCTTTATCTCTTCGGTCCTGTTTGGCCCTTAACGCTTTTTACATCTCTTCATAGTGGTCAAGCTCTAGGGAAGAGTCAATATGAGTAATTAAAGTGTGAAAGGATATTGTGGGGTGTGCTGGGAGACTTTTGGGAGTGCCAACGGCTTTGTATATTGTATGAGTAGTGGTATTTTGATGTATGCTAGGATCAACATAAGCAGACGGTGCTTGAAAAGAAGGTATGAAATGGGAAGCCCGGCTATGTGTGTGGCATTTGCTGGAGGTGGGGTTTAGTACGAGGTACCAACATGTGTAATTGGGAAGTGTTTGGGTATGGGTGAGTTCATTGATGGAAAAAGTGGTGTAGGCCTTCTTGTTTCAGCAACTGCCTCTCTGGATGGCTTCATTCTTCGCGACCTATTCATGGAGGTCCACGATCTTTCCGAATAGCAAGTTGATCATCTCATTGGTGTGTGAGGAATCTTGAAGGTCCCGAGGTGCAGTGTCCTTGATAACTAGAGCTTCTTTGTTACGTGCCTCCTGTATTCGATTCAAACTCTTGATTATTTCTCTATTCTAAGGGTATTTCAGTCATTTTGGCTATTTTTGATTTTTTAGGGTTTTGGTTTGAAGGTCTATGGTGGATTTTCTACCACGACATTGTTGAACCAAAAACTCTTTTATAAATAGAGGGGGGGATTATAATTTATATTATATGGGGGCCGAGTCTTAAGTAGACAACCTACGTAGCCCTCCTTTGGAAGTCAGGCCCTTCCATAGTTTAGGGTACATAGAAATTAATCCTAATTTAATTTCTTCTACCTGAATTATTCCTAGACCATGCCCAATATAGGCTTCCTACGTATCCTTCCTTGGGACATCAGGTCGGACGTAGTTTTTTTTACAAAAAGAGGGAGGGGATAACATCTGATTGAAAGAGTAAAGGGAACGCCTAAGCTACTCAAAAATGACTTCTTCTTGAAGCCATGACGGGTCATCGTCCTTACGATCGTGCATTTTTCATGCAGCTTTCTTAGAAGCGGTCATGTATCACAGGCCAAATCTGACTGGTGTTGACAAGATGCTCTAGCTCAAACTTGAAGGCTTCACATTCTTCAATGTCATGCCCCGACGCCCTTGAATGTTACAATTAAATCTTTTTCTTCGAAGTGCTGGCAGAGAGTTCCCAAGTGGATCTGATTGGGCGAACCTTGCATGTGTTGGCTAAAAGGGAGAAGATGTTTGTCTACGAGTCTTTAAAGGCAGTGAAGTTGTAATACCAAATCTAGGTTTCCATGGTGATTCATTCACCAGACATGATAAAGTCGTATACTAAGAAGGAGTGTGGTCCACAGAGGTTACAAATGACCTTTTTGTCAATCAGTCTGATAACTCTTCTTTTGAAGGCCACATATTCGTCTATGACGTGACCATGCTGATTTTTACGAAATATGCATCTCTTATGGGCATAGAGGGATGCAAAAGTTGGGAGGATGTCAGATCTACAACACGCCAATCTGGCAACTTTTATACCGTCATATACCTGAATGTTTCGCATCGACCTAGGTGCAACTCTATAGAGAGAACTACGAGCTTTGAGGGCAATCGCCCACCACATAGGATATGACGTACGAGGAGGCCCTTGTGGCATCCCATAGTAGTTAGCAGCTTCATCGGTAGTTAGGGTGACTCTTTCAGGTACCTTGCTTGGTTCCCCATATGGTATAGGATTCGCCACAGGAAACTCTAATTCTTGTTTTGGTGTTTTGAAATGTGGGACATAGTCGTCGACCATTTTCTTGACCTCTTCAGGGAGGTTTTTATATTGACGTTTCCATCGGGTGATATTTCTGCGAGATTTCTCACAAACACCAAAATTTCGTCAACCTCTTTCATATTGGCTATGTCCAAGTTGATATTTGCGTCAATCTTGCAAATCTTTTCCCTAAACGGCTCCTTAGTCTCTTCGTCGCTAACCAAATCAATAACTGGCGACGTGACACTTTAGCTATCGAGAGTGTCCAGTGGTAACAAATCAACATTTAAGAGGAAGTATAATTTAGTTTAGTTTTGGTATTTCCTTGTGTTTTTCTTTTGGGTTGTTGTCCGGAATGTGGAATCAATCAAGAGTTTAGACGAAACACATGAATACACATAAGCAATTTATATCATATAAGCACATAAATAGTTATAATATTCGCGTTTCTAAACCTCGTTACTCTAAAGCTTTCTAATCACTTGAAGCATAATTGTGACAAATGTTGATTAAAACCATTGCCCCTAATCATTTTATTAATAATATGTTTTCTCCAGCGGGGTTACAAAAGATAAATACAGCAGTAAAATCAGAAGAAGTCGCCTCTAGTGGCGGATGAAGAGGCTTTGTCAGTCCGAGCTTTCTTGGCCCTTCAAAGTGCGGTATGAATTTGGAGATGAGTAGACATCAACAATGAATCGACCGAATAACCTTTATCTGTGAAGGTCATGGGTGCAGTGTAATACATGGCTCTCCTCATGCAAGTGTCTAAGTCATCCAGACACTCGTGAGTGAAGTCTAACTCTTCGATCATGCTGGATATGATGGTATGGTCATGCTCCAGTTTCTCTAGATACCTAGCATCTTGATCATCAACTTATCTCTGAATGCGGAGGGCTTTGACCTCGGCCTTGGAATCCCAGTCATGGATAGATTGGTAGCGGTTGGGCCCCGATGTGGGGGTGCCTTACAAGAGTGCTCTCAACCAGTCTATGTAGTCTTTGTCACAACCTTAGTGAAAGACATCCCCGACTACAATCTCTGGACCCTACTTGATTCGACCATTCCACTCTTAAATGATATCGCCAACCCCTCTGATCATGTCTCTTTCACAGTCAACCACGTACTCCCCCATGTTCCATACTTAGGGTATTACCAATCTCCTTCCAGATTATTGTAGGACCCTAATAGGCGTATATGGTCGGATTCACCAGATCCCCATAAGTGGTAGGAAATGGCATTTTCTACCCCTTACAACTATGGTCTCGGATATGAAGTTTGGAGATCTCCACTGACTACTATCCTCTCGGAGCCTAAAAAAGATGAAAGCCTACCCCTCTTTGGATTGGGTCCCAAAATTTGGATAAGTGACTATGAGGTTGTCTTTCCTACGCTCAGGGTATCGGTATGATGGAACCTCAATTTTGTGGAGGTGCTTAATGATCCACCATTGGACTAAGAGGTTGCAACCTTGGAAGTATCTATGCAGGTTTCGGCATTGACCTAAGGCTCGATAGATGTCGGCTAGGATGACTAGGACTAGGTCATAGTATTTGGTTTCCCTGTTAGTGGTAATGCCATGAAAGATAGCATGGGTGATGAATATGACCTGGGTTTCTGTGGCTTGGAAATGGTCTTTGGGAAACACTATGGTTCTTAGAAGACATATGGTGAAGGCTAGGTGTCGGGTAACTTCTCAAGCGGTAAAGGAGTGAAACTCCAAAACTATGGTCTCGGATCCTAGAAAAGATAAAAGCCCACCCCTATTTGGTTTGAAATTTTGGTAAGTGACTTATGGTTATCTTCTCTACGTTCAGGATCTCGATTTGATGAACCCTCAATTTTGTAGAGGTTCTTAATGATCCACCATTGCACTAAGAGATTACACCCTTGGAAGTACCTAAGTAGGATTCGGCATTGACCTAAGGCTCGGGATCTGTCGGATAGGATGACCGTAACTAAGTCATAGTTCTTGGTTTCCCTATTTGTGGTTATGCCATGAAAGATAGCATAGGTGATGAAAATGACCCGAGTATCTATGTCTTGGTGTTGGTATTATGATTCCTAGAAGACATATGGCAAAGGCTAAGGGTCGGGTGGCCTCCAACTGTCATAGGATCGGAACTCTACGGAGTGTTATATGTATCCCCGTTTGGACCCAAATCTATTGTAGAGATCTTTAAAGGCTATGGTTGGGTCAAATATCCAATCGGTACTAGCTAGGGATAGGAACCTTAAAATCTCATTGGAAGTAGGATTATAGGGCACTACAAGGTTATGGTCGGGTTTATTCCTCCTTCTCATGCAGGTCCTCATACTATCTATGCAATCCTGGATCTCCTCTAGGGTCGGGGTCATCTCAAAGTCTCCAAACCTAAACACCATTCTATCATAATCCCAATACTCAATAAGGACTTCTAGGAGTTCTCTATTTTCTTTCATGGTCATAAGGGAGGGTAGGTATCCTAGACAATTCGTTAATCCTCTTTTTACGGGTCATCTAACCAGGACACCAAATTCTCAGCAACTTAGGTGCGTCCATAACCATGTCAAATTTAAGATTTGTATACATCTACAAAACAGAACATGGTTAATTCCCCCCAAGGGATAATGGTTTATCAAATAAGGCACATTTAATGTTTTCACATAGCAAGTAGTTGGACGCAGTGCCGTCGGGTCAAAGACCATCAATACACAAAGTAGTCAGCCTAATAGGTCTAGATAAGGATGAGATATCCGAATCTATCTAGGTCAGCATGCGCTAGTTCAGTAGTGTTTTGTCTTCGCTCTATCCTAGTTCTACTAGAGTGGTTTAACAAATGACTAAGTGACCCGATCAGACTACCTAGGGTAAACCGTTGTCGATTATTGGACGACTGCGAACCAACTCCATCTCTAATGTGTTCCAAGAAAATGTTTTTGGTTTTATACTGGCCGATGATTGCGAAATCCACATAATCATCTTCGTGTACTGATGTGAGTATGTGTGCGTGCCATTTGGCGGTGTATTAAATGCATGAATGACAATTATAATTGCGGGTATTTAAACACATAAGCAATTCATATCATTTAAAAAATGTTGTATTGGAACCGTTATGGTTAGAACCTAGGTTTATCCCCAACAGAGTCACAATTTGTTATGGTTCACTTTTACACGGAGGCATAAAAACTACTAAGAGGTTGTTGGTGCTCTAAGTTGGATAATTGCTTTTAGAGTCGCCACCTAATTTATAGGTAAATTAGCAGGAACAAGTTGAAATGATTTATTCAAGTTAATGAAAAATAATATCTAAACCAGAGTCGAGGTAAGGGTTCTGGTGAACCCGGGGGAAGGTGTTAGACACCCTGGTATTAAAGATCAGTAGAATACAGTTGAACTTCGGGTTCTATAGCATGCTTAAATGATGTGAATTTCTTAAAAATGTTTAAAATCCCGGCAAAATTCTTGTCATTCATTTATTTCAAACTTAAATATTTTTAAAAAAAACAAAAGAGTTAAACTTTTGCCAAAAATGATTTGCACAATGGTTATTTAGTCAAATTATTTTCGGACTAAGAACACCCAAGAATTAACTTGAGCATAACTCTACTGTTTAGTCCAATAGGTTGTCCAATATCACTTGCACATTTTAAAAATCATCTTCCAAATATCAATTTGGCCCATTTGTCTTTTATGGAAAAAGGCCCCATCTTGAGTCCATTTAACATTATTTCAGGTTAAAAATCCAACTAAGTTCAAAAATCCATAACAACCGATTCCTTTGAAGTTAAAACAATCCAGTTGGTTTTTCAAAGCCTAAACAGACTCATTTTTTTCTTTAAGGTAAAAACAGTCTACCCTTTTTATTTAAATCCAGAAATCAATCCAACTTTTAAATTCATGTAAGGTGATCCTAACTAAACGATGTACATATCGTTTGCCTATCCGAAATTCGTAACTATAAAGGTTCCAATATACATAAAGTATGTTTTATACATATAATTACATAGATATATTACAAACAAGAATTGAAAGACATTGAGTTTAGGCTGGTAGGTCTACCTAAGCCCACCAATTGGCTATTTTTCACTCATAGCTAGGACTTCATGCGGGTCTACAAGAAATTCGGACTCGATCAAATATTAGTTTGACTAGGCCTTAGCCCAACTGAAAGAACAAGAGCAAAGAGGCCCAAAGGGCCACAAGTCGTTGCGGGTGATGGAAAAAGAGAACGGGAAAACAGAGGTACCAGTTAGAGAGTACCCAAGAATTTATATAAATAGAATGCAAATAATTTGAAACTACACATATATATTCCATACAATAATTTATATGTGACTTATGTAAGACAAACAGACAACAAGTATGCATGATATTCATGGTTCATGATAGAGTGGAAGGGTACAACCCAATTTCAAACAAGGAAACATATGGTATAGGCTAAGCCCAACTAACGGTAGCAGTTAACGAAGATATCATGAAAGAAGGAAAAATGGGATAAGCCCAGAACATGCATTAGGTTGAATAAAAATGACCTTAAAAAAAGCAAAGGATTGAGCCGGCCCCAAAGACATACAAACAAAGATCTTCAAATGACATACATGAGAGGTATACTAGACATGTATACCTTGTATACTGAGTATACATTGTATATAGTCTGTATATCCCATTTATATCTCATATATACTATTAGCAAAGACTTAGTAGACAGTGTATGAAGGCAAGCAAAGTGGGTATGCACACATACAATCATAACAGATCCTAAATTATCTCATATATACCTCATGATTTCAGGCCTAGGACAAACTAGTCATGCACTTTAACATTAGGATAGAAATCAATACAAATAGCAAACAATCAGACTAACTTGCACAGTTTCGTATCTCTTATTAGGCATAGAACATGTCATAGGCAGTTTACTTAGCAACTTCAAGTTAACATAACTAGAGACATGACACAACTGTAAGTTATTGACACCTAAACATATGACTCAAGACATACAACATGATTCATTTAGGCAAAGTATATTCTAACAGATATGTAGGGATGCTTAGCTTAGATTTATCAACAAAGAGTCCTCCGAGGCAATCATGGAATTATGCAAGATTTGGGAAGGCTTCATATTACATTAACTAGGTTAAGATAATAGTAGACAATTATCAGAACTCAAATGTTCAAGGATAAAGGTAAAGCACAATTGTGTCTAGACAACCATCATATAGGTAGGAACAAGTCATACCGGGCATCCACAGACTATTGGGATCATGCTTTGGGCATGGGTGACAAGCTAGAGTACCTTATAGTCCACATAATAGTTTAGGATTGTTTGTACTTACCTAGATATGCATTTAGACTAGATGATTAGACTCACAAACATGCAGTGGTAATATGGAGCACATAGATGGATGCAAACAGTCCCTTGTTAGGCATTCATGACACATTCTTAGCTAATTAGAAGCTAAGAAGATACTTAATTTCTATTCAAGGCTAAGCTAGATGCACATAGGATCACATGTACACAACATAAAGGGAATGACTCAAGAATTATACTCATAAATAAGGCAATGTCATAAACATGCACGTGAAGGGCTATTTTATCTCATGATGTGGGCAAGGTTCTACAACAGTCACACAAAGTCATTCGCTAAACCAAACATGATGTCACTTTAAGTGATTCTGATTGGAAAATACTCAATTAGGTCTAAGATGATTCATCAATGTGAACTAAGGATCCCTAGGACCATCCACACTTGGAATAAACTAAGGGTATCCAACGAGGTGGGTCGAGGCGGGTCCCAGCGGGATGGGGGAGGGAGAGAGGGGGAGAGGGGGGGGAGGGTCGGGACAGGGTCACTGGCGGGCCGGGACTGGCAGTACAGTGGGAGGTCACGTCCTTCCCACATCCCTCTAGAATTAGGTCGGGTTTAGGCGGGTCGGGTCGGGACTCGAGTTTTTTTTTACCACTTAATTTAAAAAAATAATATAGAGTTATATACAAATACTACAATAATTGAACAAGATAGTGTAATAAAAATATACCAAGGTTTTTGTGTCTCTTATATTATTTAATAGAAATATGACATAGTAATACAATTTCAAAATTATAACTTTGTGGTGTTGTTCAAAAGTTGCAAATGACATAGAAAAATACTAAAATTGTAATTAAAAAATTACATATTCAACCATACTCTTTCGAATTTTCTCACAATGTCTTGAAGATCTTCTGTTGGAATTGGAATTTGTTTGTCAAATTCTTCAACTTCGTTTCCTGCTCCCTCGGACAAGATTTTGTTGTAGTTGTAGTCTTCTTCTTCGTTAGTCTCCAGTTGGTCGCACCTCATACGCTCCGCACGAATCCAGTCTCTGAATAGAACTGCAATCTCCAATGTGTCTCCCACCAATGAATGTTTGTGCTCTTCAATTTGAAATCTTCCTGAGGAAAAGGCGCTTTCAGACTCTGATGACTCTTGAATGTTTAACACATATCGGGCCATCTTTGTTAGCGTCAGAAATATCTTCTCATTCTCCCTCCAGTATTTCATCAAGTCTTCTTGTCCTTCAGCATTGACAATGGATTCGTACAATACCCTGCAAAACATAAACATTAGATTCGCTAACTTGTGAGGAAGTTGAACCACTACACATTTTATTTCTAAGGCCTTGAATACTAGCACCAGAAATCGCATGTTTTTATAAGGTTGCAACGAAGTAGTAGAAGATGGTACAGAAGCCGGTTGATTATTTGCACTTTGTTGTTGGTAATATGTATATATTTTTTTGCATTCGGTGTGTATGCTAGACGTAACTGCTTCTTTAGTTGGTGTGTCAGTTGGTTCTTCAGTTAGGTCTGTTGGAAGTACTTCTACACAATCATAAATCGTTTCTACAAGTGTTTTACAACCGTCTACTTTAATAATTGGATTTAATACAACATCAACAATATAAATAGTGGGGATAGGAAAAAAGTATTTTTTAAATTTTTTAAACATTTTTTCAATGGCTACCTTATAAGTTGGTTTTTGCATATATTCATTAAGTAACAAAAATATTAGATCTATATAAAATAACATATTTAAAATAGTAGGATAATAAATACCAAAAAATTCTTTAGTAGCTTGATAAAATTTCTCTAAAAATCCATTAAGTTCTAAAATTTTATCCCAGTCACTATCTACAAGCATATCCCTTGGATTTTTATTATGGGTGTTAAATAATAAAGTAATAGGTTGTCTGTAATCGTAAGTAACAAGTAGTTGCTCATACAGAAAATTTCACCTAGTCGAAACTTCTTATGGAATTTTTCTATATGATAATCCACAATCACGACATATTTTTTATACTCTTTGCGTCTTTGTATTTTTTTACCTTTAAAAATAAAGTTTATAGCAAATTGTATTTGATCAAAATTGCTTTCAAAAAGTTTTAGGTCATCCTTTACAACTAAGTTATAAATATGGCACACACATCTTATATGAAAATGATCAGTAAAAGATGAAGTTAATCTAAAGTCATATAGCATAATCATTAGAAGAAGCATTATCTAATGTAATAATCATAATTTTGTCATTTATTCCATTGTATTCACAAATTTCATTAATATTATCTGCAATAAAACTACCAGTGTGCCCATCATCTATATATCTATATGCTACAATACATTTTTGCATAGACCAATTTTGATCTATCCAATGACATATTACCGTTAAATAATCATTACCGTTAGTACTACGGCCTATGTCAGAAGTGATAGGCACTTTGCCATTAAAATGATACAGTGCATAACGTAAATACTGTTGATATTCACTTGAAAATTAAAAACATCCCTTCTAACAGTTGATCTAGGAAAATCATTAAAAGCAGGATTATATGTTTCCCGAATGTAATGAGTAAAACCAGGAGATGAAGGAAATGAAAAGGGCAAACCCTCCACCGCTATTAATTTTGCCATATTTTCCCTATCTTTGTTTTTATCATATTTAGGACAAAAAATTCCCCCTGTCATCGGGTTAATTTGACCCTGTACTAGGTTGGGGACACTATGGGAACCTTGTCCCAACTCAGATGGAATTGGCACACTCGATATTTTAGCCAGGTATTGATTCCACCTAGTTGTGTGCTCGCCTTGTACATGTCTCAGTAAACCTCCCGTCCCACCTTGACCTTTTCCGTTTTTAAATTTATAAACATTTTTACAAATTTTACATCTAGCTAGTTGATTCTCTTCGTCCCTATAAAAAATATGTCATACATCTGATTTTAATTTTTGTTTTGTGGGGCCTCGATTCATACTAGGGGGAATATGCACTAGTGGGTGTGTCATCTATATTATCGTCTAAATTAAATTCTGATTCATCTACTTCATCATCTACTGGTATATCATTAAAAACGCATTTTTATCAATATTACTGAAATCAATCAAATCATCGGGACTAGGAATAGGATTACTAGAAGTACCCTTACCCGTATTACCCCTACTAGAAGAAGCACCCTTACCCTTACCCGTAATCAAACATTTAAATCATTCCGTTTTAATTATACAAGTAAATAATTAAATAAAAGAAATTAAGTGCGATAATTAAAATTAAGTAACAATAATAATTTAAAGAAGGAACGAAGGTACCAAACGCCGACATAATATCGACGTGTAATCAAGGTTGAAAATTGAAACTTTGCTCGATGGATGATCCTCAAGCTAGTTGCCAACTTCACTCTTAATTTTTTACTTTGATATAATATTTAATAGCAGGAAGATTTGTAAAATTATAGAGAGATAAATTGGGAGATGGTAGGAAAATTTGTGAGAAAAATGAGTTATTTATAGTTGGGAAATAGGGTTAAAGTGTCAATATATTAACTTAGGAGTTAAAAATAAATATTAAGGGGTAGGGTGGTTTATGGGGTGGGGGAGGGGGGGGGGTAAAAAGGCCGTTATAGACGTTGCACAACGACCAAAATTGAAATTTAGCCGTTGTTGCAATGGTTATTTTTGCAAAGGGGGAGGGGGACGGGTTGGGATTGGGATGGGGTCGGGATGGGCGGGTCGGGTAAGGATCGGGATGGGAGGGATGAACCCAGGCCTCGTCCCGAGTTTGAACCCCGACCTTGATCGCGACAATTTTTTTTTCACTTTGGGGGATCGGGAAGGGTCGGGTCGGGATCGGGCCGACCCGACCCACTGGACAACCTTAGAATAAATTAAAAGAGAAGGCAAGAAAATGATCAAAGCTAGCATATGATGAACACAATCAAACACTTGACAACATACTATCAGATACCAATTCCAAACCCCCCCCCCCCAATATACCTATAAAGGGCTTGGAACCTCAGATCAACCGAAATAAATCCCAAATTTAGATGATTAGGTTAAGTTTGTGAGTAATCAAAGCTCAAGACTCAAATCGCAGATCCCAAAAACGTTTTGAGGGGAGGGTTTCAATTTATAGAACCTCTCAACCGTCCAAAAAGTTCTCAACTAATCAGAAACCAAAGTTTGAACTTAATTGAGACAAGAAATCATAAAAATTATGGCAGAAAAGCAATATTGGGGGACAACCTCACCTTGAAGGGTTGAAGCATGGTTGTGTTTGGTGAGAAAAGGTAAGAACAATTAATGCTCTTGTCGTTTTTGGCCATACCAATATGCAGGAAGCATCGTACATCTGCCAGTTGCCTTTTCCGGCAAGTTGAAGAAGATGAAATAAAAGCGGCTAGGGTTTCCCCAGACCCCAAGTCATAACAAAATGAGAAAGGGGTCTGGGCGTTTGAATGGCTTTATAGCTAAAGGGGAGCTGATTTGGGCCGTGTCTTGGGCCTTTTGGCCTATTTTCAGTCATTAAAACAAAAGAAGAAGAGGCCTATGTCGTTTTAAATAGCAAAAAATAGAAAGTGGCCACATTTTGCAAATGTGGCTCCTTTTTAAATTCATGAATGACTGAAATAATTTTGAATATAATTAAATTGGGTCAAAATCTTTAATTTAAGACCAAATTTTCCACTAATTGGATTTTTAAATCACATAATACGCTTTAAAATTGAGATGTAATTATGTTGTCTTTAAACAGTTTCCCGATTTTAACGATATAAAACATTTATTTCTAAAGATTAATTTCACAGTCATCCGTTAAGAATTTAAAATCTTAATTACTATGACAAATTAGGACATGATATACAGTAAATATACTGGATGATATTTTGTCACCTAAAATGATGAAATATTTCAGGAATAATTTTATAAAATCATATTCTTCCTGAAAAGGGTATATTTTACTTTGTCTGTGACTCAGAAATTTTGAATAATTTACTAAGATTATTGGAGTATAAAAATTAGGTGTCAACACGTGCCCATGTATACCAGTCTTTTCGGAGTTTCCTCGTGTAGAGTTATTTGTTCAAGTTCCTCAACCATTTACTTGGTGGCATCAAACTCATCCGACACTTGGAAATACCTATGTACCTGATACCTATCTGAGAATTCTTCCTCCGGATCTGTCTGATCTACTTCTGCTAGTGGAGTTACTGGACCTCACTCAGGATTGGCTACGCCTCATTTAATTGCTATTTCAAATCCGTGGTCACCTCTGGTTCCTCTATGTCGAACATTTTCTTGGCTGCAAGATGTTCTCCTCTATTTGTTTGATTCCTTCCGGAGTCAGGAACTTGTCCAGTAAATGTAATATTGAATGGACCGCCTTCATATCGTGAAGCCGTGGTCTTCCAACTATTGCATTGCACTTCATGTCACCATCAATGACATAAAACTTTGTTTTTTCACAAATCCCTTGGCTTCCACCGGTAAATCGATCTCTCCTTTAGTGGTTTCACTTGACATATTGAAACACGAGAGTATCCTAGCAGCTAGGACAATCTTATCTAACATATTCTTATCCTAGGCCACCTTTCACCGGATAATATTAGTTTAACTTCTTGGGTCAATTAATATCCTTTTCACTTAGAAGCAGTCGATAGGGACAATGATAACTAGATCATCGTTGTGCGGATAGGTGACACTGGCCGCATCCTCGCTAGTGAAAGTGATGATACTTTCGTCTGGTACCTCTCAAAATCTCTTTTCTCAGGTTACAGAAATCTTCATCTTGTTGGTCTCTATGACGTTTGGGCCCATGTGCATGGATCCAAAAAAAATCATGTTTATATTGTGTGGCGGGATGTCCAGGTTGGTTTTCCCTTTAGCCATAGGTCGTCGCTCATAATTGTTATCGGCCCTTATACTCAAGTATCCCCATAGGTGACCTCTACTGAGCATTCCTGCTACCTCCTCCCGAAGGTGTCTGCAACCCACAGTTTTATGTGTGTGGGTGCCATAGAAAGCACACCAAATGGTTTGATCCCTAGAATTTGAATTATACCGGAGGGGTTTTAACGGTCGAGATGCTGAGTAAGTTCTTAGTACTACCACCATTTGATCTTCATTAATGTTGAAGTTGTAGTCGAAGAGTTTTTTATATTCAGGCCTCTTTGTCAAGTAACTAGATGGGTACCCTTTATATTGATTCATCAAACCGCAATTGTTTCTGCCAAGTTCTCCCTATATGTTTGGATTTTCAAGAGAATGAAAACCTTGACCGCCTCTTGATTTTTCGGGAGCAGGATAAGACTAGAAACGATTCTTCGAAGAATTACAATCTAATCCAGTACCTTTGTCCGTCCTTCGAGAAATGATTCTGACTGGAGTCCCCAACAGATAATCTTCTACTCCAATATTAGACACATAACGGTTGTGAACGTCCTCCTAGGTTGTAGTATGAAAATCCAAGAGATTTTCCTTATGATTTTTCGAGGTGCCAGAACTTAGAGGGTTCAAACCTTTGGTAAAATACTAAGCAGCCCATTCATCTGGAACTGCAAGTAAATATATTCGTTCCTTCTAGAACCGCGTAAAAAAGTCCTTGAGCAACTCAGATTCTCCCTTTGCTATACAAAAGATATATGCCTTCCTCGTTTTAACATTTTGTGCTTCCACGTGGGCTTTTATGAATATAGCAGCAAACATGGCAAACAAACAAATTGAGTGCTCGGGAAAAGTGAATACCACGTTAGAGCACCCTTAGTCAGAGTTTCGGCAAACTTCTTGATCAACACCGATTCTATCTCATGCTGCTTTAAGTCATTTCCTTTAACGACCGTAATGTTGGCCGTTATGTGCTCTTGCGGATCTGTTGTCCTGTCATACTTGGGTATGAACGAGATCTTAAATCTTTTGGGAATTAGTTCGGGCACGGGCTCTGTCTTATACGCCAACTGTATGTATTTTTCCGCGTTCAATCTCTCTATGACCGGAGGAGCCCCGGGTATTTGGTCCAACTAGTGCCTTAACTCCTTGGCCTTTTTTTCACCTTTTGAGCATTTGTGTCTACTTTTCCTGTTATCTCCTTCATAAACTTCAGCACTTGCACCTGAAATGGATTTTTAGGAATGTTTCACTTCTTGAAGCATCGTCATTTCATGGCCTAGTTTTTCCACTCCTTGAACCATTAGGGACATTTGCTAGCGGTGCCAGTACGGTTGCTGGAGAGCTGCCTAAAAAGTTGGATGCGAAATCACAGAGGAATCTCCTAATACCGCCTAATTCTTCCCTAATTGCTTACCTAACCTTTGTTGCTTAAGCAAAATAAGGTTAAAGAAATAGTTAGATTAAGAGACAGGGTCACTTGTGACACCACTATTTCCCTGGATCCACGGTGGGCTCCAAACTATTTACTCATAAACTGGTACATTTGAATTTATACACGTGGTCAAGAAAATGTGGATCTAAAGTGACTAAATTAGCAAGATAATTGGCAAATAAATCTGATAGAAATTGAATATAAAAGAAAGGTTAAGATTTAATTAGCCTGAGCCTAGAAGAAGCATTATGTCGTGACTTTTGGGCCTGCTATTGCCAATACTGTTGGAATTCTAGATTGAAACAAAAATTTAGAAAATAGTAAAAGTAATGAATGTATATTGTATTTCTCGAATATGATGCCCTTAGAATGAAATAATTAGTCCTATTTATACTTAGACTCATGGGTACACATTCCGCGAATTGTGCTCATAATACTATCAATACATAAATTCTATAAAACTTAGACAATTAGTATATTCATAAATGTCTTTAATTCTTTCTTAGAAGATGTAAAACCATATTAGTAATGGCCACACGTTGGGATTTGAACCGATATCTGAGCCTTCTGCTTTCCGGTACCTACGACTCTTTAGTGCCCCCGATTTGATGCTAATGCCTCCGAGGACACTGGAGGCTAACTTGGATCTGACTTAACCCCCCTTCTTCATGTGTCATGACATAATTCGTTCATCTATACTATATAAATTTTACCCTAATACATTGTATATGTATGAAGTTGGATCGAATTACTCAACCTAGAATAATTCGAGTAAGAAAATCAATCATAATAGGAGTTAGTTTCCTTAAACAATTCCCTTTCACACTCTTTCCACCCATGAAAGTATTTTCATAATTGATACCTTATTAAACACAAATTTCTTTAACCTATAGATTCTTGTATCCCGTAAATTCAACTAGCCATTAAAACAACATTGCTGAAGAGTTCTACTTGCATATGAATTGTGTTTGCAGTTTTTTATGAACGATTAAGGGATATTGTTCTTCAACATTTATTCGACAAGTCATCAAAATATGGTAATGCCAAATAGTTAAGTTTGTATGTTCGATTTAGCCTTGATAAGAAACTAGACTGAACGATCTAGGATCAGTATTTTGAGTATTTAAATAGGCTCATATGATGATTTCGGACTTGTCCACAAATTTTGGTTTAATTTCGATGAGTTTCAGATGATTTTTTGAGTGCGTTGGGTGCTTTGGCACTGATTTAAGCATAAAAGTCTAACAACTCAAAGACCCAGTTTTAATTCTAGAGATCAGAATTTTATTCAGACTTCTGGAAATTTGAGAAATATTTACAAGACTAATATTGTTTGGTCTAATTTCGATAGGTCGCACTTGGATTTTTATCGTGAAACATGAATTAAATCTTTAATGAGAAAAAAACATTATCTGAGTGAGCAAACGAGTTCAGAATTGAGTTTTGACTGAACGACTAGGTCTGTATTATTATATTGGACTTATAGGAACTGGATTCGTCGAATTTTGAGATCGTATGAGAGAGTTATTATCTTTTTAGCACAAATTAATGGTGCAGATGTTTTTGGTGCGACAATTTCAGAAATATCGAATATGTCCCCGCTATAATATAAACAAATCTTATATGAATTTACTCATTTGGGAGTACTTTTGGGACATCAAAACATGATTTTTGAGAGAAAAATTAATGGGTAATGATGAGATATCATGAAGGTATGGCTTCTAACTCAAATCGTTGAGTTATATATGAATCTAAGCTAGATTAAAGGCAAAAGTTGGTGATTTTCAAAGGAGGTTTTGGTAAAAGAACTACATGTTCTTTTTGTCAGACTTGTGAGAGATTGTTCATCAAATCAGGATTGTGAGTATAGAATCTTCATCGCCGCGATAAGCCCGTTTCATTGAGGTATGATTTGTCTACTTTCGACACAGTTAGCCGAACATCTATTTTAACCCGGTATTTACAAATTAGAGGAAATTATCATTTTGCTATCATTCTTCCACCAAGATTGAAAATTTATAATGTATTTGATATCCTTTTGGAGAGCACTTCATTATGATGTAATTTTTATCAAAATTCGAGCCCGCGGACTGTATGGGTGTTATACCCGATATTGGTAAATTGGAAATTGGTTTTGGTTTGAGGTGATTTTGGAAGAAATCTTTACAATTTGTCTTGGGTGTAAGTTTCTAACCTTGATCTCGATATCTTCCCATGATTCCATAATTTATTTGGCATTTTTATCCATGATTTGGTTTGTGAAATTGAGATTTAAGTCCTAAAGTTAAGAATATAAAATTCTTTGATTTGGAGATGGATTTGAGTTTGGATTTGTGTCATTTCCTGGATTTAGACTTTATAAGTTATGAGTTAACTGATTTTCAAACAAAATTCTAGTTTTTCCCTTAGAGGCTCAGGTTTGACTTTTGAATTGACTTTTTGGGTTCGAATTATTACTATAGATATATGGATCTCTATCGACTTGTATACTCATGTACATCGCGTATTTGATGAACTGAAAATGTTCTGAGGCTTTGCGAAAGAGAGAAAATTTTTCGGGGTTCATGGCGCATTTTGAGGTATGTTGAAATTTTCTAGACTTCATTTGAGGGTTATTTGTGTCAAGCAAGGAGTAAAAAATGGAATAATAATGGGGTAAGGGTGTAATAGGGAGTCTCATTGTTTATCCGTGAAATGGTACAATTGAATTTGTATATGTGGTCAAGGACAAATGGATCTCAAGTGACCAAGAGAACAAGATAATTAGCAATTGAAACTAATATGAACGAAATATAATTGAAAGTAAAGGATTAAAATAGAATGAGCCTTGAAGAAGCTTAGAGTTATGATCTCTGGACGAGCTGTTGATAATGATATTGGAATGCTAAATTGAGAAAAGAACATAGAAAATAGCGTAAGAAGCAAATATGTAGTATATATTATGTTTTTCTATGTCCTTACAATGAAACGATTAGTCCTACTTATACTTGGACTCATGAGTGCATATTCCACGAATTATGCCCCTATTAATTGTTACGATTCACTTTTACGCGAGACATAAAAGCTACAAGGAGATTGTTAGACTCTATTCGAAAAGTTATTTTTTAGAGTCGCCACCTAATTTATAAATAAATTTGGAAAACCAAGGTAAAAAGATTTATTCAACAATGAAAAATCCTTTAAAAACCAGATTTTGAGGTAAGGGTTCTGGTGATCCCTCGGGAAATGTGTTACACTCTGGTAATAAGGATCCGTAGAATACGATTAACCTTCGGGTTCTATAGCATGTTTAATTGTAAATAATTGCTTTACAATTTTTCGCAAAGATGAAAGGCATAGCATATCATCTCATTTTGTTTCAAGTTTCGAAAGAAGAGGTTTTGAAAAGCAAAGAGTTGAATTCCATTTAGAAGAGTCCATGTAGAGGTAATTTAATCAATCTATTTTCGGACTAAGACACACTCAAAATATTAACTTGAGTAGAATTTCACTAGATTTAGCGCAATGTCTTGTCTAGTATCCTTATATGCCTTTGAAAATCATTTGGAAAAAAAGTATAATTCCTTTAGAATGATATACTATAGTTTTTCAAAAGAAATATACCGTCTTTTCCTTTTTTATTTATTTGTGAAGGTCAACCAATATTCTATCTCAAACCACTTATTTCAAACTCGGGTCCTTAAATTATTCATCAATTTTTAAGTCATTGAGTTGGGCATGGACCAAAATAGTTCTTAAATAGTTTTCATTGTTTACCTTGGGGTAGCATGTCTGGTTTGTGTCCGGGAGGTCTCGGGGGTATTTCGGGTGGTTGGAGGAGAATTTTCATTATTTTTCCACTAATGGTGTCTGGTGTCCGTACTAGCGGACTGTGTTTTTGCTTCTCCAAATGATGACTCACAGATGCAGGTCCTGTGATGTTCTGAGGTTCCGCGATTGCAGATATTTTCTCACAAAGCCGATGTCGCCTCTGTAGTGGTTTTATCACACTAGCGGTGATGTGGGATTTTTAAGGTTCCGCCTCAACGGACTTTTTATGCTGTGGCGCGGCCACCTCTGCGGGATCATTTCTGTCAGTGCAAAATCGCTATGTTGGGTATATTCTTAAATGCCCTAAATTCTATTCATTTCCCAATATAGCTTATCTCGAACTTATAGCCTACTTAAGGGAGAGTTCTTGAGAAATTCATTTGGGGGTCATCTTTCAAGGTATAATCTCACCACTTATGATTATTGTTGTCATTAATTATTAAGTTTAGACTTTATTTGGGGACGATGGATTCGTAAGCTCCCATGGTACAATAAAAGGCTTAAAGCTTTGATTTAAGGTGTAATACATATTAGTTTGTCTTAATATTGTGAATAAGTATTGATTTATAGTAGATGATCAAGTTGTAGCATTTAATTTGATTATGGAAACCCTTTTTCAAATTGGGGGAAAGCCTAAGGGTTGTAAGATTGGGGCTTCTATTAGATTATGCAATTGAGGGTTCAATTGGAGTTAAATTTCAAATTAACTTGAGGATATGCCTAGTTATCATGTTTTAAAGATTTTTGGGTAATAAAGTTTGGATTTTTACACTGTGGGCTCGTGGTTGGTTTTGGGTGTCTTTGGTATGTTTGAAGAACCAAGTCCTTGCATTGTGTAATAGTTTAATATTGACGTATAGTCTATGCGTGTTAGACTATGATTACTACAAGCGCTCCGAAAGAGCAAGGCCAACATTGAAGATGGATTGTTCATGGCTTCTGCTCGGCTACGATTTAACTCTTTTAGACTCTAATAGAAGTACATAGTAGTTATAAATGTTGAGAGGTATTGGGCATATTTAGGGGTCTCACCTTAGCGGTTGTGATGAACGTTTGGGTGGGTACTGGTATTGAACTGTGTTGATGGGTGATTTGGAGAGTCAACCTAAGTTGATTTTGAATGCTGTTATGTGGGCTTGTCGCCATTGTTGATATTGTTGTGTTTACTCATCATATTATTTTTTATATGATATCCTGATTTACTTGGATTATGTGTTGATGACTTTCTGGAAGCATGTAATATTCATCTTTTATACTTGATTGTATCTCATACATCCTGATTACTTGCCTTGTGTTGTCATTTGCATTCATACACTCATGGTTATGATGATATTGAAATGAGAGTGGTATGAAAATATTGTGGGTCCAATGAGACCGGAAAAAAGAAGGCAATGGTATTACTTTGAGATGTTGACAATACTGAAACAATGATATTATCACGGATGGCTCGGGTTGCACACTACAATGTATATGATGATATGTGGGAAAATGGGTTGCACACCTGCAACAGTTATTCAGTCAAGAGTTGGACTTCATTGAGAAATTTTGGATGAGTATATGGACTCGCGGGTCCCCCATTGGTGTGCAACTCATAGAATTTGAATGTTTATATTTCTGGAGGAAAAGGTATCTGGCATTGCATTTACATTCATATCATACATATATTTATACATTGATTACGTGTTGATTGGTAATGCAAATTGGTTTCCATGATTGGTCTTGGTCTCTTAATATACTTGGATAATTGGATTGATTCTATCGAATTAGGTTGATTTCCATGACTAAGCTTGTTCCTATGAACACTTGGATGATTGGATTGATTCTATTGAATCAGAATGGTTGCCATGATTGGGCTTTGTCTCTATGAATACTTGGATAACCGTATTGATTTTGTTGAATTGGATTGGTTTCCATGTGTGGCTTGATTTCCTGTGTATTGGGTTTTGAGGTTCACAATTTATGCGTCTAAGTATTGATGTCAATTACTACTATGTTCGGAATGTCAATATGTCAGGACTATCGTTTAGATTAAAAATGGACTATGGGTGTTTGTGTGTTGTCTAGTAATTGATTACGTTACGGGGTAATGAGTCTAATAAGGAACTTGTGTGAAGTTTTATTATTGTGGTTATGGACTTGATTGCCAGGTATGTGTAGAATTTTCCTCCTTAATTAAAGGGTGTATGGCATAGACCTCTACTTAAGGAATAAGGTGGACGTCGAATGAAC
Organism: Anisodus acutangulus; assembly: GCA_029783415.1. Taxonomy (NCBI): domain Eukaryota; kingdom Viridiplantae; phylum Streptophyta; class Magnoliopsida; order Solanales; family Solanaceae; genus Anisodus; species Anisodus acutangulus. The sequence continues at coordinate 24,832,401 of CM056490.1, read as the reverse complement.
TAATTTGTGTAAGACTGTAGCTACATAGAGTCCCAATTAAGTCTAAAGGCCAGAGATAGTAAGGTTGTTGGAATTAAGTGTCGACTTGATTATTTGATGTGTCAAGTCGGGTAAGTGGGGCTGAATATGAATTTGGCCTAGACAGATTTTTGGATCGGTGGGTGTTAAAAGTAAACTCTATGTGTGTACTTTATGGATTGAAGTGTACTTGAATTGTTGATTGAACTCTGGGTGAGTAGGTGACTTGTATGATTCATGAACTCTATGTGAGTAAGGTGTCTTATGTGACTATTGAACTGCTTAGAATAGGACCTATTTGAGAGTTGACTTAATATTTATCTATGTTATATATCTTTCGTCATTGTCGGTCTATGATGCCTATGGGGGTACGTTGTGTACTCATTCTACACTTGATGCATTCTTTATGGATGCAGATACATTGCCTTATACCAGTTCAGGACCTCAAATTTGAGTCTGAGTTGGGGGACTTCCAATATTTGGGGTGAGTATGCTTCCATTTAGCATGCCCGGGATACTCTTTTCTTTACTTGTCTTTTATTTATCTGAGAGACTATTAAAACATTCAGATTATGTATTTAGACATTTGACTTATGTTATCCTCTTATCAGACTTGTATTCGGTTAGAGCTCTTGTATTGTTGACCAGATTCGTGGGGGTTGTATGGTTGGTTTCCAGACTTATTCTGTTTTTCTTTAAAGATAAGACAGCTTTACTAAGTATTGTTATTTCAGTATTTCTTCTTGGATTATGTTGTGAATTTGGGGAGTGGTTTGCCTATCGGTGAAGATTGTGTAGGTGCCACCATGATTCCTTAAAAGGGGTCGTGACAAGTTAAAACCTTTCAAATATTTAAAATATCTGAATTTATAGAAAATCAGTTTATTCAATTAGTTATTGAAGTACAAATATCATTTATGTCTTAAAGGGGTTGATATTGAAAATGTTTTGGGGACCCTATTTGTTCTAAACGATGTATGCATCATTTTTGCCTAATCCTAAGTCGTAACCAATGTCATGTTCCAATATATCAAGTATTCTTTACATAATTACAATATAAGCATAAAATATAATAATTAAGAGAATGTGTTAGGCTAGTGGGCATACTAAGCCCACCAGTTAATAATCTGTCTAAGTCACATTCATGTTAACCCACTTATCCGACCTGACCCATTCAGTAAGTAAGTTGACACTTAGTGCACCTAATCATCTTAAGATTTCTTTCCAAGGATACTACAGTTAAACTGGCCATAACCACATTAACTTTGTTATTAACTAAGCCTTCAGATTTAATTACGAATCTATGCATTTACGGTCACGTCATATGTTAGTCCATTTAGACGTCCTCATTTCATTTCAAGTAATAGTATACGCCTTACACTTTGATTAATGGAGGAAAAGTCTTCACACACTTAGCATTCAAGCCAATAAACACCATAGTGACACTTCAACAAGTCTTTTGCTAGACACTCACTAAATAGTACTATCAATCACCAAGAAAAAACACAGACACACATATTCCCCTTAATGTAGATGATAATTTTGAAGATTAAGCATTTTCGACCCTAATACGGTTTGACATCGCACCATTAATCATGAGATCACCCAAATTCCAGGTAGTCATCCCAAAGCACTGCATCTAATCAACAACCAATCATTGTATAAAGGTATGTATGTTACAAATGCATTACAAATATCATGTATCTTTCATTACCAATATTTTTTCTATCAAGAACATCATAAGGTCTACCAAATATCATCACTAAGTACACACAACACCAAATACACATCCAGAATATGAATGAAATGCAATGCAAATGATGTGTATGTATGCAGTGGACATATGTACCCGGTGTACACATGTTGTATGTATGTCGTGACCTTGTCAGTCCCCTTTGTCAGTGATATACTCTTCTTTTGGCCTTATTGGCTCTGGTTATCTGTATATATATCATGTTGGGACTCTTCTGCATGCATATTGTCATTCATTCTTGGCTTATATGATTATATGGAGGCCTTGTTAGCCCGAGTTTTGTGTTATAGGTTTCAGTTACTACAGTGGTACGCTCAGGCCTTCGGGCGCTGGGTGCCGGCCATACCTCCAAGGTTGGGGTGTGACAAATTTCGTATGAATTAGGCTTTTTCCTATTCACTTACTGATTTTCTTCGTCGACGAGCTCCTCTGGCAACTCAGTTTATCATCGTATTCCTTTTCATCCGTATCACTTGACTCACTCGTCTTGCGACATGTCATGATATTATAAGTTGTTTTATTATTATTACTAGAAAAAAAGCAAAACATAGTTAGTTTATAAAAACATGTTGCATTGAAATAAAGATAAAGAGACTATTTTTTTTGTATAAATTGAGGCTTTCATTGATTTTAATAAAGAAAGTACAAACTGTGGTCCTGACTTGGATCAACATCGAGTCATTTCTATTTTTTTCAAACATTACGTAGAAAAATAAAGATGCAAATGGTGAATGTTCGGGCCTCAGCTAATTTTGCTAATTTTTTAAAACAAATTTAAAATCATTCTCTCTACCGAGGAGCTAAAAGCGGGGTATAGGTCCAATTAGGCAATTGCTCATCTAGATCAGCATTGCGGATAATGGGTGCTACAGATCACTCCTCTAGTATCACGACACACTCTTTCTCTGGAAACATCATCCCCAAATCTTCCTCTGCATCTCCGACATTGTGCATGGGCATTTTAACTGGGAATGACTAGTACAGGCCTGAAAATGGACTATGTAACTATGGTGGACCTCTCTTCTTTTTATCAGCATTGGGGGCTTCTTTGGAACTTGGGGTGTAAACAAGACCAAAATGGTACTCATTTGCCGGAATTGACACCGACTCCTTGATGCCTTGGAGCTTCTCAGCCTAAGCCTTTATCAGGTTTGAACCCGTCCTGAAGCATGGTCACGATAATCATCTTGTAGACTAGTGGCATAGGATTCTCTTTGTCGTCCCCATGGTGGGAAACTCCCATGAGTTCCACCACGTGGAAATTCGTGTGTTTTGGGATTTCCTCTATCACCGGTACAAAGTTATTGGGATAATTGTGAATGCTATTCGCTCCGTGAATTACAACTTCATGATTCTCCCACATAAATTTTAATGATTTATGGAGAGATGATGGTAATGCTCCATCCATGTATATCTAAGGCATGCCCAATAACATATTATAATTGGCGTTGATGGTCATAACTTGAAACTCAGTGGTGAACTCAGCAGGCCTCATCTATATGTTGAGGTTTACTTCGTTAATGGGGTCACGTTGTGCTCTGTCGAATGCTTATACATTGGTATGGCTCTGGTGTAATTTCCCAATGTCGTAACCTAGTTGCTTTAATGTGGATTTAGGGCATATATTGAGACCGACCCCGTTGTCGACAAGTACCCGAGCTATGACATTGTCTCTACATTTGATGGTGATGTAGAGAGCCTTGTTGTGGGTCATTCCTTCTCTTGGCAACTCATCAGGAGTGAATGAAATTTAGCGATCCCCAATGACGTGACCTACTATATCGGCCAATATTTCGCTGCTTGTCCTTGCTGTGACATGGACTTCGTCCAAAATTTTCATTAAGGTCTGGAGGTGTTGTAATGAACTCAAGAGCAGTCCCATCACTGATATTTGAGCCAACATCTTTTTCAGATGTTCAACAATAGAATATTCCTTTGGCTGCATCCTGCGCCAAAAGTAATCGGGCTCTCCTTCGGTGATTGGCCTTCTTTGATTTCCCTACTTACGAGGCACTTCCTGCGCCAACTCTTCGGGAGTATAACATCTTCTTAATGTTTTTATTCTTTGAGCCACAATCGCTTGGATGATGAATTTATTTCTCAGAACTGGACTACTTTCTGTAGTACTTGGACCACGAACGGTTTTCTTAGGGCTGGGATCAATACTTTGAATAGTGGTCGCTCTTGCAGAGTAAGAGACGCGACTGTTTGTTCTAAACATTCAACAATTTCTTATGCCAACGGCTAGTATATAACCCAATTTTCCTCCCATTCGATCATGTGTATAGGGTTGGCACCATGATTGGTTAGAGGATTTGTGTTTACGTTGGTGTTTTTTTTCGAAGATGATCTCTCATTTATAAATTAGATCATGTATCTTGTGTTTTAGATTATGGCATTCCTCTGTATCATTCCTATTTGATCCGGAGTGACAGACACAAGTTTGATCAACTCTAAAGAAATGGTTTGTCTGATTAGCTGGCTTTGGCGGAATAATTTTAATGATTCTGGTGGCTTTTAATCTCGTGAACAACTTCATTCGGGTTTTAAAAAGTGGAGTGAACGTCTGGGGAGGCTTTTTTTTGAAGTTTAGACAAGGCAATTCATAGTTGAGGTTCTTGATAAACAAGTATGGGAACTTGGTAATTTGGTAATGGATATTGGTAGGTGGGCATAGGTGTTTGATAGTTTGGTTATGAAGCTTGATAGGTAGGAGTCGGTGCTTGATAATTGTGATGTGCATAGTATACCAGCACATGGCTATACGGGGATGGTATGTAGTTGCTTGGGGGAGGAGATTGGTATATATCAACGGAAGATTGTGATCCTTCTTTTCTTCGACTTCTTGGGCTAGGGGTATGGGAGACGTTTTCCACGTCCTCCTTCTTTTTCCTTACAGCCCCGATAGCGCTTGCTAGGCCAGCTTTGTTGGCTATGCTGATGATCTTTCCGGATTTAAGGCCATCTTCTATTGCCTCTCCCATCTTTAACAATTCATAGAATGGCCACCCGGCCATAGACAATATGCGATCATAACAATCAAATTCTTGTGACCGGATGAAGACCAAAACTAGTTCCTCCTTACTCATTGGTGGCTGTACTCGGGTGGCTTCGGCCATCCCTGTACTTACATACTCTCGGTAGATTTCTATTTGATCTTCTCCAAGTAATAATGGTCGGGAACGATTTCCGCGTTAAAGTGAAATCTATACATGAAGGCCCCTGTCATGTATTCGCAGGAGTTCCAGCGACGGATGTCTTGAGCCATGAACCATTTTGACACATCTTATGTGAGGCTTCAGCTGAACAACCTCATTATCATAGCTTCATTTCTCTTAATTCTGACCAGTTGGTCGCAATATGCTCTCAAATGAGCTTTGGGATTTCTTGTCTCGTTGAAGAGTTCGAACATAGGCACCTTGAAGCCCTTGGTAGGTCCAAGTCCGGGTGCATACACAAGTCATCGTAGCTTAGGTCCATTGCTTTTTGACAGCCCCTATTGGATCTTTTAGCAGACCTCTCATTTTTCCTACATTTCTTATTATATTCGGTCTTGTTCGGCTCTCCACGCCTTTTCCATCGCTTCGTAATGGTCAAGCTCTGGTGAAGAGTAAATAGGAGTGATTGGAGTGTGAAAATATATTGTGAGGTGCGTTGGGCGACTTTCGGGATTGCCAGCGGCTTTGGGTGTTGTATGAGTGATGGTTTTTTGGTGTAGGTAGGTAAGCAGGTGGTGCCTGATAAAAAGGTGCATAACGAAAAGTCCCGACTATATGGGTGGCATTTGTTGGAGGTGGGGTTTTGTATGAGGTACCAACATGGTTATTTGGGAAGTGTTCGTGTATGGGTGAGTTCATTAATGGAAAGGCGGTGGAGACCTTCTTGTTTCAGTGGCTACCTCTCTGGCAGCGCTGATAGCTTCTTTCTTCGCGACCTATTCCTGGAGGTCCGCTATCTTTCTGAACAGCAAATTAATTGCATCCTCATGGTGTGAGACATTTTGAAAATCCTGAGGTGCAGTGTCCTCGATAACCAAGGCATCTTTGTTGCGTGTCTCTTCAGGTGCACCAGTCATTTTCTCTTGATTTTATTTGTTTAGGGATGCTACTGCGGCTTTCGATCTAGTGAAGTATGCCAATGTGACACAACACAGATCAACCCCTCTCAATAAGAAAAGAATAACTCAAAGGAAAATGACGTTAGTACGTTAGTCAAAAATAATAATTCAAGATATCACATACAAGTTGCACATAAAGCACATAGACTCATGTATTCGATCCAAACTTTTGATTATTTCTCCATTTCGTGGATATCTTGGACATTTTTTCCATTTTTGGTTTTTAGGGTTTTAGTTTGAAAGTCTATGGTCGATTTTCTACTACGACGTTGTTGAACCAAAAACTCTTCTATAAATAGGAGGAATTATAATTTATATAATATAAGGGTCGAGTATTATGTAGACTGCCTACGTATCCCTCCGCGGTAAATTGGGCCCTTACATAGTTCGGGTTATATAGAAATCAATCCTAATTTCTTTTACCCGAATCATTCCCAAACCATAGCCGATAAGGGCTTCCTACGTATCCCTCCTCAGGACATTAGCTCAAACATAGTTTCTTTTACAAAAAAAGAGGGAGGGGCTAACATTTGATTGAAGGATAAATGGGGACGCCTAAACTACCTAAAATATGACTTTTTCTTGAAGCCATGGCGAGTCATTGTCCTTACGACCACGTATTTTCCCAGCGGCTTTCTAGAATCGGTTGTGTATCACAACCCAGATCTGACCGGTGTTGACAAAATAATCCATCTCAAATTTGAAGTCTTCATATTTCTCAATGTCATGCCATCGTTCCCCTAAATGGTACAAGCAAATCTTCCTCCTTGAAGTACTGGAAGAGAGTTTACAAGTAGATTTGATTGGGCGAACCTTGCCGGAGCGGGCTAACACAGAGAAGAGGTCTACATACGAGTCTTCAAAGACAGTGAAGTCGTAATGCCATACTTGGGTTTCCATGGTGATTCCTTCACCGGGCATGATAGGGTCATAGACTAGTATGGAATGCGGCCCCCACAGGTTATGAATGACCTTTTCATCGATCAACCTGACAACCCTCATTTTCAAGACTATGCACTCGTATATAGTGTGACCGGGCTGATTCTTGTGGAATAGACACCTTTTGTGGGCATAGATGGGTGCACAGGTTGGGAGGACATTGGAGTTGACACACGACGATCCAATGGCTCTCATTCCATCATACACCTTAATGTTTCACACCAACTTAGGTGCAACTCTAAAAAATGAACTGCGAGTTTCAAGAGCAATCGCCCACCACATATGGGATGATGTACAAGGAGGCCTTTATAGAGTCATGTAGTATTGAACAACTTCATCGGTGGTTGGGGTGACTCCATCAGGTACCCCAATTGATTCACTATATGGCATAGGATCCACCATAGGAAACTCTGATTCTTGTTTTGGTGTTTTGAACAGTGGGACATAGTCATCGACTATTTTCTTGACCGCTTCAGGGAAGTTTTGGTATTGACGTTTCCCTTTAGGAGACTCCCCCGTGAAGGTTTCCCACAAACTCCAGAATTTCATCAACCTCTTTCATCTTGGGTCTAACCAAGTCAATTTTTGCGTCAATCTTGCGGATATTTGCCCTAAACGACTCATAAGTCTCTTCATTGCTAACCAAGTCGACAACCGATGATGTGGCACTTTGGCTGTCGGGAGAGTCCCTCGGTAGAAAATCAACCTTTAAGAGGAGGTATAAATTTAGTTTAGTTTTGGTGTTTTCTTGTGTTTTATTTTTTGGATTGGTGTCCGAATGTGGAACTAATCAACAGTTCAAATGGAACACATGAAAACACATAAGCAATTATATCACAAAAGCACATAAGCAATTGTAATATTCGCATTCCTAAACCTCATTACTTCAAGGCTTTCTAATCGTTTGAAGAATAAATATTTCAAATGTTGATTAAAACCATTGCCCCGTAATCATTTTCATTAATACTAAGTTTTCCCCAATGGGGTTACAAAAGATGAGTAAAGTAATAAAATCAGAAGAAGTTGCCTACAGGGGCGGATAATGAAGCTCTGTCAGTTTGAGCATTCTTGGCCCTTCGAAGGGTTGTCTAAATCCGAAGATAAGTAGACATCAACAGTGAATCAACCCAATAACCTTTATCTATAAAGGTCATACGTGTAGACTTATCCATGGCTCTCTCATGCGAGCGTCTAAGTCCTCTAGACACTCGTGATAGAAGTCTAACTCCTCGGACAAGCTGGCTATGACGGTCTGGTCATGCTCCATCTTCTCTAGATACCTGGTATCTCGATAATCAGATTGTCCCTGAATGCGGCGGGCATTGACCTTAGCCTTTGAATCCTTGTCCTGACTACATTGATAGTAGTTGGTCCCCAGTGTGAGGATGCCTTGAAAATGTGCTCTCAACCAATCCATGTAGTCCTCATCACAACCCGGATGGAATACATCCTCGGCTAGCATATCTGGACCCACTTGATTCGACCATTCCACTCTCGGATGATGTCAGCAACCCTTCCGATCCTATCTCCTTCATAGTCGACCATGCACTCCCCCATGTTCCCTACTTGAGGTATTACCTGCCTCCTTCCGAACTGTCTTAGGACCTTAATAGGTACATATGGTCAGATTCCTCGGATTCCCATAAGTAGTAGGAAAGGGAATTTTCTACCTTTCACAACTATGATCTCGGTTATAAAGTTTGGAAATCTCCTTTGGATGTTGTCCTCTCGAAGTCTAGAAAAGATAAAAGCCCACCCCTTTTTGGTTTGGATCACAAAATTTGGGAAAGTGACTCTATGTTCTGGATCTCGGTATGATGGACCCTCAATTTTGTGGAGGTATCTTATGATCCACCACTACACTATGAGGTTACACCCTTGGAAGTACATGTGTAGGTTCCAGTATTGACCTAAGGCTTGGTATATGTCGGCTAGGATTATTGGGAATAGGTCATAGTACTTGGTTTCCCTATTTGTGTTTATTCATGAAAGATAGTATGAGTGACGTAAATAACTCAGGTATCTATGGCTTGGTGTCAATCTTTGGGAAACACCATAGTTCCTAATAGGCATATGGCAAAGGCGAGGGGTCGGGTGGCATAGAGTATGAACATATATTAATAACCCTCTACTAAGTGTTCATGGCACGAAAAAAGGTAGAACGTCATCTCTTTTAAACAAAGGAGACTAGATTTAGACTTATGTAATAAGATCCAAAGTTCAAACATATTCACATGACACTTTGGCTATGACATATCATTTTAAACCTATTAAGACTTGAGTTGTTACACCCTAACCTTGGGGGGTATGGCAGGCACCCGAAGGCCCGAGCGTACAAATCCTAATATATGTAGCATATCCCCAGAATGAGACATCAGTACAAAATATGTACTGAATATGTAAGGTAGATAACAAATGCTAATAGAAGATATAACATAAGAGATATGGGTACAGAAGTCAAACTAAAACTTATAACAGGCCTCTGAGGGCCTACTTGTCATAATCATGAAAATATATGCATGTCTGTAAAAATCAAGTAACTCTACAGGGCTATAATATCCAACCTCTATGTGGGGCAAATCATATCATAATATATATACATATCGTACCCGACCTCGATGAGGACTCGGTCGTACCCAACTTAGATGTGGGACTCAGTAATATAAAAGTCAACTATAGTGGTGTGCATAAATAGGTGTCGTGCCTAACTGACTATAGCGTGGCTCGGTAAGAAAATAGCTACATATACATAATTTCAATGCAATCAATGACTCTGAAGGGCCTTATGGGTCTGATCGGAGTGGCTCAACGGCATTAACCTCCGATTATTGTTATGTAACTTTGTCTATATCAATTATATGAGAGTTAATAAGGATCATGAGAAGACATAAGATTCAAGATACTATCAAGGCGAGAAGTAAATCTGACAAGTAACCATACGAGTCATGTACCACAATAATATAAAATAATGAGGATATGATGCAGGTGCAACTTACTGAGGACATGACCTTAGATAGGGGGTTGTGGAGGACATGGATTAGGGTAGAAGGGTAGTAGGTAGTCGAGCGTAGTTATACTTATGCTTGCAAACTAGTAGTTGTAGTGTTATAATGTAGGTCTGCTTAGCCTATCATACTAATAGGTGCGGTACGGCTTTATAGTCCCCTAGAGTTTGATTTCTGCTACTATGTGTTCTCTAGTGTACTTTGTGTAGCTTATTTACATGTGCTAGTTACTGCTTACTTTTTTAGCACTATCATGGTTTATTCACTTTTTATATCAATATTTTCATACTGACCAGATCTGACCGTTTATCTTGCTTTGATCTTGCTTTGCTTGTGCTTTTGCTTTGCTTATACTTATGCTCTGTCTTGAGCCGAGAGTCTCTACCCTCCCCAGACCCCACATTGTGGGATTTCACTGGGTATGTTATTGTTGTTGTTGTTGATCACAAATTTAAATCTTGAGAATAGAGTTCCTTTTGAATGGACGTTCTTACTATTATGTTTATTCATCGATCATGTCAATAGAATGAAGAGTAAGCCTTACATACCTTGGTCATCCAAGTTATTTAAGTCATGCTGGCCCTTGAAATCTCTAAGAACGGTTATCTACATTACACGAATGGTTTGCATCAATATCGAACCCAAAACTTAAAGGAAAGTTTACTTGGTCATTTCATCGAACAACTTAAGTACGTAGGGTTCATAGGATCTTCTATAGTGGAAATTCATGTGATTCAACACCACGACCATCCAAACCACCTTTTTATTTAATTACACAATACATACAACCAGTTTCATTATCAACGTCAAGTCATAATCCAAGTAAAACAGGCCAACAATTCATACCATGATAATTCCACAAGTTTACAAGTTTTGATTACGAAAATCCTTTCACAACTTATTCCAAAACCTCAATTAATCATAAGAATAGGTAGAGGAGGATAAAACTTACCTTTACACACCATAATCCTCCTAAAATAACAAGCTACTTCATCTCTAAGAGTTTCCCGAATCAGTTTCATGAGGAGAAGACAATTCTCATGATAACCACGGGATTTTCTATGTTTATTTTTGCTTAGTTTGCCTTTAATTTGACTCCAAATTGATGGGAAACCTTAGATAATGTTTGGGAGATGATTTGGGTCTGTTTAGATGAAAAATGAGGGTTCCAAATCAAATACCCTAATTTAAACCCGAGAAAATTTATGCACCGCCCAAAAGGACGGACCGTCAATGTGGACCGTCAATCTAAATCTACAATTCAATATCTCATGAAAATTGATAATCTAGATTGTGCATTTTTATGGTCCGTCAAACTTTTGACGTCTGTAAATATTCCTATCAAATTGCCCAGTTTTTCAAATTTTATCGAAATATATTTTCTTTGATCCGTTTAACTTTCATACACTCTGGAACTTTCATAAACAAGGCGTAAACCTTCATTATCCTTCCATAAGTTTGTAACTCTTCCTATGGCATCGGTACCAAACAACGACAAGATGAAATATGAAATTACGGAGTGTAACATCCTTCCCCCCTTAGGAACATTCGTCAGCGAATGTTGAAGATATTCTAACTCTCAGTTTTCCAAAACTTTCAACAATGTTTCCTTAGTAACTAGGACTATCCAAAACCTGTTAAATATCCCAAATACGCATCCAACACCACACAGGGCGATATAATAACAAAATAATGTCAAATCGCCCTCATACGACCGCCTATACTTATAATAATCAAAGAGAGTTCAACTATAACTTACCTTACTATTCTCTGGCTAACATCCACGTTGCACCTGAAACAATTGTTTCAAAAATATTATTTACATAAGGTACATATCCAATTTTGGTAAACCAGATAGGAATAGAAGGATTATATCGCATGAATACTGACATGAAACTGGAATTTGAAATATTCGAGTATAGCGATTCTTAGGTTCTTTGACCATTCTGACAGAGTTCTTTCAGACTAGGGACTATCTCAACCTTTCATTCAACCAGATTACATTATTGGTATATCATCGATCTTCACATGATTGCATGTGTGTTTTACACAATTGCTTGGTGGTTGTACTTTATCTGAGCTATTGAATTCTGACATCTGGGTTATGTCTTTCCGTTCTGTGCTACATTTTTTATCTTGTGATGGAATCTAGGTGACAACATATGGAACATAAGTAAGAGGATAATGAAAGATTATGGCACAGTGATTGCTAAAGTCGAGGATGTGAAAATCATAGGGTTATCTGAATCCATTTCTTCTTATACTCCTCTTCTTCATTTCTCGATAGTATCCTTACACGGTACATAAGTTTTGAGCAGCTTATTGGTCTTAAAATTTATTTTATCGATAAATTCCTTTCCATTTTTTCTCAAAGTGAATTTTGAATAAGCACCTCGGGTTGGGATTATACTCTGCTTGTTGGTTACTGTCTTCCTCAACTGAGTTCGGTATCATGATCATGAATATACTTAGTCGGTATCTTTCTCTCTTGTCAAGTTGAATCTTTCTCTTGACACCAAATCTCTTAAAACGTTTTCTCATTAATCTAGGTATCTCTCATAAGTTACTAGTTCATATATGATATTGTTCCTTCCCTTTTCGTGTTCGATAAGAATCCTATTCCTTTGCCGTATATAGCTCTTTATTTATCGATCTGGTAATATGTCGCTTGAAAATCATCAATTCTTATTCCAAACTTCTTTCAAGTTCCATACATTCACTCTCTACTTGGGTCTAGTGGTTGAACCTAAATTCTCATTGATTATCTTAGGATGGAGCGAAGAAAATCCTAAATATCCACAGCTTCTATCAAACTAGGTTCTTCATTAGTTGTTTGTCATAAGGAGCGATTGCACAATGGCCTGAGATACCCTTCAAAATACATTTTTGACCAACTTTAATTGTATAGACAAACTTAGTTGTAACAATGCAGACTGATGAGTCACTTAGGCATAACTATTCTGAACCAAAATAGTTCACAATGGTAATATAATGGCTCACCACGATCCTCGGATCACTTAATAATCCCTATGTAACATCTCAATATTAAAGGCAAATCTTCTTGAGCATTGTTAATTGATATTCTTAATTCTTGGGTCTTGATAAGGTTCCCGTTATCACCTTTACTTCATATCACAATACCTTCCAAAAGGATTTTAGATGGGGTGTTTTGTCCTGACGCTCCTCAAATTCCCAGTATAAGAAAAATTCATTTACCTACAACTTCAGGAGGGGTATCATCCTGTTTCTATTACGGCTGGCCATTTGTTTTTTTTTCTTTGAGGCAGTTCCTTCTTGTAAATCCCTTAATGGCCCTCGTTTTTCAATGGTACACGACCCTATGGTCCATTATCTTCCTGTTCATTACATCAGAACGTCTTTTTTCTCACAATGTCTCGAGTTCGCGTATTTCTTTAGCGATGCTATGTATTCCAAGATAGGTTCATCATCACTTAGTTGTACCCCATATTTACTCAAGTATCCTTTCTCGATTCGTATCGTTACCTTTTTAATTTCCTTAATTTCCCTTTTTCGTTAGATACTGAAAATAAGACACTCCCTCATTTTCAACTTTGTTTCTCCTTTTGCTGACCTTATTTCTTGAATGTCTACTATATTTACTGGCCCCGAATTTATAATCTTCCGAAATTAGCATTTTATTCATACTAAGATGCATACTTACCTCTTGTAACTCCAAGATCGTTTATACGTCATATGCGACTATTCATTCATTGGGTATCTCTTGTACACATCTTCTTAAAAGAAATCCTTTGATATACTCGTGTTATTTTTTGGCATTGCCCATGCTAATGGTCATCCTGGCTCATTTTTCCTTGCAGGAGTTACTTTTGCAATGTCTTGATCTACTTGATCCCTTCGTAGTTACCGTTCTTGAGTTAACGCTGCTGCCTGTATTTCTCGATTTTGTACTCCTTCATAACTAATGTCCTTAACGAGATTACAATTGCAATATCTTTCTTGTAAGGTACCTAGTTCATTTGGCAGTCAAAAATTTTCATTACTCGCCAGCTCATCTCTTGTTCCCTTGCTCTTATTTTTTATCTCTTCTCCTTATCGTTTATCTTAGACTATTTCTTTATTACCCCATCATATGCTCATATCGGGTTTCATTCATCCTTACTTTCACTCAAATATCCTTAAATGCCTTATCAATATTTGTGGCAGAACTAGTGCTTGACATATTAAATTTCAAATCATGATTGGATTCAATTTTGTTGCTGGTTTAGGCTTCTTCCCCTTAATTGATATTATAGTCTTTCTCTATATGTCGTTCAGCCAATCAACTTGTACATTACCTGTTTGAATTCCTTTAAATATTCCTCGTCTTAGTGTATTCCCAATACCATCGTTGATCAACTTCATAGATTATACTTTTGGCTGGGAAGGCTTAAGTACCACTTCTTTACTAATATCCTTACCTTTGATGGTAATCATGTTGCTTGGGTTCTCAGTTCAATCATGTTATCGATATTCTTACCATTACCATATTTCCACTGATCTATTTGTGTGAGAAACATCCTTCAGCCTTATTACGCTGTCAAAACACTTTTGCTTATGTTTACCAGACACCTGTTCAACATTTATCATTATTTAATATCAAAAATCTTGCTATTTTTACTATTATCCACGCACATACTGCTATGGTCAAAAAGGTATATCATTTACCATTGACCGACAACACTCCTCCCATCTCATAGTCTCCTTAAATAGTTTAGCCCATGTGGAGGAATCGGGGTCACTAGTTTATGTATAACAATTCACGTCCATTTTTCCTTTAACTGTTAAGCTTCAGGTAGCTTATTCCCAGAAATCCATTTTCATTATCATTCTTCTGGGGTTTCCCTTAATTCTTTGGATTCGTGAATATCCATTTTAGGTCACATATTCATATATCTTCTGGGTTCCAGTATCTCTCATGCTACAGAGCCTAAGGGTGCTGGGTATGTATGTAGCCAAGAAATGGTCGATCCCTAAGTCATTTTACTTAGAACCTTGAACATAATTGTCGTTTCACTTACCACCTTCTATTCATGTTATCCATTTACGGTCTGTATGACACACTTTCATCAATGATAATTGACCTATCATAAGAATAAACACAACTATTCTTAATAAAATTATCAACATACTTGATTACTTGCATAACTCTGAGTAACATTGGAACCTGCTATTCCCCCTGACTCAATATCGGGCATCTATACACTCTATAGATTCTGCTCCCACATTAATAACATTCCTCAACATCATCCGGGCATTGGCCATAATACACTTGTCCACACTGATGGCATAACGACTGAAATCTCTTAGGACATTCTCTGGCCGTATAGCCCAAGGCTACACATCCAGAACACAACTCAATATCGGATAAACATACTCCATTATGTCTCCTTCTACATTGCTGATAATGTGGTGTAATACTTCCAACATCTTCTTGTGCCTGCCTAGTTTCTACCTGAGAACTTATATCTGACGCATCTTATAACAAAAATCCTTCGGTATGTGCTTTCATCCCACACCTTCGGTTTGTCTACTTGTTACTTCCTCCTCACTTCTACTCATTATGGGCGAACCTTGGTTAACTGACTTCCATAATAATGGGTTTCTCGGTCTTTCAAAAGGTCTAACCTGTGGGGGCATCTGAACATGACTCATCTCTGGGAAGATAACTGGAGGCGTTGTTGCATACACAGTACCACTCACACCTAACCCAACCTGAAATGACCACTACGTTGATGGCCTATGTATTGTGTGGGTCCTCCTATGATTTGGCAATACCACTGAAATCGATGGCACTCGAAAGGGTGATTCTTTTGGGGCCTCAGATGGGTCTTTTTCCATAGACAAATCCTCCCACGGATCTTCTTCCATAGACAGGTCGTTTTCCATATATGGATTTTTTTTCATAGAATAACTCATATTTCCTTCTGATGTCCTTATATTTCTCGGATCCATATTAATGGGTAGCAGTCAGCTAGTACCTTCTCCCATATTTCTGACCCAAATCCTGCTATCAGTACTTTTTTGGATCTTGGCATTACTGAGAAAAGAGAATCAAGATGAAAAGATAGGAATTCAGTTACTTACGACTTTTCTCCTACACATGATCTAGATTTTCAAGAAAGGTAACATCTTAAATGCCATGTAGCCTCATATTTATAAGTGTGGCATGCAATACACCCATAAGCAAGACTCTACTAGATACGGCTTGTAGACATCCCTAGGACTGACCTGCTCTAATACCATGTCACACCCTAATCTTGAGGACCTGGCGCCGAAGGCCTGAGTGTACCAATCTTGATACTTGTAGTATATTCCCACAAAACAGGGGCCGACAAGGCCTTTGACAAAGATCACCTGATCAAGACACGACCACCTGCACATAGAAAAGGTCCAACTATATATATATATATATATATATATATACAAGGCCAACATGAGCATACTACACAACACGACTATCTACTGAAGAGGCAGACAAGGCCACACACGACCATAATACTCAACATGGCTGTCTACAGGCCTCTAAGAGTGAAATGACAACATTTGGTCAAGACAGGGCCCCGTCATACCCTCTCATATACATATACATACCCATCATACCTATCAGCTTACTACACAGCTCTGAAAGAAAGGAGCATGACAACCTCCAGCTGAGTCGAGTCCTACTATGAGGAAAGCATCTACATCTCTATCTGTACCGTGGGCATGAAGGAAGTGTCCCAAAAATGATACGCCAGTATGAAAGATATACTGAATATGTAAGGCAGATAGCAAATGCTAACAGAAGATATAACATAAGAGATATGGGTACAGAAGTCAACTTGAAACTCATAACAGGCCTATAAGGGCCTACTTGTCACAATCATGAAGATATATGCATGTCTGTAAAAATCAAGCCACTTTATGGGGCCATATAATGTAATATCCAGCCTTTCTATGGGGCAAATTATATCATAATATATATACATATCATACCCGGCCTCGATGAGGACTCAGTCGTACACTGCCTAGATGGGTAACTCGGTAATACTAAAACCAACTGCAGTGGTATGCACAAATATGTGTCATACCCGGCTGACTATAGCGCGACTCAATAAGAAAATAGCTACATATATATAAGTTCAATGCAATCAATAACTCTGAAGGGCCTTATGTATCTGATCGGAGTGACTCAACGTCGTTAACCTCCGATTATTGTTGTGTAACTTTGTCTGTATCAATTATCTCAGAGTCAATAAGGATCATGAGAAGACATAAGATTCAAGATACTATCAAGGAGAGAAGTGAATCTGAAAAGGAACCATACGAGTCATGCACCACAAAAATATAAAACAATGAGAACCACAAGCTTAAATCTTAAGAATGTAGTTCCTTTTGAAGGGACGTTATTACTGTTATGTTTATTCATTGATCATGCCAAAAGAATGAAGAGTTGGCCTTACATACCTTGGTCGTCCAAGCTACTTAAGTCATGTTGGCCCTCGAAATCTCTAAGAACGGTTATCTACATTACAAGAATGGTTTGCATCAATATCGAACCCAAAACTTAAAGGAAAGTTTACTTGGTCATTTCATCGAACAACTTAAGTACGTAGAGTTCATAGGATTTTATATAGTGGAAATTCATGTGATTCAACACCACGGCCATCCAAACCACCTTTTATTTAATTACACAATACATATAACCATATTCATTATCAATGTCAAGTCATATTCCAAGTAAAACAGCCCAACAATTCATACCATGATAATTCCACAAGTTTACACGTTTGGATTACTTAAATCCTTTCACAACTTATTCCAAAACCTCAATTAATCATAAGAATAGGTAAAGGAGGATAAAACTTACCATTACACACCATAATCCTCCTAAAACAGCAAGCTACTTCATCTCCAAGAGTTTCCAAAATCAGTTTCAGGAGGAGAAGACAATTTTCATGATAACCATGGGATTTTCTATGTTGATTTTTCTTAGTTTGCCTTTAATTTGACTCCAAATTGATGGGAAACCATAGATAATGTTTGGGAGAAGATTTGGGTCTGTTTAGATGAAAAATGAGAGTTCCAAATTGAATTTCCTAATTTAAACCCGAGAAAATTTCTGCACCGCCCAAAAGGATTCCTATTGACGGTCCATCAATCTTGATCTGCAATTCAATATCTCAAGAAAATTGACGGTTCAAATTGTGCATTTTGACGGTCCATCAATCTTCCCATCAAATTACCCAAATTTTCTGATTTCATCAAAATGTATTTTCTTCAATCCGTTTAACTTCCATACACTCTGGAACTTCCATAAACAAGCCCTAAACCTTCATTATCCTTCCGTAAGGTTGTACCTCTTCCCCAGGCATCGGTATCAAATAATAACACGATGAAACGTGAAATTACGAGGTGTAACATCAATTCATCTTAGGCAGACCCTAAATGAGTGTTAAAGCACCAACAATTTTAGAAGGATATGTTAGAATATGTAGACAATATATCCAACCTAGCATGTTTTGATACAATTTCCACATCCTCTCAAGTTCTTTGAGGATGGTACTTATCCTAAATCTAGCTAAGGTGCAGGCAAACCATTCAACATATGTAAATCCATAAATAAGAGGTATGGCATAATTGTGAATGACACTAGGCCTAGCATACATAGCAAGATACATGTGGGGAAAAAAGCAAAGTCACAAACAGAGGTGTATCGACAACCATTTCTTGCATTATGTCATGAACTAAGACCTTAGATAAACAGGTATGGTCATGTTATGGTTTAATTCAAGAACATAAGAGTTTTAGGTTATCCAAGATATACAAAACAAATGACACACCAACTAGATTCCCTATTAAAATTAAGCAAGGCAATTTAAGACTTAAACAGGCCATAACTTGGTACAAATTTACATGTTGGCATTTTATGGTTTAGAATGAATCAACGATGAAGCTGTGAGACTAACAAGAACATCAAACAATGCATGTGAATCACAAAGTCCATATGACACAAACTAGTATGACCTAAATAACCATATCAAACCTAGACAAAATTCAGATTGACATGAAACGGACACATGACATAGGTAAGCAAGCTAGACAGAATCAGTCAAATAAAGATGCAACTCTCATATCAGGTTTTATCCTTCTTAACAGATGTAATTTTTAACAGAACATAGACCAAACTTCTTTTCAAATATGTGACAAAGCACTCTGGACTCCTATTGATCCCATTAGGACCCCAGAAAAATGGTCCCTAATACCAATTTTTATCTTAAACTAGACTTTAACCTAGATATGATGTAGCTCAAGATTAGATAGGCCATCTATCCTCAAATTAACCACTACTTATGATCAATTCTAACTAGATATGTTTTTCAGAGATCCCAGGGTGAATTCCAGATAAGTTAAACATGACACACATGAATTCATACTAAACTAAAACTGGACATCAAAGAAAACCAATCACAAAAGAGCAGGTTCATACTCTAGGCTACACAAGATCTTGTGCATTTTTACACAGATATGTCATTTTTAACTTAATATCAACATTGCAATGCCATTTGAGATAGTCAAGGGGTATTATACCCCTTTCAGATTACTAATCATGCTTCTAAATGACTAGACACTCATAACCACAAATCATGTTCAAATGTTATCTACATCACCAAACACATATGAGTAACAGGTTACAATGAGTATAATTAACTTCATAGGCTATATAAATGCCTTAAACCACTCATAACTAACTTAATGTTGGATTAACAACTGAATTTAGGCATGCTTGTAAACTATAGATCATATTCAAATCTTCACATATCATTTTAATTAAATCATGATACTAGTCTATCTTAGTTAAACTGATTACAAGTAATTCTTGCACATCAACAGCTAACAGTCTAATCAAGCAAGTAAATAGTCATTAAATACACATGAAACAGATCATAACAACAATATTTAAGCAAAGTGAGATTAAAAAGAGGGTGGTTTACCTTGTGTAGTGGCAGCCGAATTGATTTGGGGCTTGACGACTTCACTCCTCCACTCGATTTCACTTGCACATACACAAAAAGGACAGATTTTATACTAATAGGACTTAAATCGATGCTTAGGGTTCCACCAAAGGGCTTGGAACAACATATCAATGTAAGTAAATCCCAAATTTAAATGATTAGGTTAAACTCGTTAAATAAACAAGCTCAAAATCAAAACACCGACCCTTGAACAATGAGGGGAGGGGCCTTAATTTATAGAACCTCTAAAACCCTAAAAAATGGGATTGGAGCAATGCGGGAGAACAGATTTGGGGGGGGAGGGGGAAACTCCCTCCAAAAGGTTCTCAACCGATTGAAAAGTAGTATTTGAAATCAAATGAGAAAAACTTCATTAAGGAAATTGCATATGCAAAGCAACAAAGAGGGACAACCTCACCTTTGGGGGTTGTTCTACGGTAGCGTTTGGTAAAAAAGGGGCAATAGCAATTAATACTCTTGCCATTCTTAGCCACACCAACCTGCAAGAGCCAGATGTACCATTGACCTTGCCGGAATAGGTAAAAAGAAGAGAGGCATCGACTCCTTAGGGTTCTGTCGTTTTGTGACAAGCTAAGGCCCTGAAAAAGTAACTAATGAAATACCGCATTTAGAAGCCCATTTACTTCACAATTTAGATAAAAATAAAATTGTGATGTTGGGTTGGGGGTTAGGCCCTGGGGGAGAAGTTATAGACACATTTCCATACTTTTATGATAATAGGGTCGCGCTTTATGGCATTTCCACTATAAAAAAATTCAATCCCGCAAAGGATTGTTCATGAAACTACTATCAAGATTCTTCGGACCATGTTTCTTAGTAGCATCCCTATGTTCATTGTTATACCATCATTTGCTCTGTTATACTCAATGGATGAGGTATTAGTAGATCCAGCCATTACTATAAAAGCTATGCCTAAAGGGGGGAAAGGGGAATGGGATTGGGTGCTTGTGATTTTACGCTTAAAGCATTGGTTTTGGTCGGACCTTGTCGTTTAAAATGAAAATAAGAGGCCCAAATTTGATAATTGTATAAAATCAAAGCAATGGCAACATTTTGCAAATGTGGCCATGTTTGAATTAACAAATTACCAAAAGTATTTCAATTATAACCGAATTAAATCCATAGCTTCAAATTGAGCCTAAATTTGACATAATTCAGAAATTAAAATCTTAAAGTCAAGCAAAATCTTTTAATCAAACAAAGAGTGATTTGAAATTGAAATGTAATTTAATTATCTTATTTAATTAAACAATTTCTGTAATTTTAACGGAATAAATATTAATTACTTTTAATTGAGGATTTAAGACAAATAATTTTACAATTATCACTTAAGATTCTAAAATTGAAATTAATGATAAAAAATGATGTAAAAAATAGGATATCACATACACTAAACATACCAAATGATATTTTGTCAAATAAAATATCAAAATGCTTCCGGAATAAATTTGTAAAGTCATTCTTATCACTGTGAAGGTATATCTTACTCCGTCTGTGACTCGAGAATTTTGAACCATTAAATAAAATTATTGGAGGATAAAAATTAGGTGTCAACACCGGTTATTCGCATAGATGGATATGGTTGAACACGGGGTTAATCGAATGAGAGAATCATTTACCCTCGTCGGTTCTGTCAATGCTTTCCATAGCGCCCCACCATATTCTTCCGCTACTTCACCTCTTTTCATGTCATCGGATTCCAAAGATCCTAAACTAGCAGTTGCTCCGGCCATTCAACCTCTCCCGATTCTAAATCAACAAAGGAGGTCACCTTCTCCGAAACGTCACCCCTCGCAACATAGGGAAGAGTTAGTGAATGAGTATCCAACTCTGGCCGCAGAACCTGGTGAAAATAGGACCATCACTCTCCAAGTTTCGACTGAATGTCATTTGCTATCAAAGCATGTGGGAGTGGCTAACTATCTTAAGCATGTGGATGTAAAGAAGGACCGGAGGAAGACTCGTGCAGTGTCTGCAGAGTATACCATCAATGAAGGCATGCATGCCACTGCTAAGGTAATTTCCCCTTTTCCACATATTCTACTATTTCCTTGTTTACATCATGAAATTGTATTTTGCTTCCAGGCTAATTTCCTCTCCAACAAAGGGTTTCAAAGAATTATTTAGGAGAAGTTAGCACTTGCGAATGAAAGGGACAATGTTGTGGATCGGATGCTGGCAGAAGAAGTCAAGTTTTCCAGAGTTAATGAACTGGAAGCAAAACTACCACAATCGTAAGAAGACAAAGGTTCCTTCAATCAGCAAGTCGGCCTTATCCAGGATCGTATGGAAGATTGGCAGAAGAAATTGACCAAGGCTAATGATTCTATCTCCGATTTGATGGTGAGCCTATCTGGTCACGAGGCTAATGCACAAACCTTTACCGAGTGCCTTCATATCAAAAATGCTGAAGTAGAGTCCATTTGGAGAGAAAACAATTCTTTGAGATCCCACCTATCTACCATGGCTGCTCAAAATGGAAAATATTGTGAAGTAACTACGGAGCTGACCAGGACCAATGAGGTTCTCCATCGGACCAATGTCATTCTCATCCGTGCTACTAGAATTAGTGAAGTCAAGCTTCAATCTACCATTAACAGTCATAACTTGTCCATGATGTGCAGTGGCTATAAAATGCGCCGAAAACTCTTGAGGAAGTGAAAGCAGGGAGTATTATGGATATTGACATCGAGATTAATAAAGCCTTACATTTGGACCTGGCATCGACAGAAACACTAGAAGAACCTCTTCATGAGAATGAAGACGATGCACTTTCCGGGGAAGAATATGAAGATGAGGTTCCTCCAAATGGCAATACTTTTCCCATCGCCAAGCACCATGCAAGCCTAACCTTTGCTCCCGGCAGTGCTTCTGAAGCTCCAGCGTCTGATCAACTACCCCCTTCAGCCTCGACTATATGAAATCTTTACTAATTATGTTTTTGTTTTGAAACACCCCGGGCGGATCATAAGATGAATGTGTCAGTCCATTTCGTGCGGGTTTGTAGTTCTTTTTTGTAAGGAACCACCCTCGGCAAACCATGGGATGAGTATGTCGATCCATTTCGCGCGGGTTTGTAATTTTGTTTTTGGGTCATTTTGGGCCCGATTATTTTATAATGATGAATGAACTTTTCTTTTCTAGACATTGTTGTTTATCATTTACTTTGTACATGCCTTTTTATTTATTAAGCTTGACTTCATGTTTCCTCCACAGGGGAAATGTTTCTCACAACTTTGACTATAATTTATGTCTTGGCATGTTGCCTTTGGCAATTTCTAAAAAGAAATAACTTATAGGTTTTGCATGCTTGAAGTGAAAACATAAGTCAATTAATTGCCTTTTCCGATTATCACATTCTAAGTCCAAAACCTGTAATACGTTTGAATGGAGACTTATTGAATCACTCTTTATTTGCAAAGGTGTAATGTCCTCCCTTGGGCTTTTATGGCCTTTTTATTAATCCCGAGCTGAATTTAGTCTTCTGTTAATCTTTATCGTAGTGCTTTTCTTAAGGTTTTGAATAAGAGATGACCCTTATTTTTATGGTGCTTTAGAAGAGGACGTCTCTCGTTCATTATGGCACAAGTTTGAGGTATGCTTCAAACAACATCTATTTTAATTAATTCTTAACTCTGCTTTCAATGGAAAAAATCTATCATGACAGAAAAATTTTATTAATTCCTTTTACTTACAAATCTGAAACAAGTGTAAGAATGATTTGACTTCCATCTGGTAAGGTCAGTCCGGTTACATATGCGAAATATCTCATCACCCCGGACAATCCTTGGTGCTAATGTGCTTTTGTCTTGAAGCTTCTACCTGTACCAAATTATATGGTTTCAGTGATTAGAAGTTCCTCTTACAAGAAGAAAACTATGCCTTTTCATGGGCCCGTCTACTTTTATGCAAGGAAAAATAATGGGTCTTTGTATAGACATATCCACTTTTGGAGAAAAATTGCTTAAATACTGTCAATATCTTTCTCTCACATCGAATCTAGGTAACGAGTATATATCGCCCCCTAGTGTTTGAGTGTACATAATTGAAGATCTGAGCACTGGATAATATGCTGAAACAAATCATCTCAATACGATTTATGGTGATGCCTCATTAAAAACCTTGCCGGAAAACCCCAATTAAGACAAAAATTGGTCGAATGAAAAAAACGTTTAATGCCTATATTCCTTGATAAGCATAATTTTTCTTCAAATGAATGAATTCTAATTGTTGGAAAGTTTTTTTCCTTCATGGTCTATTAATTGATATGATCCATTACCGACAATCCCTGTGACTTTGTATGGTCCTTCCCATTTCGAACCTAGCTTCCTGTATTTGCATTCTGGGTGTTGTGGGTTACCATCTGGAGTACCAAGTCCCTGACTTTAAAATGTCGAATGTTGGCACGACGGTTGTAGTACCGCTCCATTCACTACTTCTGCACCATCATCCGAATGTATGCAAGGTCCCGATGTTCTTCAAGAAATTCCAACTGAACCAGCATTGCCTCCAAATTAGCTTGTTTATTTGACCAGGAGTACTGCAGGCTCGGCGTCCCCACTTTATTTGGGATCAATGTCTCAGCTCTATATACAAGGGAAAATGGTGTTTCACCGGTACTCATTTTTTTCGTGGTTCTGTATGCCCATAGGACCTCGGACATTTAGAAGGCCATGATCATTTGGCATCCTCCAATTTCTTCTTTAGATTTTGGATTATAGTCTTTTTGTTGACTCCACCTAACCGTTCGCATTGGGATGATATAGAGTAGAGGTGATGTATTTTATATGCAAATCCTCGAGAAATTTGGTAGCCTTAGCCCTAATGAATTTACGACCATTGTCATAAGTTATTTTCTTTGCGATAGAAAATGACAAATGATATGTTGCCAAATGAAGCACATCACCTCTTTTGCACGGACCTTCTGATAGGCTACTGCTTCAACCTATTTAGAAAAATAATCAGTCATAAATAATACAAATAGTACCTGTCCTGGGGAAGAAGGCAAGGCCCGACTGTGTCCATTCTTCATTTCATAAATGGTCACGGAGAGACAATCGGATGTAACTCTTTCTCTGGTTGGTGAAACATATAAATATAGCGCTGACATTTATTGCATTTTTTCATGAACGCCATCGTATACTCTTTAATCTGGGGCCAATAGTATCCAGTCCTCATTAATTTCCTCATCAAAGACTCTACACCTGAATGATTCCTGTAGATTCCCTCAAGGACTTCCCTTATCACGTAATCAGCTACCTCAGGACCTATGCATCATGTCAGCGAGCCATAGTAGTGTTGACACCCAATTTTATCCCGTCTTTTCTAATCTATTTGCAATTTTAAATATTTTTTTTTAACACCTCAAAAACAATTTTAATCTATATACATACATGCGTGTATATATATATATATATATATATATTATTCTCTTATTATTATTATTATTCGCATTTTTTACTATCATTTGCATTTTTACCATAATAATAAGTTTTATCTGAAAATTCTATGTTATTTTATTCTCGCAAAATTGCATCGCATTTTTTTATTTTTTTTATTAAGCATTAAACACTTCGCAAATATTATATTTTATTATTATCACATCGTTAAGTTATTTTAAATAATTCACATCTTTTACAAAAATAATATTTTTATGTTAAACCCTTTTTTTTTATAACCCATTTCATTTCCCAACCCAAAACAATTTCACCCAAAACCCATTTTTTCGTCCAAGCCCATTCCCTTTAAACCCAACCCCTTTATATTTTAAACCCATAACACATTTTTATTTTCCAACCCAAAACAATTTCTACCCAAACTAAAACCCATTTCACCAAAGCCCAACCCATCACCCATTTAATCCTACTCAACCCAAAACAATTCAACTCCTCTTCCCTTATTTCTACCCACCCGAAACCCCAAACTCCTAAGCCCAACAAACCCTTATTCCCTTCCCCTTTATTTCCCTTATACCCCAACCCACAAAATTAAAACACCTAATAACCTAACAACTTCATCCAAACCAAAGCCCAATTCCCTTTCCCTTATTTCCCTTTTACCCTCAAACCAAATCTCCCAAGCCCAACCAATACAAACCCAAATCGCCCAACCCACTACCCATAACCCATCACCCATCTTCCCAACCCCTTTAAACCCCAAAACCCTAAACCAAAAACAAAACAAAAAAAAACTAACCCTAATTCCCCCCAACTGGCCGCCACCCTACGCCCCTACCCCTACGCCGCCACCCTACACCCCTACGCCTGACACCACCAGTCACCACACCGCCGCCTGACACCACCAATCTACCCCATCACCTTTCTGCAACACATGCCCCAAGAACAAGCCCCAAAATTCAGATTTTTTTTTTTTTGCCTTTAATTCAAATTTCAAACTCGTTCTTGGGGGGAAAATCCACCTATAAATATCCCACTTGTTCTTCATTTTTAGGGGGAAGAAAATCTGGATTTGGGAGAGGAAAATCTGGAAAGGGGAAAAAATCTGGATTTGGAGGAAAAAATCTGAATTTTGGAAGTCCGAAAATCGAATTCAAGTGTTGAAATCCGAAATTTAAAATCTAAGATTCTCCTAAGGTTGGTATTGTTTCTTTTTTTGTGTTGTTCATCATCTTAAAGAGTCCGAAAATATAAGTTAAAATTATTGGGATTTTGGTAGTGAATAATCTGAAATTTTGCTATTTTTTC
The DNA here is from genome assembly GCA_029783415.1 of Anisodus acutangulus. Classification (NCBI taxonomy): domain Eukaryota; kingdom Viridiplantae; phylum Streptophyta; class Magnoliopsida; order Solanales; family Solanaceae; genus Anisodus; species Anisodus acutangulus. The sequence continues at coordinate 24,805,828 of CM056490.1, read as the reverse complement.
ACTGTTTTGGATTGGTCGGGTCAGATCTTGTTCGGTCGGGTCGACCGGTTCGGATAATTTCCGTTTTTTTGCATTTTTATCCGGTTGTTGGTTATCTGAAATTTGGAAAGAAATCGATCCGGTTGGAAAAATCGGATCCCGGTCAGTCGGTCATTGTTAAGATCGGGTCGACCGTTCGGATAATTTCAGATTTTGTATTTTTATATCTTGTTGTTGGTTATCTGAAATTTGGAAAGAAATCGATCCGGTTTGAAAATTCGGATTCTAGTCCGTCGATCATCGTTCGGCCTGGGTCGACCCGCTTTGGATAATTTTCAGATTTTGTATTTTTATATCTTGTTGTTGGTTATCCTAAATTTGGAAAGAAATCGATCGTGGTTGAAAAATCCAATTCGGGTCGGTCGGGTCTCAATCGTTCGGGTCGGTCGACCAGTTCGGATAAATTCCCAGATTTTTGTGTTTTTCATATCATTCTTTGGTTATCAAAAATCTGAATTTCGATTTCATTCGGTCACCGCTCATAATTCGGTCTGTTTATTTTTTCATAAATGCTTCTTAGTCATGTTTTGGTTCAAACTTGAATTCGGTCGGATAGTTTAGTCGCTCATCGCCTTTTTGGCATTGTTATTATGTTATTGATGGAATTAATACCGCATTCTCTTTGTTGTTTTATTGATTCAAACTAATATTGCGTCCATCTTCCCTTCCTTCCCGATTTCATATTACGGTTTCTTGTTTTACTATTTTAAAACTAAACACCGCGTCTTTTGAATTTGTCTCTCTGTTTTTCGCTTTACGATTCTCGCTTCACCTTCTTGTTTCTTTGCCTTGTTTTAAAATTTTCTTGATTTGAACACGATCGACACTTGGCCGATGAAAAATATCCGTCGATTTTGAGGCCTCCACACAGTTGCAAAGACGGAAATATAACTTCGGGCAATGATGAAGACTTAAACCTTTTATTTCATCCGAGATCAACATGTTTAGTAGGCGAGGTGACTAAAATAACCAACAAGTTATATATTCGCAGCCACGACGTGATTATAGTGATCTTTTCTATTTCACCCGAGAGACCAACACGTTTAGTAGGCGAGGCAATCAAAATAAACCACATTAGTCATATGTTTGCAGCCACGACATGATTGGAATGTTCTTTTCAAAATTTAAGTCTGAGCCCTCCGTGATCGAAACATTCACTGTTTTGAATACGGATATGAAGTTATTTGTATTTAACTGTTTCTAACCGTTTGTTCTTGACAGCTTGCAGGGATTAAAGTAAATAACGGCGAATTATTCCTCGGAGTTTATTTATTTCATTTCTTTCTTTAATTCAGCTTTTATTCCGCTTTGTATTGTAATATTATTTATCGCACTTATGTAACTATTGAAATGCTTAGAATAGGCAAACTTAGGATTAATTCATAGGGTAGTTTAAGATTTGAAACCCGTCGCTAGCTTATTTATTTGTAGGTTCGGTTGAATTCAAACTTAGAAATCCTTCGCTAATTTATTTATTTTAGGCTCGTCACGCGTATTCAAGATTTTCAAAACGACTTTTGTCATCTTTTATTTGCTTTATTAATCATACCGAATAAGTTTATCTTTTGTCAATTTACAATTCATTGATTCCCAAAATTTTACTTCTTTGGCATTATAAATAAATTGTTTTACTATCAATTGTCAAATACATATTTTTCCAACTCTACATGTATTTCTCTTTAAATATCATACAAATGCATATTTTGAAAAAATCTCTACATTTATCCATCTTTTAAAATGCATCTTTTTCATTAATTATTTGCAAATTTTTTTTAACTTCATGTTTCAAACATGCATTTTTCTAGTAATAATTAACCTGAGTTTGACCTGATAAATCAAGAAGTTAGCGGATCTTAAAGGATGCCTAACCCCTTCCCTTTAAGATAATAAAGAACCCTTACCTAGAATCTCACTAGTTTATGAGACCTTAAAATTGGAGTTTACATTGCGGACTTAGTTTAATATTTAGGTGTCCTAATTCACCGTAAAAATAATTAGGTGGCGACTCCTTAATTCATTTACTCAGGAATCACGGACCGTCCGTGCTCGCTCTCGACCGTGGCGAATTCGAAAATGGGGCGCGACGACATGGCGATATATTTGGGAAATTCGTGTTCTTAACCATAACAAGTTCAGGTTAATCATTATTGTGTTTTATATTGCTCCTTATTTGATCTATTATTTTTATTTATTTATTTTCTGTTGAAATTTTGTATGCATAACTGCTTCAATTACTATATTCTCTTATTGTTTTCCTTAAATTGGCATTTCGCTCATATTTCTTCCACTCTGGAAAATTGACACTATCACACATTACACGCGAGGTGTGTTTTGCGCACCCGCAAATTTCTTTCAAAGTTCCAAATTTTTAGGAGAGTTGGTATATGCGCGGAGCGTCCGGACCATCCGGTTTGGCGCCTATCCTTCTCACTCGAGTCATCCGCTCAGGAACCTTGAGTCTAGTCACCAAATCTTAGAAAATTTAGGATAAAGCTATACCACCCTTTATTTTTAAGTCATGCATGCATACACCTTAGGTGGAGTCGATCCTGGTCTCCACTCCACAATTAAGAAATCTACCAAAATTGTCAACGGGTCTCACAACCCAACGACCAATCAGCATATTACGTGTAGCGTGACAATGATAGACAAATCCAAGCCTAATCATGTCATGCCGAATTGGAAAATGTACATTTATTTTGTCTCATTTCCGACAAAAGCATTACAGTTTAGCAGCTTGGATCAATCTGTCATAATCTCGCATATCTGGCGTTTAGGCCCACCTCCGGCATAAGGGAGGCCCCATGCATTTTAGGATGCGCATTTAATTGTCATACAATCATTTTGTTGTTTTCTCCTGCTTTTTCACTCTGTGAATATTATTTGAAGCAATAATTACTCGCCCTATACTAACTTGGTTTTCTTCATTTTTAAAAGGTTATTTTGCCTAGATTATTTTTCCCAAAGGTTGATTCGCGTTGACTAAAACTGGCGGAACATCCATACTTCACGAGATCAAAGGCCCGATCATTCAGCAAAATGACTAATTCAGATGCATCCGAACAGACTGGCCTGGAACTTATTGCTCTTTCGACTGATGAACCAGAAGCTTCAGAAAATAGAAATGTTTCCGTCCAAGAAAAATACATCGCCCGACTGTTACAACAAATGACAGCCATGCAGACTGAGATAGAGCGGCTCCAAAATCTCACCAACTTGTCCATTAGCGCCAATGTCCCACTCCCTGAACAAGGGACGAATGCAATCGCATCATGAACTTTTTCATCTCCTGAATCGTCATTTCCCCAAAACCTCCACGAAAATTCGCCACTAAACAAAACCAATCCACAACACACTAAATCACAAGCTAGTCCACAACAAAGCCCGCCACAAAATGATCCGGCATCCTTCACAACTCCACATACCCAAATTACCCCACTCATCCAAAACACCTCTTCCACGCAAAATCACCAGACATCCCAACACAGATTGATGGCACGCGGCGCTGATCCCAACGAGCAAAGATGTGCCACCAAGATATGCAACGGAAGCTCAACCTTTTACTACCACGATCAAACATGGCTTTTCAGAAATCAATGAGTGTGAAGAAATGGACAGGCAGGTAATGATCAGAACCAATGAAAGTGTGGCGAAAGATATTCATAGCCTAAAAGAAGCATTCAAGAATATCCAAACCATCAAGGGGCATGAAGGACTCGAGTACGAAGATTTGTGCATGCATCCCGACATTGAATTGCCTGTAGGATATAAGGTGCCAAAATTTGTCTTGTTTGATGGGAAAGGAAATCCTCACGCTCATTTAAGATCATACTGTGACAAACTGATTGGGTTAGGTAAAGACCAGGCCATCATAATGAAGTTGTTCGTAAGGAGTTTAACAGGAGAAGCACTCGACTGGTACACGAGCCAAAACCCGCGAAAATGGCGTAATTGGGGCACGATGGCACAAGATTTCGTGGATGATTTAAATTCAACATCGATACGCCTTGGACCGATTTTATTTGATGAAGTTGGAAAAGAAGTCCACAGAGACCTTCAGAGAATATGCCATGAATTGGAGGGCAGAAGCAGCAAAATTCAACCCCCAATAGCAGAAAGTGAGATGACCACTCTCTTTGTACAATCTTTGAAAGATGCAACATACTACGAGAGAATGATAAGCGTCATAGGACGAAGTTTCTCTGAAGTTATAAGGATGGGAGATTTCATAGAAGAGGAATCGAGCAGGAAGAATTACAGACTTTGTAGCATCACAAGCAACGAGTGAGACAATCCAGTCGTACTCATTTGAGGGAGCTGTAAAGAGGAAGAGAGACGGAGTGTCCTCTGTGGTGACAGTTCAGAAACATAGGCCAAATCAAATGTCAACCTACCAAATGCCATCACCCCAGCCTCCCTACTACAATCAAAACAACCAAAGTCCTCAGTCTTCCTATTATTACACATACGCCCAAAGCCCTCAACCTTATTATCAATACTCACCTGCTCCCTACCCTGTCTACCATACCCATCCAATATATAGCCTGCCTCGAGCGCCTGTCTATCCGAATCCCCCACAATATCAGCCCGCATACTTACCTCAGCCACGAGTCCATGCACCCAGACACCGTGCAAAATACGAAAGAAAGCCAGCCAAAACCTATACACTTTTAGCCGAACCTCGAGCCCAGTTATATGAAAGACTGAAAACCGCAGGAATACTCCAGCCCATCCCAGGAAATGTCCCTAATCCTGTTCCCAAATGGCATGATGAGACTAAACATTGTGCATACCACTCGGGAATCCCTGGACACGACACTGAAAATTGCTATGCCCTCAGAGACAGAATCGAGGCATTAATCAAAGAAGGAGTTATCCGACTGAAAGGACCTGCCTCTAATGAAAACAATAAATCTTTGCCAGATCATGACGATGCAAATGTGAACATGATTACTGTTGATGAAGAACACAACTCGGAAGGGGCTATTGTGCCAGTCCAGAGAAAAGAAAAGGTTAAATCATTAGCCTTTGTCACCCCTATGATTACAGTCCAATTGAGGGCACCGTTCGGAGTAGAAGTAATTCCTCCAAAGTCGCGGGTCATGGCACCATATTTTCTTGAAAAAGTCTTATCAACCAACCTCCAAAGGAAGAGAGATGCTCCTTTACCAAAGCCTGTTCCACCTCTGAGTCAGTCATTCGTCAAAGCATGCGCCACTCAGGAATCAAAGGAGGACAATGCAGCCAACCTCGTGAAGGGATTCAAAAGATTTTTCATTACTGAAAAAGAAGCATGATGCAGTGTGATTCTCGATGATTACGCTAAAGACTCAACCATTTGGGATGCAGAGCAAGTAGATGTTTTGGGGAAATTGGACTTGTGCCCTGGACTTGTGCCCTGGCCTTGTTTCTCCCAGAAACTAGTTAACTGCATTAATATTTAATGAAACAATGCGATTCAGATTGAGGCCTGAATCACATATATGCATTTAATGTGTTTTGCCTCTACCTTTTGAAAACTTAAAAAGACAAATCTGCATTGCTTTTGCTATTTTAAAATCTGTTTTGTTTAATAATTTTCTTTCCTTTTCCATCGTGCGAACTAATCTGTCGATAATGTGTGACACATTTGAAACAAGCAAGCAAGGCTTCGAAGAATATAAGGAAGACTCACAACCGGAAGAACTGGGGCATTTTTTGGAATAAGTCAAAGCCAGATTTGGATGAAACATCAGGATGGTTGATAAGTTACAAGCATCGGCACGGACGTTTGCCATTTGTACTCTTAGGCAACTGCACTACAATCTGGACTTCTACTAGGGCAATGCTATATCTTTCGCAGTCAAGTAGATACAGAATCATATACTAAGAGACTGATTGATGAAAAGCAGATGGACGCAGTTGTCCGGGGTAACCTTATCAGAATAGAATGGCCAAAAACCATCAATGCATATACCATATCTAAGATTAGTTATTCTCTATGTAATACTTTTTCTATGTTGTAAAAGTTGCGCTCCATCGGCGGGATACGCATAGAACCCACGAAGGGTTCTGTTTCTTTAGATCACAAATTTCCCCAAGTTCCTTTTACTTGTAAACATGAACTACGTTATGACCTGATTCCCTTGGCGGGATACGTAGGCGGCCACATTGGCTTCGGTCCCATTTTCGGAAAATCCTTACAAATCTCTTGTTTACCTGAACTACGTTATGACCTGATTCCCTCGGCGGGATACGTAGGCGGCCACATCGGCTTCGGTCCCATTTTAGAAAAAAAAAGAAATAAAAAAAAAACCCTTACAATCTCCTTTGTTTGTAATGAACTACGTCATGACCTGATTCCCTTATGAGGGTACGTAGGCGGCCTAAATCGGCTTCGGTCCCACCATTGGAAAATATTTTCTCTTTTATCCCATATATGACAAAATGTACCCATCTGATCACCCTGATAGGACAGGCAAGCAACCCACACAAGATTCGGTTGTCTGTTCGAAAGTTCATCATCCTCACATATCAAAACTGGGGCATTTTTTTTAAGAGATCACCTCAAGAAGACGCCGATAAACATGGAAAAGCATCAGCAAACTAAGTCTTCAGCCAGAAGAAGGATTTTGGATAAAACGTTTGCTTTGTTTCACCGCATGTCACTGCTTGACAGACATTTACATACATGCATACTTTCTTACAAGCAAATTATTTTCAACAAATATTTTCATTAGAGTTTGACAAGATTTATTTTTACTAATATGCATACTTTCTTATAAGCAAATTATTTTCAACAAATATTGTCATTAGAGTTCGACAAGAACGTTTTACTGATAAGCATACCTTCTTATAAATAAATTATTTTCAACAAATGTTTTCATTAACGGTTAGCCAAGACTGGGAACCAGACAGGGGCTACAGGTCTGAATCAGCAAGACATGCAGATATCAAGAGCCAAAGCTACCAAGTCAACGCGAATCAACCGCCCCTCCCCAAACTCACAAATTTTCTTTGAGTACATGTTCTTCAGGTTGAAAAAGCAGGGAAGCCACATCACTTATGATCAATTCCCCAAAGAATTTCGGCACCACAACTCACTACAAGGATTATGTTCCTGTTTTGCATTTATACGAAGACATCATCTTGACCTACAGGGTCCCGACTATTATGTCTGCACAAAGATGTTATTTCAAATCACAAGGAACGACAACACGGCAAACCCGACGGCAAAGACGTCGCATCACATTTTCGCTCGTGCCAGGACGACATTTCAATTCACGTGAGTTTGGATCGGCAGAAGATTCAGCACAACGTGAAACCCTATTACAGCAAATTGACGGCAAGGACGTCACTTACATCTCTTACAACAGGACAACATTACAATAACGTCATCGACGTTATAGCAAAGACGACAATTATCTTTACAAAGATTACAACGGCGTCAACAAAGATTACAATGACGTCTTCAACGCAAAGAACTATCTTTTACGGCAACGCAAAGACGACAATTATCTTTACAAAGATCTCGACGACATCAACAACATTACAATGACGCCTTCAAACGCAAAGAACTATCTTTACTAAATGCAAAGAACTATCTTTACTAAATGCAAAGAACTATCTTTACAAGATCTCAACGACGCCAACAAAGATTACAATGACGTCTTCAAATAAGAATAAACTATCTTTTACAAAGAACACAACAACTATCTTTACCGCATCTCAACGACGTCAACATCATTACAATGACGTCTTCAGCGCAGCATTATCTTTTACGGCAACACATCAACTATATTTTACCGCATCTCAACGACGTCAACAGTATTACAATGACGTCTTCAACGCAGCAGCTATCTTTTACAACATTTACAATGGCATCAACAACATTACAACGATGTCATCAGCATTATCATCACAACGACGTCAATAGTATTACAATGACGTCTTCAAGACAAAGCAGCCTATCTTTACAACATTTACAATGGCATCAACAAAGATTACAACGATGTCATCAAGATATTATCACAACGACGCCGATAGCATTACAACGACGTCTTCAAATAAGAACAACTATCTCTTACAACAAACATCATTACAACAACGCCATCGACAAGTATCGCAAAGACAATAATTATCTTTACAAAGATTACAACGACGCCAACATCATTACAACGATGTCGCCAAGAAACAAAGATTACAACGATGTCATCAACAATATGACAACACGACAGCTACATCTTACAGCAGATCGCATTACAGCAACGTCATCAACATTATGTCTACACAATACGACTATATGACGACGTCTTTGACACAACACGTCCATACAATGACGTCATCAACAACATCACATTCTTGCAACAACAACATCACAAATGATGTCTTCAACACAACACGTCCATACAACGACGTCATGAACATCATTACAACGATGACATCAGCAACACGCCCATACAACGACGTTATGAACAACACGGCTACGCAATGGCGTCTTCTGCAAAGCAACTATATTTTACAGCATTACAACGACATCAACAACATTACAATGATGTCATCAGCAACGCGCCCATACAACGGCGTCATCAACAACACGCCTACGCAACGGCGTCTTCAGCACAACAATTATCTTTACAAAGATTACAACGACGCCAACAAAGATTACAACGACGTCTTCAAAGACAACAATTATCTTTACAAAGAAACAACATTACAACAACGTCCTCGACGTTACTACAAAGACAACAATCGCTTTTACATCATTGCAGCGACGTCAACAATATTACAACGACGTCTTCAACACAACACGTCAATCCAACGACGTCATTTCAAGCACTCCGCCTTATAATGCGGGTATTTTAATTTCAGTCAGGCGCCCACCTCCTAATGCGGGTATTTCCAAGTTATATTCTCTATAATTTTTCTCAGCAGTTATACACTAATTTTATCTTAAGCTTTAGTTTGCAGGAGTCTTAATTTGCTGGAACTTCATCACAACGTGGAACTATCTCTTACGGCGAACCGAGACAAATTGGTCAACGACCTACTTCGAATATCGTTCCGCTCTTCCCCATTAAGTTTTCACATCTACAACCAGTGTCATCATTAACTCGACATTGGGGCATTATTTCTGGATTCTGCACCATATTTTACAACTTCTCTCTCCCTTGAAATTATGTTTCTACCATGCATACCTAATCTTCCTTCAGAGCCCGAGGGTCAGGACAAAATTGGCTACTGGGTCAACTTCTTTGTCCGAAAACTCTTTCATCATCTCCGGCCAAAGAGGGGCATCTGTTGACACCCAATTTTATCCCGTCTTTTCTAATCTATTTGCAATTTTAAATATTTTTTTTAACACCTCAAAAACAATTTTAATCTATATACATACATGCGTGTGTATATATATATATATATATATATATATATATATATATATATATATATTATTCTCTTATTATTATTATTATTCGCATTTTTTACTATCATTTGCATTTTTACCATAATCATAAGTTTTATCTGAAAATTCTATGTTATTTTATTCTCGCAAAATTGCATCGCATTTTTTTATTTTTTTTATTAAGCATTAAACACTTCGCAAATATTATATTTTATTATTATCACATCGTTAAGTTATTTTAAATAATTCACATCTTTTACAAAAATAATATTTTTATGTTAAACCCTTTTTTTTTATAACCCATTTCATTTCACAACACAAAACAATTTCACCCAAAACACATTTTTTTTTCGGCCCAAGCCCATTCCCTTTAAACCCAACCCCTTTATATTTTAAACCCATAACACATTTTTATTTTCCAACCCAAAACAATTTCTACCCAAACTAAAACTCATTTCACCAAAGCCCAACCCATCACCCATTTAATCCTACTCAACCCAAAATAATTCAAGTTCCTCTTCCCTTATTTCGGCCCACCGGAAAACCCCAAACTCCTAAGCCCAACAAACCCTTATTCCCTTCCTCTTTATTTCCCTTATACCCCAACCCACAAAATTAAAACACCTAATAACCTAACAACTTCATCCAAACCAAAGCCCAATTCCCTTTCCCTTATTTCCCTTTACCCTCAAACCAAATCTCCCAAGCCCAACCAATACAAACCCAAATCGGCCCAACCCGTCGGCCCATAACCCAACACCCATCTTCCCAACCCCTTTAAACCCCAAAACCCTAAACCAAAAACAAAACAAAAAAAAACTAACCCTAATTCCCCCCCACCGGCCGCCACCCCACGCCCTACCCCTACGCCGCCACCCTACACCCCTACGCTCGACACCACCAGTCACCACACCACCGACACCACCAATCTACCCCATCACCTTTCTGCAACACATGCCCCAAGAACAAGCCCCAAAATTCAGATTTTTTTTTTTTTGCCTTTAATTCAAATTTCAAACTCGTTCTTGGGGGGAAAATCCACCTATAAATATCCCGCTTGTTCTTCATTTTTAGGGGGAAGAAAATCTGGATTTGGGAGAGGAAAATCTGGAAAGGGGAAAAAAATCTGGATTTGGAGGAAAAAATCTGAATTTTGGAAGTCCGAAAATCGAATTCAAGTGTTGAAATCCGAAATTTAAAATCTAAGATTCTCCTAAGGTTGGTATTGTTTCTTTTTTTGTGTTGTTCATCATCTTAAAGAGTCCGAAAATATAAGTTAAAATTATTGGGATTTTGGTAGTGAATAATCTGAAATTTTGCTATTTTTTCACTGCTTTGATTCCTGCCCAGATCGCTTGCCTGGGTCGATCTTGCCTGGATAATTTCCGCTTTTTTTTTTTTTTTGCATTTTTATCCTGGTTGTTGGTTATCCGAAATTTGGAAAGAAATCGATCCGTTGGAAAAATCGGATCCCGGTCGGGTCGGTCATTGTTCGGTCGGGTCGACCCTTCGGATAATTTCAGATTTTGTATTTTTATATCTTGTTGTTGGTTATCTGAAATTTGGAAAGAAATCGATCCGGTTTGAAAATTCGGATTCCTGCCCGTCGATCATCGTTCGGTCCCGTCGACCGGCTTCTGATAATTTTCGATTTTGTATTTTTATATCTTGTTGTTGGTTATCCAAATTTGGAAAGAAATCGATCGTGGTTGAAAAATCCAATTCGGCCTGCCTGGTCAACATCGTTCGCCTGGTCGAATTGCCTCGATAAATTCCCAGATTTTTGTGTTTTTCATATCATTCTTTGGTTATCAAAAATCTGAATTTCTGATTTCATTCGTCACCGCTCATAATTCGGTCATTTATTTTTTCATAAATGCTTCTTAGTCATGTTTTGGTTCAAACTTGAATTCGGGCCTGATAGTTTAGTCGCTCATGCCCGCTTTTTGGCATTGTTATTATGTTATTGATGGAATTAATACCGCATTCTCTTTGTTGTTTTTTTTATTCAAACTAATATTGCATCCATCTTCCCTTCCTTCCCGATTTCATATTACGGTTTCTTGTTTTTACTATTTTAAAACTAAACACCGCGTCTTTCTAATTTGTCTCTCTGTTTTTCTGCTTCGATTCTTTCGCTTCACCTTCTTGTTTGCTGCCTTGTTTTAAAATTTTGCTGATTTGAACACGATACGACACTTGGCCGATGAAAAATATCCGTCGATTTTGAGGCCTCCACAGTTGCAAAGACGGAAATATAACTTCTGGGCAATGATGAAGACTTAAACCTTTTATTTCATCCGAGATCAACATGTTTAGTAGGCGAGGTGACTAAAATAACCAACAAGTTATATATTCGCGTACGACGTGATTATAGTGATCTTTTCTATTTCACCCGAGAGACCAACACGTTTAGTAGGCGAGGCAATCAAAATAAACCACATTAGTCATATGTTTGCAGCCACGACATGATTGGAATGTTCTTTTCAAAATTTAAGTCTGAGCCCTCCGTGATCGAAACATTCACTGTTTTGAATACGGATATCAAGATATGTGGATTTAACTGATTCTAACCGCTTGTTCTTGACTTATGTGATTAAAGTAAATAACGGCGAATTATTCCTGAGTTTATTTATTTCATTTCTTTCTTTAATTCAGCTTTTATTCCGCTTTGTATTGTAATATTATTTATCGCACTTATGTAACTATTGAAATGCTTAGAATAGGCAAACTTAGGATTAATTCATAGGGTAGTTTAAGATTTGAAACCCGTCGCTAGCTTATTTATTTGTAGGTTCGGTTGAATTCAAACTTAGAAATCCTTCGCTAGTTTATTTATTTTAGGCTCGTCACGCGTATTCAAGATTTTCAAAATGACTTTTGTCATCTTTTATTTGCTTTATTAATCATACCGAATAAGTTTATCTTTTGTCAATTTACAATTCATTGATTCCCAAAATTTTACTTCTTTGGCATTATAAATAAATTGTTTTACTATCAATTGTCAAATACATATTTTTCCAACTCTACATGTATTTCTCTTTAAATATCATACAAATGCATATTTTGAAAAAATCTCTACATTTATCCATCTTTTAAAATGCATCTTTTTCATTAATTATTTGCAAACATCTTTTAACTTCATGCTTCAAACATGCATTTTTTCTAGTAATAATTAACCTGAGTTTGACCGGATAACCGCAAGTTAGCGGATCTTAAAGGATGCCTAACCCCTTCCCTTTAAGATAATAAAGAACCCTTACCTAGAATCTCACTAGTTTCGCAGACCTTAAAATTGGAGTTTACATTGCAGCACTTAGTTTAATATTTAGGTGTCCTAATTCACCGTAAAAATAATTAGGTGGCGACTCCTTAATTCATTTACCCAGGAATCACCGGACCCGTCCGTGCTCCGCTCTCTGACCCGTAGCGGGTCGAAAATGGGGCGCGACAAGTAGCACCTCTGATAAAGTATTCCATCAATGATACAGTACCGGGCAACCTTGGTTCTCAAGGATCTGGATGCTTTCGGGTCCTCCGATAACTTTCTGTGTTTGAGGTAGTCTATTAATTCATTCCTTTAATAATAAACTAGGATTGTCGAATTCACCTCAGCATATCCTGCATGATCTAATGCCGAGTATAGCAACTGAACTACTGATTCAATTTTTTAGCCTTCAGCCTTCGTTGACGAGCCCAAATTGGCAGGTGCATCTGCTTCTACATTTTATTCCCTAGGTATGTGCACCATCGTCCATTCGTGAAACCTGAATAGCAGCTTTAGAACTTTTTTGAGGTACCTTGACATGTATTCTTCCTTAGATTCAAACACACTATGGAATTGATTCACTACCAGCGAAGAATCGCACTTGACTTCGATAATCTCAGAGCTAGTCCTCGAGCTAACAAGAGACCCGCAACCAAAGCCTCATACTCAGCTTCATTTTTAGTTAAAGGTATACAATGAATTTCCTGCCTCAAAATTTCTTCGGTTGGAGTATGTAATAGTATTCCTAAACCGGTTCCCTTAACATTAGATGCTCCACTCGTATGTAGCATTCGAACCTCGAGGGTAGTCTCCAAGACCAAAACAACTTCTTTTTCCACTTAAGAGGTCACTCCCGAACTGAAATCAACAACAAAATCTGATAGGACATGTGACTTGATCGCAGTTCGGGGCTTACATTCAATGTTGAACTCACTTAATTCTACCGCCTATTTAGCTAGTCACCCAAAAGTTCTAGTTTGTTAAGCATTATCCGTAGGGGAAATATGGTCACTACAGCAATAGGTTGGCATTGAAAATATGGCCAGATCTTTTGTGATGCCTTCACAAATGCAACGGCCAATCTTTCAAGAAGCGGGTACCATGTTTTGGCCCCTAACATAATTTTACTCACATAATAGACTAGAAATTGCATACTTTTTTCCTCACGTACCAAAACTCCACTTACCTCTACTTCCGAGACAATTAAGTACACAAAGAGTTGTTCTCTGTCCTTTGTCTTTGAGATGAGCGGAGGATTGGATAAATAAGCCTTCAAATCACACAGAGCCTGTTGACACTCGGGCGTCCTTTCGAAGTCATTCTTCTTTTTAAGAAGTGAAAAGAACTTATGGCACTTTTTTATGACCGAAATATGAATCTACTAAGTGTTGTTATCCGATCGGTCAACTGTTGCACATCTTTCACATTGTCAAGTGTGTCGGGAATGTGTTCGATGGATTTAATCTTTTCCGAGTTTACCTCGATCCCTCTTTGAGGACCAAGAAACCCAAGATTTTCTAGAGCTTACCTTGAAAGCACATTTCTCCGGATTGAGCTTCATGTTGAACTTTCCCAAAATTTCGAATGTTTATGCAACTGACTCAAATGGTACTCCGCACAAAGACTTTTAACAAGCATATCATCTATATAAACTTCCATTATTTTACCGATTTGTTTTTCGAACATTTTATTTATGAGCCTTTAACAAGTGGCTCCAGCGTTTTTAACCCAAAAGGCATGTGATTATAACAATAAGTTCAAAATTAGTGAGGAATGATGTTTTCTCTTGATCTTTCAAATGTATCCTGATCTGGTTATACCCAGAATATGCATCAAGAAAACTCACAACCTCTGTTCAGCCGTAGCATCAATCATTTGATCTATCTTCGAAAGAGGGAGCGAGTCCTTAGAGAATTCCATATTAAGTTATTTAAAGTCAATACACATTCTAAACTTTTTTTCCTTTTTAGGTACTATAACTACATTTGCTAACTAGTCCGGGTATTTGACTTCCCAGATGGATCATATATTAAGTAGTCTAGATACCTCTTTCATAACAAACATGTTGCAGACCTCGGCTATCAACCTCTTTTTTGTCGCATAGGATGGAAACTGAGATCCAGACCCAACTTATGAGTCACAACCTACGGAGGAATATTTGTCATATCTTTCTGGGACCAAGCAAAACAATCATTGTTAGCTTTAAGTTATTGAAGAATAATTTTCCTGAGCTCCGGGGACAACCCTGTGTCCAGGTATACATTTTTTTCTAGAATTTCTGTATGTAGAAAGATTTGTTCGAGTTTCTCGATCGTTGATTTAGTGGCATCGGAATAATCTGGCACTTGAAAATACCTAAGAACCTGATGCTTATCTGGGAGCTATATTACGGGTCCATTTGCTCCACTCCTTTTGATAGAGTCGGCTGAACTATATTCGGGACCGACTACGATTCCTGTAATTTCTATTTACTATTAGCGACCACCTCTGGTTCCTCGATGGCAAATACATCCTTTGTTATTGGTTGTTCTCCTATGGGTTTTCTGATTCCTTCTAGAGTTGGGAATTTAACCAACAAGTGTAGAGTTAAAGGAATCGTCTTCATATCATGAAGCCACGGTCGTCTTCATATCATGAAGCCACAGATCTCCTAAATATTGTGTTATATCTCATGTCACTATTGATGATATAAAACTTGGTTACTTTCATGAATCCTCTAGCTTCCACCAGTAAGTCAATTTCTCATTTGGTAGTTTCACTTGCCACATTAAAGCCAGTGAGTGTTCTTGCAACCGGTAAAACATACTCCAACATTTTTATTTTCTTGACCACTTTCCAACGGATGATATTACATGAGCTTCCTGAATCAACCAATACACACTTTAACTGGAAGCAGTCGATGGGGAACAATGATAACTATGGTGTCATTGTGTGGAAAGGTGATGCCGACTGCATTTTCATCAGTAAAGGTGATGATATTTTCATCAGGTATCTCTCAAAATCTTTTTTCTCATGTTACCAAAATCTTTGTTTTCTTGGCCACCATGAAGGATGTGCATGCAATCATTGATCCTCTAAAGATCATATTTATAACATGCAGAGGAGCATCTTGAATGGCTTTTCCTTCTGCCAGAGTACATCTTTCATAATTGTTCCTAGACCTTTCGCTTAAGAACTCCCGAAGATGCCCCATGTTGAGCATCCATGCTACCTCCTCCCATAGATGTCTGCAATCTGTTGTCTTGTGTCCGTGGGTTCCATGAAAATTGCACCACATAATCTAATCTTTGGAATTAGGATTGGATCGGAAGGGTTTCGGTGGTCGAGACACTGGTGAGTCCTCAGCATGGCTACCATCTAAGCTTCATTAATGCTAAAGTTATAGTTGGAAAGTTTTGCGTACCCGACTCCCTTTGAAGATGAACTAGAAGAGTTCCCCTTGTCCTGGTTCAGCAAGCCACGATTGTTCTTGTCGTGATCTCCCTTCACATTCTTATATGACTTTTCAAGAGAACAGAAACCTTGTCCACCTCATGATTTTCTGGGAGCATGGTAAGGCTAGAAGTGGTTTTCTAATGAATTACGATTCGACCCTGTAACTTATCCATTCTCTGAGGGATTTCTCTGCCCAAGTGTCTAGCAAGTCATCTGTCACACGAATCTTTTATTCATATCTGTTATGAACATTTTCCCAGCTTATGGCCTAAAATTCCAAAAGATTATCCTTGAGTTTTTTAGAGACGTCTGAACCTAGAAGGTTCAGACCTTTAGTGAAAGCTTCACCAGCCCATTCATCCAGAACTGCAGGCAGAAGCATCTGTTTTTTCTAGAACCATGTAAAAAAATCCCTGAGTAATTTAGACTCCCCTTGTGCAATATGGAAAATGTTTGCCTTTCTGGTTTTCACCTTCCGTGCTCCCACATGGGCTTTGAGGAACATGTCAGCCAACATGGAAAATAAACTAATCAAGTGCTTGGGCATGATGGAATACCATGTCAGAGCACATTTAGTCAGGGTTTTGCCAACCTTCTTGATTAGCACCGAATATATTTCATTTTCCCTAAAGTCATTTCCCTTAAAAGCCATAGTATATACCATTATATGCTCATGTGGATTCGTCGTCTTGTCAAACTTTTGTACTTTAGTATGCTCCACATTTTGAATCTCTTTGGAATCAATCCTAGTGCGGCCTCAAGTTTATACGCCAATTTCATATACTTATTTACGTTTGGACCCTTTATGACATGTGGAGCCCCCAGGATTCGGTCCAACCAATGCTAAAATTCTTTGGTGTTCATTTTGGCTACTTTAGCGGTTGTGTCCACATTGCCTGTTATTTCCTTCATAAATTGTAGGACCTGTGCTTGGAATGGATCTTCGAAAGGTGATTCACTTCCTGATGCATCTCTATTTCTTGCCTCTGTTTGGCTGACATCATCTGTGTTATTGCCATTTGTTGTGGATGAAGGTGTTGCTCTAGGTGCAAAAGCTCTTGCGACCGAATTAGACGCGAGTGAAGAGATGAATTGACTCAACTCATTCAACTTCTCCCTTATTGCACGGTTTTGTTCTCTTATGATCTGCATAGCCTCCTCAACGGTTTCATCAGTGGGAGTCCGGTCCCTGGTAGATCGAGGGGTCAGAGCATCCCCTAAAGTGCCACCTTCCACGTTTGTTGGATCAACTAATCCGAAATCAGGGACAATAAGGTCATTCAGTCTGATTTGCTCGTCCTCTTCAACATTTTTGAGATTTCGGTTGTCATTAACTCCTGCTATACCTGAAGATTGATGCTTATGTAAAATAAAACTTTAAAAAGAGTTAGATTAATAGCCAGGGTCACCTGTGACACCACTGCTACCCAGGCCCCACGGTGGGGGCCAAACTATTTACCCGTAAAATGGTACATTTGGATTTGTATATGTGGTCAAAGATACATAGATATCATGTGACCAAGATAGAAAGATAATTAGCAATTGAAACGAATATGAAGGAAATATAATAGAAACTAAAAGATTAAAATAGCCTCAGGAAGAAGCTTTGAGGTTCAAACTCCGGGCGAGCTGTGATTATGCTATTAGAATGCTAAAATAAGGAAAGAACTTAAAAAATAGTGTAATAAGCAAATATGTAGTATATCTTTTATTTTTCGATGTCCTTACAATAAAATGATTAGTCCTATTTATTCTCGGACTCATGGGTGCACATTCCACGAATTATGCCCCTATTAACATTGCATATTAATGTTGTAATAATAACAGGCATTAAAGATGATCATTAGTGTCATTAATGCTATTTTGGGAGGCATAAGGCCATTTTTTAGCGGCCTCCCGTTGAGCATTGAATTGACCATTCACGTTATACTCTCTGGTACTAGCAACCCTTCAATACCTCAGGTGCAACATAAGAGCCTCCGGCGCGCTGATGGCTGATTTGGATCTGATTCATCTTCCTTGCCACGTGTCATAATAAAATGCGCCCAGCTGTATAATATGAATTTTACCCCATACACTCATATTTGTGATGTGACGGGCATTGATATGATTATCGGTGCCATGGTTTAGAAGTTTGTATCGTATTTGAGTCATTTATGTTTGTGGTTAGAATATCAAAGCATATGGACATTAGTTGTTATGTGTTATGTGTAGACTTTATTATTGTTATGTTCTATGTGTATACTTTATTGTTGTTGTGTTTGACATCTTAAAGAACCTCGTACACTCTTGATAAACATGTCGATAACACATATTGAAATTGATGGTTGTTAAGTCTGATTTGTTGATGAACTTATCTGAATATATTGACTACTAAGTCTAAACTGTTGATGAACTTACGTAAACTTGTTGGCTATTAATTATGTATTTATGATGAATAAACTTGAACTTATTGGCTATCAAGTCTAGAATTATCGATGAATTTACATGAATGTGTAGACCCCAGAGTCCGAATTGCTAAGATATTCACTACCTTATGTTTTGTATCATGCATTGGCATATGGTTGGCTCGGTTGCACGCATGCAGCAGATTGTACAATGGTTGGCTTTGGTTGCACGCCTGCAACAGATTGTATCATGGTTGGCTCGGGTTGCACACCCACAACAGATTGTTTCATGGTTGGCTCGGGTTGCACGCCTGTAATGGATTATATTATGGTTGACTCGGATTGCACGCCTACAAAGGGTATATGGACCTTGTGAGTCCCTCATTAGTCATGAACTCCCAAAGATTACCGAGGACTTGTGTGTATATATGGTTTTAAAGAGGATTTTGGTGCCTGAGGCACATCATTGCATTATCATACTTTTACTTATTTGATATTTTGTATTGTTACTCCCACTTGGATACTTTATCTTAGTTGCCCTTCTTGATTTCCTGATTATCTAATTATCTGGATATTTGACTTACTTGATAATTTATTATTCTCTATCCTGTTAATTGATCAGTTTAGGTTAAAGTAAACTGATAAGGATAATAGGACTTTTCATAAATACTTCGTCACTACTTCATTCATTGCCAATCTATGAAATATATTAAGTACATGCTTCTCATATTCATACTACACTTGTTGCACTCTTTGTGGTTTATATTTTGTTATAAATACAAGTGGGTCCCGTGAAGTGGTTTGAGTCCAAAGTTGATTCGGGAGATCTAGTAGTGAGCTGCTTGGAGGATATGAAGTGCATGTTCCTTTCTACCTTTATTTATTTTTATCTCTTTTACATTCTAAACAGTGTATTGGGTCGATTCAGACTTGTATTAGTATTCTTAGTAGCTCTTGTATACATGACACCAGTTTTTGGTGGTATATTAGGTTGTTTCCGCAATTTGATCATTATATGGATTTGATTATAAATATTTTGTGTTTTTTCATTTTATTTTCTGCTTATTTAATTTTAAATGAATCGGTTGTTAATTTTTTGGCTTATCTGTCGACTTGGAAATAGGTGTCATCAAGGCTTAAATTTTGGATCGTGACAGAATAGTATCACGGCGAGTATTCTCCTTCACTGCCAGACAATAATTTACCATGAATAGTATCATGGAATGTCGTCTCGTCTAGTACCAAGCAATAGTGCATCGTGAATAGTATCATGAAAGGTAGTCTCCTCTACTAACAAACAATAATTTATCATAACTTAGAGCTCAAGAACATAGCGTGAGCGGTAAACATATATCTATAATATAGTTCATTTGGCACTTAAAGGCCCACATCGCTTGACCGTAGTCGTATTCGTACTTCATAGAAACTTTAATGTCTTGTTCATTTGGAAGCTTGAAACATATATACTTTGTCATATGTAGCATAACATGTGAAACTATAACATTTAAAGAGAAAGAAACATGGATAGGGTGCAATTACTTGTCATTCATAATTACGCATTAACAACTTGAAAGTTAATTAGTCATGTAGACACATTTGAAAGTCATGAAATTTGATAGAACACAACTCTACAAAAAGGGGTTCAACTTAACATATCTTGAGTGCTTTTCTAAATAACGGTAGCCTCACGAGTCCCAAATGACTCAACGAGAGTCAATTTACATGATTACACTTTGAGCATCTGTTTCAACAAGATCAGTTCACCCAATGAGCATTAGATTTAAAACAAAAAAAATTCTAACACGTCATAACTAAACTTTTACATAAACTTGAAAAAATATATGAATTTTATAAAATTTAGAAGCTAACTAAATTAAAAACTTGAATTCAGTAATAAATTTCTGAAATTTATAAAATATTAACGCTTAACTCCGGACACATGTGTCTGAGATAGTGAACAGTGTGTTTCAGAGAATTACAATAACATAAAATGACTTTAGCCATATACGTCTGACTATCCAATAACATAAAGGTCGGCCTTCAAATATAAGTGTCTGAATGTATTTCATATCTTTACAAAATTGAAAATTTGACTTCAAACATAAACGCCTGAAGTTCCATGCGGAAGTCTAAGGTAGTGAAACGATGTGATTACAAAATAACTCAAAGATAAAACTTGACTTCAAACATCTGCGCCTGTAATTTCAAAGAAATAAACCTCATATACAGACGCGGGTGTCTGAGATAGCAAAATAATGTGTTCTATGAATTTACAAAGTTAAGTCAAATTCTACAAGCTTAAACGTCTGACATTACACAAAATATAAAACTTAACTTCGAATATGGGGGTCTAAAAGTAGTTAATACTTTGGAGTTCATCAATGCCTACATTTAGAACTCAAAAAAATCAATGCGTAAACTCTATAACATGCATGTATTCTATTTCAAACAACTTCGACAACAGGAAAACATAAAAGACAAGTAAATACCTTAAAATGCTACTCACCGGTGAAAACCCCATGCACTACTGTACCCATAAAAATCTGATATCGACAAACTACATTAGAAGAAGCAAACCTAAAATTGTACCTTCACACTCGTTACTTAGTTTATTGCAAAAGAATTAATAAAACAACAAGTGATAGAGACGAAGAAGAATCTAAATTCCGCCAAGAATGAAAACCTCCGACACAAAAACGTGAATAAGGAATCGGGAAAACACTTTTTAAAATATTAAAGGGTAAAATTGTCTTTTTAAAATCTTTTAAACACAAAAGCGAATATTTATACAAAAACAAAACTTCGACGGCTACCAGTTAAATGGGGGCGTCCAAATATGTCCCCCATGAAATTTTTACTCTGATAACATAGTCTCGTATAATTTTCATGGGTCGCCCTATTTTGATCGCGCCATCTAAGTAATATATGCCTTGTGTTTTTTTTCACAAATTCCCACTTATTAGATAACTTCAAACAAAATTGATTGCTTCCTCTCGCTTCATCTTGCTCAGACGCACATGTATGAAATTTCAACCTTTTTACATATAATTCAATCTTTTATGCATGACTGAAGGACAAGTATACTTGAAAAATTGAAAGGGTGTTAAATGGATTTGTGTAGATTTGTTGTGTTTTTGGTAAAATGATAATTGGGGTTTTTTCTTTATCATATATGAAATTTGAATTTCAAATTTGAGTTTATTTAAAGTAGATTAGTGTTGAATTGTTGAAATTCGACGAATAAACTATTAGTTTTTGTTCAGACGCACATATTTAAACTTTCAGCCCGTTTTTACATGTATTTCAATCATGTATGACTGAGGTGCAGACATTTATGAAAAAATATTTTTGGCAACAAAGATTCAGATATTGTTCCCGTCCGAAATGTTTGTCGTTTTATCGGATGACAAATTGATTCATTACCAAAGCGATTTGGGCTGAAAGCGGAACTCTAACTTCTAGCAATTGGTTCCCCAACTACTCCAGAAAGCCTTAGGATGGTGATTCAGTACACTAAGTGGTAAGAAACATAAATACAGCTAGAGTACAATAAAGGCGATAAAGAAAGAATGAAGATATGAAAAAATTAGTTTTTTTATTGATTGGATGTGTCCTTTTCTGTTCAAATGATCCTATATTTATACTACAAGAAATAAAACGTGATCCCCCTATGTTAGACACTAAATCCACTAGCCAACTATGAAGAGGTGGTGCCAATTTTTTCTCCTTGATTCCCTCTTGCACGATTAATAGCACTTCCTTCTAGCTGCTGCTGGTTGTTACCGTTTCTTAGGGTCTAGGATGCTCTTTGACTTGGTCTTCGAGGCATCCAAATATGTGTGGGTCTTAATCATTCCTCAGAATTGTGACTTGGCTAGGCTACTGTAATAGCCAATGAAGCTTTTTGAGCCGAAGACTAGGACTAGTAGATTCGGCTATGAGTCAATTCGGTTATCGACTTAGCATTCTGTCGCCTGCTCATTTTGATGTTTCCATATTCGGATGCCACTTGATTCGGCTATACACTTAAAGGTATTTTTTGAGTGTTAACAATTGCCCCCTACATTAACTCGAGTGCAGCTATTGAGTTGATGTATTAAAAAATAACCATCGTTTCGTGTGGCAGATGCGGGTGTCATTTCAACCACTTTTGCTCTAAATGTATACAATGATGATTTTCTCTAAAAAGTTTCCTCTTTTAACCGAGACGTCTCGGCTTCCCACTGAGTTTAAGCCGCTCGTTTAAAATAAAGAAGTCTCAATGCGTGTCAGCCACATCTTTCAAAAAGAAAGGGGATATTTAAGGAAAGACGTCCCCTAGAGATTTCTCACTTAGTCATCAGTTGTTCCCAAATTCTCCAAAATATCCTATTTTCTTAATAAGAGAACCATGTCTTTATCTTTCTCTCTATCTCATGGATCAGATAATGGCGATTTGGTTGCTGATGACCTAACCCCTACCTTTGCCTTCATCTGTGACCGTTGTCCGGCTAGCCTACGTACCTGGCCGGCCAAGATTACCAACTATTCTGGTTGGTTGGAACGAGTGAAGTCGGTCAGAGAAACCGAATGAAGACGTATGGGTCTCTATGACGCCATTGCGCTATCGGAGTTTGACCTCCCCTTTAACATTGGTCTCATATATGCCTTCCTTGGTTATTGGTCGACTACTGCCAAAGCCTTTATTTTCTCTTGGGGATGATGACCCCCACACTGCTCGACGTGACGGCGGTACTTGGCTTTCCAATACTAGGAGCTAAAGCGCCTGTCTTAGGTGATATAGATGTTACCGACTTGGGCATCAATGTCTCAAAGACTTCTTCCGGCTATGGCCACTTCATGACCAACAACAGCTGAGTATCGCCTCTCCCAGTCGATGATGTCGCGCCTCATGCTTTGCTGCTTTTTTGGTTCAGCTGATATTTTTTCTGCACAGGGTCTTGTGCACTCGTGAAAGAACTAGAAATTTATGTGGCGTTAGCCATTTCGGGGGAAGATATCAGTTGGGCATCTCTCTTCCTGACATATCTTTATATAGCTCTTGGCGATGCCCATGCAAAGTTAAGGGACTCCAGAAATTTGGATACTTTAGTCGGTCCCATGTGGTTCCTTCCGCTGTGTCTCACCATGTATTTCCCAAAGTTTATTCCTAATGGTTTTGATGACCGTCGTTTTCCATTAAACCCGCCGGTACTAGCCGATACTCTTCGAAAAACACTTTTCGTTCCCCAGGACACCTTCACTGTAGTCTCCACCCTGCATGGTCTGTCTCGAGACCATTACACAGATTGGCAACCGGTCATGAAGAGATGGGCCACCCCAATTGGGTCTGTCAAGTAGCCGATGACAACCTTACATTCTCTCAGTGGAGAACCATAGCCCTCATATGGGGGCGCATTCTGATGGCAAGGGATTTATTGGGTGGCTTGAAGCCCACCTCTAGGAACAATAAGTTGACCACCGAGCCCTATCGGCCAAACTTTGTGGCACGGTAATTTGGTCTAACTCAGCACGTACCATGGCCTCATCGTAGTATTGTTTGTTCAACCCAACGCTATATTCTTGATGCAAAATAGGCAAGAAAAATAGCCGATCGCAATCTTGATAGGCTCGCCCTATTTGACTGGCAGCCATTTCCCCCGAGAGCATCTGGAAAAATTTCTCCTCCGGCTAACATCTTTTATGTGTCTTTCAGCAACTCAATCCCCCCAACGTTTGTCGATTTGGAGACCACTTCCAATTACGAATCCCCTGTCACCCAGGAAATTTGTTCCCAAGAAACCCAGACAAAGTGGAGGGGTTGTCATCCGAGATCGTAGTGAGGAAGAACCCTATAGAAGCAGAGCTTCTGTTTCTGCTGAGGAAGAGGAGGAAATTGAGGTATATCCCTTGTCCAGCTTAAATACATCCGCATCAGTTATCTTTCAATATTCATGTTTTCTGTTTGCCCTTTCAGAGACCATAACTCATAAGACGCAGACAGTCACAGACAGCGTTTGATGCTCCTCTCATATTGGATCGTCCTCTTCGGCTCATGCTTCCACGTATCCGCAGGATTCGTTATCGGCTGTCTTCAAGGCCAAAATTTCTCCTATCAAGGCAGCCGAAGATTTGTATGCTGATGCAGCTGTAGAGGTATATCCTTTCTCTTATGCTTGACCCTTCACTGTTTCCAAACCCTTGCCTCTATTCTGAACCTGTCCTTTTTTGTATAGGAAATGGTTGGAGATAATCGCCCAACTAAAACTAACCCAATTAATGACTCAGAAGCGCCAACCGAGATTATCCGTGAAGATGTACTTCTGCAATATTTTAGCTCAGTCGATATTACACATGCACCATCTTCACCTGTTGGCATTCATCGAGAGCGAGTTGCGGAGTCTCTTGCCAGGGGGATTCCGACCAGCAAAGAAGTGTTCCATGCTTTGAGGGCTTCTCTGTTCCAATTGTCAAAAGAAATAAGGGGTTTCCCAATTTTGGCAACAGCCTATAATGACATGGCCTTGGCTTTAAATGACTTATTTTCTTTACACAAAATGGCCAAAGATAGTCATGATGAGACAGTCGCTGCTCTGCAACACTTGGGGTCTCTTCGGCAAGAGAAGAGCCACATTTAAACTTCTTTCAATGAGATGAATGCAGAATGTCAGCCGAAGGAATGACTTGCAGGAGTAGTTGTCAAAACGGTGAGCCAATCTGGAGAGGATCCAGCGGAGATAAAGGCTATTACTCTGGCTATAGGTGCCTTGGAGTCGACTATTAAGGCCCAAGATACCTCCTGCTCTTGGTAATCAACAAGTGGTTTGGAAATTGGATCAGAAAGCGGGTGAATGGCTGGCCCAACCGGAGAATGAGTGGACTGCGTGGAAAAACAGACTTGCTCAAGCAACGCCAACACTCTCTACTAGTTTTTTCAAAGTAGTATCCGAGGGCACTCATTCTTCGGTTATGACTACTCCTTTTCCAGTTGATTATGTTACTCATTTGTCAGCCGACATCCTCATGGAATTGCAATCTAAAGCCATTGCTACTTCTGTTACTCAATAGGTAAGCCGAACAGCAGCTAGAGGACACTCTAGAGGCCGATACTCAAACTTTTACCGAGATCCCATCAATGGTGGTGGCTGAGCCTTTGTTGGATACAGAAAGGAGGTTTCCAGAAGAAGTAGGAGTGGATGAGATAGTAGTCGTTGGTGCGGCTGATGATAAGAAAGAGACTGCGGCTATCTAGGGTGACCAAGCAGCGGTAAATTGGACTAATCCTGATACCCATGTGACTGATGATGTAGCGCAACCTCTAGCTGGTGACATGTCAACCAACTTGTCTTCTTAGTTTTATTGACCCTAATCAAAGGATCTATTTTTTGTGACCAAGCAACCGGTCTGTGGTTATTGTTTACTACTGCCTTCCCTAAATTGAAAGGAAGTACTTTTCTGCCTTTTTATGTGACTATGACCAGGCCGCCGGTCTATAGTTATCATTCATTCATGTATTCCCTAAATCGAAGGGAATTATGTTCCTCTGTGTGGCCAGGCAGTCGGTCTGTCACTGTTGTTTACTTGTGCATACCCCAAATCGAAGGGTAGCACTTCTTTAAGTATTTATTGTTTATGTTTCTATCAAGCTCTTCATCATACATGTTTATCAATCGATACGCGTTGCCAGCAATCCGTTGGCTTACTACGAATGGTCCTTCCCAATTTGGCGATCATTTGTCGAATTTACGATCTTTCATTCCAAGCGGCAACACGGTTTTCCAAACCAAGTCTCCTTCAGTGAACCTCTTAGGCTTAATATGTTTGTTATATGATTTGGCCATTTTCTGTTTACCGGCTTCGATTCTCTCTAGGGCCATCAATCGATCTTCATCTAGCTGATCTAACTCCATTAGCATGGCCAACTGATATTCTTCTAAGCTTAAAGAATTCTGTTTGGTCACCCGTAATGACTTAACATTAATCTTCAAGAGCAACACTGTATTTTGGCAGTAGGTGAGCCGATAAGGTGTTGTCCCAGTAGTTGTAGACTTAGAGTTTCTGATTGCCCAAATAGCTTTATCCAAAATGAGATCCCATACTGCCGGTCTATCCTCCATATTTTTACTGATTATGTCCACAATAAGTTTGTTAGCTGCCTCGGCTTGTCCATTCGCCTATGCATAATAAGGTAAGGATATGATCATCTTGATCCCAAATTTCTCAGCAAAGGCTTCCACCTTAGAACTAGTGAACATCATCCTTTGATCGGTTGTAATCGTCTCAAGAATACCATATTTATATATGATCTGGTGTTGGATAAACTGAATGACATATGTCTGATGAACCCTCTTCATCGGTTGTGCCTCTACCCATTTAGTGAAGTAATCGGTAGCCACAATAATGAAATTATGTCCTTTAGCCGATTGTGGATGAATCTTGCCGATGAAGTCTATAGCTCATCCTCTGAAAGGCCAGGGCTTCACGATCGGGTGCAATAACTCAATTAGTATTCGTTGGATTGGTCCATGTCTCTGACACTCTTCACAACCTTTTGTGTATTGAAAGCAATCGGCCGTGATGGTAGGCCAATAATAGCCATAACGATAAATTAACCATTTCATTGTTGGCCCGGCTCTGTGTGATCCACAGATTCCTTCATAA
This sequence comes from Anisodus acutangulus, assembly GCA_029783415.1. NCBI lineage: Eukaryota > Viridiplantae > Streptophyta > Magnoliopsida > Solanales > Solanaceae > Anisodus > Anisodus acutangulus. The sequence continues at coordinate 24,778,677 of CM056490.1, read as the reverse complement.
ACTTCTCTCATGACTCTTAAGGCCTCTGTCTTATCAATGTACTTGAGTATCACTCAATTTACGCTCATTTTATAAAGATCATCATCAATGAGCATATACTTCAAGGCTCTCCTCTTAACCTTAAGGTCCTTACAAGTGGAAGGATCTTTTAAGTAGCCTATTAAAACCTGCTTCCACGAGTCGATCTAGTCCATGACTAACACTTCAGCTGGCAGCTCATCATACTCTAGAGTGAGTAGAGACTTCCTAAATCCAGAAGCTTCTTGTGCTAAGTTGTTAGCCTCAACATTCATGCCCCTGGGAATATAACTTAACTTAGATGATGCGAACCTACTAAGTAACCTATATCCATTTCATAACAGTCTAACAAATTTGGATCTTTGCAGTCATATTCCCCAGCCAGCTCCTTGATAACCAACCGAGAGTCTCCACGAATCTTGATGCACTTTGCTTTCATAGAGACTAGAAGTTTGAGACCTATGATGAGAGCATCGTATTCATCTTGGTTATTTGTCAAGTCAGAATCTAACCGATAAGAGAACCTTTCCGTTTCATCTCTAGGATCGATTATCGTTATTTCGGCTCCGACTCCCTTCTGGGTTCTTGACCCATCAAAAGTTATCGTCCAAGGGACGATGTCCATACATGCAGTAGAGGGGCAGCATAGGTCTTCCACATCTACACAAGGGTAGTCTGCCAAGAAATCAGCTACCGCCTGACCTTTGACAGCCTTGAGTGTCCTATACTCGAGAGAAAACGCAGTGAGCTTGATTGCCCATTTTATTATTTGTCTTTGCAAAATAGCTCTATTCAATAAGTACCGGACGATGTCAATCTTGCACAAAATATGAACCACATGTGGCATTAGATAATGTTCAAGTTTTGTACAAGCATAGAATAAGGATAAACAAAGCTTCTATATAGGGGTATATCTAGTTTCAGCTTCATTGAGCATTCGGCTAAGGTAGTAAACTTCCCTTTCGGTTCCATCATCGGTATCCAGTGCTAACAGACAGCCGATAGACAAATCTGTAGCCGATATGTACAATTTCAGCGGTTTCCCTGGCATGGGAGGCACCAGCACAAGAGGAGTTGCTAGGGCCTTTTTAATTTGATCAAATGCCTCTTGCTGTTCTGGGGCCCATATTAGCTCTTCTGACCCTTTAAGCCTAAGCAAAGGTGAAAAAGCCTTTATTTTGCCAACTGAATTAGATATGAACCTCCTTAGGAAGTTGATCTTCCCTAACAGGCATTGTAATTCCTTATTTGTTCTGCGTGGTGCAGATTCCATTACTGCCCCGGCTTTGCTATGATCTATCTCAATACCTTTCTTATGTACCAAGAAACCAAGGAAGTTGTCAGTTGATACTCCAAACATGCACTTGGCTGGATTCATTTTAAGATTATGAATCGTCATTCCTTTAGTGCTTGTTCAAGATCGGCTAAGTGATCCTTGAAGTCCTTATACTTCACCACCACATCATCAATGTAGACCTCCACAGTCTTGCTGACCAGATCATGAAAGATGGTGTTCATTGCCCTCTGATAAGTAGCACCAGCATTCTTCAGACCAAATGGCATAACTACCCACTCGTAAATGCCCAAGGCTCTTGGACACCTAAAAGCAATCTTGTGATATCCTCCTCGGCTACTACTATCTGATTATAGCCGGAGTATCCATCCATGAATGTCAACACACCATTAGCGGCTGCCGAATCGACTAGCATATCAGCTATAGACATGAATTATTCATCTTTGGAAGTGGCTAGATTTAGGTTCCTGTAATCAATACATACCCAAACCTTTCCATTCTTCTTCTTGACTGGCACAATGTTTGCCAACCATTCCACATACCTAGCTATTTTGATGAACTCGACCTTCAGCAGCCATTCAATCTCAGCTTGATTTGAGGCATCAACTGAGGGTGATATATTCTGGGCGGTTGTTTATGAGGTGTGAAGCCCTCTTTAATTGGCAATCAATGCTCTACCAAAGCACGTGCTAGTCCAGACATCTCATGATAATCCCACGCGAAGCAGTCTTTATACTGCAGTAGAAGAGCCGTCATGCTCTGTTTATCTTCCTCCTTTAGCGAGCCACTAATATGTGTTAGTTGAGGGACTTCCTCATTACCCAAGTTGATATCTTCCAAGGGCTCCTGAGACTTAAAATTAGGCATATCCCTTCTTATGGGTGATTTAAGTTCCATGGCAACTCAATGTCATCGGCTGCCAGTGTTAGTTCTCTGTTGTAGTCCTCTACCTGTGATGCCTCGGCTATCCATAAGAAGGGATATGCCTAGTTTTGAGTTTCAAGATCCCTTGGAAGATATCAACTTGGGTACTGAGGAAGTCCCTCGACTATCTAACTTTTCCAAGGTAAGTTGTGGTTGGCTAATTATTTTATTTTAAAACCTCGTAAAGTTAGATTGCAGTATTCCCAAGATACTTCTTTGTACTGCTCCGCGACAGCTATGGGAACCACATAGGGTGAATATAAGACAGCCTCCAAGTTCTTAACCCCTGCTTGGAATATGTTATCATCGATTGTGACGATTTCTATATTGTCTCTTTCACATCAAATGAGCTTTTGCTGCATGGTGAAAGGAAAGCATCGTTTTATGTGAATCCAGTCTCTACCCAACAAAATGGCGAATGACGGCTTTCCATCTACTACAAAGAAGGCAGACCTCACCGTTTTAGGACCTACGGTGATTTCTGCTACTAATATCCCCAAAGCTTCAGAGGCCTCTCCTATAAAGCTAGCCATTTTCATGTTAGTTGGGATGAGATCCTCTCTAGTTTTATTGAGGCTTTTCAAAGTAAGCAACGACATCACATTCAGCACAGCCCCATTGTCGATGGTCACTCGACTGATGACATTGCCGTTAATGTAAGCCTTAACATAGAGGGGTTTGAGATGTTTAACCATCTCTTCCGTAGGTGCACCAAATACAGTGCTCAAAGCGTCTCTAGCTATGGTATCGTCTATAGTCTCCCATTCAGTGTATTTCACATACACATCACCCTCTAGGCTATCCAGCGTAGAGCGGCTGGCCCAGAACTCACATGGAATCAAGTTGACCATTTCAACAGCTACCCAAATCTCATCGACTGAATCATGCTTAAATAAATCAAGGATGGAGTCTCCCACCTCGTCCATTTCGGTTGACGAGAAGTTAATATCTTCCATCTCCTGGAGGCATATAGGAACCGGCTGAGGTTCTAATTCTTGGATCCTCTGTGTGATCTGTAGAACTGTCTCGGCTAGGAATTTTTTCAAGATTGTAATCTCCCATCGGGGTTCCTCTGCTGGGTTGTCATCAGGTTGCATATTTAGCTTTGGTTGGTTCACAACCTTTTCTTTATGCAGCATTGTCTCTGAAGAGATTGAGTCGAATGCCCGCTCGATAGCCTCAGCTACGGCAGACTCAGGAATTTCCTGATTATCGGCCGCCTTAGCGATGAATATCATGTGCAATGTTTTCTTCATCTTGCGCAAGGCTTTGGCACGCTGCATCCTTCTTTTATGTGTCCTGGATACGACACTCAGTGGTGCCTCTTTCTTTCCAGAAGCCTGATTGATGAACCACCTTCCTTCTTTTATATTGGCGGTTGGCTTGATCATCCTCCGGGGTCTCAACTGACCTTCATCCCTCACTATGATATGCAAGGAAGAAATGCCTTCTTTTACGTTGAACTCAGCCACCCTCTGTTTAGCTACGGTGAGTGGTTCCTTGTCTATCTGGGGCATGCTCGGTTTCTCATCGACTGGTTGCCATGCTTTCCCCCCAAGCTCGTGCCTGGGGTCTGTTGGGTACCTTTTGAATATCGAGTGTTGTTTGTGAGGTTCCAGAGCAATGTGTTCTAGTTCAAAGGGCGGCCACGAAAACTGTTTCCAGATGGCTGCCTATCCGTGTCCTCATAGATGTCACGTAAGCTGCCTAGCCAATCAAACACAGGGGTCTTTGTGGCCTCCTCCTTAGCAGTGGGCTTCTTTGGGACCCATATATTTTTCATCGGTTGTTTCCCCTTGACATTCTTTGATTGATCTGGCTTAGCAAAGGACACCATAGATAATGACATTGCGGGAAAGGCGTCAATATCAGCAGACATTTCAGCTCTACTTTTATCGGCTAGCTTAAACCTCCCCTCCTTGATGTACTTTTGAATCACCTTCCTGAAGACCACACAATTAGAAGTAGTGTGGCTATATGAGTTATGCCATTTATAGTACTTCTTATCCTTGAGCTCTTCGATAGGCATGATCATATGGCCATCAAGCAGTCGAATCTGTTTATCTTTAAGTAGATGATCAAAGATCTAATCTGCCTTTGTAATGTCAAACGAGTAATCGACCATGTCATCAGTTGAACTCGTCTCCTTTCCTTTCGTAGCTTTCAAAGCTGGGAAAGAATAAGCCTTATCCCTGACAATCTCGACTACCATTGCATCTGCCGTGTAATTGGCTGACTCTGAGTCAGACTCATCTGCCTCAATAATGGATACCACATGGGAGCCTCGGTTCTGGTTAGCTCTTCTTTTCTCATTCTCCTGGATATACTGCTCTATTTGGCAAGCCTTCTCGGCTAACTGGCTTAAGTCAAAGCAGGATTGTCCCATTAATTTCTCTTTTAGCTGAGGATACATGTTGATTATCATGTGGGCACATTCCAATCCAGGGAAGTGTACAATGCATTTCTCAACCTTCCTTCTGAATCTCTAGATATAATCGGTAGCCGACTCATCGACCTATTACTTGAGATTCGTCAAATCGATTACAGTGACCTGAGGTTGGGGCTTATAAAATCTATCATAGAAACAACGCTCCATGTCAGCCCAGCTCTGTACAAATTCGGGGGTCAAGGATGAGTACCAGGTAAATATTGTTTTGGTTAGAGAAACGAGGAACAATTACAGCTTGTGATACTCTTTCTGGCCAACCTTGCCACATTAGGCGATAAATCTGCCGATGTGCTCAATGGTAGATTTACCGTCATTACCCGAGGAGGTGGTGAAATCAGGTGTTTTGAAGCCTCTTGGCAATGGTGTTATCCGATCTACCCAATCGGGGTAGGGTTTCCTGTAAATAGGCGTGTCCAAGGATTTTTATTGGATGCCAATGTACTTCTTCATGGTACTTGCGATAGTTTCAGGGTTCATCCGCTGTGAAGTCCCCTGTCGATTCTCAGCTGGAACTGGCTGGTAGGCGTTCTTAACTGGAGGCCTCCATTTTGTACCTTGTTGAACAGGGTTTTGAAAGTTGTAGGTGTTCTGTTGGCCATTACCAACAGGTGGGGTATATCCCCATTGTTGTTGTTGGGCATAGCCACCAAAGCCTGTAATCTGAGCTCCTGGAATAACCTACAGAGCATGAGGATAAGGTGGAACAGTGTTCCATGTCTGCTCTCCTCGGACATCAGTCGTTCTTGGAAAGTTTGCGCTTTCTGGTTGGTACGGAATGAGTACCGATTGTGACTGTTGTAATGGTGTCCCGCTGTAGACAGCGTCACCAGATAGTCGAGCAGGGTTATAGCCAAGGGCCAATGGCTGCCAATTTGGCTGGCCAACATTGGTCGTCTGCACCGTAGGGCCGTTTGTAGGAGCGTACGGCATAACGGGCGGCAACCCAAGGTGTCCGGATTCCTGAACTAGTCTCCGAGCCATATTGTTTTGCCCATACTGCAGACTCATTTGGTCGAGTAGAGCAGTTTGCCCCCCAGCGTTTGGCGGCAACCATACAGTAGACTGGTTACCAAGTGACTGGGCTTGTGCTTCTAGGTGTGTTATCGGTTGTACCTGATTAGGTACTAATTGATACACATTCGACTGAGGAACAACACCTGGAGTCACAGTTGCATATTGCACAACGCCACTCGTCAGAGGAATGGCAGAACTAGCCGAACATTCTCCTGGATGCAGTCGGTTGGCTTCCAGTTCCCTCGCCTGCTGAACCTCATTATGCACCATTGGCTTAACGATATCAGCCAACTGTTTGGAAACTTAGTACATAATGTCGTGGATGTCTAAGTCAATCTGTTGTCTGATGAATGACGTAGTCATGATAATTGGACCTTCAGATTGGCTAAGTTCACCTACGGCTTGGGTTGATAGAGGAAGTGGAGGGGTATCAACCGATGTAGGCATACCCGAGGAAAGTGGTGGCTCATTGTTCCTTCTGGGAGGATTCTGTTTAGGATGTGGACTGGACTCTGGGTTCATCTTCTTACCAGACCTTAGGCGCATATGCCAAGCGTGATCCTGACCTGGAGAATTAAACTTCGCTATGAGGTCACCTATGGTCCCACTGGGCATGCCAAATTTTTTCTCGTCCGAAATGTTTACCGTTTTATCGACTGTGAAATCGGATGATAAATTGATTCCTTAACTAAGCGATTTGGGCTGGAAGCAAAACTCTAACTTCCAGCAATGAGTTCCCCAACTACTCCAAAAAGCGTTAGGATGGTGATTGAGTAAACTAAATGGTAAGAAACATAAATACAGTTAGAGTGCAATAAAGGCAATAAAGATAGAATGAAGATATGAAAAAATCAATTTTTTGATTGATTGGATGTGTCCTATTCTGTACAAATGATCATATATTTATACTACAAGAAATAAAACGTGATCCCCCTATGTTAGCCACTACATTACCCACTAAATCCACTAGCCAACTATGAGGAGGTGGTGCCAATTTTTGCTCTTTGATTCCCTCTTGCACGATTAATGGCACTTCCTTCTAGCTGTTGCTGGTTGTTACCGTTTGTTGGGGTTTAGGATGCTCTTTGACTTGGTCTTCGAGGCGTCTAAATATGTGTGGGTCTTAATCGTTCCTCGGAATTGTGACTCGGCTAGGCTACTATAATAGCCGATGAAGCTTTTTGAGCCGAAGATTAGGACTAGTAGATTCGGCTACGAGTCAATTCGGTTATCGACTAAGCATTATGTCACCTGCTCATTTTGATGTTTCCACCTTTGGCTGCCACTTGATTCGGCTACAAACTTAAAGGTTTTTTTGAGTGTTAACAGATACACATAACTTAATTTTTACACGTACTTCAGTCAGATAAGACTGAAGTTCATGCATACATGAAAATTTTGTATATACATAACTGAAAATTTAACCAATTTTTCAACGCACCTCAGTAAAAAATGGCAAAACTTTATCTTGACAAGCCATACAAAATATACACTTGCTCATCACAGGGCCACACTCTCAGACGCCCATGTCTAAATTATTCAAGCCTTGGACGCAATTGTACCAAAGTGGTTTTACCAATCACATTATTTAATGAGAAATAAATACAAGAATAACATATCTTTTTAAATATTATAACCATAGCAAGTTTTATAACAAATATAACATTTTGAAAATAAATATGAGATCAGTTTCCATAAATGCACTGCATTTCCTCTTTCCTCTCTCTTCCATAAATAAAAAATTATCTTTTTTTTTTTTGATAACCCAAGTCTCCAGGTTTGCGCCTGACTACGTCCTGGAGGTAATAGCACCGGTCCTTCAACACTATTACCAGGTAAATCGCGGGATGTGCTCCGGTGGCCAGTTTTCTGGGAGCGTACAACTGATCAATGAGACAATGTCAAATTCCCCAACATGCAGAGTTTCTTCGTGCTTGCGGGGAATCGAACTCACGTTGTCCCATGCCAGAGCGCCTTATAGCGCCCAGGCTTTGCCACTGGACTATGCCCCGGAGGACATCTTTTCTCTTTATTGAGGTTGCCACCAAAGGAATTTGTGATAAAAAAAATCATCAAATTTTATTTTTATGTTGAATAGATTTTTCTTTAAAACATACATTTAATGTATGTCAGTTATATTATATTATGTCTGTTTATATAATGTAAATATTTTATTAATATATCATATATACTGTTATATTATTTTAGATATATGAATTGTATATATTCAACATAATACATGCAACTAAACAAAATATATTATACATATTAGTTAAATATGTACAACATATTTGATATATATGGCTAATTATGATGTATCATATATATCTTTGAAATAGAAAATACATAAGCACCACGAACTGATTTTGTAATATGTTAAATTACTATATGTAATATCCAAATTTGAATAAAAAAGAATTTTGCCAATATACAATCAAAAAAGGAAAGAAACAAAAATGCTAGAGAAAGGAACGGACAAAAAAATAGAATTTTGCTAATATAAAAAACAAAATAAGTAAGAAAGAGATTAGAAGAAAAATCTTTTTTTAGACAAACATTATTAGAATATTTTTAGGAACTGTTAATGTTGGATTTGGTGTTATGACATTTGACCCAACATATCTCCTCAAGTATTGATATGAATGTGTAAGTATGTTGACATAAATATTGCACAACATTCGACCAACATTTTCTGAACAGATTTAGCTTTACTTCACGCGATGCAGTAATATTTGTGTAAATATTACTATGAGGTAAAAACGACTTGGCAAGGTAAAAAGGAGCTGGTAAAAAATGAGTGAGGACTAAGTCAAAAGTTGTTGCTTGTCGTGAGGATCAAGCCAAAGTTGTTGAAATAATTACTCCCTGATCTTCTCCAACCAATCCCACCAACAGTCCACCTTTCCCTCAACCTCCACAATTGATCGATGAGTTTTCAAGGAAGACTCTCTACTATAAATAGAGAGGCTACTACAGAGAATCAATATCCAGAATCAGAAAGTAAAAATATCAAGAGAACTCTCGAGATTTCATCTAAAAAATCTGGATCACCAGTGTTGTCTGAGTCTGTTGACAACATTTTGTCCAACATTACAATTATTGTTTAGATTCTAGATTAGTTTTGTATGGAGCGATTGTAATGATATATTTTCTATGTCTACTTAGATTTTTCAGGAAGAAGTCATCCGCGACTTCAACTTTTAATTTCTTTTCGTTTTATCTTGTAAATCTGTAAAGAAAGTAATTTTAATATTTGTATATAATATATATACAATACATTTGGTCATTGACCATCATAAGTTATATATATTATATAACTTATGAAAATTTAAAATCTTTGTGTTCTTTAAATTTCTGTTGCATTTACTTTCAAGGTTTTTTTTTTGCTAAAGTATTATTACTGGTGTCGGAGGATATAATTGCCGATATTCAAAAACAGAATTGACATTCGAGTTTATTTCATTTTATTTTTTTATTCCATAGCCCCCTTCAGGAACTAATGGAGGAAAAAGGGATCTATTTATGTTAGATATCTGCTATGGACAAAGGGGGAAGAGGGTAACGTTATTAAAGGAATAAATTTGAGAAAAAGAGAATTTATTTTGGCTATAATTGATTTATGAATATTTAAGCTAAAAATAAGTGATGTTTGTTTTGATAGTGTATACTTACGTGAATTTTTCAAAAAACAAATATAAAATGATGCAAATTAAATGACGACCCAAAAGCAAGTGTTTGTGCACTTCGCCCCTCGGGAACTTAAAATTCAGCTGTCGGAACTTAAAATTCAGCTGGAGGTCGGCAGCGTGAGTTTAAACCCTGGTGGAAGTAATTTGCTCTCTTCTGGAGTAGGACTTTGTATCAGTTGATCTGTTCTCAAATCCTGATCATTCAAGCACATTCCGCGATTTATTAATAGTAATGCTGAGAGACCGAGAGTCCAAAAATAATTTAGCATAACACGGAAGCTCCATATAAAAAAAAAATCGCAGTGGATCAAATTGAGTGGGCTTAGGTTTTGTGAGGCCCAGCCAATCATCGAAAGAGATAGAATGTCATGGGAGGCATTGTGGGGAACAAGGGGCCTGGAGGTAGTGAAGAAACACGATTCCGAAGAGAATTAAGCTCACTTCCACTCCTAAACCTAACCCCAACCCCAACAAGCGTCTTTGGCAGGTTTTTTATAATCTTCCTTGCTATATAATTTTTTGTCGCCCAATTTAAGGTTCATTTGCTTCTGTTCGGTTTAATTGTCTTTTTACTCTTAGCTACTTCCAAATGTTGTAGTTTACACTATTAGTTGATAGAGTACCACTGCCACATGTTAAAAAATTGTTTGGAGAAGGTGTGCCATGGTAGAATTTAGGAGGAGTTTTCATCTTAGAAGTCCTTCACCTGAGCTTATTTTCTCGAATAGTAGTGCTTTCTCCGTCTCAATTTATAGGATGTAGTTTGATTATGACGAAGTTTAAGAAATAAAATAAGTCTTTTAAATCTTATGGTCGAAAATAAGTCAAAGATATTTATATGATTATAGATCATCTCAAAATGTAAAGTTTAAAGTTAAATTATTATCAAATAAAGAAGTGTATCATTTTTTTTTGAGACTGATTAAAAAAAAATGAGTAATATAAATTGAGACAGATGGATTAATAAATTTGGTTCTAAAGTTCTAGTTTAACAATAAAAAATGTTGCAGTTTAAGATCAATGCGGTTTTACCTGCATATTACAGTGTTCAAAAACTGTTTCTTTGGCTTCCCAATAAACACACAAATAACATGGGGGTCTAAAGCTCTGCCAGAGGTGCTGTAGCTAATTTTAGAGCTTTCTCAGCTTTTGTTCAACTGGCTTATATAGTTGGTATTAAGTAAGGGTGGCCAGTGGGCCGGGACGGCCCGATCCCGTCCCGAGCCCGCCCCGACCCCGCTCAAAAAAAAAAAAAAACGGGAGCGGGACTCGAACTCGGGACGGGACAATGTCTCGTCCCGCCAGACCCGAGCCCGCCCCAGGCCCGCCCACCCCGAGCCCGTCCCGAGCCCGACCCCGCCCTTTGTCCACCCTTTGCAAATATGACCGTTGCACCAACGACCATTTTAGATTTTGACTGTTGGCCAACGGTCATTTTAGGCCTCCCCCAACCCCCCCCTACCCCTTAATATTTATTTTTAACCCATAAGTTATTATATTTACACTTTAACCCAATTTTTCAACTATAAATAACTCATTTTTTCTTCATCTTTCTCACAAATCTTCCTGCAATCTCTCAATATATCTCTCTACAAGTCTACATTGTTTGCTAAATATTCAATTTTATTTATTCATTTGGGAATTGGGAGTGAAGTTGGCAACTAGCTTGAGGATCTTCCATCGAGCAAAGTTTCAATTTTGAACCTCTCGATTACACGTCGACGTTACGTCGGCGTTTGGTACATTCGTTCCTTCATTAAATTATTATTGTCTGTTTATTTTATTTAGCGCACTTAATTTCATTTACTTTAATTATTTGTTAGCATATAATTAAAATGGAAGGAATTAGAGGTATGTTTAAGGGTAAGGGTAAGACTTCTTCTAGTAGGGGCAACCAGGGCAAGGGTACTTCTTCTAGTCATCTTATTCCTACACAGGATGATTTTGTTGATACTCAACATTTTCCTACAATATCATTAGATTTAGACCAGGAGCTATTTTCTGAAACTCAAGAAGACTTTAATTTAGACGATGATCTAGATGATATACCCACTAATGTTGATGACAACACACCCACTAGTGCACCTTCAACTGAAATACCTCATATTCCCCCTAGTACGAGATGAGGTCCAGCAAAACGACCATTAAAATCAGATGCATAGACATTTTTTGATAGGGACGTAGAGAATCAAGTAGCTATATGTAAAATTTGTAAAAATGTTTTAAAATTTAAAACTGGAAAAGGTCACGATGGGACGGGGGGTTTAATTAGACACGTAGTAAGTGCTCATCCAGCTAGGTATGCCCAATACCAGGCTTCAAAACCGGGTGCGCCAGCTCCATCGGGACAAGGTTCACATCATCGACATCGTCAGGACCAAGTACATGGTCAAATTAACCCTATGACGGGGGGAATTGTAGGCTCTAAATACAATAAACATAGAGATATGGAAGCAATATCAAAATTAGTTGCTGTGGAGGGTTTGCCTTTTTCATTTCCTTCATCTCCCGATTTTATTCATTACATTAGAGATATATATAATCCTGCTTTTAACGGTTTTCCCAGATCAACTGTTAAGAGAGATGTATTTAAATTCGCGCATGAATATCAACAATATTTACGTTTTTCATTATATCATTTTAATGACAAAGTATCTATCACGTCTGATATAGGTCGTAGTACTAACGGCCATGATTATTTAACTGTAACTTGTCATTGGATAGATTATAAATGGTCTATGCAAAAACGTATTTTAGCGTATAGATATATAGATGATAGGCACACTGGTACTTTTATTGCAGATAATATTTATCAAGTGTGTCATTATTACGGAATAACCGATAAAATTATGACTATTACATTAGATAACGCTTCTTCTAACAATTACACAATTACAATTTTTAAAAATAGTTTAACTCCATCTTTTCCAGATCATTTCATATAAAATGCGCGTGCCATATATATAACTTAATTGTAAAGGATGTTCTATCACTTTTTGAAGACATTCTTAGTAAAATACAATTTGCTATAAACTTTATTTTAAAAAGTAATAAAGTACAACGTAGAAAAGAATATAAAAAAACTTGTCACGATTATGGACTACCTTATAGAAAAATTCCACAAGAAGTATCCACTAGGTGGAATTCTTTATACGAGCAACTACTTGTTGCTTATGACTATAGAATACCTATAACTTTATTTTTTAATTCTCATAATAAAAATTCAGCTAATATGATTTTAGATAGTGATTGGGAAAAAATTTCCGAACTTATTGTATTTTTAGAGAAATTTTTTCAAGCAACAAAAGAATTTTCTTGTATATATTATCCTACTATTTCAACTATGTTGTTTTATATAACTCTAATATTTTTATTACTTAGTGAATATATGGAAAAACCAAACATAAAGCATTTATTAAAAAAATGTTTCTCAAAATAAAAAAATATTTTATTCCTATTCCCTCTATTTATATTATTGGTTCTGTATTAAATTCTACTATTAAAATAGACGGTACTAAATCACTAATTGAAACTATTTACGATTGTATAGAAGTACTACCACCTCCAAGTCCCAAAAATCTAAATCACCCACCACCTATTGAACAAACTAAAGAAGAAGTGTTGTCTAGCGTAGAACACCAATGCAAAAATATATATAGATTTTATCAACAAGAAAATGCTAGTAACTTGCCGACTTCCATACCATCTTCTTCATCTTCAACACAACCTCACAAAAGACATGTTGTTTCTGCGGCTAGTATTGAAAGCCTCAGAAATAGAATGTCTTGCATTACCTCTACTACTAACCAAATTAGCGAGTTAGATATTTTTGTTTTGCGGGTTCTGCATCAGTATCAAGAAGTTATCAATGAAGATGGACATGAAGACTTGCTAAAATACTGGAGGGGGAATGAGAAGACCTTTCCGACACTTTCATTGATGGCTCGAGATGTTTTGAACATTCAAGCGTTGTCAACTGCGTCTGAAAGCGCTTTTACAGCGGATATCAAATAGGAGACCACATACACTCATTAGCGGAGCGACTTGGAAATTGCGGTATTATTCGGAGATTGGATACGGCGGAGGCGGAGAAGGTCGGTCAACCAGGAGATCAACGAAGAAGATGATGAAAACTACAACGAAATCTTAACCGAAGGTAGTGGAAGCGACGTGGATCAATTTGACCAACAAATACCAATTCCAACCGAAGAACCACATGAAATCATCAAGCAATTAGAACAGGTTTTTTTGAGAATGTAATTTTTTTAATTGTAATTTTATTATGTAATTTGCAACTTTTGGACAACACCACAAAGTTGCAATTTAGATTTTAGACAATTGTATTTGTATTACAAAAAAATCATATGTCTATTAAATAATATAAGAGGCACAAAAACAGCCTTGGGATGTTTTTATTACACTATCTTATCTTGTTTATTGAGTTTTTTTTATACATATGTTATTTAAAAAAAAATGAAAACCCGCCGGACCCCGACCCCGACCCGACCCGATACCGACGGGATCGGGATCGGAACGGGACTGGAGCAAGTCCCGCCAGACCCCGCTAGACCCGACCCCGACCCCTTGGCTCGTCCCTCCCTGACCCCGACCCCGCCAGACCCGAGCCCGGCCCACTGGCCACTCCTAGTATTAAGACACATTATCTTAACAATGTCAGTAGGCTGTTAGTTGTTGAATCTTTTCTGCGGTAGGTTGTGATGAACAATGCCTGTTTTGTTACTAAGTTTCTTAGTCTATTGAAAGAGTGGCCAGTGGCTCGACTCTGTCCGCGTCGGTCCGCGGCTCGGTCGGGCGAACGGAGAAGCGGGCCTGGCCTGGGTCGGTGGTTCTGGCGGGCTCGTCCAAGGGATCGAGCAAGTCCCGTCCGATCCCGATCCCGCTGGTATCGGCCCGGCTGCCTGCCTGGTCGGGCTCGGGCGGGTACGGCGGGTTTTCCTTTTTTTTTTTAAATAACATATGTATAAAAACTCAATAAACAAGATAAGATAGTGTAATAAAACATCTCAAGGTCGTTTTTGTGCCTCTTATATTATTTAATAGACATATGATTTTTTGTAATACAAATACAATTGTCTAAAATCTAAATTGCAACTTTGTGGTGTTGTCCAAAAGTTGCAAATTACATAATAAAATTACAATTATAAAATTACATTCTCAAAAACCTGTTTCTAATTGCTTGATGATTTCATGTGGTTCTTCGTTGGAATTGGTATTTGTTGGTCAAATTGATCCACGCCGCTCCGCTACCTTCTGTTAAGATTTCGTTGTAGTTTTCATCATCTTCTTCGTTGATCTCCATTGACCGCACCTTTCTCCGCTCCGCCAGATCCAATCTCTCGAATAATACCGCAATTTCCAAGTTGTCTCCGACTAATGAGTGTCTGTGGTCTCCTATTTGATATCTGGGGCAGAAAAAGCGCTTTAGACGCAGCTGACGACGCTTTGAATGTTCAAAACATCTCGAGCCATCTATGAAAGTGTCGGAAAAGTCTTCTCATTCCTCCAAAGATTTCAAAGAAGTCTTCATATCCATCTTCATTGATAACTTCTTGATACGGCATGTAACCCTGCAAAACAAAAATATCCAACTCGCTAATTTGATTAGTAGTAGAGGTACGGTCAAGACATTCTATTTCTCGAGGCTTTCAATACTAGCCAGAAACAACATGTCTTTTGTGAGGTTGTGTTGAAGATGAAGAAGATGGTATGGAAGCCGGCAAGTTACTAGCATTTTCTTGTTGATAAAATCTATATATATTTTTGCATTGGTGTTCTACGCTAGACAACACTTCTTCTTTAGTTTGTTCAATAGGTGGTGGGTGATTTAGATTTTTGGGACTTGGAGGTGGTAGTACTTCTATACAATCATAAATAGTTTCAATTAGTGATTTAGTACCGGCTATTTTAATAGTAGGATTTAATACAGAACCAATAATATAAATAGAGGGAATAGGAATAAAATATTTTTTAATAGTCGCTTTATAAGTCGTTTTTCCATATATTCACTAAGTAATAAAAATATTAGAGTTATATAAAATAACATAGTTGAAATAGTAGGCTAATATATACCAAAAAATTCTTTTGTTGCTTGAAAAAATTTCTCTAAAAATACAATAAGTTCGGAAATTTTTTCCCAATCACTATCTAAAATCATATCAGCTTGCTTTTTATTATCAGAGTTAAAAACTAAAGTTATAGGTAATTTATAGTCATAAGCAACAAGTAGTTGCTCGTATAAAGAATTCCACCTAGTGGATACTTCTTGTGGAATTTTTCTATAAGGTAGTCCACAATCGTGACAAATTTTTTTATATTCTTTTCTACGTTGTACTTTATTACTTTTAAAAATAAAGTTTATAGCAAATTGTATTTTACTAAGAATGTCTTCAAAAAGTGATAGACCATCCTTTACAATTAAGTTATATATATGGCACGCGCATTTTATATGAAAATGATCTGGAAAAGATGGAGTTAAACTATTTTTTAAAATTGTAATTGCGTAATTGTTAGAAGAAGCGTTATCTAATGTAATAGTCATAATTTTATCGGTTATTCCGTAATAATGACACACTTGATAAATATTATCTACAATAAAAGTATCGCAGTGCCTATCATCTATATATCTATACGCTAAAATACGCTTTTGCATAGACCATTTATAATCTATCCAATGACAAGTTACGCTTAAATAATCATGGCCGTTAGTACTACGACCTATATCGACGTGATAGATACTTTGTCATTAAAATGATATAATGAAAAACGTAAATATTGTTGATATTCATGCGCTAATTTAAATACATCTCTTAACAGTTGATCTAGGAAAACAGCTTAAAAGCGAGGATTATATATATCTCTAATGTAATGAATAAAATCGGGAGATGAAGGAAATAAAAAGGCAAACCCTCCACAAAGAACTAATTTTGATATTGCTTCCTATCTCTATGTTTATTGTATTTAGAGCCTACAATTCCCCCGCCATAGGGTTAATTTGACCTCAGATTTGGTCCTGACAAGATCGTGATGTGAACCTTGTCCCGATGGAGCGGGCGTTATGCGCACTGCTTTGAAGCCTGGTATCGGGCATACCTAGCTGGATGAGCACTTATCGCGTGTCTAATTAAACCCCGTCCCACCGTGACCTTTTCCAGCTTTTAGATTTTAAAATATTTTTACAAATTTTACATATGGCTACTTGATTCTCTACGTCCCTATCAAAAATGTCCATGCATCTGATTTTAATGGTCGCTTTGGACCTCGCCTCATACTAGGGGAATATGAGGTATTTCACTGAAGGTGCACTAGTGGGTGTGTTGTCATCAACATTAGTGGGTATATCATCTAGATCATCGTCTAAATTAAAGTCTTCTTGAGTTCCAGAAAATAGCTCCTGGTCTAAATCTAATAGTATTGTAGGAAAATGTTGAGTATCAACAAAATCATCCTGTGTAGGAATAAGATGACTAGAAGAAGTACCCTTGCCCTGGTTGCCCCTACTAGAAGAAGCACCCTTACCCTTACCCTTACCCTTAAACATACCTTTTAATCCTTCCATTTTAATTATGATAATAAATAATTAAAGACAATAAAATTAAGTGCGCTAAATAAAATAAACAGACAATAATAATTTAATGAAGGAACGAATGTACCAAACGCCGACGTAACGTCGACGTGTAATCGAGAGGTTCAAAATTGAAACTTTGCTCGATGGAAGATCCTCAAGCTAGTTGCCAACTTCACTCCCAATTCCCAAATGAATAAATAAAATTGAATATTTAGCAAACAATGTAGACTTGTAGAGAGATATATTTAGAAATTAGAGAGATTGTAGGAAGATTTGTGAGAAAGATGAAGAGAAAATGAGTTATTTATAGTTGGAAAATTGGATTAAAGTGTAAATATAATAACTTATGGGTTAAAAATAAATATTAAGGGGTAGGGGGTTGGGGGAGGGAGGGGGCCTAAAATGGCCGTTGGCCAACAACCATAATCTAAAATGGTCGTTGGTGCAACGGTCATTTTTGCAAAGGGGGGAAAAGGGCAGGGTCGGGCTCGGGACGGGGTCGGGTCGGGCGGGCCTGGGGTGGGCTGGGGTCTCGCGGGACGAGACATCGTCCCGTCCCGAGTTCGAGGCCCGCCCCCGTTATTTATTATTATTTTTTTTTGGCGGGACCGGGGCGGGCTCGGGACGGGTCGGGTCGGGGTCGGGCCGTCCCGGCCCACTGGCAGCCCTAGTCTATTGAGTAACCTTTTTCTTCTTTTATTAATCGATACATTCTCAAAGGCTAGTTGGCGCATGGTTCAAAATTTGGTAGATAATCAGACTGCCCCTCTGCCAGTCTTCTCTTACATACTGGGTTTTTTTAGTCCATGACATGAATCAACTCGGAACATACGCTTTACTCATACATAACGTGTTGAGTTCTTATTATTGAACTAAAAAACTGAGGGCTTAGTGGATTGAGAAACTTATGAATCTTGAGATTTGCATATATGCATACAAACAAGGCTGAAATAGTCTG
Organism: Anisodus acutangulus; assembly: GCA_029783415.1. Lineage (NCBI taxonomy): Eukaryota > Viridiplantae > Streptophyta > Magnoliopsida > Solanales > Solanaceae > Anisodus > Anisodus acutangulus. Next base: position 24,760,746 of record CM056490.1, on the reverse strand, counting down.
TAAAGTTTGCAATGCTTCCTCATCTAAGAATAGCTTAGAGAACAATGTTATTAGATGAAAAAAGTGAGATAGAGAGTGTGTAATGATATTGGATGAAAAACGGGGCTAAAGTGGTTTAATAGAGTAATTATTAGTTTTCTTTCTAGTTAGAGTCCAATCAGTAGTTACTTGGTATTCCATTATTTTATCTTATTGGCTGAGTTCACCTGAATTGGGGTTGAGGTGTAATTGTGTCATATAATTTGAGACATAAAAAACTAGTCGGCTATTTGAATTAGATACTTATAATAGCATCTGAAAAAAGAAAATTTAAAATGGTATAAGAACTTATTCAACACGATTTTTACTTCATATTTTTCTCTTTAAAGTAACTTTTTCAATTCATTTGCCCATATTTTTTTGTTTTTATATTTATCTTTCTCACATTACACTCCCATACAGACGCATATATATTTTCTTTAATCGGCGATTTCACCACTAAAGCATGCACTTTAATTTCGCTCTGCAGTTGAAGCCGACATAGATGCTTTTTAAGTTGCGCCTCTGATGACTCTGTTTCAAAATGGTATGATTAAAAGCAAAGATGTATACCTTTTTTATGTGTTGAGTATTTTAAGTCTTTATCAATAACATAATCTTGTTTACATGGATAGATGATTGTGTCGTAAGATTCCAAATGAAAATATTTACACATTAGTATATCTCGTGTGTGTGTTTGAGAGCGAGTTAAAGAGAGGAGAGGGAGAGAGATCACTAGGTATACTTTACAACGTCAGTGTAATTGGAAATCCAATCGTGATCACCTGGATAATGCACTGGAACTGAAATGCTTTGTATACACCAATCAACTTGGCAATATCTGAACTGAATTACTCAACTTAATTCAGGAAATTACATTTTCATTTCCTGCACTCATTGGTAAGCTGGTGCTCAAAGACTAAAGCTACTGCTGTTTGAGTAGTTGCCATGACATGCCTCTAGGTTCATGAACTTTGCTGTAGTTATCTTTGAGGTGCCTTGAAATATATCATTAGCTGTTTTCTCTTAGGTAAGCAATATGTCAGTCTTAATAGGTACATGTTTGAGTTGTCAAAATAAATCTACTACAGGGAAATAATCCTTTTCAACAAAAAACCATTGACTTAAATAAGTTTGCCTGAATGTTTAATTACCTTTTCTTGATTATCCTAAACCTTAGTCTGTACCATTTTCCAATCGTCGTTAGATAGAGGTCATTAGATTCTATCTAATATCCCGCACTTTATTTTTCTCCCATGACCATATATCTGCTTCACGGAACATTTATGGATTATCTAAAGCAATACATGTTAAATCCACTTTGTCAACATACATTACATCCTGATGGGCTTGAGAGAAGTGAGTTGTCACAACCCAAATCTGGCACCTAGGTCGTGACAGGACACCCGATGAGCTACTACCCGCTCTAGGCAAACCCTCTATACTAACATGCTTGTAACGGTAAAACAAATAAAAGAAGAGAAATACTAAATCAGTTTGATATAATATAAATGGGGAAACGAAAAGAACAGATGATATGACAAACATGCCATAACCCAAATGTAGACTAAGTCATGGAGCTACTATATTTGAGTACAAAATATGAGATGCAACTCGAAATTAAAGACAATACTGAAAGAAAAATGATAGACATCTGAAAGGGCCTCCAAGAACGAGGGATGGCTCACCTTAGTTGGATAGGACTGGATCAGACTAGATGTCACGGCTCAACTACTGAATCACCCTCAACAAGTTCTGCACAAAATATCAAGTGTGAGTCAAAAGACTCAAAAGATTCATAGACCCGCTCTCTCAACTTACCCCTGGGACAAGTCTTTAGAAATCTTACATACTTATCTAGTAATAAAGGTATAATAGGAGTAGAAATCAATTATGCAACTGAAATAGAAGTCATGATCATAATGACACAGAATAATCATAATGTTACTGATGTTGCTAAACTGCTGATAATTGTTATAAACTGCTATGGTGCACTGAGTTCGCTGACACGGTGCCTCAACCACCCGTCTTACTCTTACCCGATACTGGCTCAATAATATATAGCTATTAGCTGGCCAAGTGAGACATTGTGCCCAGTCTATGTATGATGCTAATTGTGTGATGAAATATGTTAAACCACTAAAAGAAATCTCAAATATACCAAGAGTGCTAAAAGCATCAAATAATACAGATACACATGCGAGGATCCTGGCAATCTATGTTGAATGCCTATAAAACTGACCAACCTAGCTCATGCATGCCCCACACAAGAATTAGATAGTTTAAATGCCTACCAGCAACGCATAATTCAATCTTTTTTCTTAATAGCAAGAAATCTAAGAGTTAAAGTCTCAGTTGCCTCAGATTTGACAACCTTCACTTGAATCACCCGAAATCGCTCAAACGATCTCTAATAGCCTCAATATATTTAAAATCATGTATAACAGGTCCAAATAAGTCTAGGAGAGATCTCATAATTTTAGGACACTTTGAAATCAAAGTCAACTTTTGGTCAATCATGGGTCAACAAGTCAAACTTCCTAAATAAATCATATAGACTGTTATCCGTAAGCTTAGGAATCCAATTCTATAGTCAAAATTCAATTTTGATGTCAATTACAAGTCCAAATCTAGGTGTAAAATTTTCAATTTTAGCCTTTTAATATCATGATTTAACTTTTCAAATAGCGTAAAAATCAAGTGTATTATTAGACTAGTATGGTTAATCATTACCTCAGTTCGTAGCTTGATTTTCCATCTTGTAGAATCCCTAGGTCGAGAGCTTCGTACTCAGAATGTCCAATAATGGTTGCTGAATTTTTGAAACTGCTATATATTGCTACATTGCCTTCTACGCGAACGCGACAATGGAATATTTTGCTCATCATATCACGGTCTAGCCTGCACGATCAGAAGACTTTACGCGCTCAAATCAGGATTCCTTCTTTGCGATTGCGTTCCTTTGTGGCGCGATCACGCTAACACAAATGCATTGTGCCATCGCGATCGCCCTGAAGGCCTGCACCAACAAAAAAATGCAATTGCAAATGTGGTGCCAATGCAATGATGCAGAAACTCACAGGAGCCCCTTGGTTCCCAACGCAAACCATGTCAGTAAGTCCCAATGGTATTATTGACTTGTACAGAGTCCAGAAATATGTTGGGACCATAAATGCTCATAAAGGGAGGTTGGACTTTTACATGAGTAGTCCACGAACATATGGTTTAATTCAGCCTTTGAATATCTGATCTCATTGAACTAAAAGCTTTGAACACTCTCTTAAACTTGATGTGACGACATTCTTTGTCTCAAACCCAAAGAAATGAGTTTTACCAGCTTCCGAAGACCTTTGATATTGATGGTAGGTTTAGTTCTCCTGTCCTGCTGTCAGAACTCTTTCTTAATTTGATTGGAAATCCATCTATTTATGTTGTATTCTCAGAACTCTAAAGTCTTTATCTCTTCAGTGATATATCTGAATGAGATTTTGGAGTAATTAATTCATTTCTTCTCTAAGATGTCAGGTAGACAAGGACACTGTTTTTACATAATGAAGACATGTTCAGAACCTGCTCCCTCTGAAACTGTACAGTTAAGTAGATGCAATTAAAGTAGCAGCCGTAGTCAAACTGGTAAATGAGATTCAATATGAAACAGAAAAAAGGGAATATGGCCTACAGACCTGCTTGAAAAGTTGCTTTTATATAAGGCTGGCCAACGGGGCGCCCCTACCCCGCTGTTAAAAAAAAAAAATAGGTAATGAACTCGAACCGGGATGGGACCTCGGCTAGTCCCGTCGGGGCCTGGCCTGCTACAGTACCGCCAGCCCCGGTCCTGCCTGATAATCCCCCTTTGCACAAAATAACCGTTGCACAATGGTCATTTTATATTTTGGCCTCCCCTTACCCCCTTAATTTTTTTAACCTCTAAGTTATTATATTTACACTTTAATTCAATTTTTCAACTATAAATATCTCATTTTCTCTTTATCTTTCTCACAAAATCTTCCTACAATCTATCTAGTCTCTCAATCTATCTCTACAAGTCTACATTGTGTACTAAATATTCAATTTTATTTATTCATTTGGGAGTGAAGTTGGCAACTAGCTTGAGGATGATCAATCGAGCAAAGTTTCAATTTTCAACCTCTCGATTACACGTCGACGTTACGTCGGCGTTTGGTACATTCGTTCCTTCATTAAATTAGTATTGTTTCTTTATTTTAATTAGCACACTTAATTTCATTATCTTTAACTATTTATTAGCATAATTAAAATGGAAGGACTTAAATGTATGTTTAAGGGTAAGGGTAAGACTTCATCTAGTAGGGGTAACAAGAGAAGGGGTACTTCTTCTAGTCATCATATTCCTAGACAGGATCCTATTCCTAGAAAGGATGATTTTGTTGATACTGAACATTTTCCTGCAATACCATTAGATTTAGACGACAAGCTGTTTTCTGGAACTTAACAAGACTTTAATTTAGAAGATAATCTAGATGACACATCACTTGATCTAGATGACACACCCACTAGTGCACCTCCAATTGGAACGCTTCATATTCCCCCTAGTATGAGACGAGACCCACCACAATGAAAATTAAAATCAGATGCAATTTTTTTTTGATAGGGTTGTAGAGCATCAAGTAGTTAGATGTCAAATTTGTAAAAATATTTTTAAATTTAAAATGGGAAAAGGTCAGGGTGGGACGAAGAGGTTTAATGAGACACGTACAAAGGTTTCACCCAACTAGGTATGCCCAATACCTGGCTGAAAAATCGAGTGCGCAAATGTACTCTCCATCGAGACAAGATTCACATACTGTCCCGGACCAAGTACAAGGTCAAATTAACCCTATGACGGGGGGAATTGTAGGCCCTAAATACGATAAACATAGAGATAGAGAATCAATAGCAAAATTAGTTGTTCATTTCCTTCCTCTCCTGGTTTTATTCATTATATTAGAGACATGTATAATCCTGCTTTTAACGGTTTTCCTAGATCAATTGTTAGGAGAGATGTATTTAAATTTGCACATGAATATCAACAGTATTTACGTTATTCCTTATATCATTTCCTGGTAAAGTATCTATCACGACTGATATAGGCCATAGTACTAACATCCATGATTATTTAACGATAACATGTCATTGGATGCAAAAACATATTTTAGCGTATATATATATATATATATATATAAATGATAGGCACACTAGTACTTTTATTTCAGAAAATATTTTTACAGTTTGCGATTATTATGACATAATTGATAAAATTATGTCTATTACATTAGATAATGCATCTTCTAATAATTATGCTATTGAACTTTTAAAAGATCTTTTAACTCCATCTTTTTCAAATTATTTTCATATAAAATGTGTGTGTCATATATATAACTTAGTTATAAGGATGGTCTAACACTTTTTGCAGACATTCTTGATAAAATACAATTTGCTATAAACTTTATTTTTAAAAGTAATAGAATACAACGAAAAAAAGATTATAAAAAAATTTGTCACGATTGTCAACTACCTTATAGAAAAATTCCCGAAGAAGTACCCATTAGGTGGAATTCTTTATACGAGCAACTATTTGTTGCTTATGACTATAGAAGACCTATAACTTTATTTTTAACACCCATAATCGAAATTCAAATGATATGGTTATAGATAGTGATTGAGAAAAAAATCCATAACTTATTGTAGTTTTAGATAAATTTTTTCAAGCAACAAAAGAATTTAACGATATATATTATCCTACAATTTCTACTATGTTAATTTATATAGCTCTAATATTTTTATTACTTAGTGAATATATGGAAAAATCAGCATATAAGGCACCTATTAAAAAATGTTTATCAAATTTAAAAAATGTTTATATTATTGGTGTTGTATTAAATTCGACTATTAAAGTAGACAGTTGTAAAACACTTATTGAAACTATTTATGATTGTATAGCAGTACTATCACATCCAACTCTTAAAAATCCAAATAACACACCACTTATTGAACAAACTAAAGAAGAAGTGTTGTCTAGCATACAAGATGAATGCAAAAAAAAAATATAGGTATTACCAACAAGAAAGTGGTAGCAACCAACCGGCTTCAATACCATCTTCTTTTTCTTCAACACAACCTTATAAAAGACATGTTGTTTCTGCGGCTAGTATTGAAAGCCTTAGAAATAGAATGTGCGGTGTTAACACTACTAACCAAGTTAGCGAGTTTGATGTTTTTATTTTGCAGGGTGTTGTACAGTACCAAGCAGTTATCAATGAAGAATGAGGTGACGATTTGCTGAAATAATAGAGGGAGAATGAGAAGCCCTTTCCAACACTTTTAATGATGGCCAGGATTTTTTGAACATTCAAGCATCATCAACAGCGCCTGAAAGCATTTTTTCTTCCGACAGATTTCAAATAGGAGAGCACAAACACTCATTAGCGGGAGACAGCTTGGAAATTGCAGTATTATTCAGAGATTGAATACGAGTGGAGCGGAGAAGGTGCGGTCAATCGGAGATCAACGAAGAAGAAGACGAAAACTACAACATCTTATCCGAAGGTGGTGGAAGCGACGTGGAGCAATTTGACAAACAATTACCAAATCTAATCGAAGAACCACATGAAATTATAAAGAAACTAGAAAAGTTTTTTTTGAAAATGTAATTTTTTAGTGGCAATTTTAGTTTTACTATGTCATTTGTAACTTTTGAACAACACCACAAAGTTGCAATTTTGACAATTGTATTTGTATTACAAAAAAATTATATTTCTATTAAATAATATAAGAGGCACAAAAACAACATTGAGATGTTTTTATTACACTATCTTGTTCAATTATTGAGTTGTTTATATATATATATATATATATATATATATATATATATATATATATATGTTATTTTTTAAATTAAGTGCAAAACAAATAATACAAAAACCCGATCCCGACCCCGTCCCACCTCGCCCCGATAATACCGATACCCTTTTTCGACGAGACCGGAACCGGGACGTGACATCGACAGAACCCGCCAGGCCCGCCCCGCCCGTCCCCCCCGGACCCGTCCCGTTGGCCACCCTACTTTTATACATGTGCAACTACATTGATGGACTTCTCAAGACTTTGCTCTGCGGTGTTATTTCCATTAGTCAGATTCGTATTTGTTAATTTTCATGGGTTATTCTACATCCTATGCGATGTTGGGTACTTGACTTCAATCCCATATTCTAGTGCCCAAATATACCCGCTCCATATCAAATTAGTTTTCATATTTTTCTTTTCAAAAGTCAATTTAACTAATTTTTGAAACTAAATTAAATAATAATAACATGGGAAGAATAGAGTATACGCAGATCTTACCCCTACCTCGTGGAGCTAGAGAGGTTATTTTCGAAATACCCTCCGCTCAAGTAACTTATGATAAAAATATTTTAAAGAAAATAACATATAGAAGCAAAGCATACATAGCGAATAATAATGAAATCATTACATAGCATTCGGAAAAATAAACAGTAACAACAATAAAATAATGCGATAACTGAAGCAAAAAAAGTAACATGTATCAATAGAAATCGAAGGATAAGAAACTACGAGATTAGTACTAATGCTACTAGTATGCAAGGAGACAACACTTAACTATCTACTAATCTTCTACTTTAATCCCCGACCTACATAACCCTCAATCTAAAGTCATGTCCTCGCTTCTCGATAAGCTGAAGGTCGCCTAACCCCGATACTTTTTCGGCTGACCTCTATCTCTCCTTAAACCCGCCACTGTCAACCCCTCACATCTCCTCACTGAGGTATCTGCGCATCTCCTCCTCACATGCCTGAATCATCTCAGTCTCGCTTCACTCATCTTGTTCAACATGGAGGTTACTCCCACCTTGTCCCAGATATCTTCATTCCTAATCGTATCTCTCCTGTATGCCCACACATCCACATCAGCATCTTCATTTCCGCAACTCTCATCTTCTGAACATGAAAGTTCTTAACTAGCTAGCACTCTGCCCCATACAACTAATCAACCTAACCACCACTCTTTAAAACACGCCTTTAAGTTTTGGTGAGACATTTTTATTGCACAAGACTCCAGATGCTAGCCTTCATATCATCCATCCCGCATCAATGTAATATGTGACATTATTGTTGATCTCACCATTTTCTTGGATTAAAGATCCAAAATACTTGAAACTTCAATTCAATATTAGATTAAATCAATTCAATATTTTACGATCACAATTTAGATATTCAAAAATTATAAGAAAAGTACTATAAGTTGCAACTTTGCTCACGTCAATTTTATGAAGAAATACATTTTGAAATATTGATCAAAATTTACATGATTTGACTCTCGAGAAGCGAAATGTGATAACTAATTTGAGACGGAGTAATTTTTGTTAGCCTAGTTTTATTGCATGTTGGTCTTAGTGACCAACTTTAATTGTGATTTGTGCAACCGGATCTACTAAGATTATGTGTCTTTCTGTATCTATCTAAGATTATGTGTCTTGTCTGTGTTTCATTTGGAGCTAGTTGTGTGATAATTGGATGTATAGCTCGTAAGTTCTAACATTTCGGCTGATTGTCATGTTGTTAGTATTAGTTTTGGGCCTATGCTATGTCAAAATGTGGGTCCTCCTTTTGAAATGGATGTTGAAATTTGGGGTATAATAGACTCCTGCAGGAATCTTACTATTGAAATTAAAGCCACGAAAAGGTAAGTGATATATACACTCTCCGAATAATGTGGTCCATCTCTATATTGGAGGAAACCAACTTGGTAAAATTCACTGATGGGGAAACCACTGTAAAGAGAAAATTCAATCTAACTTGCCTTGTGAAACTAAAGAGACTGAGTTTGATAGCAAGGAAACTTTAGAATAGAGCTTCATATTCCCCTTTAATGTAACGTCACATTTAACCTTAAATGTATCCATCTTTTAGACCATTCTCACTAGTTGTAGTTGGTTTTTGCTACTTTTAATTAATTAATCTCTTTCAGTGAGGCACATGCTTCCTCTGTGGAGTCTATATTCTCACATGCAACTGTAAAATGGCAGCTCGGTGCACTAAGCTCTCGCTATGTGCGGGGTCCGGTGAAGGGTTGGACCACAAGGGTCTATTGTACGCAGTCTTACCTTGCATTTCTGCAAGAGGCTGTTTTCACAGCTTGAACCCGTGACCTACAGGTCACATGACAGCAACTTTATCAGTTACTCCAAGACTCACTTCCCTTCTCTCACACGCAACTGTCTCTACCGCAATTACACAGACAGAGACGTAATTCATGTATGTTTCGTTTGGGATTGGCTTTCCCTTTTGTGTTGCATTTCTTGGGGAAAAGACTGGAATAATGACTCAATTTTTAGACAAGGCAAAATAAGGCAAAGTTGTTGAAGTCGTCATTGCATAACAAGTTTCTGCTACCCCACATGCAAAAAGTTAGTCTTGGAGATCAGCAGTGTGATTGCTTCCAGTCTTGAGGCAATCTCTTAGATAGATAGGGTTTAGACTAAGGAACTGAAACATTTTCACCCCGAAAAAGCTGGCCCGCAACCTCCAACTGCATGTGACAAGGAAACCCTTTCCTAAAAGCAAAAATTGAAGAGTTCTTGGTAATAGTATCTTTTTCAATTCTGCACAAGGAGTAAAGATTTACACCTTCTTGAAAGGAGAATATAGAGCCCCTATACTAGTCTTTGATTTTAAAAAAGACACTCAACTTTGTGAGAGTCCTAGTACTCCTCAACTAGTTTTAAGTGGTATTAATATTCCATTGCGCAACAAACACCACTATAAGCTACTTAAGTGGCGGATATGGGTGGACACGTATCAAAAGACTAAAAAATAAAATAAAACAGAAGCTTTAAATGAACCTCCAGATGGAATACAAAAGAGTGTAACTGTCAAGATCCAAATCGTGGGTTATGATGGCACTTACACTATTTCACCGGTAGGCGAACCATTCCCAAGTGGTTAAATCATTGTAAAATAAAGTGGAAGAGATAAATACATATGAGACATTATTCAACAATCTTAATATAAATATAAAAATGTGGAAAGATAACTTAGCCTTTACAAACTCCAAAATCTGATCTAGATCGTACAAGAGCACTAAAACAGAATGAAATAACACCGTCTATGAAAATCAAATAGAATGCAAATCAAGAAGAGATGCCCAAGGGCCACGGATCGACCATGTAGCTCACCCTGAATGTCTCGGATACTATGCTTCGATATTAGCCGTGAGGTTCCGAACTGGAGCAAGGATCTGTATCTGCACAGAATACAATAAGTGTAGTATGAGTACAACCACTAGTACCCCGTAAGTATCACAGGCCGATAATGAAAAGATAACGCACATAGCATATAAAGACTGACCCTACCTCATATCCAAATAGAACATTATTCCTTTTTAGTTACGAAGAAATAATTCATGACTCACGTGTTGCAACAAATAGACATGTAGGCAATTAGATCATTAGAGAAATGTATGAATGAATGCGATGCATTTGGCCAATATAAACCTGGTACACACATGCTAGCGATTATTTCTTCTAGTCATGCTCCATTAGGGACTCGTAGTGACAATATACCTATCACTATACCACTCGAGATTTTTTTCCTTTGGATTTTGACCACTCACAATACAGGTCGACTTTACCGCCGAACTGTGAGAACCTCACTATACCGCCCGACTTTACCGCCGAACTGTAAAACCACCACTCTTACCTTATCTCGGCCTTTTAGACCATCTCATATCTCATGTTCACGACTCATTCATCATCACTATACCACCCGACTTTAAAACGAACTGTGAGATCACCACTCTTACCTTATCCTGACCTTTTAGACCATCTCATATCTCATGTTCACGACTCATTTGTCATCACGTATATAAAAGTGTGGATGATTATATCATGCATGGTATCAATGCCAACAATGTCATGAAAGTATGGAATGGATATACGGATGCCATGCAATTGTCACGTATTAACTCAATATCAAGAATGATTCCTCTTTCATATATTAGAATGAGATGTGGAGTGGTGAAGGTAAAATGAATCAGTGCTCATGAATATAAATCAAACATGGCTATCATAACCCACATAACAACAACTATACTAAATCAATGAATTTATCGCTACCTCCAATGTTTGAAGGCTCACATGCATACCCCATTAATATTTATACATCATATATGCATCTCCAATCACAGTCTAAAAACGTAAGTCATAACCTACCTCAAAATCCAAGCAAGAACAATGAACAATCAAATTCGCGCCTTCCCCTTCCAGAGTGTCTCTGAACGATCAAAGTCTATCAAATACGTAATCCTTTTTAATAGATAATCTTGTGGGTACCGTATTGGCTATATAAGAATTCGGATTAAACTCTCCCCAAAAAGTGACCTGAATTATCACACCCCAACCTTGGGGGGTATGACCGGCACTCGGTGCCTGAACGGACCGAGCGTACCATTCTTAGGACATAACCTGAACATATAAGGATCTGGGCCGACAAGGCCCCAGAACGATAGTTGTATAGTAATCTAAAACATAACAACTTATAAACAGAGACAAACTAACTATATATATGTAACCAATGATGGCAAGGACACCATAAGTATAAACAGACTATCAGAAAGGTCGGCAAGGCCAAACAAAATAACTATACACGACACCCAAGTCTACAAGCCTCTAGTAGTAATACAAAGTAACTGAAGGTCGAGACAGGAGCCCGCTATACCCAAAACACATATGCATATCAGAACCATAACCTACCAACACTCTATAACTGCTCCGAAAGAATGGAGTGTGACAACCAACAGTTAGATTAGGCAATCTACTAGGGAGGAGCGTATGTCCGTCTATATGCAACTGCAGGAATGAAACACATTGCTCCCAACAAAGGGACGTCAATACAAAAAAATGTACTAAATATGTAAGGCAAGTAAACATAAATAGATGCAGTAACAAAAGTAAAGATAAGGGAAATAGACAACTTGGAAACTCAGAAAGTCATTGTGGGCGTATGAAATACATGTTTTCATTAAATATATATATATATATATATATATATATATATATATGTGTGTGTGTGTGTGTGTGTGTGTGTGTGTGTGTGTGTGTGTGTGTAAGACATACTATGGTGAAATATCATCCTCAAGCCACGTAAGTGTCGTACCAGGCCGACTATAGTGTGACTCGGTGTCATAAAATAAATACATATATATATATATATATATATAATGCACGAATGATTTTCAGAAAACCCATTATGAATAGGGTCAGACTGATATAAGGTCGTTACCCTCCGACAATCGTTATGTAACTATATATATCAGCTATCGTAAAACCAATAAGAAGCGTGGAACATCACATAATGAGAAAAAATACAAAGAGTGGAAAAGTACTCTCGGCAAGGGATAAACAAAGGCCATGAAATCTTTTCGAGAGCAAAGAACAAGCATATTCTCAAAAGTTAAGAGTAGAGTTCTCTTTTGCGAACGTTTAGTTATATGTCGCTATTTCAAGGATCATGCCAAAAGAAAGGAAATGTAAGCCTCACATACCTCGTCTCTTGGACAACGTTAGTTTACAAAGCCCCACACGCTCTTTGAATGATAACTAATGTAATAAAGATGATTTGGTTCAAGATCGAGTTTACAGCTACAAGATTGATTCATTACGACATTTCACCAAATACTTAACGTGCATAGAACTTCATATCCTTCTACCATGGCATCTAAACATCAAGAAAACCTTTCTAGCTCATTTAAGCTCTCTTTTATCATTCACAAACTACCAACAAGATTCAATAACTTACCACCAATATATAATCTCAAACAAACAACCCAACAACAAGATATCTTCTATCAAATCAAGTTCTAGCTTGTAGTCTTTTCCATTTCAACAACTTAATAAACATTCAACTAAAATCATGAACAACCAACAAGATGTTAAACTTACCTAAACTTACCTTAGGCAGTAGATACAACTAAAATTTCAGCCCAACTCAGCTCACAATGATCCTTAACTACACCATAACACCATAGAAGTGTTTGTCTTTCACCAAACCACCGCCATGGCTTTCACGGACCATTAAATATTTCATGGTATGTGAAAGGCACCGTGAAATCACCTCCTTAGATTTCAACCATTGTTTTCTTTTCACGATGGCAGCCACCCTATTTCATGATCCGTTACCATTTCACGGGCCATGAAATGGGACCCTCTTTTTTACTCTTTGACAAACTTATTTCTTCGATTTGATTAACCCCGAAACCTTTCGATACTTACTTAATACTTGATTAAGACCTCCTTTATCCTTATAAGGGTGTCAAGACCTCTCCAATTTATGATAACTAACTTGCATTGACGTTGACGTACAAAGTATAGGGTGTAACATCCTCCCCCTCCCCCCCTTAAGAACATTCATCCTCAAATTTTGGAAATACATGGTTTAGGGTTTCTAAGTCTTAGGTTTCTCTAAAAATTTCGGCTGAGTTTCACATGAAAACAGGACTATCCCAACTTGTCACGCAGCCAGAAAACATAGTTATTTCCTGACAGGGCCAGACAATGCAACATGTATCATTACATCGGCCTCACAAGACCGTACAATATCAATAGAATCATATATTAATCCATAACTCACCTCAAACATGGGATCCTGATGTCTGAGCTGTGGCTTTCACTTTTTTATTTCGATCTTCACCTCAATAGGGCATATAAGATAATATTACTGGTGTAAAATATTGATAAAAGAAAGTTATAGCACGATTATCGTTTAGAGAAGATGGGAACATCTAGATTTCATATCTTCTTCCGCCTCCCACGCCATCTCTTTTACATTATTATTTCTCTATAATACTTTGACGGAGGCTATTTCTTTGGTTCGCAACCTTCGGACTTGACGATCTAGGATAACAATCGGAACCTCTTCGTAGGATAGGTCCTCAGTAATCTGCACATCTTCTACTAGAGTTATACGGGAGGGATATCCTATACATTTGCGAAACATTGATACATGGAAGACCGAATGAACCACCTATTACTCAGGGGCAACTGTAGTTCATACGCCACTTGGCCAATCCTTCGAATAATCCTATACGGTATAACGTACCTGGGTTAAGCTTGGCCTTTTTACCAAATCTCATGACGTCTTTCATCGGCGAGACCTTCAGGAATACCCAATCACTAACGGTAAACTCCAAATATCGGCATTGAACATCTGATTATGATTTTTGTCGACTCTGAGCTATTAATAATCACTCCTAAATCAACTTCACTTTATCTACCGCTTGTTGTACCAAGTCAGGTCCTAACAACTCAGCTTCACCTACCTCGAACCAGCCAATCGGGGATCTACATGTTCGCCCATACAAAGCTTCATATGGAGTCTTTGATCCTAGAATTATAACTATTGTTATATGCAAACTCGATTATCGGAAAATAATTATCCCAACTGCCTTTAAAATCCAATATAAAAGCCCGTAACATGTCTTCGAACATCCGAATAGTGCGCTCAGCCTGACCGTCAGTCTGTGGATAAAATGACGTACTAAGGTTTACTTGAGTACCCAAACCTTTCTGAAAATACTTCCAAAAGTTAATTGTAAATTGGGTACCTCTATCAGATATAATAGACAATGGAACCCCATGAAGGTGAACTATCTCCTTTATATATATAACCGAGCATAATCTTCAGTTATATATGTAGTCTTGACCGAAAGAAAATAGGTTGACTTCGTCAATCTGTCAACAATCACCCATATAGAGTCATACTTTAGCTGTGAAGGGGGAAAACCTGTAATGAAATCCATGTTGTCATCTCCCACTTCCACATTGGCAACTTTATATTTTGAATAACTCCTCCGGGCTTTTGATGCTCAATTTTAGCTTGTTGGAAATTCAGGCATTGAGCCACATACTCCACAACATTCTTCTTCATGTCATTCCACCGGTAAATTCCCTTAAGGTCGTGATACATCTTCATCGACCCTAGGTGTACAGAATACTGTGATTGATGTACCTCCGCCATAATACGCTGTCTGAGTCCCCTAACATCAAGTACACACAACCGACCTCGATATCTAAGAACCCCATCGTTCTCAAGCTCTATATCTGCTTCTTCTGTTGTGGGATTCCTTCTTTAATCTTCACTAGTTCAGGATCCTCAAACTATTGCTCCTTCACTTCAATTATTAATGATGATTCTGCGGTATTCTGGAGAATAACACCCCTATCACCTGAATCGAGTAGGCCTCTAATCTTGTTGAGTCGGCCTTGTCAATGAGCCAATTCTTAAGAAGTACATTTTGTGGTTAATGGAACACACCGAAATTTCGTGAACCCGAACATGGTTGATCTATCTATAAACATGATGAAGCTTGAGTGAAATCAAGAGAAGGCCCAAACCGATTGATGTTAAAGAATCAACCGATGAGTTGTGGTTAGGAGTGAAATGTCACTCGAACCCTGAGCTAGCTTGCAATCCATCCAGGATCCAAGATAAAAGATTTTTTATTTACTATTTAATTTTATAAACAGGATTATGTATATCTTAAATTGAGGGTCCTTATATATTGTTTCCCCTTTTTGAAGGGTCGAATTTAAATTTCGTTCACTTCCTTGTGCGGTTCTGCCTATATAAGTCTAGGATAAGTCATGTTTAGTGCTTATTGGTAAAGTCTGACGTGAAAAGAAGGAAAAGAATCCAAGATATAGAGATGGGATAGGTTATAGCTGCAACTGTCTAGTCACACTTATTAGCGGACGATTTAATTTGAGTGAGAGGATTAATTAGAAATTATAGAACTTAGAAAGGTCCTTGTTGCACTTGCACTATACATACATCAATTGGTTTTTGTCCAAAGTGAAAAGATGATCTTTAAGAAGTGGTTGTTGTTGGAACTAGTCAACAATTCAACTCTGCAGGTCATTGTGAACTCACCTCACTTTTATATTTCCAACATCACCCTACCCTATGATGCCATTCATTTTTTCTTCTTCTTTTGTGGTCTACCATAACGGCCTGCCCACGTGATTGACGATGTATCCCCAACCCCTCTATAAAGTGCTTGAGCCATGACAATGAGATATTACAAAATAATGTAATATCCATAGAGGCAGTGACGTGAAGGACTCCAACATCCTTGGCTGATTATAAACCAGTCACAAGAAACTTTGGTCGGCAATTTTTTATACTTGTATTTTGCTTCTCAAACGTATGCTCTTATTTTTAAATAATTAATTAATTATGCCTTAATCCTAAATCTATTAAGTTTGTCCGCGCGTAATTTCTATATTCGGTCTGCTCTATTTTAGTTTATATGTTTTAAGTAATCAATAATGCCTTTTAATTCTTTGTTTTGCTTCCAATTATATTTTGTGTTCACCTAATTCTATATTGATTTTAAGAACAAGTCATTTGAGACAGTTTTTCACATAAATTTTAGCAGACGTGGAGCTAGAGTTCTAACTACGAATTTAGTAGAATTCATTAGATTCGATAAAAATATGTACTTATATTAAGAAATTAAAATTATAATTATAAATAGTTTATTCAAAATTTAGTAAGTCGCATTTTTTAAAATTCAAACCTCATAAAATCAAAATTTCAGATCTTAAATTTTATATTTAATTTGTTCTACTTTGACGATTTCAATCATCCAAGATTCATATTATCGCACTTTCACCAACGTAATACGATAAAACTATCTCAAACTGCCTTTATCTTATTTTATAAATTTATGAACAAATGAAGAAAAGAAGCCTTTGTCTTCCTTAATGATTCTCGATAATCAGAAGTATTAAGGAGCCGCGCGTAAACCGCTTAACGCCCACTTGGCAACTTTTTAAACGGCATATTAACCTTAATAATGCCCTACTCTTTTGACCTTTGTCTGCGATGTAAGATCATCAAATTAAATTAAAAAGAAACTTTCTTAATTGATTAAAACAAGTGATTGGATAGATAGATAGATAGATAGTGATTATCAATTAACAAGTTTGGTTGCCTTTATCTTTCAAATACTTATATTATACAAGTATACAAATATACAACTAACAACTATATTTATGAAAACATGATTGGGAAAGTCAATCGCACAAGCCTTGACCTATGTGAACAAGTTGAGTACGTATGTGCTGGCTGGAAGTTTAAGACTCACTTATACCTGGCGCCCATGGGGAGGCGGCTATTAGCGAATATTCTCCGAATATTTTATAATTATGATAGATGTATATTTAAGGTAACTTAGGATTCTAGTTGTATTAGGAATCAACCATTTAAGGTAAGTTAGGATTCGTACTGTATTAGAAATCAACATTTGTACAACTATATATATTGTGAATAATAAAAGGAATCTCTAAGCGAAATTATTCTATCTTACATGGTATCAAGAGCCTAAACCCTACTCTCCTCTCCAAATAAATTTCGGCCGAACCCCCCCCCCCTTCTCCCTTCATCTCGGCCGGCGGCAACAATTGCCACCATGTCTTCCCCCACAAATTCCGGTTCCTCCACTAGCACTTTTGACAACCCCTCTCAACGATCATCGTCTTTTTTTCACCCGGCTTTCGCCGTTACAAACATCAAGAACTCTATCCCTATACTTCTTGACCAAGAAGACTGTCAATATTCCATATGGACCGAACTGTTCTATATTCATGCATGTGCGTACAACGTGCTCGACCATATTGATGACTATGTTCCTCGTCCCACCGACATTGCCGAATCAACATGGCGTCGCCTTGACGCCATCGTCAAACAGTGGATATACGACACCATCTCAAAAGACTTATTGTGTACCATCATGAAAACAGGTGCTACGACACGTGACCTTTGGGTGCGGTTGGAAGAAATATTTCAGGACAATAAAAATACTCGGGCCGTGTATTTGGAGGAGCAATTCAACAAAACGTGTCTCAAAAATTTTAACAACATGTCCGAATATTGCAAACAACTAAAACTCATAGCCGAACAACTATCCAACGTCAGGAATTCTGTTTCTGAAACTAAGATGGTACTTCAATTGGTTGCGGGTTTACCGAAAGGTGAATACGATACACTTGTAACGATGATTCAACATGCCGACCCACTACCAAGTTTTACCAAGGCACGGTCACAACTATTGTTGGAAGAAACCCGTCGTGCTAAATAAGAGGAACATAATCAAAAGGCGTTAGCCGTTGACGGGATGGCAACACCGGCGGCCAACACCAACACGCCACCACCGCAAGACCACCACCAGCAGCAGTCCCGCGGTGGAGGGCGTGGCGGCAGAGGCCGCGACAACAATAACAAAGTCAAGGGTCGCAGCAAGGGCCAACGCAACCAGTGGGATGACAAGAGCTGTGCCCAAATCTCGATATTTCCAGCTGGCCGACAACACAAGATGGCCCAACCAAAGAAATCGGGCCTCGCCGCAAGCCCATACCCAACCGCAGGGCCCGGCCTCAAAGCAAATTTTAGTCGATCGGGCCTTTAGGCCGTGCTCAGCCCACCAGCAGCTCCACCAAAGAACAAAGAAGCCCACTGGTTATGGTCCAAAGAAGAAGAAGAACAACAATAAAGAAGAAGATCCCAACAAATGACCCCCACTAATTTAGGCGAGGCTTAAAACACCGTGAACCTTCAACAGCCCGACGAAAATTGGTACATGGACACCGGAGCCACATCTCACCTCACTCGGTTGTCAGGTAACCTATCTCAACTACGTCGGTTAAAGTGTCCTCAATTTATTATTGTCAGCAATGGTCATCGCATTCCAATTGAAGGTTACGGTAACACACACACCAAACATCCACACCCGTCTTTGTCCCTAAACCACGTCCTATACACCCCTAACATCATTAAAAACTTAATCTCTGTTAGAAAATTGACTAGCAATAATTCTGTGTCTGTCGAATTTGACCCTTTTGATTTTTCTGTGAAGGAACTCAATACGGGGAAATTCTTACACGCTGCAATAGTGTGGGAGACCTCTACCAATTTACTCACTCTTCCGCTGTCAGACCGCAAGCACCTATATCCCTTGCGGCGATCTAAATCTTTTCAATGTGATAATGGACGTGAATTTAATAATTCGGCATTTCATAATTTCTGCTCTAAACAAGACATGATTTTTCATTTTTCCAGTCCCTACACTTCCTCCCAAAATGGCAAAGCTGAAAGAATCATCCGAACTATCAATAACATGGTACGTACCCTTCTCTTTCATGCCAGTCTTCCACCGTCATTCTGGGTCTACGCTGTCAAAATGGTAGAATACCTCCTTAATATTTTACCAACCAACACTCTCCAAAACAAAAAACCCCCACCGAAATCTTATACCGTAGGTTCCCTTCTTATGACCAAATATGCATCTTCGGTTGCCTATGCTGCCCCAACATGGCCTCCACGTCACCTCACAAACTAGACCCACGCACCATACCATGTGTATTCATTAGTTTCTCCACAAATCATCGGGGTTACTTGTGCTATGACATAACCACTCGTAAGGTCATCATCTCACGTCACGTCACATTCGACGAGATGATCTATCCATTTTCCAACCTTCAAAAATTCCAAACCACGGATTACACATTTTTAGATGAGTCTCCTCTAATCCATTCGATGAATCTGTTACACCTCGTAAGATTAAGACGATAATTAAGAACGGCATTAAGGAATTGAGATTCGGATATTGAATATAAGGAACGCTTACATATGTTAATACGGGAAATTAGTGTATAAACGGATGTTATCCCGGAATAGTTTTTCTTCAGTGTTATACATGTGACGACGAGAATTAATTCTAGTAGTTGAATTTATTCCAATGGAGTTATGGAATATTATTGTATTATAAAATTATGACATTAAGGATACGAGGCTTTATGAAATTCTCAGAAATTAAAAGAAGTGGGTTTAAGATTTATTAATTGAAGAACTTGGGGGCCAAAGTGAAAAAAGGAAATTCAGATTTTTATAACCTACACTCTTCATCTTCATCTTCATTCCAAATTAACCAAAAAAAAACTCTCATTCTCTCCTCCAAAGCTCAGCCGAAAAATAGCCAACCCCATACCCAATTTAAGATTTTTATCTCCTTTTCCTAGACTACATTTTCACCAAAAAATTGGAAGCCAAACAACACCAAAAACAGTGGCAAAACTGCCACTGTTGGGCCGAGATTATGCCCAGAAATTTCGAATTTTTGGGATGAAATTTTGGAAGAAAAATGTGTAGGGATGATGGTTTAACATTGTAGAACACTTGCATGTCAATTGGAGTTGAAGAAGTGAACAAAAAAGGAAAAGAAATACAAAAACAGTAGGGATTTTAGGACAAACAGTGGGCAAAAAATTGCGGACTATTTTGGGACAAATTTGAGGTATAAAATTCTTCTTTCTATGATATAATTGGAATGCATGTTGTTAGAATTAAGGTAATGAATTTGTGTTAAGGAGAAATTGGAATTTAAGCGAGGACTACTTACTCAGCCCATTTTCTTCCAGTGAGGACTACTTACTCAGCTGAGGACTATGCTAGGCTGTACATCAGGGAGATAGTGAGACTGCACGGGGTTCCCACATCTATTATATCAGATCGAGGAGCTCAGTTTACAGCTAACTTCTGGAGATCATTCCAGAAGGGATTGGGGACACAAGTGAGTCTCAGCATAGCATTTCACCCTCAGACGGACGGGCAGGCAGAGCGTACTATCCAGACATTAGAGGATATGCTGAGGGCCTGTATTATTGACTTCAATGGTAGTTGGGATAACCATTTACCACTCATTGAGTTTGCTTATAACAACAACTACCATTCTAGCCTCCAGATGGCACCGTATGAGGCTTTATATGGGAGAAAGTGCAGGTCACTTATTGGTTGGTTTGATGTAGGTGAGACTAAGTTGATCGGCCCAGACATGGTTCAATAAGCTGTTGATAAGGTGAAACTCATTTAGGAGAGGTTAGTAGCAGCACCGAGTCGACAGAAGTCATATGCTGATAATCAATGTCGACACTTAGAGTTTCAGGTGGATGATTGGGTGTTCCTAAAGGTGTCACCCATGAAGGGTGTGATGAGGTTTGGCAAGAAAGGGAAGCTTAGCCCAAGGTACATCGGGCCTTACCATATCATTCGTAGGATAGGCAAGGTTGCCTATGAGTTGGATCTACCTCCTGATTTGGAAGCAGTACATCCAGTCTTCCATGTATCTATGCCGCGTAAGTGTATTGGTGATCCTTCCAGAGTCTTCCCAGTAGATGACGTCCAGGTGACAGAGGAGCCGTCCTACGAGGAAAGCCCCGTAGCCATACTTGATCGCCAGGTCAGGAGATTACGGACGAAGGATGTGGCTTCCGTCAAGGTATTGTGGAGGAACCACAATAGGGAGGAAATGACTTGGGAGGCAGAGGATGAGATGAAGAAGAAGTATCCTCATTTGTTCCCTGTGCTTCCAGGTAATTCAATTCAACTCCCTATTTGATTATTGTAATTGGTGAATTGCATATGTGTGATATATTGTGGCCCTGTGTGGCATCTGTTGGTTTGCTGAATATAGGCGGATAGGCATAGTTATAAAGGAGGCTCTGCCGAAATTTTTTCTAGCATTAGACTTATTATGAACATTCGAGGACGAATGTTTCTAAGGGGGGAAAAATGTTACACCTCGTAAGATTAAGATGATAATTAAGAACGTCATTAAGGAAGTGAGATTCGGATATTTAATATAAGGAACACTTACATATGTTAATACGGGAAATTAGTGTATAAACTGATGTTATCCCGGAATAGTTTTTCTTTAGTGCTATACATGTGACGACGAGAATTAATCCTAGTAGTTGAATTTATTCCAATGGAGTTATGGAATAGTATTGTATTATAAAATTATGACATTAAGGATACGAGGCTTTATGAAATTCTCGAAAATTAAAAGAAGTGGGTTTAAGATTTATTAATTGAAGAACTTGGGGCCCAAAGTGAAAAAAGGAAATTCAGATTTTTATAACCTACACTCTTCATCTTCATCTTCATCTTCATTCCAAATTAACCAAAAAAAAAACTCTCATTCTCTCCTCCTAAGCTCGGTCGAAAAATACCCAACCCCATACCCAATTTAAGATTTTATCTCCTCTTCCTAGACTACATTTTCACCAAAAAAAAATGGAAGCCAAACAACACCAAAAACAGTGGCGAAAACAGTGGCAAAACATCCACTGTTGGGCCGAGATTATGCCTAGAAATTTCGAATTTTTGGGATGAAATTTTGGAAGAAAAATGTGTAGGGATGATGGCTTAACATTGTAGAACACTTGCATGTCAATTGGAGTTGAAGAAGTGAACAAAAAAGGAAAAGAAATATGAAAACAGTGGGGATTTTCGGACAAACAGTGGGCAAAAAATTGCGGACTGTTTTGGGACGAATTTGAGGTATAAAATTCTTCTTTCTATGATATAATTGGAATGCATGTTGTTAAAATTAAGGTAATGAATTTGTGTTAAGGAGAAATTGGAATTTAAGCGCTGCATGTAATAATTTTGGGCTAGTTGCCAATTTGGGACAGATTTTGGTGTTATTGAATTCGTTGGTTATTGTTGTTATTATTGTCACTAATTGCATGATGAAATTGAAAGGAAACATTGATATTTAGTTGGAATTAGTTATATGGAAGTATTGAAATACGAAATTGGATTTTAGGAGTTAAGATAAGAGTTATGGAATTATGACATGTTGTGGCCAAGAACTTGCATGAAATTGTTGGACATGTTGTGATGTATACGGACTGTTTTAGGGACTGTTTTGTGGTGTTATAATGCTGAAAATTTAGTTACCATTATGCATGTTTAAGTGTGGCAATTGCTAAGGTAAGTCCTAAAGGAATAAGGGTGTAGAAAGGCGTAGAAAGGCTTCACATTCTACCCTCGTTATTGCTGGAACATGGACTGTTTTGTGGGCTATTTTTAATGTGGATTAAGAGGCTAAATTTATATGAGAAGTGGGTGTGAAAATTTCCTTTATTGTTGTATTGGTTGTGCCCTTAATTGGTGCTTGGTTATTGATGTTATTATCCTCGTTTGAAAGTTGTGGAAACATGTATAAACAGGGGAAGTGCTGCCCGAATTTTTATAGAATAAGAAGTCGTTATTCGATATAAAGTATGCTAGTAATCATAGAATTGACGAACATATTACCATTATTATAGGTTGAAGTTCTATAACGAGGCGTATTCTAATATTGGGTGGATTAGTTCGTCTAAAAGGTATGTGAAACCCTTACTTCTTTCTTTTGGCATGATTTAATGAAAGTACGGCGGACGTACTTGATTCTTATACAGTTTAATTCCTAAAGAGGATTGTTATGAGAAGTGCCTATGATTTTTCAGCAAAGAGTTTATTATGACATTATTATAATGATTTTATTGAGAATCAAATGATAATTTTTACTTGCATATGGTTACTCATGATATCTACTCGTGCTAAGTGTTACTACTTCACATCACCGAGTCCCGGGCCAGGTTATGTTCGTGCGCAGCCTTGCATTACTTCACTGAGACCCTCACTAGAGGGCCGTACGTAGGATGAATCCATAGATGAGATATGACTTTACCGAGTCCCAGCATGGGCCGAGTTACGATATGACTTTACCAAGTCCCAGCATGGGCCAGGTTATGATATGATTCCACCAAGTCCCGCACTAGTGGGCCGGGTTACGTTACAGATATATATATATATATATGTATATGGACAGACACTCATGTTTTCTTGACTTGACTCTCATTTTTATAAGGCAACTGACTTTTATTGTTTATGGCACAGTTGGATTTGAATCCTGATTTTTTTATACTGATCTCTTATTTTCTGTTGGCTACTTATGATCTCTTTTCTGACTTCATGTTTTACATACTCAAGACATTATTTTGTCTTGACCCCCTTTCCTCGAAATTTGCGTTTCATGCCCGCAGGTACAAGTTTTCAGTTTGGTGAACCTCAGGCCTAGGTTTCTACTCAGCAGGTTGGGAAGCTCCTTTGATTCAGAGCTTTGTCATTTTGGGTACAGAACCCTATTATTTTGACTTTTGTATATTTAGGGGCACGACGGGGCCCTGCCCCGTCATATGTCGTTATCCTTCTTGTAGAGGTCTGTAAACAGTTGTGGGTTGTACTTATGTAAGGGTTATAACTCTATTTTGGTTAGTCATGCTATTGTACTTTGTGTTGGGGTGTCCCCGTGTCTATATGACATTATCTAGTGGCAGCCTTGTCGGCTTGTCTGTTGTAGTGTGTTGGCTAGTTATGACTCCTCAGGAGGCAGGTACATTCGGGGGTAAAGGCAGCCTTGTCGGCTTGCCTACCCTGGCATATGTTGTTATTGCAGCGTTATGCTGCCGGATTTCAGACTCATTAAGTGTTAGTTGGATTATGTGTGACAAGTTAGTGTAATGACGTCATTAGGGCAGTTAGTCGCATCCCGTCGGGTCGGGTCGTGACAGTATCTCCGACAATTTCCAGTTCAGTCGCGGACTGCTCCAGCAACTACGCCACCCTCACTGTCCAGTATCGTCACACTCCCTCTGTCTCGGTCGAACCCTCCACTGCTCGACCAACCATCGACCCGAGACCACTCACCACCCCTCTAGAAACAGACAGTCCACAGCCCCCTATCGACCTGCAGATGCTACTGCCTTCAGAACCTACACCTATGCCATCACAAACTCCCAGTCCAGACATACCACTTCTGCCTACCCATCGCATGGAGACTCGTGCACAACACGGGATCTTCAAACACAAGGTTCACTTCAACCTCTCCACACAAACCTTATCACCCATTCCAAAAAATCCAAACTAGCCAAACTGGACCCTAATTGGAATGCGGCCATGTGCGAGGAGTTCAACGTTTTAACCAAGCAGGACACTTGGGATTTGGTATCTAGACCAGATAGTGTGAATGTTATCTGGTGTATGTGGCTATTTCGGTACAAGTTCAGAGATAATGGTGACTTAGAGAGGTATAAGGCAAGACTAGTTGCCAATGGAACTAATCAGCAGGGGGGTATTGATTGTGGTGAGACCTTCATTCCGGTTGTTAAATCGGCCACTATTCGGACTATTTTCTATATAGCTATGGGCATGCGTTAGCCGATTCATCAGCTTGATGTTAAGAATGCATTTCTTTATGGAAATTTGAAAGAAACTATGTACATGCATCAACCCCCTGGTTTTGTTCATTCGGCAGTTCCGCAGTTTGTATGCCGTCTTAGGAAGTCATTATATGGATTGAAACAGGCACCCCGCGCTTGGTATGATAGTTTTGCCAGGTATCTTCTGCAGATTGGTTTTATATGTAGCAGGTGTGATAACTCTTACTTCACTTTTCACCGAGGTAGCAGCACTGCATATTTGCTATTATATGTCGATAACATTGTTCTTACGGCCTCATCTGACGATATGAAGAATGAAATCATTGCCCTACTCAAAACTGAATTTGCTATGACTGACTTGGGCAAGCTGAGTTATTTTTTAGGTATATCAGTGACCAGTTCTGTAGCCACTATGTTCCTGTGTCAGCGTAAGTATGCAGAAGAGATAGTGTATAGGGCCAAGATGGCAAATTGTAAAATTTTGCCAACTCTGGTGGACTCAAAATCTAAGCTTAGTGCCAATGACGGTGCGCCAATTTTTTATC
Source organism: Anisodus acutangulus (assembly GCA_029783415.1). Lineage (NCBI taxonomy): Eukaryota > Viridiplantae > Streptophyta > Magnoliopsida > Solanales > Solanaceae > Anisodus > Anisodus acutangulus. The sequence continues at coordinate 24,735,047 of CM056490.1, read as the reverse complement.
CCACTCTATATTGGAGTTTTGAAGGTGCTCTTCAGTATCTTACATTCACTAGGCCTGATATTGCATATGTCGTTCAGCAGGTGTGTCTGTTTATGCACGACCCCTGAGAGTCCCATTTTGCAGCCCTCAAAACGTATTATCAGATACGTTCAGGGCATACTAGATTTTGGATTACATCTATACCCCTCTGCCCCAGCCAAGTTGCTCGCTTACACGGATGCAGATTGGGCAGGCTGCCCTGACACATGTCGCTCCACCTCAGGATACTGTGTATTTCTTGGGGATAATCTTATCTCATGGTCCGCCAAACGGCAGGCCACACTATCCCGTTCGAGTGCTGAAGCAGAATATCATAGAGTTGCTAATGTCATTGCTGAGATCTGTTGGCTCCGAAATATTCTTTTGGAGCTCCAGTGTCCATTACGCAAGGCATCTGTAGTCTATTGTGACAACATATTTGCTATTTATATGTTTCATAATCCAGTCCGACATCAGCGAACTAAGCATATTAAGATGGATATCCACTTTGTGCGAGAGAAGGTTTCCCGTGGTCGGGTCAAAATTTTACACGTGCCTTCCTCTTATCAGTATGCAGACATTTTCACAAAGGGACAACCGCGACAGCTCTTCACCGACTTCCGATCCAGCCTTAGCGTTCGGCCTCCTTCCGCTCAGTCTGATGGGGAGTATTAGCGAATATTCTCCGAATATTCACCGTATATTTTATAATTATGATAGATATATATTTAAGGTAACTTAGGATTCTAATTGTATTAGGAATCAACCATTTAAGGTAAGTTAGGATTCGTACTGTATTAGGAATCAACCTTTGTACAACTATATATATTGTGAATAATGAAAGGAATCCCTAAGAGAAATAATTCTATCTTACAACGGCAAATCTGAAGGAATTTGGTGGGTACAAAACACATAAGTAAGGCACAACGGAAGTTTAAAAGTTTTGTTTCTTACTTACCCCAACAATAATTTCTGGTATGGTTATACAACAATGAAACTTGTAACATAACATTTACTTACAAATTATAATAATCTGGAATCTTTATCAACTGTGAGCTGCACACACGATTGTTCTTCCAATTGAAAGCTCCAAGTTTCAATGTATTTCTCCTTCGGAAAGCTAGAAAATCCGACAGAGGTTCGAGAGTATTTGATTCTAAGTCTCTAAGGCTTAGAATATTTTTCAGGAAATGGTGTGTTGAATAATGAGGTGAATGCCTTTATTTATAGTTGAAAAATAGGTCAAAACTGGATTAGGATTTGACCTTGGGCCTGGCCCAAAAATCGAGACAGAGGCGCCGCGGCCCTAGGGTATGGGCATCACGACACTTGACTTTATTTTTCGTGCATCCTTAATTAAATCCAAAATCTAATTTTGACTTAATTAGAATAATCATTATTTATTTAAATGTCTCGATTCCAAATTGAACATTTTAATTACTCTCTCAATACATCCTTAGATAGAAATGGACAATCGACATAGTGTGACCCTACAGGCCTTCTTATATCGACATTAATTAAATTAAGGTCTACACGGAACTCCTAGATGGCGCCGGAAGACGAACTCAATATGTGATGTACGTTTACACGAATCCAGTAAACTTACCCTTTATGTGGTAAGATAAAATCCTTTCATTCACGACACACCCGATCAAGCTTAGGATTTGTCAAGTGTCTATCCAAATAGCTTAATCATTGTATCTCATCTATATTAGTTGACAACTAGACCATACTCTAAATATATATATTGCGTTGGCCAACGACTTAGTCAACCTAATATCACTGAGAATCCGAGTGTTCTCTCGAATATACATCCGAGGAATGAATCCTAATCTTGGCTCAACTACCACCTTCAATCCACATCGCAATGTACCCAATACAAGCCGTATCTCAACCTATAAGGCATTTGAGCTTAGGACGGGATCAAAGTACATTACTTTGTAGACAAGGCGTGTATTAACCTCACGTCTAAGGACTTTTATCTCCCACGTGTTGATCATACTTTAGACAAGTATAACAAATAATATATCAGCGGGGTATACCAATACTTCCAAAGTATCCATGTGTCCATCACGAGTAACCATTACTCGTAGCATGTGAGACATACTACATCCTCTAAGGATGTGATGCAGATCACATGTCGACTTATCACATATCATTGATATCTCATTCTCGATGATCATTAGTCGAGACTATTTTAAGTGTTACGCTATATCATTAATATCTCACTCTATTAATGACAACGCAAGCTCAAGGGATGCACATTAATGAATAATTGTAAATAATCAAATAATAATTCAATAATTGCAAATGCCAAAATATTAATCTTCATTAATAATAATATGAATGTGTATAAAGTACATTTGTCCTAATACAGATTGTTTCTAGGACAAAAATATACTTTCAATCTTCCACCTGGTCTAGAGTCAATCTCCAACATATCTAATGCCCATATTCTCAAAATGACCATTATGTTTGACTAAGCTTAATGGTTTAGTGAATGGGTCAGCTAGATTATCGTCTGTGGGAACATAATCTAATCTAATCTCTTCAGTCTCCACCATCTCCCTGAGTATGTGGTACTTCTTTGGTACATACTTATTTCTGTTGGTTGATCTTGGTTCCTTAGCTTGCGTAATTGCACCAGTATTGTCACAATAAATCGTTATTAGACAAGTGGCACTTGGAACAACCCCTAGTTCTTTCAGGAATTCAGATATCGCGACAACTTCTTTACCGGTTTCTGATCCAGCAATGTACTCAGCTTCTGTTGTCGAATCAGCAGTTGTAGCTTGTTTGAAACTTTTCCAGCTTACTGCTCCACCATTGAAAATGAATGTGTAACCTGATTGAGATTTATAATCATCAACATCTGTCTGGAAGCTAGCATCAGTGTACCCAGTACATATTAGCTTCTCCTCCCCACCATAGACTAAGAAGTAATCTTTAGTTCGTCTAAGATACTTAAGAATACTCTTGACTGCCTTCTAGTGTTCTTCCCCAGGATTCTGCTGGAACTTGCAAGTCATACTAAGTGCAAAGGCCACATCTGGCCTAGTACAGGTCATGGCATACATGATCGATCCTATAGCCGAAGCATATGGGAACCCTTTCATGTTTCAAGTTCTATAGAATTAGAAGGACTATCCTTCTTAGATAACTTGATGCCTTGTCCCATATGTAAATCGCCTTTCTTGGAATTTTCCATAGAAAAACGTCTAAGCACTTTGTCTATGTAGACTGACTGTGACAGCCCCAACAATCTGCTAGGTCTATCTCTATAGATCCTAATCCCCAAAATGTAGCAGGCTTCACCTAAATCCTTCATCATGAAGGTACTGGACAACTACTATTTGACTGACTGCATGAGAGTTTTATTGTCTCCCATTATTAATATATCATCTATATATATTATAACGAAGGCAATACTCCCATCATTTCATTTACTATAAACACATGGATCCTCTTTGCTTCTGACGAAATCAAATGACTTGATAGCCTTGTCAAAGCAAACGTTCCAACTCCTTAAGGCTTGCTTAAGCCCATAAATGGACTTTTGTATCTTGCATACAACATTTGGTTTGGACTTGATTGAAAAACCCTCAGGTTGTTTCATATACACTTCCTCAACTAGATTACCGTTGAGAAAAGCTGTCTTGACGTCCATCTACCAAATGTCATAGTCATAATATGCAGCTACTGCAAGCAAAATCCGAATGGACTTGATCTTAGCAACATGTGAAAATGTTTCATCATAATCGACCCCATGCCGTTGATTATAACCTTTAGCCACTAATCTTGCTTTATAAGTCTGTACCTTGCCATATGCATCAATCTTCTTCTTGAAGACCCATTTGCATCCTATGGGTCAAACCCCTGTTGGCAAATCAACCAAGTTCCAAACTTAATTTATGTATATCGAGTCCATCTCAGATTTCATGGCTTCTTGCCATCTCTGCGAATCAATGTCTAACATAGCTTCGCTGTAGGTTGTGGGTTCATCGTCATCAGGAATATCTATCTCATTGTGTATTTCAACAAGCAGATTAAGTCTTTCAGGCAGACGATGAGTCCTAGTGGTCCTACAGAGTTGAGTATTCTGTGTTTCAGTGTTTGTTGCATTCTGATTGTAAGAAGGTCTTTGTGTGTTGGACAATCCATCACTTTGAGAGCTTTCAGGAATGTCATTTTCATGTATTTCCTGAATGGGATGAGGTACAACCATTGTATCATCTTCCATTGGTTGTGTATGAGAGCCTTGCATTTCTGCACTATCTCTCATAACACTCCCACTGGCTGAGGAGTGTACTCTAAGTACCCAATCTTCACCAGATACTCCCACTGAATCCTTGTTTAGGTCATTCGACAAGGGTTCATTTTCTGTGTTATCTTGTGGTTCTTGAATTTCTTCAAGTTCTATCTCTGTGCAACTATGTTCCTTCTAGACATATTCTTCTTCAAGGAAAGTTGCATTCCTGGAAATAATGACCTTATGTTCTCTACGAAGATAGAAGTAGTATCCCTTAGTTTCCTTTGGATACCCCGCGTAGTAACATTTCTCACTTTTAGATTCCAACTTGTCAGTGAGCATCTTCTTAACATATGTAGGGCACCCCTAGGGTCTCATATGTTTAAGAGCAGGCTTCTTGCCACACCATACCTGATAGGGTGTCTTTTCTACTGACTTGGAAGGAACCTTGTTCAGAATATATATAGAGGTTTGTAAAACATGTCCCCCAAGGTATGTCGGTAGAGCTGAGGAGCTCATCATGGATTGAACCATATCCAATAAGGTTCGGTTTCTCTTTTCCGCAACATCGTTCATCTGTGGCGTTCCTGGAGGTGTCCATTCAGATTGGACTCCATGTAGCTTCAAGTAATCTAGAAAATCCTTGCTTAAGTATTCACCTCCTCGATCCGATCGAAGGGTCTTGATACTTGTTGCAAGTTGCTTATCTACTTCTGAATTGTACTCCTTGAACTTTTCAAAAGCCTCGGATTTGTGTCTCATAAGATACACATACCCATACCTTGTGAAGTCATCAGTAAAAGTAATGAAGTATGGGAAGCCTCTTTTATCTTGAGTCGAGAATGGCCCACATACATCATTATGGACCAACTCAAGCACCTCTTTTTTCTCGCACACCTTTACCAGAAAGTGGTTTATTGGTCATCTTTCCTCTCAAGTAAGATTCACAGTTACCATAAGACTCTAAGTCAAATGGTTCGCGGTAGTCTAACTTCTTCAATCTTGTTATCCTTGATTCGTTGATATGACCAAGTCTGTAGTGCCATAGGTAGGTAGAGTTTCTATTACTTGTCTTGGCTAATTTATTTTGTACATTGAAAATCTCTCGAATATAGTTCAGTGTATATAATCCATCCACAAAAGGAGCAGTTCCATATATAACATTGTTGACACCCAATTTTGTCCCATCTTTTATGATTTTATTCGTAATTTTTAATATTTTTGACACTTTTAAAACAATTTTAAAATATAGGCATATATGTGCATATATCTTATTATTATTATTATTCGCATTTTATATCATTTGCATTTTTTATCATAATCATTAGTTTTATTCAAAAATTCTATGTTATTTTATTCTCGCAAAATTGCATCGTATTTTCCTTTTATTAAGCATTAAACATTTCACAAATATTATATTTTTTATTATTATCACGTCGTTATGTTATTTTAAATAATTCACATCTTTTACAAAACAAAAATAATATTTTTTATATTAAACCCCTTTCATATTTTTAAATCCATAACCCATTTTTATTTCCTAACCCAAAATAATTTCTACCCAAAATAATTTCTACCCAAAACATTCTATCAACCCCAAATTTTTGGCCCAAAACCAATCTCCCCTTTATACCCAAACCCCTACCCAAAATCACACCCGGACCAGCCCACATCGTCCAACCCGACCCAGCCCAATCCTTATAACCCTTCCCCCCTTCTTTTAATCCCCAAAAATCAGAAAAAAAAAAAAAATCATCAACACCCTTCTCTCACAAAAAACCCCTCCACCCCCCGCCCCCACCCCCCCATACCGGCGACCCCACGTCGCCGGTCACCTCGCCCCTGCCACCACCAACCCTCTGCCTTCACTGACCCCCCTCTGTTGCGCTGACACCATAAAATCCGCGACCCATGCCCCTCAAATCCGCGATTTTGGCTCCTTTATTTTGAATTTCAAACTCGTTTTTGAGGGGGAATCCACCTATAAATACCTCATGTTGTTCTTCATTTTGAAAGAAGAAAAGAGATTTTTCGGGGATAAAAACAGATTTTCAAAGGATTTTTCGGAAGACTATTCCATATATACATAAAATATTTGTTGTGTTCTTGATTTTAAATCATTTGCTGTCTTTGTTGTTCAAGATACAAGTCCGAAATAGGTCCAAGATTCGAAAGAAAGGAGGTGAGTTTCGTTCTTGAACTTGGGTTTTAAATGCCTCTATTCGGTTTTCAAAACCGAGTCCAAAATCTGTTTTGCATCTCTTGTTGTTCTTATTTGATTTGGTCGGGTCGACCCGACAGTCGACCGGTTTGGGTATTATTTTCTAATTCTTGCATTTTCATATTTATGTATGTTGGTTATCTGAATTTGGTGTTAAAATCTGATTTTGGTTTGGACCATCGATTCGGTCGGAACATCGACCGGTCGGGTCGACCCGGCTTGGGTAACATTTTCAGAATTCTTGCATTTCATTTTCTTGTTATTGGTTATCTGAATTTGGTGTTAAAATCTGATTTTGGTTTGGACCACTGATTCGGGTCGGGTCACTGACCCGGGTCGGGTCGACCCGGCTTGGGTAACATTTTCAGAATTCTTGCATTTCATTTTCTTGTTATTGGTTATCTGAATTTGGTGTTAAAATCTGATTCGGGTTTGGACCACTGATTCGGGTCGGGTCGACCCGGTTTGGGTAACATTTTCAGAATTCTTGCATTTCATTTTCTTGTTATTGGTTATCTGAATTTGGTGTTAAAATCTGATTCGAGTTTGGATCATCGATCGTCAGATCAACGACCGGTCAGATCATCGACTTCGGTCGGGTCGACCCGATTTGAACATTTTCAGAATTCTTGCATTTCATATTCTTGTTCTTGGTTATCTGAAAATTGGTGCTGAAATCTGATTTCGGGTTTGAATCACTGACTCGGGTCGGGGCGACCCGATTTGAATATTTCCCGAATTTCAGAACTCGGGTCGGATATTTTAAACTGCTCACTGCTCGTTTCTTTGGCACTGTTTTACTGTTTTATTAATATCGCATTAAGGCCAACGAAATTGAATTCGAGGCCGTGCTTTTCTTTCGTTTCGTTTCTCTATTTTTTTTTTAGTTTAACTGTTTTAGACATCCGTGCAACGGATATATTATTGTTTTTATTAAGTTTACTGTTTTAAATTTCTTGCGACGGATATCATTGTTTTACTGTTTTGAACAAATACCGCTTTGCTCGGTCTTTGTTTTTCGCTTTGATTCATTGCTCGGTTTTGATTCATGCTTTTTCAATTTCTTGTTTTAAATATCTTTGCCACGGATATCACTGCTTTTCGCTTTTAAAATAAACATCGCGTCTTTCTTTTTCTGAAATTGCCTCTCGTTCTTTTTTTTTTTTCTCGCCATCGCATCGCTATCGCTCATCGCTATCGCTATCGCATCGCTTTGATTTAATTTTGCTGATTTGAACACGATACTACACTGGCCGATGAAAAATATCCGTCGATTTTGAGGCCTCCACAGTTGCAAAGACGGAAATATAACTTCTGGGCAATGATGAAGACTTAAACTTTTTTATCCGAGATCAACATGTTTAGTAGGCGAGGTGACTAAAATAACCAACAAGTTATATATTCGCAGCCACGACGTGATTATAGTGATCTTTTCTATTTCACCCGAGAGACCAACACGTTTAGTAGGCGAGGCAATCAAAATAAACTACATTAGTCATATGTTTGCAGCCACGACGTGATTGGAATGTTCTTTTCAAAATTTAAGTCTGAGCCCTCCGCGATCAAAACATTCACTGTTTTGGATACGGATATGAAGTTATTTGTATTTAACTGTTTCTAACTGTTTGTTCTTGACAACTTGCAGGGATTAAAGCAAATAAAGACAAATATTCCTCGGAGTTTATTTATTGTTATTTCTTTCTTTAATTCAGCTTTTATCTCGTTTTGTATTGTAATATTATTTATCGCACTTATGTAATTATTGAAATGCTTAGAATAGGCAAACTTATGATTTATTCATAGGTTAGTTTAAGATTTGAAACCCGTCGCTAGCTTATTTATTTGTAGGCTCGGTTAAATTCAAACTTAGAAATTCTTCGCTAGTTATTTATTTTAGGCTCGTCACGCGTATTCAAGATTTTCAAAACAACTTTTGTCATCTTTTATTTGCTTTATTAATCATACCGAATAGGTTTTATCCTTTTATTATTATTTTTTGCAACTCGATGATTTTCGAAAGATTTGCTTTTTTTGGCGTTATAAATAATTTTGTTTCTACTCTCTATTGACAAATGCATATTTGTTTCCAACTCTACATGTATTTCTCTTTAAATACCACACAAATGCATATTTTTTTTCTCTACATGTATCTTTCTTTTAAAAAATGCATCATTTACTAATTATTTGAAAACATCTTTAACTTCATATATCAAACATGCATTTTTCTAGCAATGATTAACCTGAGTTTGACCGGATAACCGCAAGTTAGCGGATCTTAAAGGATGCCTAACCCCTTCCCTTTAGGATAATAAAGAACCCTTACCTAGAATCTCGCTAGTTTCGCAGACCTTAAAATTGGAGTTTACATTGCAGCACTTAGTTTAATATTTAGGTGTCCTAATTCACCGTAAAAATAATTAGGTGGCGACTCCTCACCCCTTTTTACCCAGGAATCACCGGACACGTCCGCGCTCCGCTTTGACCCGAGCCAGGTCGAAAAACGGGCGCCAAGACAAAGATGGCGACTCACTGGGACTTTTCAGGTTCTTAACCATAGCAAAATTCAGGTTAATTATAATTGTGCTTTACTTTCACTCTTTGTTTGACGAAATGCTTTGATTTGTTTCCTTTGTAAATTTTTTTGCATGCATAACTGCTTTAATTTCTATATTTTTACTGCTTATCTTAAATTGACATTTCCCTCATATTTCTTCCACTCTGGAAAATTGACACTATCACACACTACACGCGAGGTGTGTTTTGCGCACCCGCAAATTTCTTTCAATCTACCAAATTTTAGGAGAGTTGGCGTATGCGCGGAGTGACCGGACCATCTGGTGGCCGCGTAGCCTTCTCACTCGAGTAGTCCGCTCGGGAACCTTGTGTCTAGTCAGCCAAATCTTAGAAAATTTAAGATAGAGCTATACCACCCTTTATTTTAAGTCATGCATGCATACACCTTAGGTGGGTCGATCCTTGGTATCGACTCCACAATTAAGAAATCCGCCAAAGATGTCTACGGGTCTCACAACCCAACGACCAATCATCATATTATGTGTAGCGTGATAAGGATAGACTAATCCAAGACTAATCATGACATGCTGAAATTGGAAAATGTACATTCATTTTGTCTCATTTCCGACAAAGCATTGCAGTTTAGCAGCTTGGATCAAATCTGTCGTAATCCCGCATATCTGGCGTTTAGGCCCACCTCCGGCATAAGGGAGGCCCCATGCATATTAGGATGCGCATTTAATTGTCTTACAATCATTTTGTTGTTTTCTCCTGCTTTTTCACTATGTGCATATTATTTAAAGCAATAATTACTCGCCTTATACTAACTTGATTTTCTTCAATTTTTTTAGAAGGTTTATTTTGTCTAGATTATTTTCCCAAAGGTTGATTTGCGTTGACTAAAACTGGCGGATCATCCCTACTTCACGAGGTCAAAGGCACAATCCTTCAGCCAAATGACTGATTCAGATGCATCCGAACAGACTGGCCTGGAACTTATCACTCTTTCCAGAGATGAACCAGAGGCTTCAGAAAATAGAGATACTACCGTCCAAGAAAAATACATCGCCCAACTGTTACAACAGATGGCAGCCATGCAGACTGAGATAGAGCGGCTCCAAAATCTCACAAATCTGTCCATTAGCGCCAATACCCCACTCCCTGAACAAGGGACGAATGCAACTGCACCACAAATTTTCTCATCTCCTGAACCGCCATTTCCCCAAAACCTCCCCGATAATTCGCCACTATGCAAAACCAATCCACAACACACTAACCCGCAAGCAAGTCCACAACAAAGCCCGCTACAAAATGATCCGGCCTCATTCACAACTCCACATACCCAAATTACCACACTCATCCAAAACACCCCTTCCACGCAAAATCACCCAGCAGACCAACACATATTGATGGCACACATCGCTGATCACAACAAGCAGTATGTGCCGCCAATATATGTAATGGAAGCCCAGCCTTTTACTACCGCAACACCAAACATGACTCTTCAGGAAATTGGCCAGTGTGAAGAAATGGACAGGCGGGTGAGGATCAGAACCGATGAAAGTGTGGCGAGAGAGATTTACAGCCTAAAAGAGGAATTCAAGAATATACAAACCAGCAAGGGACACGAAGGACTCGAGTACGAAGATTTGTGCATGCATCCCGACATTGAATTGCCTGTCGGATATAAGGTGCCAAAATTTAGTTTGTTTGATGGAAAAGGAAATCCTCACGCTCATTTAAGATCATACTGTGACAAACTGATTGGGGTAGGTAAAGACCAGGCCATCATAATGAAGTTGTTCGTAAGGAGTTTGACAGGAGAAGCACTCGACTGGTACACAAGTCAAAACCCGCAAAAATGGCGTAATTGGGGCACGATGGCACAAGATTTCGTTGACAGATTTAAATTCAACACTGACACAGTCTTGGACAGATTTTATCTGATGAAGTTGGAAAAGAAGTCCACAGAGACCTTCAGAGAATACGCCATGAAGTGGAGGGCAGAAGCAGCGAAAGTTCAACCCCCGATAGAAGAAAGTGAGATGAACACTCTCTTTGTACAATCTTTTAAAGATGCAACATACTATGAGAGAATGATAAGCGTCATAGGATGAAGTTTCTCTGAAGTTATAAGGATGGGAGATTTCATAGAAGAGGGAATCAGAACAGGAAGAATTACAAACTTTGTAGCATTGCAAGCAACAAGTGAGACAATCCAGTCGGACTCATTTGAGGGAGCAGTAAAGAGGAAGAGAGATGGAGTGTCCTCTGTGGTGACAGTTCAGAAACATAGGCCAAATCAAATGTCAACCTACCAAATGTCATCACCCCAGCCTCCCTACTACAATCAAAACAACCAAAGTCCTCATCCTTCCTATTATTACCCATACACCCAAAGCCCTCAACCTTACTATCAATACCCATCTGGTCCCTACCCTGTCTACCATACCCATCCAATATATAGCCTGCCTCGGCGCTTTGTCTATCCGAATCCCCACAATATCAGCCCACATACTTACCTCATCCACAAGTCCATGCACCAAATGCACCTGCACCGCAAGAAATACGAAAGAAAGCCACCAAAACCTATACACCTTTAGCCGAACCTCGAGCCCAATTATATGAAAGACTGAAACCGCAGAATACTCCACCATCCCAGAAATGTCCCCAATCCTGTTCCAAAATGGCACGATGAGACTAAGCATTGTGCGTACCACTCGGGGATTCCTGGGCACGACACTGAGAATTGCTATGCCCTCAGAAACAAAATCGAGGGATTGATCAAAGAAGGAGTTATCCAACTGAAAGGACCTTCCTCTAATGTAAATGATAACCCTTTGCTAGATCAGGACAATACCAATGTGAACATGATTACTGTTGATGAAGAACACAACTTGGAAGGAACCATTGTGCGACCCGGAGAGAGGAAAAGGTTGAATCATCGGCCTTTATCACCCCTATAATTACAGTCCAAGTGAGGGCACCGTTTGGAGTAGAAGCACTTCCTCCAAAGCCGCGGATCATGGCATCATCTTTTCTTGAAAAAGTCTTATCAACCAATCTCCGAAGGAAGGAAGATGCTTCTTTACCAAAGCCTGTTCCGCCTCTGAGTCAGTCATTCATCAAAGCATGCGCCACTCAGGAATCAAAAGAGGACAATGCAGCCGACCTCGTGAAGGGATTCAAAAGATTTTTCATTGATGAAGAAGAAGCAAAATGCAATATGATTCTCGGTGATTACGCTAGAAGCTCAACCATTTGGGATGCAGAGCAAGGAGATGTTTTGGGAAAATTGGACATGTGCCCTGGCCTTGTTTCTCCCAGAAACTAGTTAACTGCATTAATATTTAATGAAACAATGCGATTCAGATTGAGGCCTGAATCACATATATGCATTTAATGTGTTTTGCCTCTACCTTTTGAAAGCTTAAAATGACAAATCTGCATTGCTTTTGCTACTATAAAATATGTTTTGTTCAATAATTCTCTTTTCTTTTTTTTCATCATGCAAACTAATTTGTCGGCAATATGTGACATATAATGAAACAAGCAAACAAGGTCCCAAACAAGCAAGGCTTCGAAGAATATAAGGAAGACTCACAAGCGGAAGAATTGAGGCATTTTTGGAATAAGTCAAAGCCAGATTTGGATGAAACGTCAAGATGGTTGATAGTTACAAGCATTGGCACGGACGTTTGCCATTTGTACTCTTGGGCTACCACACTACGATCAGGACTTCTACTGGGCAATGCTATTTTCTTTCGCAGCCAATTGGATACAGAATCATTTACTAAGAGACTGATTGATGAAAAGCAGATGGACACAGCTTGTCCTGGCAACCTTATCGTAATAGAATGGCCAAAAACCATCAATGCAGATGCAGTGAAGAGATACCATATCTAAGATTAGTTATTCTCTATGTAATACTTTTTTATGTTGTAAAGTTGCGCTCCTCGTCGGGATACGCATAGAACCCACGTAGGGTTCCGCTTACATCACAAATTTCCCCAAATCTCCTTTACTTGTAACCTGAACTACGTTATGACCTGATTCCCTCGGCGGGATACGTGGCGCCACATCGGCCGGTCCCATCTTTAGAAAAACCTTACAACCCTCTTTACTTGTAATGAACTACGCCATGACCTCGATTCCCTCATGGGGATACGTGGCGCCTAAATCGGCTTCGGTCCCACCATTAGAAATATTTTCTCCTTTATCTCAGACATGATAAAATGCACCCATCCGATCACCCTCGATAGAGGCGGTGCAAGCAATCTACACAAGACTCGGTTGTCCGTTTAAAAGATCATCATCCTCACATATCGGAAACTGGGGCATTTTTAAGGGATCACTGCCGGAGGACGCCGATAAACATGGAAAAGCATCGGCAAACTAAGTCTTCAGCCTAAGAGGATTTTGGATGAGACGTTTGCTTTGTTTCACCGCATGTCGCTGCTCGACAGACATTTACATATATGCATACTTTCTTATAAGCAATTTATTTTCAACAAATACTTTCATTAGAGTTTGACAAGATTTTTATTACTAATATGCATACTTTCTTATACGCAATTTATTTTCACCAAATATTTTCATTAAAGTTTGACAAGATTTTTTACTAATATGCATACTTTCTTATAAGCAAATCATTTTCAACAAATATTTTCATTAGCAGTTCGACAAGAACTTTTTAATGATAAGCATACTTTCTTATAAACAAATTATTTTCAACAAATATTTTAATTAACGGTTATCCAAGACTGGGAACCAGACAGGGGCTACAGGTCCGAATCAGCATGACATGCAGCTATCAAGAGCCAAAGCTACCAAGTCAACGCGAATCAACCGCCCCTCCCCAAACTCACAAATTTTCTTTGAGTACAGGTTCTTCAGGTTGAAAAAGCAGGGAAGCCACATCAGTTATGATGAATTCCCCAAAGAATTTCGGCACCACAACTCACTACAAGGATTACGTTCCTGTTTTGCGTCTATACGAAGACATCATCTTGACCTACAGGGTCCCGAATATTATGTCTGCACAAAGATGTTATTTCGAATCACAAAGAACAACAACAAGGCAAACCCGACGGCAAAGACGTCGCATCACATTTTCGCCCGTGCCAGGACGACATTTCAATTCACATGAGTCTGGATCGGCAGAAGATTCAGCACAACGTGGAACCCTATTACAGCAAACTGACGGCAAGGACGTCACTTACATCTCTTACAACAGGACAACATTTCAAAAACGTCATCGACGTTATGGCAGCACGACAATCATTTTTTACAGCTTTACAACGACGTCAACAACATTACAATGACGTCTTCAACGCAACAACTATCTTTTACCACATCTCAACGACGTCAACAACACTACAATGACGTCTTGGTAGCGACAATATCTTTTACGACAACACAACAACTATCTTTTCTGAGATCTCAACGACGTCAACAAAGATTACAATGACGTCTTCAAAAGCAGAACTATCTTTACAAAGAACGCAGCGACACGACAATTATCTTTTACCGCATCTCGACGACGTCAAATGACGTCTTCAAACGCAGCAACTATCTTTTACGGCAATGCAGCAACTATCTTTTACCGCATCTCAACGACGTCAACAACATTACAATGACGTCTTCAGCGCAGCAACTATCTTTTACAACAGCACAACAAATATCTTTTACGCATCTCAATGACGCCAACAAAGATTACAATGACGTCCTCAACGCAGCAGCTATCTTTTACAGCATTACAACAACGTCATTGACGTAACTGCAGCACATCAACTATCTTCAACAGCATTACAACAACGTCCACGACGTTACGGCAGCACGACAACTATTTTTTACAACAACAACGACATCAGCAAAGTCTATACAACAGCGACGTCAACAACATTACAACGACGTCTTCAACACAACACGTCGATCCAACGACGTCATTTCAGGCTCCCACCTTATAATGAGGGTATTTTAATTTCAGTCAGGCGCCCACCTTATAATGAGGGTATTTTAATTTCAGTCAGGCGCCCACCTCCTAATGCGGGTATTTCCAAGTTATTTTCTCTACAATTTTTCTCGTGAGCTTATGCACTAATTATATCTTAAGCTTTAGTTTGCGAGGAGTTTTTAATTTGCGGGAATTTCATCACAAATGGAACTATCTCTTACGGCGAACCGAGGCAAATTGGTCAACGACCTACTTCGAACGTCGATCCGCTTTTCCCATTAGTTTCTCGCATCTGCGACCAATGTCATCCTAAGTCGACACTGGGGCATTGTTTCTTGTATGCACTATCTTTTTGCAACTTCTATACCCCCCGGGGATTCTATGATCTTCCTTCAAGTCCCGTTGATCAGGACAAAATTGGCTACTCAGTCAACTTTCTTTGGCCGAAAACTCTTTCATCGTCTCCGTCCAAAGAGGGGCATCTGTTGACACCCAATTTTGTCCCATCTTTTATGATTTTATTCGTAATTTTTAATATTTTTGACACTTTTAAAACAATTTTAAAATATAGGCATATATGTGCATATATCTTATTATTATTATTATTCGCATTTTTATATCATTTGTATTTTTTATCATAATCATTAGTTTTATTCGAAAATTCTATGTTATTTTATTCTCGCAAAATTGCATCGTATTTTCCTTTTATTAAGCATTAAACATTTCACAAATATTATATTTTTTATTATTATCACGTCGTTATGTTATTTTAAATAATTCACATCTTTTACAAAACAAAAATAATATTTTTTATATTAAACCCCTTTCATATTTTTAAATCCATAACCCATTTTTATTTCCTAACCCAAAATAATTTCTACCCAAAATAATTTCTACCCAAAACATTCTATCAACCTCAAATTTTTGGCCCAAAACCAATCTCCCCTTTATACCCAAACCCCTACACAAAATCACACCCGGACCAAATTTCACATCGTCCAACCCGACCCAAATTTCAATCCTTATAACCCTTCCCCCCTTCTTTTAATCCCCAAAAATCAGAAAAACAAAAAAAAAAATCATCAACACCCTTCTCTCACAAAAAACCCTTCAGCCGCCGACCCCACACCCCCATACCGGTGACCCCACGTCGCCGGTCACCTCGCCCCTGCCACCACCAACCCTATGCCTTCACTGACCCCCCTCTGTTGCGCTGACACCATAAAATCCGCGACCCATGCCCCTCAAATCCGCGATTTTGGCTCCTTTATTTTGAATTTCAAACTCGTTTTTGAGGGGGAATCCACCTATAAATACCCCATGTTGTTCTTCATTTTGAAAGAAGAAAAGAGATTTTTCGGGGATAAAAACAGATTTTCGAAGGATTTTTCGGAAGACTATTCCATATATACATAAAATATTTGTTGTGTTCTTGATTTTAAATCATTTGCTGTCTTTGTTGTTCAAGATACAAGTCCGAAATAGGTCCAAGATTCGAAAGAAAGGAGGTGAGTTTCGTTCTTGAACTTGGGTTTTAAATGCCTCTATTCGGTTTCTGAAAAACCGAGTCCGAAAATCTGTTTTGCATCTCTTGTTGTTCTTCACTGATTTCGGGTTGGGTCGACCCGACCCGGGTCGACCCGGTTTGGGTATTATTTTCAGAATTCTTGCATTTTCATATTTATGTATGTTGGTTATCTGAATTTGGTGTTAAAATCTGATTTTGGTTTGGACCACTGATTCGGTCGAAACATCGACAGTCAGATCGACCAATCTTGGGTAACATTTTCGTAATTCTTGCATTTCATTTTCTTGTTATTGGTTATCTCAATTTGGTGTTAAAATCGATTTTGGTTTGGACCATCGATTCGGTCAGAACATCGACCGGTCAGTCGACCGACTTAGGTAACATTTTCGTAATTCTTGCATTTCATTTTCTTGTTATTGGTTATCTGAATTTGGTGTTAAAATCGATTCGGGTTTGGACCATCGATTCGGGTCAGATCATCTGACGGTCGATCGACGGTTTGGGTAACATTTTCGCAATTCTTGCATTTCATATTCTTGTTATTGGTTATCTGAATTTGGTGTTGAAATCGATTCGAGTTTGGATCATCGATCCGGTCAGATCGACCGATTTGAACATTTTCGTAATTCTTGCATTTCATATTCTTGTTCTTGGTTATCTGAAAATTGGTCTTTGAAATCGATTTCGGGTTTGAATCATCGACGGTCAGGCGACCGATTTGAATATTTCCGAATTTTAACTCGGGTCGGATATTTTAAAGCGCTCCTTTGCTCGTTTCTTTGGCCTTTGTTTCTTGTTTTATTAATATCGCATTAAGGCCTACGAAATTGAATTCGAGGCCGCGCTTTTCTTTCGTTTCGCTTCTCTATTTTTTTAGTTTAACTGTTTTTAGATATCCGTGCAGCGGATATATTATTATTTTATTAAGTTTCTTGTTTTAAATTTCTTGCGACGGATATCATTGTTTCTTGTTTTGAACAAATACTACCGCTTTGCTCAAGTCTTTGTTTTTACATTTGATTCATTGCTCGGTTTGATTCTTGTTTTTCAATTTCTTGTTTTAAATTTCTTTGCCACGGATATCACTGTTTTATTGTTTTTAAAATAAACATCGCGTCTTTCTTTTTTCGAAAATTGCCTCTGTTCTTTTTTTTTTTTTTCTCGCTCACTATCGCTATCAAGCATCGCTATCGCTTCAAGCATCGCTTTGATTTAATTTTCCTGATTTGAACACGATACTACACCGCCGATGAAAATATCCGTCGATTTTGAGGCCTCCACAGTTGCAAAGACGGAAATATAACTTCTGGGCAATGATGAAGACTTAAACCTTTTTATCCGAGATCAACATGTTTAGTAGGCGAGGTGACTAAAATAACCAACAAGTTATATATTCGCAGCCACGACGTGATTATAGTGATCTTTTCTATTTCACCCGAGAGACCAACACGTTTAGTAGGCGAGGCAATCAAAATAAACTACATTAGTCATATGTTTGCAGCCACGACGTGATTGGAATGTTCTTTTCAAAATTTAAGTCTGAGCCCTCCGCGATCAAAACATTCACTGTTTTGAATACGGATATGAAGTTATTTGTATTTAACTGTTTCTAACCGTTTGTTCTTGACAGCTTGCAGGGATTAAAGCAAATAAAGACAAATATTCCTCGGAGTTTATTTATTGTTATTTCTTTCTTTAATTCAGCTTTTATCTCGTTTTGTATTGTAATATTATTTATCGCACTTATGTAATTATTGAAATGCTTAGAATAGGCAAACTTAGGATTTATTCATAGGTTAGTTTAAGATTTGAAACCCGTCGCTAGCTTATTTATTTGTAGGCTCGGTTAAATTCAAACTTAGAAATCCTTCGCTAGTTATTTATTTTAGGCTCGTCACGCGTATTCAAGATTTTCAAAACAACTTTTGTCATCTTTTATTTGCTTTATTAATCATACCGAATATGTTTTATCCTTTTATTATTATTTTTTGCAACTCGATGATTTTCGAAAGATTTGCTTTTTTTGGCGTTATAAATAATTTTGTTTCTACTCTCTATTGACAAATGCATATTTGTTTCCAACTCTACATGTATTTCTCTTTAAATACCACACAAATGCATATTTTTTTTTCTCTACATGTATCTTTCTTTTAAAAAATGCATCATTTACTAATTATTTGAAAACATCTTTAACTTCATATATCAAACATGCATTTTTCTAGCAATGATTAACCTGAGTTTGACCGGATAACCGCAAGTTAGCGGATCTTAAAGGATGTCTAACCCCTTCCCTTTAGGATAATAAAGAACCCTTACCTAGAATCTCGCTAGTTTCGCAGACCTTAAAATTGGAGTTTACATTGCAGCACTTAGTTTAATATTTAGGTGTCCTAATTCACCGTAAAAATAATTAGGTGGCGACTCCTCACCCCTTTTTACCCAGAAATCACCGGACACGTCCGCGCTCCGCTTTGACCCGAGCCAGGTCGAAAAACGGGCGCGCACAAACATTATTAAAAAACAGCACGTGACTGCCATTATAAATATACGAGGAGAAGCCCTCCATGTCCAACACTGGGATACAAATAATATTCCTCGTTAACGAGGGAACATAAAAACAATCATTCAACACTAAATAATATTCGGAAGGTAAATTTAGTCTATAAGTCCCTACGCGCTCAGCATCGACTCGTGCTCCATTTCCAATGCGTAGGTCTACCTCTCTTGGTCCAACATTCCTGCAATCAGTTAGCCCCTACACATTTGTACAAATGTGTGAGCCACAAGCGGTATCCAATACCCAAGAATGAGAGTTATTTATAGACATATTTATTTCAATGACGTACATACCTTGTCCACCAAAGGCAGGAGCACCTGGTGCTTTCCCTCCTCCTGGTGCCGTAAAGTTCTTTTTCCAATGCTCCTTCCTATGGCAGTTGAGGCATTCATCCTTAGCCGCGCTCACCTTCTTCTTCACACATCCCTTGGGATTCATAGCTGAGGGCGCAGCGATTGCCTTGCCCTTCTTCTGCCATTCTTTGCCTTTCGGCTTGGGTCGGCTAGAAGAGCTCACCATGAGCACAACTTTGCCTTTGGAAGTGGATGACTCAAAGGTCTTGAGCATGTTGTGCAGCTCTGGCAAAGTCTCCTTCGTTCCATTCATATTGAAGTTCACTATGAAGTTCTCAAAGGAACGAGGGAGAGAGTTCAGGATGAGTGTGGTAGCGACATTCTTTTCAAGCTTCGTTCCAATCGAAGCAAGCCTCTCTATCAGCCCTATCATCTTCAAAGACATCTTTGTAAGGCCAAGACCCCCTTCATTGAGCTTACACTTGAAGAGTTCTATTAGCAACTCATATTCCATTGTCTGGGATTGAGAGTCATAGAGACTCTTCAAGTGTTCGAGCATCTTATTGGGCCCCATGTTCTTATGTTGTCTCTGAAGTTCCATCGACATGGAAGACAACATTACGCATTGCACCGAAGTGGCATCATCTAGATGTTTCTGGTAATCATCTTTATCAAATGAGGCATATTCTTCAGAATCTGTCGCAGGGACTGTTGGGAACACCGTGTCCAACACGTATTCTATTTTCTCTTGTCTGAGTACTATTCGCAAATTCCTTAGCCAGTCAATGTAGTTCTGTCCAGTAAGTTTATTCATCTCAATCAACATTTTCAACGACAGGGTCGACATCTTTTATAATCTGAAGAATTAGATAGATCGAAAATCAAATTCAAAATCTATTTCCTATTATACACATTCATTTAGGCTAATCAACAAGGCCTTTTATTCAATTAGCTCCCACTATTTTAACATACTTCTACGACCCCATGGTATAAAATGGACCTATATTAATTGAGGTCATAATGGGCCAAGATCCAAGCCTATGTTATCTCCGCGTTTGCTTTGGCTGATAACTTCAATAACATATCTTGGTAGGTTCTAAACCAATTGCAAAACTTATTCGCAACTCTTGGTTGATCAAATTATTGCATTTAATCGTGCGTCCTTAGATTAGTCCGACACTTTGGCGCCAAGATTTGTCTAAGCAAGTCAACCCCATTACACGATTGCGTTTATGTATCTAAGCAAATTTGGCCTTTGTGAGCAAACACTTTGGTGTAAATACCACAAATATTTATCATTTACCTTTACATTAAAACACATCTATGAAAGAGTCTGGGTCCTCGTAGACTTAGAGCAAATGCTTTGGCATAAATACTCGTATCGCCGAAAATGATTTTGCACTCTAACAATTATAATGGACTTCGCGTTTTAATTTAGACTTGTATTTAAAGTTTTGGGAAATATTTTAATTTTAGGGTTCTAACCAAGATCAACACTTTTACGTCATACCTAATGTGACATCTTAACATCATGCAAACTAAAGACACATATAGTTTGGGAACCGTCAACCCAATATGCATGATATAAGATGGTTTAATCAAACAATGGGCGCCACCTGCCCAGACAGTTATAGCGGACACTATTCTAGAAATGTAAATGACAAACAATTTGACATTTAGCACATAAACAGTATACTTATCAAATAATATAATGTGTAATAATAATGTTGGGTTAAATATTAAATATTCTAAACTCAGATTTTTTTTTGTTTCTGGACAGTAACCCCATTTTTTCAAAAAAATGCACTAGCGCCGCGACGCTCCACCATGGAGCCGCGACACTTCAGAGGCAGTAACATTTCTGCTTCTGCAATTGAATTAGTGCTACGGCGCTCCACCATGGAGCCGCGACGGCTATTGTCCAGTGAGTTCATATTTTAAAAAATGAAGCATTAGCGCCGCAACGCCTATTGTCCAGTAAGTTCATATTTTAAAAAATGAAGCATTAGCATCGCGGCGCTCCACCATGGAGCCGCGACGCCTCCTTGAAACCCTAGCCAGAGCCGCGGCGCCCTACCATAGGGCCGTGGCGCTGACGTCCTTACAAATGTTTCTGTGTTGATTTTCAAAAAATCGTTCAACCCCTAAATCCAATTTAGGGATCAATACACATGTCCTTTATCATCACCCACCATTATCAATAACGCCCATATCGACCATCATCTGTTCTTTACTCATTCTTACCCGTGCACCGTGCAATGAGCCGAACAACACACTTGTCTTAGTTCGAGTTAGAGTGGAATGACTTCCTCGAGTTAGCGTATGAGATAATTTAGGGTGATACCAAAAGGTAAACATTCGTTCAAGACATATAGGATTTCAAAAAACCTCGTTTTAATCCAATTTTATGTTTAACCTATATTATTATTCTATTCAATTGTTATATAACCATTTAACCAGCCCGAGCTCTTGATACCACTGAAGGATTTTTTTGGGTACAAAGCACATAAGTAAGGCACAACGGAAGTTTAAAAGTTTTGTTTCTTACTTACCCCAACAATAATTTCTGGTATGGTTATACAACAATAAAACTTGTAACATAAAACATTTACTTACAAGTTATAATAATCTGGAATCTTTATCAACTGTGAGGTGCACACGTGATTGTCCTT
Source organism: Anisodus acutangulus (assembly GCA_029783415.1). Classification (NCBI taxonomy): domain Eukaryota; kingdom Viridiplantae; phylum Streptophyta; class Magnoliopsida; order Solanales; family Solanaceae; genus Anisodus; species Anisodus acutangulus. The sequence continues at coordinate 24,713,039 of CM056490.1, read as the reverse complement.
CCAATTGCAAGCTCCAAGCTTCAATGTATTTCTCCTTTGCAAAGCTAGGAAATCTGGTAGAGGTTCGAGAGTATTTGATTCTAAGTCTCTAAGTCTTAGAATGTTTTTCAGAAAATGGTGTGTTGAATAATGAGGTGAATGCCTCTATTTATAGTTGAAAATAGGTCAAAACCGGATTAGGGATTGACCTTGGGCCTGGCCTAAAAATCGAGGCAGAGGCATCGCGACCCTAGGGTATGGGCGACGCGGCGCTCGGCATGCGCCTGCACTGTGCCGTGGCCCTAGGGTTTGGGAGACGCAGCGCTCGGCATGCGCCTGCACTGTGCCGTGGCCCTAGGGTTTGGGCGCAACGGCGCTCGACATGCGTCTGCACTGCGTCGCGGCACTAGGGTATTTGCACCGCGGCGCTCGACTTTATTTTTTGTGCATTCTTAATTAAATCCAAAATCCAATTTTGACTTAATTAAAATAATCATTATTCATTTAAATGTCTCGTTATTAAATCGAATATTTTAATTACTCTCTCAATACATCTTTAGATCGAAACGGACAATCGACATAGTGTGACCCTACAAGTCTTCTCATATCGACATTAATCAAATTAAGATTTACACGGAACTCCTAGACGGCGCCGGAAGACGAACTCAATATGTAAAGTACGTTTACACGAATCCAGTAAACTTAACCTTTATATGGTAAGATAAAATCATTTCATTCACGACACACCCGATCAAGCTTAGGATTTGTGAAGTGTCTATCCAAATAGCTTAATCATTGTATCTCTTCTATATTAGTTGACAACTAGACCATACTATAAATATGTCTATTGCATTGGCCAACGACTTAGTCAACCAAATATCACTGAGAATTCGAGTGTTCTCTCGAATATATATCTGAGGAATGAATCCTAATCTTGGCTCAACTACCACCTTCAATCCACATCGCAATGTACCCAATACAAGTTGTATCTCAACATATAAGGCATTTGAGCTTAGGACGGGATCAAAGTACATTACTTTGTAGACAAGGCGTGTATTGACCTCAAGTCTAAGGACTTCTATCTCCCACATGCTGATCATACTTTAGACAAGTATAACAAACAATATATCAGCAGGGTATACCAATACTTCCAAAGTATCCATGTGTCCATCACGAGTAACCATTACTCGTAGCAGGTGAGACATACTACATCATCTAAGGATGTGATGCAGACCACATGTCGACTTATCACATATCATCGATATCTCATTCTCGATGATCATTAGTCGAGGCTATTTTAAGAGTTACGCTCTATCATTAATAACTCACTCTATTAATGACAACGCAAGCTCAAGGGATGCACATTAATGAATAATTACAAACAATCAAATAATAAATCAATAATTACTAATGCCAAAATATTAATCTCCATTAATAATAATATGAATGTGTATAAAGTACATTTGTCCTAATACAGATTGTCTCTAGGACATAAATATACTTTCAAAATCGACATGTTTTGCCTACGAAGCCTAACTCTCATGTGCACGAAGCCCTCTTTTGTTCTACCCTATTTAATAACTCAATAAAATACTTTTCAATATAAAGAGGAATAAGGATCTTATCTTTCCACCACCAATGTGGTACAAAATATTTTTTACTAGAATTAAGAAAGAAAGAAGAATTCTTTGACTTTTCATTACTGAAAATAAAAGAGTAATGTAAATAGATGTATAACTCTAACATTTCTTTCACTCTTTCAACATTCCTTTTCCTCTTTCTCTTCGTTTAGTTATTAGTAAGGGTGTCCAACGGGGCAGGGCAGGGCGGGTCCCGGCGGGAAGGGGGTGGGGTCGGGACTCGGGTTCCGGCGGGCCTGGCTAGGCGGGACGGTGGGAGGTCCCATCCCGTCTCACATCCCGCCGGAACGGGGTCGGGTTTAGGCGGGTCGGGACGGGACTTGAGTTTTTTTTTGCCACTTAATTTTAAAAAATAGTTTATAGTTATACACAAACACATCTAATAATTGAACAAGATAGTGTAATAAAAATATCTCAAGGCTGTTTTTGTGTCTCTTATATTATTTAATAGAAATATGACATAGTAATACAATTTCAAAATTATAACTTTGTGGTGTTGTTCAAAAGTTGCAAATGACATAGTAAAATAATAAAATTGCAATTAAAAAAATTACATATTCAACCATACTCTTTCGAATTTCCTCACAATGTCTTGAGGATCTTCTATTGGAATTGGAATTTGTTTGTCAAATTCTTCAACGTCGCTTCATGCTCCCTCGGACAAGATTTTGTTGTAGTTGTAGTCTTCTTCTTCGTTGGTCTCCAGTTGGCCGCACCTCCTACGCTCTGCACGAATCTAGTCTCTGAATAGAACTGCAATCTCCAATGTGTCTCCCACAATTGAATGTCTGCGCTCTCCAATTTGAAATCTTCCTACGGAAAATGCGCTTTTAGACGCTGTTGATGATGCTTGAATGTTTAACACATCTCGGGCCATTTTTGTTAGTGTCGAAAATGTCTTCTCATTCTCCCTCCAGTATTTCAGCAAGTCTTCTTGTCCTTCAGCATTGTCAATTAATTCGTACGGTACAATACCCTGCAAAACATAAACATCAAATTCGCTAACTTGTGAAGAAGTTGAACCACTACACATTTTATTTCTAAGGCCTTGAATACTAGCAGCAGAAACTACATGTTTTTATAAGGTTGCAGCGAAGTAGTAGAAGATGGTACAGAAGCCGGTTGATTATTTGCACTTTGTCGTTGGTAATACATATTTTTTTTTGCATTCGGTGTGTACGCTAAACGTAACTGCTTCTTTCGTTGGTGTGTCAGTTGGTTCTTTCGTTTGGTCTGTTGGAAGAACTTCTACACAATCATAAATCGTTTCTACAAGTGTTTTACAACCGTCTACTTTAATAGTTGAATTTAATACAGCACCAACAATATAAATAGTGGAGATAGAAAAAAAGTATTTTTTTAATTTTTTAAACATTTTTAATAGTTGCCTTATAAGTTGGTTTTTGCATATATTCATTAAGTAACAAAAATATTAGTGCTATATAAAATAACATATTTGAAATTGTAGGATAATAAAAACCAGAAAATTCTTTAGTAGCTTGATAAAATTTCTCTAAAAATTCATTAAGTTCTAAAATTTTATCCAGTCACTATCTACAAGCATATCACTTAGATTTTTATTATGGACGTTAAATAATAAAGTAATATATTGTCTATAATCGTAAGCAACAAGTAGTTGCTCATACAGAGAATTTCACCTAGTTGAAACTTCTTCTGCAATTTTTTTATATGATAGTCCACAATCATGACATATTTTTTAATACTCTTTGTGTCTTTGCATTTTTTTACCTTTAAAAATAAAGTTTATAGCAAATTGTATTTTATCAAGAATGCTTTCAAAAAGTTTTAGGTCATCCTTTACAGCTAAGTTATAAATATAGCACGCACATCTTATATGAAAATGATCAACAACAGATGGGGATAATCTAAGTTTTAAAGGTCTTATAGCATAATTATTAGAAGAAGCATTATCTAATGTAATAGTCATAATTTTGTCATTTATTCCATAGTATTCACAAATTTCATTAATATTATCTGCAATAAAACTACCAGTGTGCCTATCATCTATATATCTATATGATACAATACGTTTTTACATATACCAGTTTTGATCTATCCAATGACATGTTACCGTTAAATAATCATTATCGTTAGTACTAAGGCCTATGTCAGAAGTGATAGCCACTTTGCCATTAAAATGATACAATGCATAACGTGAATATTGTTGGTATTCACTTGCAAATTTAAAAACATCTCTTCTAACAGTTGATCTAGGAAAATCATTAAAAGCAGGATTATATGTTTCCCGAATGTAATGAATAAAATCAGGAGAGGAAGAAAATGAAAAAGGCAAACCCTCCACCGCTATTAATTTTGTCATATTTCCCCTATCTTTGTTTTTATCATATTTAGGACCAAAAATTTCCTCCGTTATCGGGTTAATTTGACCATGTACTAGATTGGGGACACTATGAGATCCTTGTCCCGACTCAGATGACATTGACACACCCGATTTTTTTAGTCATGTATTGGTTCCACCTAGTTGTGTGATCGCCTTGTACATGTCTCAATAAACCTCTCGTTCCACCTTGACCTTTTCTGGTTTTAAATTTATAAATATTTTTACAAATTTTACATCTAACTAGTTGATTCTCTTCGTCCCTATAAAAAAATGCTATGCATCTAATTTTAATTTTCATTTTGTGGGGCCTTGATTCATCGTAGGGGGAATATGAGGCATTCCAGTTTCAGGCTGAGACTCAGTCTGAGCCTGAGTTTGATGTGCACTAGTGGGTGTGTCATCTATATTATCGTCTAAATTAAATTCTGATTCATCTATTTCATTATCTACTGGTATATCATTAAAAAAACATTTTTATCAATATTACTTAAATCAATCAAATCATCGGGATTAGGAATAAGATTACTAGAAGTACTCTTACCCTTATTACCCCTAGTAGAAGAAGCATCATTACCCTTATCCGTAATCAAATGTTTAAATCCTTCAATTTTAATTATACAAGTAAATAATTAAATAAAAGAAATTAAGTGAGATAATTAAAATTAAGTAACAATAATAATTTAAAGAAGGAACGAAGGTACCAAACGTCGACGTGTAATTGAAGTTGAAAATTAAAACGTTGCTCGATGGATGATCCTCAAGCTAGTTGCCAACTTCACTCTCAATTTTTTAACTTTGATATAATATTTAATAGTAGGAAGATTTGTAGAATTATAGAGAGATAAATTGAGAGATGGTAGGAAGATTTATAAGAAAAATGAAAAGAAAAATGAGTTATTTATAGTTGAGAAATAATGTTAAAGTGTAAATATATTAATTAGGGGTTAAAAAAAACAATACGGGGGTTTATGGTGTGGGGGACCAAAAATGACCGTTATAGTTGTTGCACAATGGTCAAAATTAAAATTTGGTCGTTGTTGTAACAACTATTTTGCGAAGGGGGAGGGGGATGAGTCGGGATCGGGACGGGCCGAGGTCGGGATGAAGCGGATCGGATTGGGATGGGCGGGACGAACCTAGGCCCCGTCCCGAATTCGAATCCCGACCCCGATAATTTTTCTTTTTCTTTTGGGGATCGGACCAACCCGGCTCACTGGACAACCTTAGTTATTAGTAGTAATATATAGTCGTTTTCCTGTTGCGGTCATTGGCCTCTTTTTGTTTTTACTTTTTCACAACAAGAGGTCTTCTGAAGCTAACAGTGAAATCTGAAAAATACTCCAATGTTCCAAGGGGAACCAAATTAAATAATAAAACTAATTTGTTCACTAATTCTTGGATTGAGTACATAGCAAAAACCTGTCAACTCTCTCCAAATTAGGATTTTTCACTTTGACATGCCGATTTTCCTTCTTTTTATGCTTTCTATCCTTTTCCCTTTTGTGGGTGTCTCTTGTTCCTTAGCCTGATGTATATAGTGTGAGAGAAGGGCAAAATTTGAGCCAAAACTAGGTACTTTTGAACTTCTAGTTATTTCGAATTAGTAGTAAGGGAATTAAAAAGAAAAGAAAGGAAATTAGGCCAAGGCTAATCTAAGGCCATGTTTTTTCTAATAAAACTATTGCAACTGGTAGTTTCTTCATGGTCATCTGATCCATTAGTAGACACCTCAGTGATCCCACTTGAACCAGACACAGACTCCCTCGCCATAAAATCGTAAAAAAATAGCTTGCTCTTTGCCCCTCTACTACTCGTATTCAAGTTCAACACCACCTGCTCCTCTTCATTCTTACTGCTTCCCCTCTTCTTCAAGAATATGCGGCACAGTACCCAATTTTCCTGCAGTTAATACACATGTTAACATTAAAATAATAAATAGAGATAATGATAAAAAATATATTTGAACTAGGTATTACTTTTTTGCGAGTTTCACAATCAAACTATCAACTTTAATTTTCCATTTTTCTATATAAACTATCACTACTATCTATGTATTAAAATAGACTTAGTAGATAGTTCAGGTATAGGTAGAAGAGAACACTAGATAGTTGGCCTAATCAACTTTGATTTATATTTTAATACAAAGATGATGATAGTTAAAAAAATACATTTTATAATTGAGTGTGAAACTCACAAAAAAAATACTTAATAATTGAGGCGTAGTTTTGACCATTGACTCTAGTAAATACTCATGTCCATCAACTATGTATCATTCAAATTTTACATTTTGAGTTTACCTGGGTAGGATTAATATTCTTGGCATTGGTTTCAAGATTAGCAAGACGATACTCGTGCATAATCCAATCGGTTCTGCAACCGTGGAGAGGTTTCCCTTTGTAGAAGACAAGAGTTTTCTTCATGCCAACGAGTTGTTGGCCTTTGGAACTCACAATTTGCTTGTCTAGTCCAGTTGCCTTCCAATACCCCGAGTTGGTTGCTCTGTTTGACCTGTTCCCGTTAGGATACTTCACTTCCCTAGTGCTAAAGAAGTACCTTTCTTGCTCCAAATCACCTGAAATTCAATTTCAATATATACAAACTTTAATTCCCTTTTCTCACTAACACAATACAACACAACAGCTCTGCCTCTTTATATAAAAAACATACTTCCTCTGTTCGAATTTATGTAGCACAACTCATATTTTAAGAGTCAAATTTCTTAATTTTAACCGTAAATTTTGACATATAATTTTTAATTTTTTAAAAATAATATAAGAAATATGTAAGTCAAAATATTCAAAAGGCATATAAAAAAATTATTGTTAAAAAAAAACTCATTTGATTCTTACTAGGGACTGACGGAGGAAGTAGTTTAAATTGCAATTCACATTTCTTGATAAGTGAAAAGCACTCAGAAGATTTCTTTGCGTTTTTGGACCACCATACTTATTTTTTACCAAAGTGTTATACTAGAGTTAATTGCAATGCTCACCCACCTGGTAAATCCCAAGGATCAGATTTATGAAGGTCGATGTCAGGAATGATAGAGGCTGGCAAAGGGAAGGAGAAGACCTTGCGCTTTAAATATTGAACCACAAGTTCTTCATCAGTGGGATGGAATCTGAATCCAGGAGGCAATCTCAGCACACCATCTTTCACAAAACTAAGCTTTTCCATACCCATAACTGAGTGTGTCCTTCGCAAGTTATACAAAAAAAAAAACAAAATTAAGAACAATAAGAAGCGAGAGGTAGTACTAGCGGGGGTGAATATTTGAGAGGGAAAGTGTGTCTTCTTTATAGTAAATAATGGAGATGTGGAAGGACTTTAGAATTTAGAAAGACGAGAATATAATAAGGACGAGCTAATTTGCGTAAAATAGAGTCAATCTCCTTTGCTTTGACGCATCTCTTTCCAATTTAAAAACAACCCCACAAAATAGAACTTGTAAGACGGGGTAGTTGGTTGTACAAGTGCATGCCTTGTTTCTCTTCGAAAAGGTTAAAACTTTTTTGACACAAAAAATAGTGTCTTTACAATTAGATAATAACCAAAACAGCTAATACTATAAGCTTAGCTGTTTGTATATATAGGAATAACCGTAGCTGTTAAAACCTAGGGCTGTCCATTGGGCAGGGTCTGTCCGATCCTGACCCGGCCCGTCCCGCTACCCGCCCCACCCCGATCCCCCATAAAAAAAATTATCGATGTCGGGGTTCGAACTCGGGACGGGGCCTGGGATTGTCTAGCCCGTCCCGATCCCGACCTCACCCCGCCAGCCACCCTCCCCCTTTGCAAAAATCGTCGTTGCAAAGGCCGTCAAATTTCGATTTTGGCCGTTGTGCAACGGTTATAACGACCATTTTTGCCCCCCCCACCCCATAAACCCCCTCCTCTTTAATATTTATTTTTAACCCCTAAGTTAATATATTTACACTTTAACTCTATTTCTCAACTATAAATACCTTATTTTTCTCACAAATCTTCCTACAATCTCTCAATTTATCTCTCTACAATTCTATATTTCCTACTAAATATTATATTTTTTTGCTCATTTATATCAAAGTTAAAAAATTGGGAGTGAAGTTGGCAACTAACTTGAGGATTATCTATCGAGCAAAATTTCAATTTTCAACTGTTAGAAGGGATGTTTTTTAAATTTGCAAGTGAATATCAACAATATTTACGTTATGCATTGTATCATTTTAATGGCAAAGTGGCTATGACTTCTGACATAGGTCGTAGTACTAACGGTAATGATTATTTAACGGTAACATATCATTGGATAGATCAAAATTGGCCTATGCAAAAATATATTTTAGCATATAGATATATTGATGATAGACACACTGAAATTTTTATTGCACAAAATATTAATGAAATTTGTGATTATTATGGAATAAATGATAAAATTATGACTAGTACATTAGATAATGCTACTTCTAATGATTATGCTATAAGACTTTTAAAAGTTCGATTAACTCCATGTTTTTCTGATCGTTTTCATATAAGATGTGCGTGTCATATTTATAACTTAGTTGTAAAGGATGACCTAAAACTTTTTAAAGGTAATAAAATACAAAGACACAAAGAGTATAAAAAAACTTGTCATGATTATGGATTACCTTATAGAAAAATTTGTAGAAGTTCCTACTAGGTGGATTTTCTATATGAGCAACTACTTGGTGCTTACGATTATAGACAACCTATAACTTTATTATTTAATGCCCATAATAAAAATCCTAGGGATACGCTTGTAGATAATTATTGGAATTTTTTTTTAGAACTTAATGGATTTCTAGAGAAATTTTTTCAAGCTACTAAAGAATTTTATGTTTTTATTATCTTACTATTTCAAATATGTTATAATATATAGCTCTATTATTTTTGTTACTTAATGAATATATGCAAAAACCAACTTATAAAACATCTATTGAAAATATGTTTAAAAAATTAATTTTTTTTCCTATTCCCACTATTTATATTATTGGTGCGGTATTAAATCTGACTATTAAAGTAGACGGTTGTAAACACTAATAGAAGCGATTTATGACTGTATAGAAGTACTTCCAACTGACCCAACTGAAGAATCAACTCACAAACCAATTAAAGAAGAAGTTACGTCTAGCTTACATACTGAATGCAAACAAGTATTTATGTATTGCCAACAACAAAGTGCAAATAATCAACCGGCTTCTGTACCATCTTCTACTACTTCGCTGCAACCTTATAAAAACACATGCGGTTTCTACTGCTAGTATTCAAGGCCTTAGAAATAAAATATTTAGTGGTTCAACTTCTTCACAAGTTAGCGAATTTGATGTTTATGTTTTGCAGGGTGTTGTACCGTTCGAACAATTTGACCAACAAATTCTAATTCCTATCGAATTTCCTCAAGACATTGTGATGAATTTAGAAAAAGTATTGTTAACTATGTAATTTTTTCAATTACAATTTTACTATGTGATTTGCAACTTTTGAACAACACCACAAAGTTGCAATTTTGAAATTATATTACAAAAAAGTTATATTTCTATTAAATAATATAAGAGGCACAAAAACAGTACACTATCTTATTCAATTATTGAAGTGTTTATATATATATATATATATTATTTTATAAAATTAATTGGCAAAAAAAAACCAAAATACCGATCCCGACCCGTCCCCCCAAATCCCGGCCACTCTTCCGGCGGGATGTCAGATGAGACTGGACCTCTTCCCGTCCCGCCTGTCCCGCCGGAGCCAGCGTCCCGACCCTCCCCCCGTTCCGTTGGGGCCAGCCCCGTTGGATAACCCTACTCCCCTACAAATTTGCACTTATTTTGTTGGCTTGTTTAAATGTCTGTACTTTTGTTTTACACTCTTTTGGGCTGATATTTTCAAAGTAGTTTTTAATCCATTATTACTGTCATGGGTCGACTCCTTCTTAGCGTCAGCGGCACACTAATGACAAGTGCGAGGCTCGTAGTCCTGGTAGACTACGAGCCAGTCTAATGATTGTTTCAGGATTCATGGCACGACTCGATGCCTATGGAGAAGTTGGCAATTGAGGCTTAGCTTCGCGGTGCTGCCTTTCAATGTCCTTGCTTAAAACTTGACTTGCTAGTGTACTCCTGTGGCATGGTTCATATGTTGGGTCTTACCCGCTCGCACACCCGAAGTTGACTAAGGACATGTCTGTCCCTCGCCTGACACTGAGCGTCGCTCGCGCACGTACATTCCGATCCTCAAGATTGACACTTTCCTTGTGCCTGTGCATGTGGCATGTGCTTTTCCTGAGTAGGGCAACTCTTAAGTCCTTGACCTTTGTCATGTGCGTCCTACGTAATGTATCTATGGTATGGTAGTGCCAATCATATAATTCGTGACATACTTCCATCCCGCATAGTGCAACGTTGCTCCACGGATGCACGTCTAGGCCAACAGACCCTTGCTTAAAAGGCTGAACCCAAACCAAGCTCACAAGTCAACACACGAGTCTTTAAGAGTGGGGTGCCTCGAGTTCTCAATCAGTACATAGGTCTTTAGATAGCCACATGGCATATTCGGTCCTAATGGCAAGCCTTCGACACTCATTGTGCGCCCAACGCTAGCCCAGAGGTTAGGCGTCGGTTACCCATAGAGTTGTGTAACTCGTATGGGTACCTTGGACACCCCTTAGAGATGCCTAGGTAGGCCCTTGAGGTTCCCCTTCAAGGTTTCTCACTTGGTACTACTTGATGGCAGCACACACAGGGGAGGCTGGATGAGCATGAAACACATGTACCCCCCTTATATATGCTCTTAAGAAAAATGCCATTGATCTTGGACTGGACATGTTTCTGCCCAAAAATCATAATTGGTCTTCCGAACTCCAAATAAGGCATCGTTTGTTCCTTAGAGGTTCTTCTTGGCTTCCTTAACATCTCCATGAAGTTTCATCCCATACTCATACACGAGGAATGAGATATGACCTTTGGAAGATTTGGATAATTATGACAATGTCACTACTCTTTGGCTAAGACAAGCCGAAGGGTTAACGAACTCGGAATGGTGCCAAACTTGGTAATAATATTCATAACCATCATAGGAAAGGGTATTGCACCCGAAATTCCAAGAATCCAACTATTTCTTGAGAACGTACGGCACTGATACTCGTGGCACGCACACGACCGTCGCCCATAGGCTAGACCTTTGGGCTCACCCCCAAGTCCATGATGAGATACTTTGGCACTCTTAGGACATGCAATAAAACATTGCTAGATGGTAGTTGCTTCCCGCATTTCCCTTCTACCTAATGCTCCTTATGATGACCAATGTCAACGCATGATGTCTGCACGACTAACACTCGTGCGGCCCGCTCAGGATGCGCTATGTTACGGGCGCTAAGAAGCCCATAAAATTCTCCCCCACTCGAGCTAGGCATCATCCTCGATGACTTAAGACGCCCACGAAAACTCGGAGTATGTACCCTCGGGGCTTTGTGTTGTGCCCCAAATCATGTAGGTTCGGAACCCATGCGAGATCCTCTTAAAAATGGAGTCGTGCCCATGCACTGCTCCTCTAAATTTCTTCCAAGCGTGCCTATGCACTTCACCTCCCGGTGTTCACTTGGAAAACGACTACGCATTTGCACCCTCTGGTGGATAAATTGTGTGGTAACCTTGTTGTCATCCGCGATATGCCCCTCACGGCAACTGATGCATCCTATGGTGGTTAACTCTGGGCGGTGTCATGTTTACCATCCGCATAATGATTGTTGCGATTGGGAAATCCATTTGGAGGTCTTTTTCCATCTCGGTAGTTTATATTTTAGACTCTTGCTTGACTAAAACACATGGTTCAATAGTTGATGCGTTGTTCTCTTAGAATCTTTAGACCGGTCTAGAATTAAAGGACCATGTGTTGTGTTACATGTAGTCCAACTTCCCTTGGCATGGTCTCTTTACCTTAGGCATATCTTTCTCCATCTGGAATTGCATGGACCCGGTGCTGTTGCAAAGGGAGAATACTCCCTCACTTTGGGTGGTGGATAATACTGAGCTTTTGCTGCTGTTGGCCAAGATGTCCTCAATTCTTAATGACATGCTTGCAATGGAACCCTTGGTGGGCGATAATGATGAGGGTGGCCCGATTGCCGATTATGTGAGGACGTCCTGATGGCCGATGACGTCATCACAACCTGTCTGTCGATGACTTGATGACGGTCTTAAAGCCTGATAAAGACATAGGACCATTGATGTTATGGCACTATGTATGTTGATGATCTGATGATGACCTGATGATCGGTGTTGGAATGAAGGCCTGATGGCCAATGTAGGCACCCTTGTTTGGGCATGCTCACCTTTGTATGATGACGTCCTAAGGACCAATATGGGCATCCCTTGTTATGGTGCACTCTCCAACTATGCTTTTAGGGACCCCGTTCCTCATTAGAAAACTCACTATGTCTGCTATATGATCAAGGACAAATCCCGATGTCAACTTGGGGTAACTTGCAAGTTGAACACATGTTCTAGTAGGAAAATTATGACTGACTTAACAACTTACTCATTTTCTAACACTGGTGAACGCTCAAAGTTCAACTCTATCCCACTTGACATATAATGCAGCTCGTTGAAAGCCATGCTGCACTATGACATCTTTGGCACCTCCAATCTTTCGTATCCTGTGGTACTAAGTAGAGCTCTTGGGACGTACTCTTGGTGAGTACTATAATCTACTCATAAGGAAACAGCTTCGCATAGGCATGAACAAAGATCTGTGTTCTCTATTTGACCTTTCTGTGTCTGATTCCGGACTTCCCGATATGTTCGATGTCCTAGCTTAAACCTTGACTTGCTAGTGTTCTCTTGTGGCATATTTCATATGTTGGGTCTTGTCTAATCGCACACCTGGGGTTGGCTAAGTACATGTTCGTCTCTTGCCTAACACTGAGCGTCGCTCGCGCGCTTGTCTTGTGCCTGTACACGTGGCTTGTGCTTTTCCCGAGTAGGGCAACTCTTAAGTCCTTGGCATTTCTCATGTGTGTCCTTCGTAATGTGTCTATGGTATGGCAGAGCCAATCATATCCCTCATGACATACTTCTATCCCGCATAGTGCAGCGTCGCCCCACGGCTGCACGTGTAGGCCAACGGGCCCTTGCTTGCAAGGCTGAACCCAAGCCAAGCTCACAAGTCAACACACTAGGCTTTAAGAGTAGTGCCTCGAGTGCTCAATCAGTACAAAGGTGTTTAGATAGCCCACAGGGCATAGTCATGTCACGACCCAAACCGGAGGTCCATGACGGGCACCCGGGCCTTACTTGCGGAGTACCGTTAATCATATATTTACCATCTAACCGTAATTAAGTATGGGGCATGAGGGCCATCACGAGGTAACCTGCTGACACACAGAAATAATATTTTGGAAAGGTTCTACGTAAAATCCTGTAAACAGAAGAACCCAACCTATGCATATATACATACTAAGGCCGACAAGGCCATACCTGACTACTATATATAGGACAACTATCTACAAGCCTCTAAAGAGTGCGTGACATCATAAGGTCGGGACAGGGCCCCGCCATACTCCTATGCATATAAAAAATATCATATCAAGACTAGACTGCAATACTGGAACAAGTAGAGTGCTCCAATATCATCTAAACCAGCAACCTACTAGTGCGGACCGTCGGCTTGTCTACCTGAGCCTACGGGAATGAAACACAGCATCTCCTGACAAAAGGGACGTCAGTACGAATAATGTACCGAGTATGTCAGGCATGCAGAATAGCATAATAGAGACATGAGAGTAACACGGAACAAAAAACAACCAACCAATAGGGAATGCCTTTGAGGGCCATAATATGCATAAGTATCATGTTTGTACATGTACAATGTCGGTCATACATATACATATGCGTATATAACACCATCCAGCTGATTAGATGGTGATGTGTATATAACATTGTATCCCTTTTCCCATCCCCTACATACATTTAATGCATACCATATAGTAGCGTATATAACGCATGTAGGGTCAAGGATTATACATGTATATAATGCATGAATAATATTAAGACACTCTAAGTTTATCAGAGTGACGTAAGGTCGTTGCACCTCCGATTAACATTATGAACATTAACATCTTTCTCATATACATCAATAGGGATCTAGGAGCATATTTAGACATGCTTTAACTATAGGAATGAATAACATGAACATCCTTAACTACTAAGAGTAGAATAATTTATGAGACATTATTACATTGACGTTTCGTACTTAGAACATTCCAAAAGAAGAAAAGAGTAGCCTTAACATACCTTTATTGGTCTTCTCAATAACCCAATCAATGCATGTCATCTAGCACCTCAACTTTATTTGCCAAGAACCCCTCTTCTTCCACCTTACATTACTTTGAAGAAAGCCCAGATTCAACAACGCGACTAACGGAACAACGAGATTGAATCGGTGTGCAAACCCATTTTCATGGGCGTACATCTTGTTTCATCTGAAAAATATGACCACTAGATATACCCATTTATTGGGAACATTTTTATCTCTTGAAATAATCAATTTGGTCCTATGCAATACGTTTCTCATTATTCCAAAATGAAACATTTGTAACAATTATATGTTAAAGTTTCAACCATGATTAATCACATCCACGTGTCCTCCCCTCATTTTGTATACCCTTGACTCATCAATCTATTTGATCAACTTAATTCCATATGACAAACTCATCAAATTCTTATCCATACAATTCATAATTAATACTATGCTCCAACACTTAATTAATTACACACATAATTAATTTCCTGATCTCAATTCACTTAAATAATAGATCATTTTTAACACACCTCATATACGAGTATACTCTTTATCATGATCATGCAATATGATACCAGTCCGTAACTTCTTTTGGCACATACAAAATATTATTTCTACTCACCGTCATCACACTTATAAGTATGAATCATTTCAGGTCTTCATCTTCTTATACGACGAGCCCTTTATTTACATGCTTGAATATGAACAAAATTCTCCGGGGCTCGGGTCTACTTTCATACGTCTAGCTACTCAAACCATCACCAGAAAGTATGGGGTGTTACATTCTTTTCCCCTTAGAAACATTCATCCTCGAATGTTGGGGTTTTCACGCCTAGCTTTCTCATGATCACACTTGTACTCATACAAATGCCCTTTACTTGTGGACCAACCAATAGCTAATACTTTCATGTCGATATTTGATTCTTTTGATTTAAGCCTAGGTAATCCATTCTAGTCTCACTTAATATCTATAATTGGGCTCCTTCTTAGTTCTCAATGCGAAATTTATCTCTTGTCATTTCATATGCCCTTAATCCCTGACTTACCCTGAACCAGCCACTCTAGTTACCTCTAGGCTCCTTATTTGGATTGCCGGTTGTATTTGTCTCCGTTGCGATTACACAAAATATTATTACAATTTCTCCCGTAGAGAGTTAAACAACACATCTAACCTACCCCAACCAGTTAACTTAGCATAAGATGAGTTTGGGGTTTCTAAATACAAGGTCACAAAGGGTTCAAATCACGTATTAATCATCCATCGGTGAAATCTCATATCTTACTAGCCTGCTAGAACAGTGTTATGATCCAATTACTTCTACTCTGGTCTCTTATTTACCATCTCGGCCCATGCTACTAGAATATCATTCGTTCCCTTATAACAAATAATAAGTTGTTTTCTGGGTGCATGAATATATATATATATATATATATATAAGCAATTTCAATAAATGGATTAATGTATATGTATTGTCCTGCCTCGATCCCATATGCGGGCCTTGATCAGGCACACTTCGAAGCAGAACCCTCCTATCCTTATCAACTACTCGCATACTCTTAGCCTGACTACTCTCCTCTTCATCCACGTATGTCATGACATACACCGGCGAGCCTTAATTGACGGACTCCCAAGACTGTGGACTATCCGTAACCTCAAAAGAGTTGGTGTCGGTAAATAAAATAAATACCCTAACATGGTGTTGAGCCTGAGATAGGTAAAAAGGATATTTCTGCCTCATCTCCTCTTCCACCCCCCCCCCCCCCGTCATCTCTCCTACATTCTTATTCTGCCATAGAACTTTCACGGAGGCTACTTCTTTAGTCTTCAACTTGCGAAATTGACGATCTAAGATAACCTCTTCAGATGATAAGTCATCCGTAACTTTCACATCGTCAATTGGCATAATTTGGGAAGGATCTCCAATACACGATTTCAACATAGAAATATGGAAGACTGGATGAACAAACTCTAACTCAGGAGGCAGGTCCAATTCGTAAGCCACTTGGCCTATTCGTCGAATTATGTGATATGGACCAATGTACCTTGGACTGAACTTTCCCATTTTTTCAAATATCATTACACCCTTCATAGGAGAAATCTTTAAGAAAGGCCAATCATCCACTTGGAACTCTAAGTCCCGTTGCCGCACATCTGAATACGACTTCTGATGACTCTGAGCGGTTAACAACCGCTCTTGGATAAGCTTCACATTCTCTATGGCTTGGTGCACTACGCTAGGCCCAAATAATTCTGATTGCCTACTTCGAACCATCCAATAGGAGATCTACATTTGCGTTCATATAAAGCTTCATATGGAGACATTTTGATACTAGCATAGTAACTGTTATTGTACACAAATTCAATAAGGGATAGATGATCATCCTAACTTCCCTTGAAGTCCAATACGCAAGCTCGTAGCATGTCTTCGAGCGTTTGAATCGTACGTTTGGCCTGCCCATGTGTCTGAGGGTGGAAGGTTGTGCTAAGATTAACTTGAGTGCCTAAATCTTTTTCAAATGATCTCCATAAATTAGTTGTGAACTGCGCATCTCAGTAAGATATAATAGAAATAGGCATAAATCTTCTTAACGTACAACTTTGCGTAGTCCTCGGCTGTGTAGGTAGTTTTGACCGCCAGAAATTGAGTTGATTTGGCCAGTCAATCAACAATCACCCAAATAAGATCAGACTTATGATAAGGGAGAGGTAAACCCGTAATGAAATCTATATTAATCATTTCCCATTTCGACATCGGGATTTCAATGTTCTGAGTTAAGCCGTCGGGCTTTTGGTGCTCTACTTTTACTTCCTGATAATTAAGACACTAAGCTACAAACTCTGCAATTTTCCTCTTCATGTCATTCCACCAATACATACCTTTGAGATCATGATACCTCTTAGTAGATCCAGGGTGAATGGAATATCGTGAGCAATTGACCTCCATCATAATCTTGTCTCGTAATCCTGCTACATTGGAAATACACAAATAGACCTTCCACCTGAGGGTCCTTCTCCCATTATGCTCGAGGGTCACAATTTTGTTTTGTTAGATATCCTTCCCAATATTCCCTAAAAATTGGATCTTCGTCATGATGTTATTTTTCTTCTAGTATGAGGGATGACTCTGTTGTATTCTGAGTCATAGGGCTATCACTATCTGAATCCTCCAATCGGACTCCCACTTAGCTAGCTGATGCGTTCCCTCAGCTCAACTTCTCTCCTTAGTCCTCACATTAGTCAAGTCGCTTGTGGGTGAATGATTCTATTGTCAACTTAGCTTTGTTTACTAACTAGCGTGTTGAAAACTCTTATATTTGTAGTATCTCAATCATGAACACTTTATGGACAATGTCATCAAATATGAAGTGCGCGTATCATCGTAGTTAACTCTCGTTCATGGTCTGAAAGAAATCTTTTTTTTTCTTTTTGTACTTTCTCACTACTCGTAATTAGAAACAACTTCCATTCTTTACTTCTTTTGACACTTGTTCACTCATTTTCTTACTTGTTGTACTCTTCTTAATTCTAAAATATTCTGGTATACATACGTAATCTCAAACATTGCTCCTGATTCCAATCCTTAGCGTTACTACCCCTTAAAAGATGAGTTATTAATTTATTCCCTCATTCAGTACGTGGAAAATTCTGAAAAATTTGCATTACATGACGTTGGCCTACTATATCCAAACCTGGTCATTATACTTAGATTCAAATTCCTTCACTTGCCTCATGGCTAAGACTTTCTGTCAATGGCGCTTTGGGAAAAGATTTCCTTGATCTCGTTAAGCTGTAAACCCATTACTTTATCTATCTCATAGAACCTTTGGTCAGTTCAAAAAAATGCTCATAGACATCTGTATTTGCCTGACATTTTATCTTCTATAGTGTCATTATCTCTTGACATATATATTTAATGTCTACATTGTATCCATAGGCGTCATTGGCCTTTTTTCACCTGTTTAGGTGCTAATCTCGAGCTTTACTCACTGTTACTTTCGTTTACATACTTTCTGAGAGGTATGGCTGCATATGTTGTGAAACCAATGATTCATATGTTTAGATCTAATTCATGGTGTTACATGATCTAATGACTTGTCAAGCTTTCTTGTCTTATCATTATTAGGTCTCGCATCGACCGAGTACTCATTCATCTTACCTTTACATTTCCATTTCAAGTTGCCTTGGGGGGAATCTCTTATCTCAAAGTATTTATCATACTCTCTTCCTGAACATCATAGAATCGTCACCTTTGGCTGAAGAGTTCTTACTGTCCCTCTTCCACCATTGGTCCTTACGCTGTTCTAGAGTAATCATACATTTGTGAAACCTACATAACTATAATCTCATTCACTTTTATCCTTCTTGTTGTAATCCTTCCTTATATTCATCATTAAACAAAAAAAATATTTCTGCCATGATACTTGATCATACCGTTCCATTCATACTTATTAACTGTTTTCATATTTCTTACAACCATTCTTCGATTGTTCCCTAGTTCTCATCCTCAATTGCCCCTAACACGCTATTATTATCCAGAGGTTATTTAGAATGGTAACATGCTGCACAATGAAGCCGAAGACCTTACCAGTCTAATAATTATAGCATGTCTTAGCTTACTAACATTGATATATGCAATTCTCGATAATACGCGGTATAACCCTTTACTAACTGACGAAAGGATTATGTCCCCTTCCACTACCGTGGATAACTTGATCCTTATATATGACTTGGGATCACTATTCTAGGTACGTCACTTTACGTGATCTTCTTAAATTTACTGATGGTCACTCTTCACACGATTGTATTTTAGAAATCCATTATCGTTAATGATATCTTGGGACAATTCCTAATCTATTCTTGGTAAGACATTACAATTTAGGTCGCACGTACATAACTTATTCCCTCATTCTAATTAGCAAGAGTCATTGTAAAACGTGTAGATTTTTGTAACCTACAAATCCTTCCAATGATGTCTTCTGTTGTTCATCTATACAACTCATAATCATCTTATCCATACCTTTGCACATCAACTTGGGACACTTCGGAATGTGGTGGCCATGGCTGGCACACTAAACCAACCCCCTGTACCTTTGCGGCATAATCCGACATGCACTCGACCATACTAACTACAAGATGGTCGAGACGGTCTCACTTGACCTTTACAACTTTGACCCTGAAATATTGGCATCTTTGAACCCTTTAAATATCGACGATCCCTGACTAATAAACTTCATAGGTTATAAGCTCCCTGACCCTCAAGGGGCCTATCTCTATAGGATGCTCTAGGATGAAGTCATGCCTAAGAGGCAACCAACTGATTCAATACCTGCACCGCTCTCCTTACATCTAATCAGACTGAGCCAGTGGTAAGACTGATGGTACGGGAGTTTCCCCAAACTCCTATGGTACTACTAGATTTGTCAATACCTGGGAGAGCAACTTACTCATATCCTCTGACGGGTCTGTCTCAATAGAGAGCATACTACTCGCATTTACACTCAATCCAACCTAAATCTCCCTGCTAATCATAGCCCTACTGGAAGAAGGCATTGTTGTAATCATAAATACGATAAGGTTTACTGAGAGAAGTCTTACAACTCAGTTCTATAACACGATTCTAGATCAAGAAAGAAGGTAACCATCATCCTAAATGCCCTGTAGCCTCCTGTCTATAAGTGTGGTGCACAACACATCCATAAACAAGACTCTACTAGACACGACTTGAAGACTCACTAGGACAGACCTGCTCTGATACCAAGTTTATCACGACCCAAATCAGAGGGCCGTGACGGGCACTCGAGCCTTACTTGTCGAGTACCATTAATCATATATTTACCACCTAAGCATAATTAAGCATAGGCCATGAGGGCCGTCACGAGGTAACTTGCTGACATATAGAAATAATAATCTGGAAAGGTGCTACGTAAAATCCTGTAAACAGAAGAACCCAACATATGCATATATACACACTAAGGCCGACAAGGTCATACCTGACTACTATATACATGACAAATGTCTACAAACCTCTAAAGAGTGCGTGACATCATAAGGTCAGGACAGGGCCCCACCATACCCCTATGCATATAAAAAATATCATACCAAGAATAGACTGCAACACTGGAACAAGTAGAGTGATCCAATAACATCTGAACCAACAATCTACTAGTGCGGACCTTCGCCTTGTCTACCTGAGCCTGCAGGCATAAAACACAGCATCCCCCGATAAAAAGGACGTCAATACGAATAATGTACCGAGTATGTTAGGCATGAAGAATAGCATAATAGAGACATGAGAGTAACACGAGACAAGAAACAACCAACCAGTATGGAATTCCTTTGAGGGCCATAATATGCCTAAGGTTTATACCTGTGCAGAATGCCTCTGAGGGCCATAATATGCATAAGTATCATGTCTGTGCATGCACAATGTCGGTCATACATATACATATGCGTATATAACGCCATCAAGCCTTTGTGGGCAGCCCATCATAGCATATCAGCCTCTATGGGTATAATCATCATATATACCAACTGATCAGATGGTGGTGCGTATATAACGCCGTATCCCTTTTCCCATCCCCTACATATATATAATGCATACCATATAGTAGCGTATATAACACATGTAGGGTCAAGGGTTATACATGTATATAATACATGAATGATATTAAGACACTTTGAGTTTATCAGAGTGCGTAAGGTCGTTGCACCTCCGATTAACATTATGAACATTAACATCTTTTCCATATACATCAATAGGGATCTAGGAGCATATTTAGACATACTTTGACTGTAGGAATGAATAACATTAACATCCTTAACTACTAAGAGTAGAAACATTTATGGGACAGTATTACGTTGACGTTTCGTACTTAGAACATGCCAAAAGAAGAAAAGAGTAGCCTTAACATACCTGTATTGATCTTCTCAACAACCCAATCAATGCAGCTCATCTAACACCTTAACTTTATTTTCCAAGAACCCCTCTTCTTCCACCTTACATTACTTTGAAGAAAGCCCAGATTCAATAACGCGACTAAAGGAACAACGAGATTGAATCGGTGTGCAAACCCATTTTCATGGGCGTACATCCCGTTGCATATGAAAAATATGAACACTAGATATACCCATTTATTGGGAACATTTTTATCTCTTGAAATAATCAATTTGGTCCTATGCAGTACGTTTCTCATTATTCCAAAATGAAATATTTGTAACAATTATATGTTAAAGTTTCAACTATGATTAATCACATCCACGTGCCCTCCCCTCATTTTGTATACCCTTGACTCATCAATCTATTTGACCAACTTAATTCCATGTGGCAGCCTCATCAAGTTCTTATCCATACAATTCATAATTATTATTATGCTCTAACACTTAATCGATTACATACATAATTAATTTTCTGATCTCAATTCACTTAAATAATAGATCATTTTTAACACACCTCATATACGAGTATACTCCTTATCATGATCATGCAATATGATACCAGTCCGTAACCTCTTTTGGCACACACAAAATATTATTTCTACTCACCGTCATCACACTTATAAGTATGAATCATTTCGGGACTTCATCTTCTTATACGGCGAGCCCTTTATTTACATGCTTGAATATGACCAAAATTCTCTGGGGCTCGGGCCTACTTTCATTTGTCTAGCTGCTCAAACCATCGCCCGAAAGTATGAGGTGTTATAAGTCGATCCTAACGTCATGCCTCCGGCATTCGATGTGTGCCCAACGCTAGCCTGGAGGCTGAGCGCCGCCCATGGAGTTGTGTAACTCGTATGGGTACCTTGGACACCCTATAGAGATGCCTAGGCAGGCCCTTAAAGTTCCCCCTCAAGGTTGCTCACTTGGTACGGCTTGATAGCAGCACGGGGGGAGGCTACCTGAGCATGCAGCACCCGTACCCCCTTATATATGCTCTTAAGAAAAATGTCATTGATCTTGAACGAGACATGTATCTGCATGAGAATCATAATGGGTCTCCCGAACTCCAAATGAGGCACCATTTGTTCCTATAGGTTCTTCTTGGCTTCCTTAACATCTCCATGAAGTTTCATCCCATTCTCATACACGAGGAACGAGATATGACCTTTGAAAGCTTTGGATAACTACGACAATGCCACTGCTCCTTGGCTAAGACAAGCCCAAGGGTTAACGAACTCGTAATGGAGCCAATCTTGGTAAACATATTCATAACCATCCTAGGAATGGGTCTTTCACCCGAAATCCCAAGAATCCAACTATTTCTTGAGATTGTGAGGCACTGACACTCGCGGCACGCACGCGGCCGTCATCCATAGGCTAGACCCTTGGGCTCACCCCAAGTCCATGATGTGATACTTTGACACTCTTAGAACATGCAATACAACATTGTTAGATTGTAGTTGCTTCCCGCATTGCCCTTCTGCCTGATGCTCCTTATGATGATCAATGTCAGCGCATGATGCCTGCGACACTGACACTCGTGAGACCCGCTCGGGACGCGCTGCGTTACGTGCGCTATGGCACAATGAAAGCAGCCCGTAATATTACAGTGTCCCAATAATAGACGTTGCCTTACTCTTATATTGGAGTATCTATTTAGAAATTAGTTTCCAATTAATGAGCCAGCAGCACAGTGATCAAACAAGTTACAATTTGAAGAGAGTTGAAATTCTAGTTAATCTAGTTGTCTTCAAGGTCACTGTCATCGTCAAATCAGTCAGTTGCCTCATAGCTATTACTTTCCGTTTAAACCTTTCTATACTCTCTGAGTTCCTATTAACTATGGAAAATTATTGAGGTAAAAGAAAAATGTGGGCAGAAATTAGTGGTGGAAGGGGTAATTTAGACTTTATCAATTGGTAACATTTAGAAGAGGGAGATAAGAAGTGTGGTTAATGTGAGTGAAATAAATTAGGCCAACCAAAAAAGTGGGGGTGGTAAAAAAGAGTTGCGGCCTCGTAAGGGTGAAGTCACCTTATGTCACGCCTCTACAGCTGGAGCTCACCTCACACGGACCTTTCATCTTAATTGCAAAAGCCCTTAAAAGTGCACTCTTGCCCTCTCATCTTCTGACTTGTTACTTTCAATTTCAAACACCATATATTTCTATTTGAATTTCAGATTTTATAGGAGGGTTGCCGACATCGTCCCTACAAATATAGTTTTTAAGATACAATTTGTTGGATTACATTGGATTTGTTGTTGTTGTTATATGAGGAATGTGTATTGCTTTAATTTTATTTGAAGTATTATTCTCTGTTTTAAAATGTTTGTCATATTTTCTTTTTAGTATGTTTAAAAAATAATGTCTTTTTTTTTACAACTCTTTTATTTCAACTTTTGACTTGACATATTTAAGATTATAAGATTAAATGACATTTTTGTAAATTATATATATCTTTACTTAACAATCACAAGATTTAAAAGTTTTCTTTATTTTCTTAAACTCCGTGTCAAGTGAAATCAGACGAACATCTTGAAACGGAGGGAGTATTACATTAATTTTGGGGTACACTTGCTCTATGTAAGTAAATTTAATATTCTTTCTTCCCGTTTTACTTATTTACTATATTAGAAATAGTTGTCCAATTTTACTTGTTCACTTTAGAAAATCAAGAGATAATTTATCAATTTATACCTATTTTACCTTCATTATTTATTATTGAATTGACAAGTTTAAGAAAATTTTATTGGTTGCACAACTTTTAAAGTATATTTTATTTATTTCAATCATTAAATTACTTAGCAATAATTAGAAGTGATATAGTAAAATTATCATTCTATTTTTGGCTCTTTAATAGGCGTGTCAAGCGAAAATATGACAAATAAAAATGGAGGGAGTGAGTATAAATTTCTTACCCTACATTTCAGATTCGTAATAAAATTTGTTCACTCAACTCAAGTAGAGGTGTTCGTCCAAGTCTTGACATTACTTGTTTGTTTTTCTGATGAACAAAAGAAGATGGGAGGACACAATGAATTGCCTACTAAAAGGGATATAAATTTACGTAGTTGATTTGAGACGTTTTTCTTTCTTTTGGTTCTGGCAATGAACATGTGAAATATATCTCATTCTGTTTCAATTTATGTGAACCTTTTATTATTTGGAGAGTCTACGAGGTGTTATTTTCCTTATATGTTTTCTAAATTATTTGAATTATAAATTATCATGACTTAAAGTACTTTTAATGTAGTTTCTAAATATATAAATTTTATTTTTACAAACTTGAAAAATCTATATCAAAATATAAGGCCAAAGTTATAAAATTTTACCATCGTACTCCGAAAAGGTTCACATAAATTGAAACGGGGGATTATTAATTATGTGAAATCTTAAGATAAATCAGTACTTACCCTAGAAGACTCTGCGTACCAGACTGGTTTAATTATATAGTTGGAAGAAATGGACTAGTTAGATAATTGGAAAGAGGTCATTAATAAG
Organism: Anisodus acutangulus; assembly: GCA_029783415.1. Lineage (NCBI taxonomy): Eukaryota > Viridiplantae > Streptophyta > Magnoliopsida > Solanales > Solanaceae > Anisodus > Anisodus acutangulus. The sequence continues at coordinate 24,688,323 of CM056490.1, read as the reverse complement.
AAATGCTTGTATGAATATAGCTAAATGAGAAACTAGGTGAAAAGGCAGAAAGACAAAACGTTCACGAAATAGGTATTTACCAGAGGTGGCAAAATCGTGTCAAGCGCTAAGGAACAGCTTTGGCAACAAAAAATGGGAGAATCAACGCAAACTAGCTACCTAGTGTACCAATTTTCTCATTCATTAATATTATGAGAATCTTATTGGGTATCCATCTTTCCATTTCTTCCCAATCTCCATCGTTTTCTAAATGTTTTTAGTTTAGGAGGAAAGAAGTTTACTCGGATTAATAGATTTTGGTATCTTTAGTTTGAGGGACCAAGCCAGGATGGGGACATGACTCAATTCTTTTTCTTCCTACTGGTCCCTTTGAGTTTCCAAGAGTTGGAAATACCATAAAATTAGCACACCAAACCAACTACTATTACGTTTTCATTAGGATATAATGGATCCTTTTGTTTTCATCTACTACTCGATATCCACTTCCATTATTGCTTAGTGCTGCTCACTTTGCCTTTCTTTCGTTTCCCTTAATTAATATTGTATTGAATGGCCATTACTCATTAGGAATCTTATAAGTTGCATGTGGGGAGGGCCAAAATAAAGGCCAATCCAATTCAAATAAATTAAATACCTCCCACAAGTACAACCATATATATGAAGAGAGTAAAGATTAACCTTATATAAGTACTTCCTCAATTTCTCCACTCTTCGTTTTCCTGATTATAAAAAAAGAGCCTTCCCTGTTTAGTTAATGTTTAGGCGAAATTATGTATACAATTGTATATTGAAATTTACTTCATCTAACAAGGACTGTAAGCCATCGAACTTCAATTCATACAAACTTAGGAATATTTCAATTATAATCAAATGTTTACAAAGATGTGACGACTGGGAAGTAGGAACCTTCAAATGTGGATGCACGTCACCCTTGAGAGTTGAGACATGTAACATGATATATCATCTTTCTTGTTGATGTCACTCTCTAATCTTTTTTCATGGATGCACATTTGGACCACGCAAATTTGTGGATAAGACTTCTAATGATCACTTCAATATATACCCGGTAGTTCTTGCCTTTTGTTATTAAAACAAAAAAAAACATAATTACAACGATTAATTAGTTTTTCATAAAGTTTTAACATTTTTGATGCATTTAACTAATTAATACATTTTTAGATAATAAAAGGATTTTCAGTGAGTATTGAAATAATTCAGACGTTATTTCTCTTAACTTGTAAAACGTAACATTTGAAGTGGCGAGGAGACACGGTAAATGTTCAATACATTTCTGGAAAACATGGGGTGGGGGTGCTTGTACCCTATAATCCTCATATTAACTTGATTATTTGTAAATCGATTAATTCTGGTTTAGATGAGTACATTCAGCGAAGGCTCTTCATATAATTCCATGATTACCATTAATTAGTAACCTGGTATTAATTATCAGGATATATTTAGTCCTAGTAAAGTGTCCCTCTCTCTCCTTTCACTCTGCTACCATAGAATCTAACAACATTTGGAATGGCATGGTGGAAATTGGAACTGAATAAAATGATAGAGATATTTTTAAACGTACCAAATTGGTTGAGACAATAAAGTTATGGAGGAAAATTAGGAGCTAAATATGCAGTAATAGCTTAAGTCAACTCAATAAAACAGGACTAATCATGCGATTAAGATGGTTGGAAATTAAGAGGGAAGCTAATTGGCGGATTTGACAATCTCTACACTTTTTTATGGATTCCATTGACACCTTTATAGTTGATGCCATACGGTTAAGATGCTAAATACCTTATGAGGCATTGGTGGAGTATGAACTGGCATTAAGTATTAATTCGTAAAAGTAAACTTTAATAAGAGGGTAAGACCGAATCATTGCATAAATATTAGCAGTAATTGATGCAATGTTGTAAATGTTGTAATGATCTAGTAGCTTAGTTGATTGACTATCTGAATTTTTATTTTATTAATGAGTGTTCGAATCACCACCTTATAATCCTCTCTCATTTTCCTTCCCCACCTCTATGTAATAATTTTTTTTTGGAATAAAGTACTTCATGCAATGTTTCTTTATTAACGAAACTACGGAAGGCTCAATGTAGGTCTATCATATATATATATTAAAAACAAGGGAAGTAATTTGAGGACATATACTCGGGATGGGACCAGTGTTAATGTTTACCTAAAATTTAGAAAACATGCAATCCACAGGCAATTATGATACACTAAAACATATAGGCTTACTTGAAATGGGACAGTTTTTAAAGTTTCACAAAAAATTAAGAAGCATAAAAATTGCAGCCTATTGCAAAGCATTAGAACATATAAGGCTTGTTACTCAATATTACTACATAGTTAACAGGGAAAGAATGGTTGAGTGTCAATAATATACTATTAGAGTTGTGATATATAATGAATCAAAATTTTCTCGCATGATATAAAATTTGATTTATGAGGAGAATCAAATTCAGAGTGTAACACTCCGATCAATTTTACTAGATCTAACTTTTCCAAGCTTAGTACTTCTTAGGGGTCATTGGTTATTGGGATTAGGATACTAATTCCGGTATAAATTTGATTGTATATTTATTCAGTATTTGATTATAAAAAAATATTACTAATATAAACTTATATCAAAATCTTGATCTTGATCTTGTCTATCCCATATTGAATATAAAATTATAATCCAGGATAACTTTATTTCGAACTAAACAAGCCTTTAGGGAAGAAATTAGCAACATGTTTGAGGGAAAGAGGATGCCGAAAATGGCAAAATGCGCTGGAGATTCTTCACAGAGAGAGTGGTATTGCCTATTATATTGGTTCAGCAATCAGCAGCATCCTCATAATTGTATAATCAGCAACTTCTGGTGTATATATTCTACTTATTTTTGTTCTTATGTACTGGAGTCTCTCTTTTGCTCATTGGTGAAACTTAACTAACAATAACAGTAAATAATTACATTTTTCAATTTGTCGTACCGGTTGTTATTATAGGTAAATTTAACTTAGTAATAATAATGTTAAAAGAAGATTAATCTTAGAATTAACAGTTATTGTTGTTTCAAAACTTGTAACCGCATGTTTTAATTATGAGAGGTAGTCAGTCCATCTAGTTGTCTCTAAAACGACAAGGGCTCACACGTCAAGGGGTCACTGACGAATATCGCCAACTTCAAAGACATGTCCCATTTGGAGATTCCCAAAATCTTTGATTGTCTCACTATTATTACTCACAAGGCCTTGTTTTTTTTTTTGGAGAAATCGTCAAGCTTCCTCTCACCTTAATTTACTCTTTTCTCCATACTCCTTTTCTTCTTCACGCACGTCTCTTGCCTTGCACTTAAACTAGTAGCCATTTCCTTTTCTTGTGAGGGCCTTTCGTCATTGTACTCCTTTCTTTTCAACAATTTTTTTTCACTTCTTCGCGAATCAAGTTAAAGATTGAATTTGTAAACCACTAATTAACACATAATCAATGAAGAGAAAAAAAGCTTTAGAATTCCATAGGAAAAAGAAAGTGAAATTATGTAATGTTTGTGTGACTGACCTAAGAATCAAGTTCTACTGGAAAATTTATTTGGATGACATCCGATTCATATGTTTGTCTCAACATATATACATGACTTTTTCGTATTATTATGCATCCTCGGAAAATACTTTTCATTGAATAATAAGAGTGGTGACAATTATAATTTTCTTCTCCATAGAAGATTTCCATGTTAAAATTATTTATTCTTCCTTTCCATTATCATTGCTCAAATTCTCGTTAATTCACAACACTCTAGGTAGTGAAATACGGAAGTTGTATTTTGAATTATTGGATTTAGACTATTTCTGCACCTACAACTTCTTTGTTAGATATAGGTAACTTTATTTTTTATTTAAAAAAAAAAACTGATACCTCATATTTGCATCCCCCAAATTTGAAAGGTAAGGAAGTGGGGGTAATTTGGGAATTGGGTTATTTGAGATTCTAGATAGAGAGGGAACCCCAAACATTGACAACTGAAGAAGCTGGATTGCGTAGGGAGAAGGGAAACTTGGAACTAATATTTCTGGAACTGGTCAAATTTCCACAAAAAAATAATAATAAAGAAATGCTAAAAAATTAGAAATGAAAAAAGAGGAGTATTAAAAAATGGAAAAGGAGAAGAGATTCCCACATCTTGTTTATTAGTATGGAAAGAGAAGGCAAAATGCTTTCGTAAGCCGAACTGCGGTTGTGGGTTTCCATTTTCTCTCTCAACTCTCTCTTTTAAGTTATAATATAATATTCCTTTAATTAAATGTTTTCTGGTTGAGAGTCGAGTTTGCGTGTGGGTTTCGCAATGAAAAAAGAAAGAAAGAAATGTCAAAACGTTGCAATTATTGTCTTTCCAGAAAAAATATGTTGTCCGATCTAACATGTCTTTATTCCATTTTTAGACTAACAAAGTTCTCTCCAAAGCTTATCACCTTCTTCCTTCCACGTCCCTCCCCCGTGCTTCCTCTCCGAACACCTTCACTCTTTCATATTATTATATATCGAGTAATATGATATTTGATTAGCGGGTAGGTTAATGTAAATTTATCGCGACTTCTTTTCAGAAATCATGATGGCACCTATACATTTTATCGGTAGATAAACCACTTTCCGTATAGACAAAACAATATAAAAGAAATGCCGAAATATAATCAAAATATCAATACAACCCTCAAAATTTGGTCTGTGATACAAGAACACTAATGCGGAATACAAGTCTGAATGAAGGTAATAAAGGCCCAACTGGATAACATAATAAAAATGTCTACCTACGTCTTTCGAATCCAAATGTAAAAACAAAGTAAAATAATAAGCATCCAAGGCATGACGGAAGAAGAATCCTCACCCTGAAACGCCGAAATCCACCTGTCCGGACTCACACTCGAGCTCACGAACTAGTAGAACGACCTGTATCTGCATCATAAAAGATGCAGCAAGCGTAGCATAAGTACACAATGTACCCCGTACACATCATAGGCCGATAATGACGAAGGATACGTAACAAAGATAAATATCAAGTTGACACAAGGTAAGCCTATACTAGACAGTTCAACAGCCCATATAAGTAAGTGAAAGAAATAATCCCCTTGATTATTTTCATTAATTGAAAGACTATATATACAAGTTACATATTTCCATAATAGGGAAATCCTTTTCCTATTCTACTTCTAAATCCTTATTCTACCATAATTCTAACTATAAAATTATGGTAAGTGTATAACACTAATTAAGGTATCTTTTTCCTTACAATATACTACAAATATATATACCATATATACACCAATAATTGGATTGATTTCAGACTGCTTTACTCCACTGGACTATACCGAAAAGCCCACTGCTTGCTTACTCTTTAGGGCTGGCCGAAAGCCCACTGCTTACATTAGCAATATACATGTGATATACACTGATGTATATTTAGTGTATATCACATGTATATTGCTTTGTTTAACACACCCCCGCAGTCATAGAGGACGGTTTTCGAACGCTGAGACTGTCCCTAAAATCTTCAAAGAGAACCGCTGGTAGACCCTTTGTAAAGATGTCTGCAATTTGATAACGAGACGGGACATGACAGACGCGAACTTGACCCTTTGCAACTTTTTCACGGACAAAGTGAATGTCTATTTCGATATGCTTGGTGCGTTGGTGTTGAATCGGGTTACCTGACAGGTAGATGGCACTAATGTTATCGCAATATACCAAGGTTGCCTTCTGAATGGGACAATGAAGCTCCAAGAGCAAATTACGTAGCCAATATGATTCGGAGACCACATTCGCTACCCCTCGATATTCTGCCTCTGCACTTGAGCGTGATAGAGTTGCCTGGCGCTTTGCCGACCAGGAGACCAAGTTGTTGCCAAGGAACATACAGTAGCCAGAAGTCGACCGTCTGGTGTCGGGACAACCACCCCAATCAGCATCCGTGTAAGAGACAAGTGTGGATGTAGATGAAGGATACAAGTGCAACCCATAGTCCAGTGTCCCCTGAATATACCGAATGATGCGTTTGATTGCATTCATGTGCTCAACTCTGGGATCATGCATGAATAAACACACCTGCTGAACCGCATACGTAATATCTGGTCTGGTAAATGTAAGATATTGGAGGGCCCCTGCAAGACTGCGATAGTGGGTCGGGTCCTCGTATGGTGCACCTGCTGCGGTACTTAGCTTTGGGTTTGCATCAACCGGTGTGGAAGTGGTCTTACAAGATGACATCCCAGCCCTCTCGATGATCTCAGCAACATACTTCCGTTGAGACAGAAATAAGCCACCTGAATGACGCTTGACAGCAATCCCCAAAAAATAACTCAACGGCCCTAAGTCCTTCATAGCAAATTCAGAACTGAGCATGGCCATGATAGACTGGCGCAAAGTATCGGAGGAGGCAGTCAAGATGATATCATCCACATACAACAGAATATAGGCCAATGACGAACCCCGGCGGTAGATGAACAAGGAATTATCTCGACTGCTTGAGTGAAACCAATAGTCGAAACAAAATCAGCAAATCGTGTATACCAGGCCCGTGGAGACTGCTTAAGCCCATATAGTGATTTCTTCAACAAACAGACATGATGAGGGCGGTTGGGATCCCTGAAACCCAACGGCTGATGCATATAGACTGTTTCTTTGAGATCACCATGTAGAAAAACATTCTTGACATCCAACTGATAGATTGGCCAAGTCTTTGAAAGAGCCAAGCTAAGCAAAGTGCGAATGGTAGCCGGTTTGACCACCGGACTAAACGTCTCACCACAATCAATTCCAACCTGCTGAGTCTTACCATCACCAACAAGTCGTGCCTTATGTCTAGCAAAGGACCCATCTGAATTCTCCTTATGAGCAAAAATCCACATAGACCTGATAATATTAATACCATATGGACGGGGCACCAACTCCTACATCTTATTATCAATAAGAGCATTATATTCATCAGTCATAGCAATTTTTCAATTAGGGTCATTTAATGCGGACACAGGATTGCGGGGCAAGGGGGATTTAGGGACATCAGAATGTAAATTAAAATGTCTTTTAGGTGTAAAAATACCCTCACGACTCGAGTGGACGGTCTATGACTCGATGAAGAATTGAGGGAATTTTGGGAATTTTTTGGGCTCGGGACGGGTGGCCAAAGCGATGGGCTTCTTCGCCCAAATCGGTAAATCTTTGGGCTCGGTTTGGACCAGTTCGAGTGGGCTGGGCAGCCCAATTCTTGGAACTGCTCGATGGCGTAAACTTCTTTGGATGTGGCGTTCTTGTGGGGCCGGCGATGGAGCAGTGGCGGCGATGGGCCATTGGAGGATTTTAGTGCACGGAGATGTCCGAAAAATTCCGAATAATATACGGGGATATTTGGTCATCCAAAAAATTATATGCTTTAGGTTCTGGAGTATGAACTGTCGTAAATGGGAATTGCGTTTCATCAAAAATGACATGGCGATTGATTATGATTTTCTTGGAGGATAAATCAAAACACTTATAACCACGATGATTCGACGGATAATCCAAAAACAAACACGGGGTAGACCGAGCCTGAAGTTTGTTAATTGTGGTGGATGGAAATAACGGATAACACAAGCACCCAAAAATCCGAAGGTGAGAATAAGAAGAGTTTTTATTATATAGGACTTTGAGGGGGGAAGAGTATGTCAGATCTTTAGACGGAATTATGTTTAGAAGGTAAGTGGCCATTTGTAGAGCATGATGCCAAAAATATAGAGGTATGGAGGCATGTATGAGGAGAGTTCGGACAATGTTATTTATGGAACGAATTTTGCGTTCGGCTTTCCCATTTTGTGAAGATGTATGAGGACATGAAAAACGAAAATTTATCCCATGAGTAGCACAAAAATCTCGAAACTCCCTATTGTCATACTCTTTCCCATTATCACATTGAATATTTTTTATTTCTCTTTCGAATTGAGTACGAATGAACGCTCTAAATTTTATGAAGACGGAAAACACTTGTGACTTATTCGCAATTGGAAACGTCCACAAAAATCTAGAATAATCATCTAAAAAGAGAACATAATATCGATGACCCATTGAACTAAGAATAGGAGATGTCCATAAGTCGCTATGAATAATGTCAAATGGCATAGAAGTATGAGAATTGGAGTCTACAAATGGCAACTTAACAATTTTTCCTAATGAACAAGACTGACAAATTGGAGTACGACTTGTACCCTTACAAGAAATAAAGCTATTTTTATCTAAAGCTGATAAAATAGAAGATTCCGGATGACCCAGACGAGCATGCCACATGGAAGGAGAGATGGCTGCAAAAGCTGATGGCAAGGCTGGACTCGATGGACTAAAACCGGGCATGATAGGATACAGATCCCCCCTACTATCACACCTCATGAGATGACTCCCCGTCTTGAAATCCTTCACAGAGAAACCGAAAGGATCAAATTCAACAGAAACATAATTGTCATTTTTGAATTTTCGGACAAACACTAAATTTTTAATCAATTTAGGAGCATGTAAAATATTTTTCAAGAGGAGTGGTGGATTAGGATGAGACAATGTTTTCTGACCATACCCTAGAATTGGAATAGAACTGCCATTACCAACAATTATCCCCCGAGGGGTGCTCAAATTGGAATAAGATGAGAGAGTACCTGATTCGGAAGTCATGTGAGTAGTGGCCCCGGTGTCCATGTACCAATTTGGGTCCGGTTGGGACAATCCCAACGTGTGCATTGCGGCCTCGATATCGGTCTGAGTGGGGCCTGCTGCATGATGGGCTTGCGGAGGACGGGGCCCAAGGATGCCATTTCGTGATGCTGCTGGGCCGTAGGTGCTGGATACACTGTTGTTGGGCCCGCGGCGATGGTCAAATCCGCTGTGGCGTTGGGCCTGGGCTGTTGGCGGCCAACCGCCATCCGGAGCGTGGCTGAAGGGTGCGGGTTCCATCGCCAATGGCCCCATTCTTTGGGCCACAGTGGTGGTGGCCCATCAGACCTGGATGGGACCCACCGCCTGCTTGTTGCTCACCGGAACCGCCACCAGAACCGCCTCGTTTGCCCCCGCGGTTTTTGTTACTTTTGCGATTATTCTTGCCGCCACCATTATTATGGTTTTGGCCCGAATTATTAACAAAACCCGAAGAACTAGGAGAGGATGCCACCATGACAACTGGGCTTGCTCCGGTAGCCGCCTTTTTAGCCAAACCGGCTTCTTCTAACGTCAGCATGAAGCGGGCTTGATGAAAGTCGGGAAGAGGGTTGCTTTGGCGAAGGAGAGTTCCAACACCATTATAGGCCTCCGAAAGCCCGGCAACCAACTGTAGAACTAGACAATTATTTGTTACTGGTGCGCCAACATTACGGAGTTGATCCGCCAATTCCTTTAGTTTCTTGCAATATGCAGAAACGTTCGGAAATACGTCCATTCGAACGAGAGAGAATTCCTGCTCGAGTGTGACGATACGGGAATGTTGGTTGTCTTGGAATATGTCACGCAATCTATTCCATGCAGCCATAGCCGTGGTATCAGGCTCCATAATCGTCTGTAGAAGGTCCACTAAAATAGTGGCGTATATCCACCGAAGAACGGTAGCATCAAGTGTAATCCATACCTCAGGATCCTCCGCAGGAAGGGGTCTAGCGGGAGGAATTATGTGATGAAGAACTTGATAAGAAATAGCGTGAATTTTAAACAACTCCGCCCACGTTGCATATTGAACGTTTTCCATCTCAAGGACAATAGGGACACTGAGCTTGATATTGGAAACCGTGAGGGCAGGGTGAAAATTGTTCTTAGACATATTTGAAAGAACAAGGAAGGAGGTTAAATTTAAGAGAGGTTTTTGAGAGCGGAAGACAAAATGTTTGGAGAGAAAACCCGAGAGGGGGGGGGGGGTTCTCGGCCACAAGGAAAAGTTTGAGAGAAAACTTTTGTGTAGACCTAGTCTCTTGATACCATGAAAGAAATAATCCCCTTGATTATTTTCATTAATTGAAAGACTATATATACAAGTTACATACTTCCATAATAGGGAAATCCTTTTCCTATTCTACTTCTAAATCCTTATTCTACCATAATTCTAACTATACAATTATGGTAAGTGTATAACACTAATTAAGGTATCATTTTCCTTACAATATACTACAAATATATATACCATATATACACCAATAATTGGATTGCTTTCGGACTGCTTTACTCCATTGGACTATACCGAAAAGCCCACTGCTTGCTTACTCTTTTGGGCTGGCCGAAAGCCCACTGCTTACATTAGCAATATACATGTGATATACACTGATGTATATTTAGTGTATATCACATGTATATTGCTTTGTTTAACATGCTTTGTTTAACAGTAACGTTGTATACATATCAATGATTTATCAAGCCACATTATTCACATAAGGTTCAAATCACGATCCAGTACACTCAATCCATACACATATACAAGGACCTTATTATCATAGTACCCACCGACTAGTGCTCTCTTGTCTAGGGGTGGGCATAAAATCCGTTGAACCGAAAAAACCGAACCGAACCGGCGGTTCGGTTCTGTTTTTATTCACTTTTTTTAAAAAACTGATTCTTTAAAAAACCAAACCGAATCAAGATTAAATAAATCGGTTCGGTTCTTTAGTATTGGGGATGAACCGAACCAAAAAACTGGGGGAAAATATGTAATTAATCTTATTTTTTATTTTTGACTACTGCTATCTCTTGAATCATAGCCATTGAAGCCAATCTATGAAACTTTTATGGAAGTCGAATGCTGCATGAACTTAATTAACATATCACGGATGCATTGCCATAAAATGTAGGGAGATAAAGTAGTTGTAAATTAGTGCAACTTGAAATGGTCATAACTCTGCTCGGATGTCCGTTTTACCCAATTTTTTTATTTTGCGTACTTTTTTTAGACACGGGGCGCTGCCAATTTTTAGGAAAACGTCTGTTTCCCAATCAGTTTGTGTTTTCTCCCAAATCTGTTTCTAATTTTCCCTTTTCTTTAGTAAAGATCTCACGATATACAATACATTTCAACATCGAAAATTCGTGGCAATGTAGTTATGAATGTCAATTTCAGTGTTGGAAATTCAATTTAAAAAAAAAATCCCTGACCCGACCCGTTTATTTTATTTCAGTGTTGGAATTTTATTTTGTGGGGATGTAACTTTAATTTGGAGTTTTTTTTACATGTTTTAAGAATATATGTGATGCAAACTTTATGTTTTTGGACTTTAGATTATTTTTTTGGACTTTATATTTGAATTGAAAAAATTGATATAAACCGATACATTCGGCGATATAAATCAATATATCATTTTTTTAAAGTTGATTCAATTTTTTTAAAAAACTCAAATTTTATTCGGTTCATATTTTTTTGATACAAAACTGAACCGAACCGATATACGCCCACCCCTACTCTTTTCCAAGGCATATTCAAGCTTAACCCCATTTACCCAACCTTAACACATCAATAAACAAGTCAACACTTGGATAACAACAACCCTTTTAGAACGCTTTCCAAGAGTATTACACTTAAACTAACCATGATGACATTAACTCCTTTATACTTCTTAGCCTTAGATTTAGTTAAGTCTCTATACTGTTACAGTATGACACACATAGATCATTCAATGTCTACTTACCCAATAACAACACTTATCACAGGTTCCTTACTAGACTCGGTAAAGGTAAGGGATAGGGAACTACGTGTTAATTGTGGTGAGGGTCTAATGTACTAAAATAGTGTTGTTTGTAATTGGAATTGGCTACACTTAGGTTTAATACTAGTGGTAATAATTGTAAATAAAATGGTATTTGTCCTAATGGTTATATTATGGAAGGTCTAAGGAAATGGAATGATAAACTGTGCGTCTGACTTACTTGTGTTGTCAAACCAATAAATAAGGTCTAATATGAATTCCAACAATTGCTAAGTATGACTGTAAGAATAGAGGATTTCTGGAAAATAAATGAACGTATATGTAATTCAGTGTTTCATTACTTACTTGAGGAGTGCTAGCTTCATGACTTGAGCAACTTGATGTGTTTGGTGCCAGTATGAAATAGTAGGCTTACGTATTGTAAATTCTACGTGTTTTAGTGAACTGTTAAATGTTTAGGCTGATTGGTAATTTCTTTATTCAACTGTGTAAATAATATAATTTATTCGGTTTATTGAATTGTTAGGGATATGATTATGTGGTGTCAACTTGGTATTTATCTCTAATTGCGTAGCTTCTGTCGTTTTCGACCTATGATATCTACGGGGGTACGTTGTGTACTCATGCTATATTTGCTGCATATTTTCTGGATACAGGTATGTGGTCTATCAGATTGCAGTTTGGAGCACGGGAAGCTGAGGCAGACTACCTATCTAATGGCCTTAGTTTCTATCTTATGTAATAGTTCTCTTCATTCGGGCAATATTGTATATTCCGCATTCAAACATTGTATTTTAGAGTCCTTGTATAATCAGACCAGGTTTTGGGGATGAAAGGTTGTTGTACGAATTCGTTGTTCTTATGATTTAATAAATTTCTTCACGATTGTAACTTGGATTTTCTTCAGCATTTATTTTAAACCTTCTTAAAAGCTATTTTTGGGGAAATTGGTTCGCCTACGGGGGAGGGAGGGGGATTGTGTAGGTGCCACCACAACGCCCGTTATTTGGGTCATGACAAAGTTGGTATCAGATCTGTAGTTTCACCGATCTCACGAATACAAGGATAATGTGTAGTAGAATCTCGCGGATTGGTACGATGACGTCTGTATCCATCCTCGAGAGGCTATGAAGTATTTTTAGGAACTATTCCCTTCTTTCTTTCCTATCGTGCTCCCTCATTTAGATTCTACACTTGGTTGACTCAAATTGGTATCTAGTCGATCCCAATAGGTATCTGATCCTAACCCTCATTTGTTGTGGGTTGTATGTGTAATTATGTCCAAAGGCTAACATAGAGTTTGGAAGCTGTAAATCTATTTTTCTATTCTAGTTCAGGGGTTCTTCCCCAACGAAAGCATTTCTGCGCATGTGGGTCTGCACCAGTGAATGGTGGGCCGCATGTGCGAGTTTCCTATTGTGTCATTGAGTCTGCCTCGGCGAAATGTCATCCACTTTGGCAAACCCACGTCCGCGTAATCTCTTCCCTGTATAAATTTTCCTGTCGAGGCGAGTCCGCCTCAACGGATATCATCTTCGCCCCAGCAAAATCACTGGGCAGAAACTAGTGAGTTCTGCCCCTATTTTGAGATTCTTCACCTGTGCATTGATAAACATATACCACTACCAATAAAATCATAGGAAAACCAGTAAGAAAATTCCGATATCCAAAACGCCCACCTATTAGATATTGTCAACCAAACAAAGGCGAGAAACTAGCTACGAATATTTCAAATCATCCAAGCATTCATCAAACCAAAGAAACAAAAACAAATAAAGCAAGCCAAAAGAAATTATACAAAACATCCAACAAACACCAAAAAAATAAATTGTTTGAAACAATCCTAACATAGGGTAACTACAACTACCAAACATGGGCTCATTCTTGTCTCCTTGAGCTGGACACCTATTCACCTCCCTTAGTGTTACTGCTACTATCATCCGCCTTATGCAGGGAAGAGTAATCCTCATCGTCATGCACGTCCTTCACGGGAATGGAGTCCTTATAATCCAAGTGTTTGAACAAGCCATTGATACCTTTCCACACATTCATGAGAAGTTTGCCTTGGGACTTGCTCATGTTCTTCTCCTTTTTAAATTTCGTGCTGAGATCACCGTGGTCCTTGGCCAAACCCTTGTATGCCATATCCAAAGTACCAACCGAGGTATGTAGGGACCTCTCCGACTCAAGATACTCTTTCATATCCTCGCAGGAGAAGTAGTCAGCAGGAACACCCGAAGAACTTTCCCTGACAGAAGGCCTAGGAAGTCCAACAACCAAGTCCCTAATCTACCTATGGCACCAAGTGGCCCCTGTGGCTGCGACTGCGACCCATCATCAGTACCATCACCACTCATATTCAGGTCTACCCTCATCTTCTTACTCTGCACTAGTGTGCCTGCTCTTGACACTCTCAGAGGGTGGAATATCCCCTCAGGATCTCTCCAGTCATCATCAGGCTTATGCGTCACACCCGCCCTCCGGTATATCTCAGTAATCATAGAAGGAAACTTCAGAGTTGACCCTCTATAGGACAAATAATCCTTCCACTCTAAAATGATATGATGGCCCATATTAACTGAGATATCATCAAGTATGCATGCTACCATGAGAGCGCGAATGTATGCGCAATCAAACTTGTTACTAGAGGGCCGCACCCTACTGACAATGATACTCTGCCACCTTTTTACCTCAGCCATGAAGTATTCGTTGGTGATCCCCAATTTCTTAATGGCCCAGGTGATCTTTTTCCTATGCTCCTCGGTTACAAGACGTGACACCAGCCACTCCCCATTCCCACAATCTTCCTTGGCTCTCACAAGCTCAGGTGGATGGTTCGGCAGCCCATAGAAATCATTAATTACTTCGGCCCCGATGGGTACTATTTTGCCTCGAATATTTATCACGGAATCTAGCTCCGACAACCTCACTCTCTTAAGGTTTGCATAAAACTCTTACCCAATCTTCATTGGCCTTGCAGTGGGCCAGGGCAAAGCATTTCTAACCAGTGTTGTATCAACTGATTGTAAAAGTCTGGAAGGAGTTCTTCCACACCGGTCATGTCCATGCCTCTCTATTTCAACAACTTCTTATTTCTCAGATTTTCAAAATAGCGGTTTTGACAGTCCCTAGACATGAACCAAAATGCATCGTAGTCATCCACAAGCTCTTCATTGATAAGTCCATATTGTTGGTCAAGGTTTGCCATTTGAATTTTGATTTGTTTCCTCCAGATACACCTGTAATTGTAATGTCTATGTCAGTTCAGTGATGGAAGTATATTCACCATGATATTACGTGTCTAACGCCAAAAATACCAATAGAATTCCACCCAAATGGGTCAGTGCGAAGCTACTATTTTAATGCTGCTACTGTGTTGTTTCCGCTTCGGCAAAATGGCCTTCCGCCGGAGTGAATCCGCCGCAGCGAGGAAAATGTCTGCTTCGGTAGAAACTATGTGTCTCTAATCATTTGACTTTGGTGAAACCTAGTGCGCCTTAGCGAGTCTGCTCCAGTGGAAGGGCGTACGCCGGAGTGAGATCTTCATCCCAGACAGCCCCACCAGAAACATTATGTGATTTTGCCCAATTTTGTCTAGAAAATTCCTCCCCTTAGTTCGTGGGTGCGTGTACATGGTGTGTAGAACCCTTTTATACCCATATTTTTCTCGATATGTAAATCTACCCTTTGGACAACCCTCACCCTAAAATTTCCACCGATTTCATGAAATTATATACTCACTACCATACCTTTACCCTATCACATAAATCCATAATGTGTAGTATAAAGTTTCAGAGACTTACCGAAGGGAAAACATTAGTAGTACGAGTTGTAAAAGAGTTTCGGGTGCCTCGGTATATATGATGTCATTAGGTTGGCTCCGATATGTCAGGAGAGGAGTGGGCAGTGGGTATGGGGAGTTGTGGGTGAAAGGGAGAAGAAAATTTGTCACGGTAGGGTTTAGAGAGTATTTTTGCCGGATAGTGGGGGAGAGAGAGGTTTGTAAGTGGATTTAGGAGTTGGGAGTTGGGGAGGAATGGGGAATATGGGGGACCAATCTGTTTGTGGGGGAAATTCACAAATTCTGTGTCTTCCGCCCCAGTGAACCTTTTTTCGCCCCATCGAGTTCGCATGAATGAGTGTTTGTGCCACTCTAGTGAAATTTACCTCTTTTTTGCCATTTAGTTCGGTGAACCTATTTTCGTATGCGTGGAAGCGCTTCGGTGGATGAATCTTTCTCCCTAGCAGAGTCCTTGATTTATGATTTCCGTGTGTGCGATATTATTCGAAAGCGATATTTATCTTGGTGAATGTTGTGCCTCCTCTATTTGTATGACGAATCTTCCTTTTGGGCTTTTTATAACTTTGAGAAGGCGTCAGATCCTGCCACATTTGCTTACTATATATTCCTTGTCTGAGACTAATTAAAAAGCTTGTGTGAATGAGCGATGTTACGAATTCAGTAGTATCGATTATAATGACGTGTTGTGGTGTGCAATAATGTAACTGATGGCATAATGCGATATCATGAATCCTTGAAGTTGAAATCTTCCGAATAAATAATTCTTTCCCTATAACACTATTATAATAAGTAGTTCCCATAGACCAATCTGAAATATCGGTAACATGATCTGTGCTGCAGACCCGAGCTAATAGCGTGGTGTCTTAGTTAAGTTGTGTGATGATGTTTTCCATCTGTGTTTGCGAGATCGATAAGAAACATTTGTTGAACCAGTTTCTGAGCCATATATATTGTATGCACTATTTTCCATTATTCCCGTTCGAGGACGAATGCTTGTTTAATTGGTATATGATGTAACAACCCATTTGGTCATTATAAACTCTCTGCCTGAATTCCTATTATAACTCTCCTCCGGGCATTCGCCAATGACATTCTAGTGGAAATTAGGAGTTAAGTGACTCCTACGGATTGAAAAGAAGATTAATCAAAGTGAATAGTTGTTAGAAAAGTCATTTCTGCCCTAGCGAGGTCGTGTCTGCTTCGGCAGATGAGGAGGTCCGCTCCAGTGGATCGTTGTTCCGCCCTGACGCTGAGGTGAGGTGTCAAGTGTCTCCACCTCAGTGGCCCCATTCTCCGTCGCAGCGCATTTGCGCTAGCGGAATCGTGTCTGTCGCGGCATAAGCGCTGACAGTAAGCTCGTTTAAAAGCCCTAAATTAACTCTTCCTTTCCGGTAAAGGTGTGACCTCAAATTGGGAGCTAACCTAGGAGCTTCCCTGTCCATTTTTGCATATAAGTCTTCCATGAAAGATAATCCTTCTTCTCCTATGGTTGTCATCCTATATTTATGGTGTTTTGGGTATATCTTGTAATGTGAAAAATAAAATGGAGGATTCTTTAATGGCTAACAATGGTAGAATCAAGGGTTCATGAGGTAAATGAATGCGTAAAGACTATATTCTTCTAAATAAATTAGTGTGTGGATACATTGGTTGTGTTGTAATGAATAAATTGGTTATAGAAAACCTTTTCTTAAATTGGGGAAAACCCTAGATTATAAATTGGGTTACTTTGGGAACATCAAATTGGAAGTCTAAATGAAGTTGTTTTTTTCAAATTGGTTTCAGGTTATGACTAATAATCACGATTAAGAGCTTTTGAGGTAATAAAGGATGAATTATGCACCGTAGGCCCGAGTTGAAAGTTGTGTGTCTTACATTTGATTAAGGATTGGATCCTTGTATATGCTTGTTTGATATTAATATGTAGAAGTTACATGTTAGAATTCGTTCGTTACAAAGAGCCCCGAGGAGTCAGAATCACACTTTGAAGATCGATCGTTCGTGGCTCATGTTTGGCGTTAAGGTAGGCTACAATTTAGCTTTTTGAGACTTTAATAGAAGTGCGTAAATAGTTATAAATATCGAGGGGTATTGAGTGTGTTTGGAGGGTCCTTTTTAGATGGTTGTGATTAATGTATGAGCGGGTACCAGTGTTGAACTGTGATGATAAGATGATTTGGGGGAGCATCCTTTTGCTGGTCCTTATTGCTGATTATTTGGGCTAGTCACCATATATGGGTTTGTTTGTATAGTTGATTGACTTGTTTACTCAGCATACTTTATTTGATATGATATCTTGAATTGTACCTAGATCTATACGTGTTATGAATTCTTGAAAGCATGTGGTATTTCATATATTATTTGGTTGCATCTCATGATATCCAGATTCTTGTCTTATATATGTCATTTGCATTCATACACTCATGGTTATGATAATATGATATTGGAGTGATATGATTATGCTGTGGGTCCAACAGACCGGGAAAGGTAAGAACACCGTTGAGATTATGGCAATACTTGCACACCTGCAATATGATATTATTACAGCCAAGAGCTAGGCTCCGTGATCCGATGAATTATTCTGGAGTGGAGGGGTATATGGAATTCGCAGGTCCCCCACGAGTCACTTTTATATGGAATACCCCTGTGAAGTGTGTATACCGATTGAAGGAAAGATACCTTGCATATGAATTACATCCTTATTCACATATTCATTCATACATTGTTTCCTTGTAACGTGATACACGACTTGGATGGAAATTTGAACTATGGATGATTTATTCAATTGTGTTGATTGGAATGAATGTGTGGATCTATATGGTTGTCAGTCGGCTGTCTCTGTGGATTGGTTGTGTGGCTGCCCCTTTATGTGTTTGGTAGTCGATGTTGAACTTGTTTGTGTGAGCAGATTATTTGCTTGTGTTAGTTTGTTGGGTTATGTGTCTGGCTTAAGGGTGTCTAATATGTAACTGATGTTGACCAGTAAAGGTAAGTGATGGGGAACTACGTGTTAATTGTGGTGAGGGTCTAATGTACTAAAAGAGTGTTGTTTGTAATTGGAATTGGTTGCACTTAAGTTTAAGACTAGCGATAATAATTGTAAACAAAGTGCTCTTTGTCCTAATGGTTATATTATGGAAGGTCTAAGGAAATGGAATGATAAACCATGCATCCGACTTACTTGTGTTGTCAAATCAATAAATAAGGTATAATATGAGTTCCTGCAATTACTAAATATGAGTGTAAGATTAGAGGATTTTTGGGACCCGCAAAGTCCATATACTCCCTCAACTCCGGAATTTCTCATCGGACTACGGAGCCTAGCTCTTGGCTGTAATAATATCTGTTGCAGGCGTGCAACCCCGATCCTCGCATATCATATCCGTATGAGATACCGCCAGGTATAGGAGATGAATATTACATGCTTTCAAAGTTCACAACAATAATCCATGTACAATCAAGATATTATATTAAACAGTCCAACCCCAATAATTTAAGTACAATCAAGATATCATATCAAATAGTCTAACCACAATAATTTCAGGTACAATCAGTATATCATATCAAACAGCCCAACCACAATAAATCAGGCACAATCAGGATATCATATCAAGATATGTGTAATGAATAAAGACGACAATATTAAATATGGCGACGAGCTCACATAATGGCGACAAGCCCACATAACAACAGTTGGAATAAGCTTAAGGCTGATTCCCCAAGTCACCCATCAACACTGTTCAACACCGGTACCCACTCAACCATTCATCACAACTGTCTGAGTGGGACCCCCAAACACACTCAATACCCCTCAACATTTATTACTACATACCTCTATCAGAGTCTCGAAAAGCTAAACTGTAGCCTACCTCTGTGCCGAACAGGAGTGCTACACGATCAAGCTTTTGTGACAACTTTGTCCTTCCTCTGCACCTCATGATAGTCGAAGTCTAATCACGCACATACTATTCGTTAATACAAAGCTTACACAACAATAAGGACATAACCCTTAATAAAGAAAAACCACAACTACCGACCCTGGGCCCACTTCACCAAGACTCGAACTTTAATACCCAAAAGCCATTAATATATACTAGGTAATCATATCCTTAAATTAATTGAAAACTTATACATATTTGAACCCTCAATTGAACATTATACAAAAAGGACCAAATTGAAAATCGTATAATTTCCCTCAATTGAAATAGGTTTCTATAATTAAATTAAGCCTTAAGCATGATAATCTAGCATATTCCAACACAAATTTATGATATTAACACAATCTAATCCATAAAACCTCCATTAAATTAATAACCTAGCTCTCTTAATCTCATAAGACTTGCAAATCATTTTTTCCCAACTTAATAACACACTATATCACCATTAATGAACTTAGAAACATAAACTCTAATCACAAACGAAAAATCTCTTACCCCAAAGATGAAATTGCTCCTAAACTTTTTAAGAATGTTCTCTGGCGGCGCTGGCAGGGGTGAATCTATGTAGTGGGTTGGGGTGGCACGGCACCCAGACTCTCGGGGAAAATGTATTATACGTATTGGTACTTTACAGAAATGTTAATATAATTAAAGAGTGTCACTCGCAATAACAAGTTGAATCTTGGTGCAATGACTACGTTGTCAAGTTTGAAGCAATTGAACGTAGGATCGAAACCACACCAAGACTCCATAGCATTTTGTTTTTCCATTTATCCTTGTGGTTCAGTCACTAGTGTTCCCATTTCCTGTTTCTTTCATGTCTTTTTCTTAAAAAAATTTCATGTTCTTATCTCTTTCACAAGCCTATTATATTATTTTATTGAAATGATGTATTTGCTGGATTTTCTTTTTCTGGATCGTGAAATTCTTTTACAAATAATTTTAATCATTTTTCTATTTATACATCTAACATTACTCTTTTCATAATTTTCAAGGAACATATAGAGAATAATAAATCTAAACACATAAATAAATATACAAAATCAGTTAATAGCAGATTTAAACACAGACTTACGAATGACTATATATCATTATGGATGGAAACAAATTAAGTCAACTCCAAAGAATAATTGAAAAACCCTTTACATATAATAGAAATATAAACCAACATATAGTAAGTTGTATAATGAGTATAGATCTTATAAAAGATAGAGATCAACGTTTACAAGAAAATTCCCAACAAATATATGAACAAGAAAATACTATTACAAATCTAAAATATAATAGACACAACCGGTATAAATGGTAGAGAAAAAGTAAATTTAATAACATATGAAATAATAAAAAGAGAATTAGCAAAATTATCTACTAAAGAAGCTAAAAAATACATAAATATATACTTTGGAGGAGTAGAATTTACTATAAAAACATATTTTCAAAAAAATATAGATACACCTATACAAATATACATATTAGATGACAGGATATTAGAAAATTTACAAGATGCTTTAATATCAGTAATAAAAGGAAATTTAATATATCAAAAACTAAAATTTACAGTACAACCAAATTTTAGTATATCATTAAAAGATGAACATAAAGACTTAACTTTAACACTATATTATAAATTATATGGAATAAATATGCCACAAGGTAGTAAAGAAATAAGTATAGAAATAAAAATGATATATGCCCTAACAGAAAATCATCATGTAAAGAAGCAACATGAAATGAACATTTTATGTAGGTTTTCGTTGGGTTCGTGTACGCAGCGGAATTTGCATATTTTGTGTTGCAAATCCAACAAACGACGAACTGTAGGATGATTATATAGTAATATATAACACGTCAATATATAACATATATATAACCGTAATACTTTGATAGAATACTTACGGATTGGAAACTCTGGAGTCTTTTAGTAATTTCCGAGAGTGCGCACGCAATTGATCCTCGACAGCAAGTTTCAAGAACTCCGATGTATACCTTCTTCGAACAGCTAGGAAATTCGGCAGAGGTTCAAAAGAGAGTTTTATTCTAGGTATCTAAGACTTAGAATAATATATGAATAATTGTATCTAATAATGAATGAGGAGGTGCTCTATATATAGGTGAAATGAGGGAAAAATTCAGATTTTGGGTTGGGCTCAAAGCCTGGCCCAAAACGAATTGCATCAGGCCAATCTGATTTGGCCTGCTGCCCAATTAGCATCGCGGCGCCTCGCCCTTTTCACAAAATATTTTCAGCACATTTTAATTAAATCCAAAATCCAATCTTTACTTAATTAAATAATTTCCATCAAATAGAAATTATCCCAGAGTTATTATTAATTTCAATATCTCGATTCCAAATCGAATATTTAACACTTTCTCAATACACCCTTAGATCGAAGAAACAATTGACATAGTGTTACCCTACAAGTTTTCACATATCGACACTAATCATATTAGGATCTACACAGAACTCCTAGACGGTGGTGTAAGACGAACTCAATATGTGAAGTATATTTACACGAATCCAGTAAACTGAACCTCTATGTGGAAAGATAAAATCCTTTCATTCTCGACGCACTCGATCAAGCTTGGATTTGTCAAGTGTCTATCCAAATGGATTGATCATTATATCTCATCTATATTGGTTTACAACAAGATCATATTCTAGATATGTCTATTGAGTTGGCCAACGACTTAGTCAATCCAATATCACTGAGAAGCTGAGTGTTCTCTCGAATATACACTCAAGGAATGAATCTTGATCTTGGCTCAACTACCACCTTTAATCCACATCGTAATGTACCCAATACAAGCTGTATCTCAACCTATAAGGCATTTGAGCTTAGGACATGATCAAAGTATACTACTCTGTAGCCAAGGTGTGTATTGACCTCAAGTCTAAGGACTTCTATCTCGCACACGCTGATCATACTTTAGACATGTATAACAAAAAGTATATCAACAGGGTATACCAATACTTCCAAAGTATCCATGTGTCCATCACGAGTAGCCATTACTCGTAGCAGGTGAGACATGCTACATCCTCTAAGGATGTGATGCAGACCACATGTCGACGTATAACATATCATCGATATCCCATTCTCGATGATCATTAGTCGAGGCTATTGTAAGAGTTACGTTACAATATTAATATCGCATACTATAAATAACAACGTAACCTCTAGGGATGCATATTATAGAATATTACAAACAATCAACTAATAATTCAATAATTGCAAATGCCAAAATATTAATCTCCATTAATAATAATATGAACGTGTATAAAGTACATTTATCCTAATATAGATTGTCTCTAGGACATACATATACTTTCATTTTAGTACCAAAGATGTACCAAGAAATACTAGAACAAATAGAACATAAAGAAAATTCCAAAATATCCCATACCAGAAGAAATACATATGTATTTTAGTACTAGAACCCTAGCAACATCACAAAGATTAAGACCACAGATAGAAGATCAAAACTAATAATTAGAAAAGAACCAATAATGTTAAAACAAACTAGCTTAAGACAATCCAGAATATTAGATTTAATAAACATACAAGTAATAGATTAAGGATTAAAGTAATAATATTTAATGGAATAATAACAACTGATTGTATAACTGAGATAAATACAGAAGCTATTAAAAGTTTTATACATATAAGTAAAATCAATGAAAAAGACTGTAATTTAATAGAACCAAAAACTTGCAGTTACCCTGAAAATGAAAGAGAAATAATAATAACCAAGAGTATTAACTTGAAATTCAAAATCTAAGATTTAGAATATAAAATAAATATATGAGTAATAGAATATGATAGTTTTAATGAATTATTATTAGGAAGTGACTTTTTAACTATGATAGATTACAAAATTAATAATGAAGGAATTGAACTAAATGACCAGGGAAAAACAAGTCTTATAAATAAGATATGAATATACAGAGAAAAATAATAAAGACCAAACAAAAATTAAAAATAATAAAAACAGTTTTATCACAAGAAATATTTTTTCAACTTAAATACCTAGAATACAGTGCAAAAGAAATGAAATTAGAAAATGATATAAAACAACTGGAACAACAATGTAACAGATTTGATAAAATATGGATAGTTATGGGAACATATAGAAGAAAATAATAAATAATCTTGAGTAATTTTAATGAAAAAATTGATGCAATATGGAACGAAATAATAGTAAAAGAACAGATAAAAAAAATACCCGGCTAGTAATGGATGAAGTAAGATAAAATCAAACACAAATGCAACAATTAATAAGTGAAGAATTAACAAGGTTATGAAATGTATTTAAGGTACCAATGTTTAAAATAATATTAGAACAACTCAATATATTAGTAGCACATATAAATAAAGGAAAACAGGTAATAGAAGACAAAGAACCTAGTACCAGCCAAGAAGGAATAGTCGAAAAAATAGTTAATACCACAACTAAACAACCAAAATTAATACCAATAGATGCTTTGAGAAGAAGTAAAGAACATATAATGGTAGATATAAGTAAAATAAAACCAAAACTAACAAAGTCAATAGAAAAAGTATTAGATAACCTAGCAATATTACATAAAAAAGGATAATTTTAATGGAAAACCAAGAACATAGTGTAATAACATTTCTTAAAAATCATGAAAAAGACATAATAGTAAAAGAAAGATACAAATATGAACCCATAAAGAAAAAAGACCTTAAAACTACACCAAATAATAGTAATAACACTTCAAAAGGTGAAAACATCTATTTAAATGACACAGAAAAAAGCGAATACTTATACCTAAAATTAGATGGACAAAAACAACAAATATGTGAAGTAAAGATAGAAAATATAAAGCTAAAATCACATAATAATGAAGAATGGTACAATAAATATAAAAAATATAAACATAAGTTTAAGGATACCAAGAAAATTCTAAAAGAAACGAAGGTAGAATTTAAACAAACAAGAGAAGAATTAAATGAAGTAAAACAAGAACTGGAAGAATTAAAAGAAGAATTTGTAAGATAGAATAATTTTCCTTATGGATTTCTTTCATTATTCACAATATATATAGTTGTACAAATGTTGATTCCTAATATGGTACGAATCCTAACTTACCTTAAATGGTTGATTTCTAATACAATTAGAATCCTAAGTTACCTTAAATATACATCTATCATAATTACAAAATATACGGTGAATATTCGGAGAATATTCGCTAATACTCCTCCTCAGATGGAGCGGCAGGAGGCCGAATGCTAAGGCTGGATTAGAAGTTGGTGAAGAGCTGTAGCGGTAGTCCCTTTGTGAAAATGTCTGCATACTGATAAGAGGAAGGCACATGTAAAATTTTGACCTGACCACGGGCAACCTTCTCTCGCACAAAGTGGATATCCATCTCAATATGCTTAGTCCGCTGATGTTGGACCGGATTATGAGACATATAGATAGTAGATATGTTATCACAATAGACTATAGACGCCTTGCGTAATGGACACTGGAGCTCCAAAAGAAGATTTCGGAGCCAACAGATCTCAGCAACGACATTAGCAACTCCGCGATATTCTGCTTCAGCACTCGAACGGGATAGCGTGGCCTGCCGCTTGGCGGACCATGAGATAAGATTATCTCTAAGAAATACACAGTACCCTGAGGTGGAGCGACGTGTGTCGGGGCATCCTGCCCAATCTGCATCCGTGTAGGCTGGCAACTTGGTTAGGGCAGAGGGGTATAGATGTAATCCAAAGTCAAGTGTGCCCTTAACGTATCTGATAATACGTTTGAGGGCGGAAAAATGGGACTCTCGGGGGTCGTGTATAAATAGACACACCTGTTGGACGGCATATACAATATCAGGCTTAGTGAATGTAAGATACTGAAGAGCACCTGCAAGACTCCGATAGAGAGTGGGATCAAAGTCTGGCGCACCGTCAGTGGCACTAATCTTGGATTTTGAGTCCACCGGAGTTGGCATAATTTTACAATTTGCCATCTTGGCTATGTACACTATCTCCTCTGCATACTTACACTGACACAAGAACATAGTGGCTGCAGATCTGGTCACCGATATACCCAAAAAGTAACTCAGATTGTCCAAGTCAGTCATAGCAAATTCAGTTTTGAGTAGAGCAATGATTTCATTCTTCAAACCATCAGACGATGCAGTAAGAATGATGTCATCGACATATAATAGCAAATATGCAGTGCTGCTACCTCGGTAAAAAGTGAAGAGAGAGTTATCACACTTGCTACATATAAAACTAATCTGCAGAAGATACCTGGCAAAACGATCATACCAAGCGCGGGGTGCCTGTTTCAATCCATACAATAATTTCCTGAGACGACATACAAACTGCGGAACTGCCGGATGAACAAAGCCAGGGGGCTGATGCATGTATATAGTTTCTTTCAAATCCCCATGAAGAAATGCATTCTTGACATCTAGCTGATGAATCGGCCAATGCATGCCCATAGGAATACTGAGAACAGTCCGAATAGTGGCCGGTTTAACAATCGGACTGAATGTCTCACCACAATCAACACCCTCTTGCTGATTAGTGCCATTTGCAACTAGTTTTGCCTTATACCTCTCTAAGTCACCACTGTCTCTGAACTTGTGATGAAATAGCCATTTACACCAGATAACATTCACACCAGCTGGTCTAGGTACCAAATCCCAAGTGTTCTTCTTTGTTAAAGCATTAAACTCCTCGCACATGGCCGCATTCCAATTAGGTTTCAATTTAGCTAGTTTTGGATTCTTTGGAATGGGTGATAAGGTATGTGTGGAGAGATTGAAGTGAACCTTGGGTTTGAAGATCCCGTGTTGTGCACGAGTCTCCATGCGATGAGAGGGCAACAGTGGGAGGTCGGGACAGGGAGGCTGCATGTCCACTAGTTCAGGACTGGGTGGCAGCAGGGTTGCGGGACTGGGAGGCAGCAAGGCTGAGGGACTGGTTGCTGGACTGAGGGGAAGCAGTGTTGCTGGTGGTGCAGGAGACTCGACTGGAGGCAGTATGGGTGGTGTAGGATACTCGACTGGAGGCAGTATGGGTGGTGCAGGAGACTCGACTGGATGCAGCAGGGGTGGTGTTTGGGTATTTGATTGAGAGTAGGGAGAAGTTGGGATGGTGCCAGACAGTGGTGTGGACGATACTGTTGGAACAGTGGGCTGCTGTTGGTATAGATTTTGGATGACCGGGGACAGACTTGGTTCATCGAGAAAGAAGTAATCGGTGGTCTAAAATTTCTGGAGATTCGAAAGCGGAAAGGTAGTCTCGTCAAAGGTGACGTGACGGGAGACGATGATTTTGCGAGTAGTAATGTCATAGCAAAAGTAGCCTCGATGATTAGGAGATAGACCAAGTAAGACACATGGCAGAGTGCGAGGGGCAAGTTTGTGAGGTGCAGTGGAGGCTATGTTGGGGTAGCATAAGCATCCAAAAATAAGTAGGTGATCATATGATGGTAGCCTACTGTATAAGATTTCGGTAGGTGTCTTGTTTTGGAGTGTGCTAGTTGGTAAAATATTAAGAAGGAATTCTACAATTTTGACAGCATAGACCCAAAAAGGCGGTGGTAGACAGGCATGAAAAAGAAGGGTGCGAACCATGTTATTGATGGTACGTATAATTCGTTCAGCCTTTCCGTTTTGGGAGGAAGTATAGGGACAAGAAAAATGGAAAACCATGCCTTATTTAGAACAGAAATTGTGAAATGCCGTGTTATTAAATTCACGTCCATTATCACATTGGAATGATTTAATAGATTTTTTAAATTGTGTTTTAATGAATTTTTGAAACTCGAGAAATTTTGCAAAAACTTCAAATTTGAATTTTAGTGGGTAAATTCAGACAAAATGTGAAAAATCATCCAAGAATACTAGATAGAATTTGTGACCCAAAGAGCTAACAATCGGAGATGTCCACAAATCAGCATGAACAATATCAAAAGGAGAAAAAGTAACACTGTTTGATGACATAAATGGAAGACGAGTATGCTTGCCTAGTGGGCAAGAAAGACAGTGTTGGGCAGTTTTCTCATTATTACAGTGAATACGCTTAGAAGTCCTAAGAAAAGTAAAAACTGGGTGTCCGAGTCTATTGTGCCAAGTTGAGGGAGAGATCGCCGCAAGGGATATAGGTGCTTGCGGTCTGACAGCGGAAGATTGAGTAAATGGGTAGAGGTCTCCCTCACTATTGCAGCGTGTAAGAATTTTCCCCGTATTGATTTTCTTCACAGAAAAACCAAAACGGTCAAATTCGACAGACACAGAATTATTTCTAGTGAATTTTCTAACGGAGATTAAGTTTTTAATGATGTTAGGGGTGTATAGGATGTGGTTTAGGGAGAAAGGCGGGTGTGGATGTTTGGTGTGTGCGTTACCGTAACCTTCGAATGGAATGCGATCACCATTGCCGACAATAATAAATTGAGGACACTTTAACCGAAGTAGTTGAGATTAGTTACCTGACAATCGGGTGAGGTGCGATGTGGCTCCGGTGTCTATGTACCAAATTTCGTCGGGCTGTTGGAGGTGCACGGTGTTGTAGACCTGTCCCAAATCAGTGGGGGCCAGGCTGCTAGGGTGCTACTGCTACTGCTGGACTGAGACCAGGTGGGCCTGCTGCTACTGCTGGTGGGCCTGCCTGGTGGTTGGAGCAGGGCCCAACAGGTTAGTCGACCAAGGCTGCTGGAACTGGGCCCCTATAGTTTGGTAAATTTGGCGGGCGAGGCCCGATTCTGGCTGATGCAGCCATCTTTGGGCCTGTCCAACCAACTGGATAAGCGCAGATTTGGGCTCGATCGACCCACTGGTTGCGTTGGCCCTTTCCGCGGCCCTTGCCTTTGTTGTTGTTGCCACGACCTCTGCCGCCACGACCTCCGCCGCGGGACTGCTGCTGTTGGTGGCGGCGGTGAGGTGTTGGTCGCCAGTGATGTCATTCCTTCAATGGCTAGCGCCTTTTAATTATGCTCCTCTTGTTTAGCACGTCGAGTTTCTTCCAACAATAGTTGTGAACGTGCCTTGTTGAAACTTGAGGAGAGGGTCGGCTTGTTGAATCATTATTGCGAGTGTGTCATATTCACCTTTCGGTAAACCGGCAACAAGTTGAAGCACTATCTTGGTTTCTGAAACAGAAGTCCCGATGTTGGATAGTTGATCGGTTATGAGTTTCAGTTGTTTACAATATTCTGACATGTTGTTAAACTTCTCAAAACGGGTATTGTTGAATTGCTCTTCCAAATACACGGCCCGAGTATTTTTATTGTCCTAAAAGATTTCTTCTAGTCGGACCCAAAGTTCACGTGCCGTAGCACCTGTTTTCATGATAGTGCACAACAGGTCTTTGGAGATGGTGCCGTAGATCCATTGTTTGACGATGGCGTCAAGGCAACGCCAGATTGAGTCTGTAACATCGGTGGGACGAGGAACAAATTCGTCAATATGATCGAGCACGTTGTATGCACATGCATGAATGTAGAATAGTTAAATCCACATGGAATATTGACAGTCTTCTTGGTCAAGAATTATAGGGATAAAATTCTTGATGTTGTTAACGATGAATGCCGGATGAAAAGAAGATACTGAACGTTGAGAGGGGTTGTCAAGTGTGCCAGTGGATAAACTGGAATTTGTGGGGGAAGACATGGTTGCCGTCGGCCGAGGGAAGGGAAATTTCTGGCCGAGAAATTTCTGTTTTGGCCGAGAAATAATTTCTGTTTTGGCCGAGAAAGAGAGAGAGAAAGGAGAAGAGTAGGGTTTAGGTTTTAGGCTCTTGATACCATTTAAGATAGAATCATTTTCATTAGGGATTCCTTTTGAGTATTCACAATATATATAGTTGTACAAAGGTTGATTCCTAATATGATACGAATTCTAACTTACCTTAAATGGTTGATTTCTAATACAATTAGAATCCTAAGTTACCTTAAATATACATCTATCATAATTACAAAATATACGGTGAATAATCGGAGAATATTCGCTAATAGAATTACATATCCTAAAAGAACAAATGACAAGGTTAAAAGGAAAAAAGAAGGTAAATAAAACATATAAAACAAGTGATGAAAGTACTACTAGTAATGAATAACACTAATAGCGATACAGACAAAAATAGTAATATTGAATTAGCTAACCAAGAGATACAAGTAGCAGAATTCATAGAAGAAGTAGTAGAAGAAGAAAACTCGGAAGAAGTAAAAGAAAATAATGAGATAATAAAAGCTTTACAAAAAATGAAAAATGTAAATGCAGTTATAGAAGAAGAACCTGAAAGCGATGTAGAAGATGAATTTAATAAACCTATAGAAACAGAAATAGAGACAGATGATATAATAAACGAAGATACTAATGACTATCCCGAAGAAGAACTAATAGACCCTAATTTAGAAGTAGTAACGAGACGACATAATAATTTACCAAAACACATACCAGTAGGACAACAAGCTGAATTTAAAGAATTTATAGAATCAATGTCACAAGGAGTAAACTTTAATGGATACTTCCTAGATTTAGATAATGTTTATGATGAACAAGAAATAAGTAGAAGAATAAATGATTGAAATATTGGAATGTATATAACATTAATGAACTCTACACATACTGATAACCTAGATTATATTTATGATTTAATATCTAAAACATTAATTCGAAAAGCATCATAATGGATGGAATCTATAGCGTACCAATTGAGAGGAGAAGTATTTAGTCATGCAAAATACTGGAAATCTATGTTAATGAATTTGAAATTGTGCTAAAAAGAGAATTTTAGGAGAAAAATGGTTAGTAGCACGAGAAAACGTATTTGCAGAAAGAAAAACTGAAATAATAATGAATCTAAATAACATGAAATGTTGTAAGATTAATAAATTACTAGAATATACAATAAGCTTTAGTAAATTCTTTTATGAAGAAAAATTCTTACCACAAGAAGGTTTAATAAATCAACAACTTTACTATGACCATTTACCAACACCATATAATACTGAAGTATCAAAAGAATATAGCAACTTAGACCCAAGAGAAAATACTCTAGGAGAAAGAATAAGAGTACTAAGGGCATACTTAATGCGAAAATGTGAAGAATATAGAATGCAACAAATTTTTTAAAAAGATAAGAAATTAGGATTAAGAGAAATATGTGAATTTCGGAAAGAAGACTAGTATTTGGATGTGATGATAAAAGGAAAGAAAGTAAATATAAGAAGGGTCATAGAAATAAAAAATAAAGATATCAAAAATATAATAAACAATACTACAAACCTTATAGGACAAAGAGATTTAAAAGATACAGAAATACTTCTGAGACAAGAAAGAAATTTAAACATAAGATAAAATTTAGAAAAAGAAAATATATAAAACCGTTAGAAGAAAAACCTAAAGAATGTAAATGTTGGAATTGTAATGAAAAATGACATTATGCTAATAAATGTCCGAAACTGAAGAAAAAATGTGTAAAATATATAGATCCAACACAATTTATTATGAATTTACAATAAATAAAATAAGATAATAATAAATGGTAGGAATATGAAGACTTTTATGTTGGTCAAACTGAAAGTGAAACAGAACCAGAAAATATTAACTTTATTAACCAATACTCAGATAGTGAGAGCAGTTCAGAATAAAATGAAAGAAATAAATAAATTAGAAGAAGAAAAAACTTGTTGGAAAAAATGTGAAAAAGATTATGGTAGCAATTTATATTGAAGCTCATATAGAATATAAGCCTAATAAAATAATAAAATAAAAGATATTTATAGATAGCGGAGCAGACTTATGTCTAGCAAGAAAAGAGGTATTAGAATCATACAGATGAAAAATATCTAAAACTCATAGAATAAAAGTATCAGGATTTAATGAACAAATGAAAGAACTAGATATAATAGCAAAACATATGAGAATAGTGTTGGATAAAATAATATTTCGACTACCAATAATATATCAACTAGATCATATGAAACAACAAGTATTGTTAGGAAACAACATCTTAGACTACTTTAAAACACAAGTTATAAATAATAATACTTTTAGTTTACAAATGCCTTGTAATAAATTGATAATATTAAAGAGAGTATTACCAATACAAACATTACGATTGTGTAACATAGGATCAGAAAGGAATAATAACCTACAACTATTAAAAAGAAAAATATCTCAATATACTGAAAATGAATTTTGGAGAAAATCCAATACAACTATGGGAAAAAGAAAAAATATATGCTGAGATCAAATTAATAAATCCCAATGATGCAATTAGATCTAAACCTATTAGATATAGCCCAACAGATCAAAAAGAGTTTGAAACCCAGATAAAAGAATTATTAGAATTAAAAATGATACAAGAAAGTAAAAGTCCACATAGTAGCTCAACCTTTTGAGTAAGAAAACATAGTGAACAAAAAAAGAGGAAATGCTAGAATGGTAATTGATTATAGAGAATTAAATAAAAAGACAATAATTGATGGATATTTTTTACCATACAAAAGGAACCTTATTAATAGATTAGAAAATAAAAAATGGTTTAGTAAATTTGATTGCAAAAGTGGATTTTGGTAAATAAAATTAACAAATGAATCAAAACCTTTAACAACCTTTAGTGCCCCTCAAGGACACTATGAATGGAATGTACTACCCTTTGGATTAAAAAATGCACCACAATTATTTCAAAGAAGAATGGACCAAGTGTTCAGAAAAGTAACAAACTTTTGTACAGTATATGTTGATGAAATATTAATATATAGTGATGATTTGGAAAACCATATAAAACATCTAGAAGAATTTATAAAAATTGTAAGACGATACAGAATATTATTATCCGAGAAGAAATCTGAAATTTTCAAAAACCATATAGAATATTTTGGATATATTATATATAAATAAGGATTACAATTGCAAGAACATGTTGTAACAAAAATAACAAATTTTAAAGATAAATTAGAAAATAAAAAAGAGGTACAACAATTTCTAGGAATAGTAAATTATGCTTCAGACCATATAAAAGATTTACCACTTTTAAGAAAACCATTGCAAGAATTAACTAGAAAAAATATAACATTCGAATGCAAGGAAGAACATACTAAAGCTATAAACGAAATTAAGGGAAAAGTAAAAGCCTTGCTAAAACATAGAATAGCAACGGAACAAGATCAACTATAACTTTTTACTGATGCTAGTGATATAGGATGGGGAGCAGTCCTCATAGCTTATGATAAAGATGATATAGATAAAGAGAGACCACTAATTTGTGAATATGGAGGTGGAACTTGGAAGTCAAATGATAAAAATTATCATATCAATTAAAAAGAACTATTATCTGTAAAATTTGGTATCACCTATTACCAGTGAAATTCGTTGTTAGAACTGATAACACCCATGTAAGAACTTTTATTACTAATAAAATAGATCCTTTACCAAAATTAAATAAAAGAAAAAAATGACAATCATTCTTTTGTTGTTATATTTTTATTGTTAAAAATATCTCTGAAACTAAAAATATTTTAGCTGATTTTCTTAGCAGGTACAACGATGTCAATCACTAGTAACAATTTTGAAGAATATATTACTAGGGTTGTAGAAGTCATCAAACAAAACTATGAAACCATTACAACCAAATTACAAGAAAATACACATCTGGTAAACCAGCTTATGGAAGCTTTCCGAGACTTTCAAAAACTACAAGCCTTAAAATCCTCTCAATATACTATAGAAAAATCAAATATTACTACACTCCCAAAAACTTTTACATCCACGCTTGCAAGCATGCCATCCATTATACCACCTTCCATAACAACCTCATCTTCCCAAGAATCAACAACTGTGACAATGAGTGATAAATTAAAACATGCATTTGAATATATTACCGCTTATGAACAAATAAATAAATTTTATGATTACAAGTCTACCCACATATTTTACGCAGTGCAAAACTTAGCAAATATCCGAGATTTTTATGTAGTGAAAATGCTAATCCTGATATAGTATCAAAATTATTTACTTATAGTTTTATTGACAAAATAATAGTAGATGATACTTTTTATAATATTTCTAGACTACTTATAATAGAATCTGCTCAAGCAATGATGGAATTTTTTGGAAAAGGTATTTATGGAATACAACTATTTGATGCCTCAACGTATCTGACTGGAAAACCCATTGTAATATGTCAATTATTTAAAACTTGAAAAATAGCAATATCAGTGGTGATGATGGAGATCTAAAATGAAGATACCCTGTACATTGGAAAAATTTCAAGAATGACTAAGTGCCAAAAGAGCTACTGGACTGTTAACTTTGAAATCAAAGATAGAAGATATGTTAAAGGTCAGGAAGGTATGCATAATTGGAACAACCAAAGGTGGAGAAGTTGAAGAAATTATTATCTTTTACTATAATAATGATGTACTATCCCAAGACACTATGTAACTTACTAACATGCACGACCGTATCTTGAATATAAAATATAGACATGCCAAAGCAACTATGGAGCAATATTAGCTTTTCATAGGTCAGAGAAAAAGGCCTGTAATAAATACTAAAAATGTTACCAATACTACCCATACTATTAAAAAAGAAGGATCCTCTAATCCTTTTGCATGATAAAACAAGGCCCAATGTAGTGATAACTACGGCGAGCCTAAGACACTCTAATAATAGCCCAATGTAGTCAAACTACATAAAGGCCCATATTACTAAAATATACTACCATTATATTATCATACTACTATCCAAGAATCTTCCAGACGGATGGAAACATTCAAAGATGATCAACAAATGCAAGGACCAAGGAACGCGGAAATTGCTGCAACTTTTTGATAATGATGCAAGAAGACAAAAAAGTCAATCACGAGAAAGCTACAAATATGAAATAAGACAAGATGAAATAAAGACATTCAAAGAAAACGAAGCTGCAATGTAACGAAGCAAGGAAACTTTCATGCAATTATGTCAAGTTACTGTTTTTCAAATAGTATAGCCGCCATACTACTGTAGAAATAATATAATCAGTTACTATTTACTTTGCGACTTTTGTAAAAAGCAGTTTTAAATTGTTGTCATGTAATCTACCGAGATTATCTATATAAAGAGCCTCATTGTAACCATTTGAGATATTCGAAATCTGCAATAAAAAAATTTCTTTGAAAAAATATCAATGTCTAGCTAAACCCCTCTTAGTCTATAATCAATTCCTAGAACAATATCATAATACCAGAGAAAAAACACTTTGAAAGTTTATACTTAGAACCATATTAGTCTATAAACCTGCATCTTAAAAAGAATTTTAGAAAGAGTCTGTTGAGTCTCTTAGCACCTAGGCCATTTATCCTCTTTCAAGGGAGGGGGCCAGGTCTCTAGTTCTGTTCTGGAATCAAAACCAAAAGTGCCAGGGTGGGTGAGCATTCCGGTGATCTGAAATTCTGCTAAGAGGTATGATTTTTAGACTATGTGTTTTTAATTATAATCTTGATAAATGTTAGTCTCTGCAATTATGATGTTAATATTGGTTAAAGATTATAGACTTTTATTTTAAAAATAAATTTTGAGTTAATAATAACCACTTCCATGCTACATCTTTGTTATTTGATAGACTTTAAAATAAACTTAATCATACTACCATCTATGTTCCTATCCTCTTTAGGGTTATCAGATGATGAAAAGATTCCCAAAAAATGGTATTTCATAATTTCCAAAATTATTTAGAGTTATGATAGTAAGAGACGTAAGCTGTATGTAAATTGAAGGGATGTAGTTGCTTGTTGAATTTTTTTTCTCTCACATAATTCAATAGAATTTGAATCGATACAATTAGTCGAATTGGACAAAACTTATTCGCTTTGGTGATCACATTTTTATTTAAGCACCAAAAGTTTTTAAATCAAACTAAATTAATTCAAAATGGATCTAATTGAACCGAATCAATTTAAAATGGATCGAGCCGACTGAATATAGACCATAATTCAATTATATTAACTAGTGGTAAGTTTGCATAAAAGATAGTGCAAAGGGTTTTTATTTTCCCGAGGGACAAAAGCAATAAATAGTTATTTATCAAAAATTATCATCTCGGAATAAAAATTTGATGGATTTCTTTGAATCTTTCTGATAGCCTCCATTGATTAATTAAATTATAAATAAGACAGTATTAGATTTTTTGTATATAATTTCATGCATTTTTGCGAAACATTAAGCGACGGACTTTCATCGGTTTTATTAAGAAAAATTAGGAAAACAATTTCATTGGTTTTTCGATAGTGTCCGTTAGTTACCTCAATGAAATAATAGACCGACGATGTGCATAAATTTTATATCTCGGGAAACATGTTTGTTAATGGTGGCACCCGTAGTCATTAAATCCTAGATCCGCCTCTAGGCGCTGGTTTCGAGGTATTCTAATTTGGGAAAGAAAAATCTTACCTAAGGAAATTATGTAACACCTGATACAGTGTTCCGCTGAAGCGGACCAGTTGCGGCAAACAAAACCCTCACTAAGGCGGTGTCACTTCACACCTTGCCTCAACGCCATGACGAACCCAACTCCGCAGGGGCGGAGTCACCTCCGCGGACATATCCTCCCCTAAGGTAAAACTCTACACTCTCCCAACCCCCCGCTTCGGCAAGCGATCCTCCTACCGAGGTGGACACACCAGAGTGAGAGCTGGTGCCGCCGAGGCGGCCACCAGACACCAGGTTCTTGGATATCAGTCCAAACACCCATCAAACAACCGATAAATCCTGAGACCCCCTGGACACAAACCAGACATGCTCGTCTAACGTAAATAATGTTGCGTACTCGCTCATACCCTCAGATTTCACACTTAACCGAGCTGAGGCATACTTTTCTACAGAATTGTCCGAAAGAAATCAAAATCTAAACTTTACAAATAGGGCCACAAAATACACTCTGATTTCCTCGGGAAACAAAGCAATGATTTGACTAGGTCATGAATGACCCTCCGAAACTTTCGAAAGAGACAAAACCCGGAAATGAACCCATCTAGCCAAAAGTTAACTTTGAGTGAAACTAACCAACTCTAAGTTTCTAGTTTTGGATTTTGCATCCAAAACTCATATAATTAGACCTTAGGATCTGTGCTACTTATCATTGCGTATCAAAAACCCCAAAAAGAGACCATGAGAAGGGTAAGATAGACAAATAAAGGTCTTTAGCTAAGAATGACCAGACATGTCATTACACCAG
Organism: Anisodus acutangulus; assembly: GCA_029783415.1. Lineage (NCBI taxonomy): Eukaryota > Viridiplantae > Streptophyta > Magnoliopsida > Solanales > Solanaceae > Anisodus > Anisodus acutangulus. The sequence continues at coordinate 24,651,718 of CM056490.1, read as the reverse complement.
ATACTAATTAAACAAACGCTTGTCCTCGAATGGAGAAAAAAGAGCAGAGGAAACGTACCAGAAGAAGTAAACAAGTTAGGATATCTGCTCCGCATGTCCGACTCGGTCTCCCAAGTCGCGTCCTCAACAGGGCGATGCCTTCACTGGTTCTTCACAGAAGCTATCTCTTTTGACCTCAATTTTCTCACTTGTCTGTTCACTTAGTCAATCAAAACTATTATAACTTACCTCAACACCTCAAATTTCATAACCGAAATTTCTTCCACAGTTGATTCTCGAATGTACGAACTAACTCTTCTCGAATCCCCTGATTTGATCACAACCATACCTCTTTACGCGTCCGATTAAATTCACAACTATCACGACAACCATCATAATCCTTTAGTTGTAGACACAATCATAGTCCAACCTGTACTGATAACATAATCTGATTCTACTAGTCTTCTTTCTCAGCTATCAATGTCATTCTTCGCACCAAGATTCCTTAGAAACACATAAACTCATGTCACAAGCCAAATTTCCTCAAATCTCCCAATCACCATATTATAAGTATATCTACTAATTACCTTGTCGTTCCAGATCCGTACAAAACCAATTGATCACACTAAAGACTTCTCATAACTATTTGTACCTCCTCAATACGTACCAAGTACTCGTGAAAACCATTAGGATTTTCTGAATCGCTATCATCTAAGGAACATCATCAATCCTACCTGCAAAATTGATGAGAATCTGTAACATTGTCATACCTCTATTCTGAATTAAAATCCATCGAACTCGTGTTGGTGGTTTACTAGAATACCATAAGTCCTTCACTCAACAGAAACACAAGCCATCCTGCCTCAAATGAACAACTCTGACCTGGAATAAAATGCTCAATATCTAACTCATCGATAGCCACCCGAACTGATTCCAAATCAACCAGTAAGCTATCCATAATCATGTTATTACCTCTGCCATCTCTTTTCTCATAAACAATTAGTCACGTACCATCACCCCTAACTTCAAAAGTTGGATTCTATCCAAGTCATCAACTTAGTACCGAAGATCTGTAACTTCATGTTTCTCAACTTTTACCCGATACACAAGTCTGATAGAACCCCATGAACTCTATATAAATCAAATCCTGTTTGTACTTTCTCTTAACTTGCCAACAATTTGATGCAAAGGCTACGACCTCATTTAATACACCTTTACTCCTTAAGTCTCTAATAGGAAGACCTTACTACCCTTTATAAATCTAGAAGGTATCAGATTCCGCAACCATCGCTCCGTACAAATCCTAATGCATATATTGTACGATTTATGCACCATACCTTGCGCAATTACCTCCAAGTCTTTACCACCTGAAATATTCACCTGTGTTTTTAATCAACAACTCTTCAACATAGTCTACCACCAATCGCTAATTGCAAACCCCATGGAATATTTGTCATAACACTTAGTTAATTACCATAGACCTACTCCTCCGAGCATACTAACAATTTCACCTGATTTGAAAGATGCAAAACTAAAGCCACCATAATCTACACCTAAACCCCATTACTTTGAATCCAAATTCTCTCATTTCTCAAAGAGATACCTTACTCATTCCAAATTATCTTAATTTCTCAATTTACACCTTTCATTCAAATCATTACCACCACTAACGACTGATCACTACTCAAACCTGCTAACATTCTCATATCATTTCATCGAAGTACCCATGCCAAAATCCCTAACCGAAATAATCCCTTTTCTATATTGGTTCATAAGTTTACTAACTCGATTATCGATATTTGAACAACTCTTCACTACTAGTATTAGTCAAACCGCCATCAATCTGTTATTGTAAACAACCCCATTGACCAAAAACTTATTTGATAGTCCTTAAATGATGCTTCCCCGTGAAGAACCAACCCTTACCTTATTTTGCCGAACCATACACATCCAACTAATCGTGCATTTTTCCCTATCCTTCGGTCAACTCCAAGGTCATTGTACCCATAATTATAGAACTTCTAGAGTATTAACCTTTATGTACCATGCTCACAAACCTTAACCAAGAACTAGGTGCAACACCAAAAAATTCCTTGATAGAACCCCACACTCATCCAGTGCTAAAGTCCTTCCTATTAGCCGACCACTGGCTACAATTAGCCTATGACGAGTCCAACATACCAACACATACACTCACTCGATGCTAAATACTGTGAAATAACTCATAAATCAACAATTTCTTGGTTTCAAAAACTCCCCTATCATTACTAACCTCAAAATGCCAAGTGAACCCACGAACACCCTCTTAGGTATAGAAATGCGACGGTCTATTCCATTAAGATTAACTCATCACAAGTAATATTACCACCTGATCTAGAATCGAAAGCCATTCCCTAAAAGAACTCATAACCACTAATTCTACCCTGCTATCACAATTCTGTCAAATTGAAGCCAACTTAACCCTTCATAACCTTATATGAATTTCACTCTCATACATCTTGCAACTTCATCATGGAACACGGCATATACCAATTTTTCCCTTCTTATAGTGGAGATTGATCCATCCAATTTATTTTTCTTGGATCTTGAATTATCATTCCTACTTTCTAAGGATGTCACCAAACTGAGAAGTCGCAATTATCACCCTAATCAATTGAACCACAAATCATAGCTGATGGCTAAACTTGGTCACACGTCTGTATCATGATAACACAGGTCATACCCTACCGCGCAATGTCATATCGAACCACTCATGCACGAATTTGAGAGCGTGTTACCACCATCGGTGTAAGAAGAAAAACACCAGATAACAATTTGATCTAACTTAGCATGAAAGGAATGAAGAAAGTGAAGTTTCTTAAATGTCATGTATCCTCTCGAAGATAAGTACCGACATTTTTGCTCCGATTTGAAACTTTACTAGACATTTCTCTTGTGTTTAAGACTATTTAACCTAAAGCTCAGATACCAACTTTGGCACGACCCCTTTTCAGAAGTCGTGGTGACACCTACACATTCCCACTGGTAGGCGAACCACTTCTCGTATAGATAAAAAAATATGAAAGAAATGTGGAAATATAATCAAAACATCAATACAACCCCCAAAACCTGGTCGGTTATATAAGAGCACTAATGCGGAATACAAGTCTGAATAAAGGCAACAAAGGCCCAACTAGATAACATAATTAAAATGTCTAACTACGTCTTTCAAATCCAAATGTTAAGATATAGTAAGAGAATAAGCATCCAAGGCATGATGAAAGAAGCATCCTCACCATCGAACACCAAAATCCACCTACCCGGACTCACAATCGAGCTCACGAACTAGTAGAGGGACCTGTATCTATATTAGAAAAGATACAATAAATGTAGCATGAGTAGACAACGTACCCTCATAGATATCATTGGCTGACAATGATGGAAGATATGTAACAAAGATAAATATCATGTTGACACCAGGTAAGCCTATACTAGACAGTTCAACTGCCCATATAAGTCACGTTGTATACATATCAATTCACTGATTTATCAAGCCACATTATTCACATAAGGTTCCAATCACAATCTAGTACACTCAATCCATACACATATACAAGGACCTTACTATCATAGTACCTACCGACTAGTGCTCTCTTGTCCAAGGCATATTCAAGATTAACCCCATGTACCCAACCTTAACATTAATAAACAAGCCAACACCTAGATCACAATAACCCTTTTAGAACACTTTCCAATAGTATTACACTTAAACTAACCATGATGACATTAACTCCTTTATACTTCTTAGCCTTAGATTTAGTTAAGTCTCTATACTGTTACAGTATGACACACATAGATCATTCAATGTCTACTTTCCCAATAACAACACTTATCACAGGTTCCTTACTAGACTCGGTACCCAATCACGCGGTCAATTATCAGAGAACACACAATGCACATATTTTCCCTTAGATCTAGACAATAATTCTGACATATTGACACTTCCGACCGCAGTAGCAGTAGACATCAAAACTTAGACTTACAAATTATAATCACAAAACCCATGCATAAGAAATCAAGCCACACATAGCAACAAATTCAATATTTATCTAAATGTTCACAGATCCAATTATCCAAGTATCCACAGAGACAAGCCCAATCATGGAAATTAATCCGATTCAATAGAATTAATCCAATTATCCAGGTATTGACATAAACTCAATCATAGAAATCACCCGATCCACATAACCAGACAACATATAATCAAGGCAATGAGATGTGTATGATATGAATGTAATGCATATGTCAGGATACCTGTATCCTTTAGTATATAGTATGTCAAGTTTATATTATGATCGTACACCCATGGGGGACCTGCAAATTCCATATACTCCCTTTGCTCCAGAATATCTCATTAGATCATGGAGTCCAACTCTTGGCTGTAATAATACTTATTACAGGCATGCAACCCCTATCCCCACGTATCATATCCGTTGCAACGTGCAACCTGAGCTATTTCTAATATCATCATCCCAATGTTGCAAAAATCTCATAAGTACTTTGCCTTCCCGGTCTCTTGGAACCACATCATTTTCATACACTCTCACATCAATATCATCAGAACCATGAGTGTATGAATGCAAATGACAATATATGGCAAGAAATCAGAATGTGTGTGATGCATCCAAGTATAAGAGATGAATATCACATGCTTTCAAAGTTCACAACAATAATCCAAGTATGATCAGGATATCATATTAAACTGTCCAACCCTAATAATCCAAGTACAATCAGGATATTATATCAAACAGTACAACTATAATAATTTAGGTACAATCAGGATATCATATCAAATAGTCCAACCACAATAAATCAGGTACAATCACGATATCATATCAAAGCATGTGTGATGAATAAAGATGACAATATCCAATATCACGTCGAGCCCACATAACAACATTCAGAATTAGCTTAAGACTAATTCCCCAAATAACCCATCAACACAGTTCAATACCGGTACCTTCTCAGACATTCATCACAACCGTCTGAGTGGAACCCCAAACACGCTCAATACCCATCAACATTTATAACTACTACATACTTCTATTAGAGACTCGAAAAACAAAACCGTAGCGTACCTCTGTGCTGAACAGGAGTGCTACACGATCAAGACTCGATGACAACTTTTCCCTTCCTCTATGCCTTGTTATAGTCAAAGTCTAATCACGCATACACTATTAGTTAATAAAAATCTTACACAATAATAAGGACATAAACCTTAATAAAGCAAAACCACGATTACCGACCTCGGGCCCACTTCACAAACACTTGAATTTTAATACCTAAAAATCATTAATACATACTAGGTAATCATATCCTTAAATTAATTGAAAAACAATACACATTTGAACCCTCCATTAAATATTATATAAAAAGCCCCAAATCGGAAACCCTAGAGTTTTTTCCCAATTGAAATAGATTTCTATAATCAAATTAAGCCTTATAGCATGATAATCTAACATATTCCAACACAAATTTATGATATTAACACAATATAATCCATAAAAACCTCCATTAAATTAATAACCTAGTTCTCTTAATCTCAAAAGACTTGCAAATCATTTTCCCCATCTTAATAATACACTATATCACCATTAATGAACTTAGAAACATAAACTCAAATCACAAAGGAAGAATGTATTACCCAAAGGTGAAATTGCTCTAAACTCTTGAAGAATGTTCTCTGACGGCACTAGTTTCGAGGTATTCTAATTTAAGAAAGAAAAATCAGACCTAAGGAATTTATAGGACATCTGATACAATATTTCCACCCCAGCAAAATCGATTTCGCTAGAGTAGACCCACTGCAGTGAACAAAACTCTTACTAAGGTGATATCATTTGAGACCTCACATCAGCGCCACTACGAACTTGACTCCGCAAGGGCAAACTCTCCCTCGTGGACATATCCGCTGCCAAGGCAGAAATCCACACTCTCTCAATCCCCTGCTTCAGTGAGCTATCCTGCCACCGAGGCGGAGATGCCGGAGCAAGAGCTGGTGCTTCCGAGGCAGACACCAGACACTAGATCCTTAGAAATCAGTCCAAACTCCCATCAAATACCCAAAACACTCCCGAGACCCCCCAGACACAAACCAAACATGCTTATCTAAGGTAAACAGTTCTACAAACTCGCTCGTACCCTTGGATTTCACACTTTACGAGCTAAGGAATACTTTTCTAAAGAATCATCTAGAAGAAATTAATATCCAAACTTTATAAATAGGGCCACAAAATACATTTGATTGCCTCGAGAAACATACCCCTGATTTGACTAAGTCATAAATGACTCTCCGGAACTTCCGAAAATGACAGACTCCAGAAACGAACTCATCTAGCCAAAAGTCAACTTTGAGTCAAACTAACCAACTTTAAATTTCTAGTTTTGGGGTTTTTATCCGAAACTCATATAATTGGACCTCGAAAACTATGCCACCCATCTCCGCACATCACAAACCCCACAAAAAGACCATGAGAAGGGTAAGATAGGCAAATTAAGGTCTTTAGCTAAGAACGACTGGATGGATCATTACAAAATGAATTCTGGCTATTTATCACAAAAAATCATTTAAAAGCTAAATTTAATAGGTATAAAGTGTGGTATGGGTTTCAATCTAGCTATCTTTAACTCACAAAAATATGAACAAATATGGGTATCAATATGCGAACTGACTTTTGCGATACCCAAAATAAAAGTGTGTATTTGGTATGATGAATGTTTTTCCTATTTTTCTTGTATCGTTGCACTAAATATCTTGAAAATATTTACCTCAAAATAAGAGAAAATATTTTCCTTAAAATTCCAGATCAATGAAAACACACCAATGTACCCCCAAGTCTCCCACCGATAATGTACCTCCACCCACCCCCACCCCAACCCCAAAATTCTATTTCATATTTTTAATATTACTTTTATAAAAAATTTATAAAATATGGATAAAATTTTCTTACCCTACCCACCACCACCCAACCCACACCCCACCAAGTACACCTACAAAATAACTACAAATTACAAACCATATATTTCGAAACAGGGATTTTATTGATAAATATTGCAGGTACAAGATCTATTTAATCCATTGATTCTTCTCTCTCTCCTAAAATTTCTCCGTAATTAGAGGGACGTTAGTAGCGTATTTCTCAAACGTAGGATGACCACCATCTCTTTGTGAATATCCCAGAGATTTATGACATTTTTGAGATTTTGATCACTTTATGAATATTCCTGAAATTTATGGGATTTTTGAGATCCCTTTTCATATGTGTCCCTTTATATAGGCGCAAGCTAGAGTTTAGGGTAGTGTAGCCTCCAAGAAACCCTAACAGACATCATAGTTTGAAGATAGATTGAACTCATCTTGTAGAGTCCTATAAAATTTTGATGTCTACATATGGATTAATAATACATGTAATATTATTTGTTGGGTGTTTGGTTCAATGCACTAAAATTTTATACAAGAGATACCATTTGAATATTTATTTATTTATAAATTAAAACCAATTTGTTACATTGTACCCTTGGATGCTTGACCTTCATAGGTTTCTTGGAACAAAATAAGGCTAGTTTTGTTTTCTTAGAGTTTAATCCATGTATAAGATATCCATAGATAAGTTATCTCATGGTGGTGGTGGTATTAGATAATACACCATTTGGTGTATTAAATAATCCCGAGATTAGTTATGCATGCCCCAAAATGTCAACCAAACATGGTACAAAATAATATCACATATAATACCATGAATATTTTATCTAAGACCTCTTACAGAACAAGCTCTTAGAGTCTAAAAGTTTTAGGTTAAGAAAGACTAGTACGGAGTACCTATTGTGCATGTTAAGTGGCGTGACACAGGAGATAGAGGAGGAATTGAATATCGAGGCACAAGTTATACCCAAAAAAGGAAGCTTCAAGTATCTTGTGTACATATTCATGGAGACGGGGGAGATTGATGATAATGTCACACATCGTATTGGAGCGGAGTGAGTAAAATGGTGGCTCTCCTCCAGGGTAACTGTATGATAAGAATGTGTTGCCAAGTCTAAAAGGTAGGTTCTATAGAGTGGTTGTTAGATCTCATTGTTGTATCGATCATAATGTTGGTCAGTCAAGAACGCTCATGTTCAAAAGATAAAGGTGGTGGATATGAGGATGCTCATATAGATATGTGTGCATACTAGGAGAGATATGATTAGAAATGAAGTTATACGGGACAAAGTTGGATTGGCTTCCGTGGTGGACAAGATGAGGGAAGCGAGGCTAAGATGATCCATACATGTGAAGAGGAGGTGCGAGGATGTCTTACGTAATCTAATTTTGACCCATATTCATATTGGTGGGCTGTGATCCAATCTATTTTCAATTCGCCCAAATTTGATCCAATCTACTCATTTGTCACCACTAGACTTGTGTATGTAACATGTGCTTTACGGTGGTTTAAGGACACAAATAATGTCTCTTTAACTTTGATATGATTTAACAAACTTGATTGTCTTTTAGAAGAGTAGTCTCCTTACGAGTTTGAGAAATTTTTGCCTTATAAGTTAAATTTTAGGGTATCAAAGATCAACACTCATTTCTTCACATGATATTATAGCCATGCCAATTACTGTTCTTAATTTACCTAATGTTGGGCTCATACATTAAGTTGTTCATGCAGGCTCCAGATGTCCAGTTTTGGAAGTGAGGGTTTAGTGTTAGGTGTCCCACATTAGTGGAGGACATATATTGTTGTTTTCTTATATAATCATGGACAATCTTCATATCTTGAGCTATTCAAAATTCGGCTTATACCTAAGATATCTAATCAGCGGGTTGAGCTGAATTTGGATGTGCCTCCTTAAACTCTCTCATGGATGCACATTTGGACCACCCAATTTTGTGGATAAGAATGATCACTTCAATACCCGCTAGTTCTTGCCTTTTCTTAGTAAAACAGAAAAAATATAATTACAAAGATTAAATACTTTTATAAAGTTTTAACACTTCTGATGCAGTTAATTAATTATTACATGTTCATATAATAAAATTGTAACACCTCTTACCTTCAAACTAAGGCATGATCACGATTAAGGAGTGTAGAAAACCAAGATGGAGAGTTAAAGTTAAAAATCCAGTTTCTATTATGTAATTCATGTTTTACGCCTGAGTTATATGTATCATTAAAAGTATTACGGACCATAGAATTGGACCGTATAAATCACCATCAAAATTGACAAAATACGGTGACTTATACATACCATCATTTTTAATGTAGAACCCCCCTCAACTTTTGGTAGTCACCGGAAATTGCACCATTGATGATGGTCATTTTATACGGACCGTACTTCCCAGTATCAAAATTGTACGGACCATACAATATGGTCGTAAAATATCCGATGACAAATACAAACTTAGTTTTGAAAATAAATACGCAAACTTAGTCCTGAAAATTAGTTTTTCTTATTTTTCAAAACCTAGAACGAAGATCTTTCCTCCCATCATCCTCATAACTCAAAGTAATCCCTTTTCATGTATCTCCACGTGATTCTAATCAAGTATACTCACTTCCTAAGAGAACTTCATTGTTTCTAACCTAGGGTTTTCAAGAAAACCCAACCCAATAGATTAAAGTTCAAGCTTTGGGTTTCATCTTCAAAGTTCATAATTTTAATATAAGTTTTGGAGCAACTAAGATATGTAGAGCTTCTATACACGTGTGGCAATATCATTGTTCTTCCCCACACTGCATGTAATCCATGAAACACGAATTTCTTCATGATGGCCCTATATAGATGTAAAATTATATTTCATGCTATATCTTGTCTTCGTTAGTTATATTCATGATATGTCATTATGACTGTCATGAACCTACCCGTAATCCATGAACACATATTTTGAATTCCATGAGTTCTTAATTACAAGTCATGAGTCACTGTCACTCAATCCATGAAATTATACATGTTTTCGATAATTTATACAAGTTATATTATATATCTCTTCACATGCAAAATTATTATTAAAAACTATGTTTTATGTGAAATTTATAGGCTTACAAGCCAACTATATTCATATTTATGTTCATGTTTTGGGAGTTGCATAGATTACCGAGAAGGCTCAGACAGCCTAAAACTACGTTGCCTGCATAGATAAGGATCACTCTACCCAGTTAGGATGATACCTTCATGTGACCCCTTTGTAAGATTATCGGATCCATCATGTCATGTTCATGTCTCGTACCCCGACAAGGTAAGATATGGTTTAGCTGATCGGGCAGAGATAAGATGCCACATTCACACATGGTGGTTACATGTCGATTTTGTTAATGCTCTCCCAAAAGAACAAATATATTAATATATATAGTTTTAAAGATTTTATACACGTTAATATATTCATGTCAGATCATGTTCATGTATATTATTCAGTTTCAGTGTCAAGTTCCCATTATTTCATGTGTCTGCTAATTCTTTCAGTTGCTTTACATATAGTACAATTCAAATGTACTTACGTCCATTTTTCTTGGGGCCTGCACTTCATGGTGTAGGTACTGAGTTTCAGGACAAAAGATCTGCATGCTAGGATTTCACATGTATTATCTATTGGTGAGCTCCATTTCATTTGGGGTGTCAGTTATTCATTTTATGACTATGTTTTATAGTAGAGTTATGCCAGGGTATTGTCTCAGTAAAATAGTTTTGCTGTTAGACTCACACTTCAGAGGTTTCATAGACTATCCTAGTTAGCAAGGCATGATAGTATTGTTTTCAAACTTATTATATTTTTATATATTTTTGCAATATATTTACAGATTATATTTTAGTATTCAGTTTGAATGTTTTAGATCATTACTATTGCATGTTTTGATGGCCATGTTGATTCAACAAGCCATATGGTCCGTTCGGTCACATGTAGTCAGGCACCGAGTGCCATGTTTTTCCCAGGCCATGGTTTAGGGCATTATAAAAACTTGGTATCAGAGCCTAGGTTCAAGTGTCTTAGGGAGTCTATGAAACCCTATCCAATGGGGTCTCTTTTATGTGTGTGTGGCGCCCATAAATGTAAACAGTTGACCACCAAGAAATTTAGGATTGTCTTACCCCTTTCATACTCTAGATCATGCAATTAGATGTATACCTTAAGGACATCCTTCTAACTCATGTGAATTACATATTTCAGAAAATGCCTGCTAAAAGAAAGTCAGCTACAAGAAAGAGGGTGCTACTAATTCTTCTCATGAGGAAGATACTCAAGCTGAGGGAACCAATTCGGGTACATCACCCCCAACCAATACTAGAGGGCTAGCGGATGTTCGTGTTCCAATTCTGTCACCCAGTTCCACTGTCTCAGATTTTAGGGGAGCTATTAAATTGCTCACCTAGATTGTGGCTGCACAATCTCAACGTCAGGGAATGACTCCGAGTACAAGAGCTAGTGAAGACTCATCTAGTTTCAGGACTCAGGAATTTATGTGCATGGACCCTCCACTGTTCACAAGGTCTAGCAAGATAAAGGCTTTGTAGAATTTTATTGACGAACTTTAGAAGATCTTTCATGTTATGCATGCTACTGAGATAGAGGCAACAATATTGAGAGCTTACCAATTGGAACATGTTGCTCATATTTTGTACGAATCGGGGGAATAGTCCTGAGGGGAAGATTCGTCTCGTACAACTTGGGATGAATTTGCAAATGCATTCATAGAACACATTTTGCCGCTAGAGGTAAGGGAGGCAAATACCTTTGAATTTGAGAATATCAAGTAGAATAGTAGGAGTGTGCATGAGTACTACCTCCACTTTTTCCTTTGGATAAGTATGCTCCTCACATGGTTCCAAACATAAGAGCCAAAATTAAGCATTTTGTGTGGGGTTTTGACCCCTATTTGTTTGGCACTGCTAACTTTTATGCTTAGAATAAAAAGTTTACTATTACTAAGATGGTTGATTTTGTACAAGGTAACGAGAGAAGAATAAATGAGGAGGAAGCATTGCAGAAGGAGAAAGACAGGGAATTTAACAAGAGGTCTAAGTCTTCAGGTCACTTCAGTCATAGTGGGAGGTGGAGGCAGACAATTATTTAAAAACAGGTCATTAGGACCTGCTCCATCTTCAGTCAGTGCCCCAGCCCCTAAGTTCAGGAGTGATCAAAAGTGGAAAAACTTCAGAGCACCAGGCTCCCAATCATAAGCCAGTGTGGGTCAAGGTACCTTTAGTAATCTAGTTTGTGGTAAGTATGGTAAGAGACACCCAGGGGAGTGTCGCTTGGTTATGGATAACTATTATGTGTATGGTCAGCGAGGTTACTTTCAGAGATATTTTCCATCAGCGAGGCAAGGTACATGGGGTAATGTGGCTCAGTCCATAAATTCAGCAGTTCCTCTTAATTCCATCAGCGAGGCAAGGTACAACTAAGTCTGGAAACACAGGTGGAGTTCCAAACCGCTTATATGCTTTAGCCGAATGTCAGGATACAAAGGCTTGTGCAGATGTTGTCACAGGTATACTAACCGTTTTCACTTATAACATTTATGCCCTTATGGATCCTAGATCTACTCTATCATATGTAACCCCATTTGTTGCTAACAAATTTGGGATAGAACCAAAAATGTTGCATAAACCCTTTGAAGTATCCATTCCAGTTGAAGAGTCAGTTATAGCTAGGCGAGTATATAGGGGTTGTCCAGTTAAAGTCTATCACTGCGTTATAGTAGTTGATTTGGTAGAGCTGGAAATGGTAGACTTGGATGTAATCACATGCATGAATTGGTTGTCTTCATGTTATTCCATAGTAGGTTGTAGAACCAAAATTGTCAGTTTTGAATTTCTCGGTGAACTAGTCATAGAATGCAAGGGTGATGCAATAACACCCATATGTAGGTTCATCTACTATATTAAGGATAGAAAGATGATATCCAAGGGGTACATTACCATCTAGTTCAAGTTTGGGGTGTAGATACCCAAACCCCAACTCTTAAGTCTGTACCAGTTGTCAATGAGTTTCCAAAAATCTTTCTCGAAGATCTTCCTGGAGTTCCTCTCAATAGGGAGATTGAATTCAGAATTGATCTATTTTTTGGCACTAAGTCGATATCTATTCCGTCATACAGAATGGCTCCAGCAGAGTTAAGATATCTATAAGCCCAGTTGAAAGATCTCATTGATAAGGGATTCATCCGACCAAGTGTCTCACCTTGGGTTGCACTAGTCTTGTTTCTTCGAAAGAAAGATGGGTCTTTGCGTATGTACATTGACTACCGACAGTTGAACAAGGTCACCATTAAGAAAAAATATCCCTTTCCCAGAATCAATTACTTATTCGACCAACTTCAGGGTGCCCAATGTTATTTCAAGATTGACCTAAGATCAAGGTACCATCAGCTTATGGTTAAGGAAGTTGACATTATGAAAATCGCCTTCAAAACTCGTTATGGTCATTTTGAATTTTATGTCATGTCATTCGGATTGAAGAATGCACCAACTGCCTTCATGGACCTTATGAACAGGGTTTTCAAGCGTGACCTCGACCTTTTCGTCATTGTCTTCATTGATGATATTCTTATTTATTCCCGTAGAGAGGCTAATCATGCAGAACACCTCAGGATAGTGTTGCGGACACTTCAGGATCACAAACTTTATGAGAAATTTTCCATATGTGAATTTTGGCTAAATTCATTAGCGTTCTTAGGCGATGTGATTTTAGGAAAAGGCATCCAAGTTGACTTTCAGAAATTAAACGCTGTAAAAAATTGTCCCAGACCCACTTCTGCTACAAAAATACGAAGTTTCATGGGTCTGGCAGGCTATTACATGCATTTTGTAGAGTGTTCTTCCTCCATCTCAGCTCCGTTGACCAGATTAACTTAGTATGAAGTCAAATTTCAGTGGTCGGATATATGTGAGCGTAGTTTCGAGGAATTTAAAATGAGACTGACTTCTACTCCAGTGTTAATGTTGCCTAAGGGAACCGAGGGGTTTGTGGTATATTGTGATGCTTCAGGAATTGGTCTCGGATGTGTCTTAATACAGCATGGCAATGTTATATCTTATGCATCCAGATAACTTAAACCTCATGAAAAGAATTATCTGACTCATGACTTAGAATTGGCAGTCCTGATTTTCGCGCTCAAGAGATGACATCACTATTTGTATAGAGTTCACGTTGATATTTTCACAGATCACAAATTCCTTTAGTATATTTTGAAGTAGCAGGAGTAGAATCTTAAACAACAGAGATGGCTCGAATTGATAAAGGATTATGATGTGGACATTCTCTATCATCTAGAAAAAGTGAATGTGGTAGCCGATTCTCTTAGTCGGCGATCTATGGGAAGCTTGGCTCATGTTAAAAAAAAGAAAGAGAATCATGACGAAGGAAATTCACCGACTAGTCAGTTTAGGAGTTTGACTTTTGGACACCGAAGATAGTGTTGTTATTTTCCAGAACTGGTCTGAATCTTCCTTAGTAACCGAAGTGAAAGAGAAACGGTTTAATGAACCCTATTTATTGCAGTTAAAAGAGGGTATTAATGAGCATAAGACTATAACTTTTGAAGAAGGGGGAGATGATGGTACTTTGAGGTACCGAGGCAGATTGTGTGTTCCAAATGTGGATGGGCTCGGAGAGTGAATCATGGTAGAAGAGCAAAATTCCAGGTATTCTATTCACCCAGGTTCTACAAAGATGTATCATGATCTGAATGAGATTATTGGTGGAACGATATTAAGAGGAATGTGGAAGATTTTGTAGCCAGGTGTTCGAATTGTCAGCAGGTAAAAGCCAAACACTAGAGGCCTGGTAGGTTGGCTCAGAATATTGATATTCCTATTTGGAAGTGGGAGATGGTAAACATGGACTTCATGACAAGTCTACCTCGCTTATCCCGAGGCATGATTCAATTTGCGTGATTATGGATCGCCTTACTTGTTACACCCAGAGTTTGGTAAGCAGATAAAAACTTAGTTAGACTGCATAAGCCGGTGATTTGAGATCCTTTCCGAGGGTACCTTATGGCTTAGATGGATATTGTGAGTCTATAAAGAAGGTTAAGAAAGGCCTTGGGCCAATATTGGAAGAATAGCTAAAGGACTCTGAGTCAATCCGTCATTTTATAAATGTTTAAGCGTATAATTAATTGAAGCAAGTTCCGATGACCTGAGCTCCATTACGGGGGTCATTTACGACATGAATGGATGTTTAGATGGTTTATGGATGGTTATATATCATTTGGATCAAAGGAATCACATTTCGACAAAGTTTGACGATGATCTGGTGATACACTAAGCGTTCCGCATTGCATATCCCTTCTACCATGCACCATATATTGGGCTGACCTTTTGGTAGGGTTTCTTCCACCATATGCGGTGGCATATGCGGCCACATATGGTGGTTTGTGACACAAAATCCATCTCATATCAGAGGTGGTGGATGACTCTATAAATAGCCTTGGATGGTGGTCACCTCATTTCATTTCTATTTTTACCCAAACTTGTCCAAAGCACTCTCAAAGACCTCCTTAGGGTACTTAGGTCATCTTGGAGCAATCCTACATCAATTCAAGGTTAAATCTCCCATACATCATCATTGAGATGCTTGAACATTCTCCCTAAGATATCTAGACAAGTTGAGGGTTTGTCTTGAAGATGGAAGAGAACTTGTTGTGAAGAACTTTGTGGCTGATTTAAGGTAAGATCTTGATTTTCTTAATAATATCTAGCTTCTCATATCTTATTTGGAGTTATCTATAAAGGAAACTTGTGATAGTTAAGCTAAGAACTCTATAAGAAGTTGTTATTGTTTTTGGATTATTTTTTAGTGAATTTGAGATGATTATGGCTAGGAGTTGGAGTACGTATTGTTGTTGTTGTTGTGGTAGTTGTTTATGTTATTGTTGATATTATGGATGTTTGTTAACATGGAGAAAAAAGTAAGAATATGGGGGGAGATGCTGTTCGAATTACCGTAAAGCGAGCTTGTCGCTCGGTAGCTATTGGGTATGTCCCTTCTTATTGACATGAGTATCATTATTATGTTAGAAGGATGATAAGGAGACGGATGACATAATTGTCGTCGTCGAATATTCCATTCCAAGGTATGTAAGGACTATCTTCCTTTCTTTCTGTCATGATTCCATAAGCCCATCCCTTTTATTTGAAGCCGAAGGGGGATAGTTCGCCTTTATGCCTCTTGTCGACAGATGGAGACGAGCTAAGAGTTAAAGAGTTGAACTTGAGTAGAGCTCCCCGTAAGTCTTAAGAAGCAGAGTTAGTAGTGCCTCCATGATATTCGTAAGTTGTTTACATGTAAGCGAAGAGTTCCAAATAGAGAGAGACCCGAAGAAATGAACTAAAGAGTTAGTAGCAGTACATAAGTAAAAAGAAAATGAGGTTATACTAGCTATAAGATGAGATCGTAATAGCCTAGCAAGAGTAGCGGGTATGCATATGCGAGGAGGAGTAATAGATTCCCTAAGACTAAGAGAAATAGAGTACGAGACACGACATAATAAGTCATATAGATAGGTACAACACTCGAGTATATAAGGTACGCCTCAGACCTATGAAAGAAAGAGATATGAGAGCTATAAAAATGAATTGGATATTATAATGAGAAAATTGAACGAGTGCTAAGATAGGACAAGACTCCCTAAAAGATAGAAAAGTAGCTCGCAAGATAGTTCAAGTTCTCTAAGGGATAAATAAAGGAGATCAAGAACTAGTAAGTACGACTCGTGAATTATAGAAAGTACTAGATGAGTTATGAGTTATCTACGTAAGTGCTTAGTTAAAAATTGGTTGCTTGTTGTGTAGGTAGGCACTTGCCTTCGGGGCTATGATATAGATTTCTATCGGGGCTATACAGATATGCGCATTGCCTTTGGGGCTATACAAATACAGATTGCCTTCGGGGCTATTAGCCATACAGATTACCTATGGGGCTATAGAAATATGCGCATTTCCTTAGGGGCTATACAAATACAGATTGCCTTCGAGGCTATTTGCTATACAGATTTCCTACGGGGCTATATAGATGCGTGATTACCTTTGGGGATATACAAATATAGATTGCCTTCAGGGCCATTCAAACACACTTGCTTTTGGGGCCATGCACTTATACACCGGACCCTTATGAGTCCAAAGTATTGTGTTCAAATTGTATGCTAGATAGCAACGTAATAAAGATTAGAAATCAGAGATAGTGAAGATAGTACATAGAGCCAAGAACATGACATATAGTATAGGTAGACAAAGGGGCCAAATAGCCCAAGTGATAGTGAGCATGTAAGCCAATCTAGAGTTGGTGGTAATTCCACTCCCGTCCCTCCTTTCCAGTAGAGATTCCAGCATATTTATTCATATTCTTTAGCTTCAGAGTTTATATACTTACAAATTATTTTTCTGCCTTACATACTTGGTACATTTCTTTGCACTGACGTCCCATTGCTGAGGCGTTGCAATTCATGCCTGTAGATGCAAGTAATTAGTTTGACGAGTTCACATAGTGGGGAAAATTGGAGTTTAGAGAAGGATCAACAAAACTCCATCTCTCCAGAAGTGCTACCAAGTCTAGAGGTCAGGTATCAGGCTTCTGTACATAGTATGGGTAGATTAGGACCCTGTCCCGACCACATTTGATGCTAGTTATCTTTACAGACTTTGTAAGCATATGGTTAGTATGTCAATGGCCTGGCCGACCCTCGTTTTGTATTTTATTAAGTCTACCTAGTGTAAATGTCTATAGAGGCCTCCTTTAGCCACATCAGTTTATAGTAAGAACAAGTTCGGCCTTGTCAGCCTAAGTTAAGATTGGTTTTTATAGTATGGACTCAAGGGCCTAGCTTTCCTATGAGGCTAAGACTTCAAGTTCAACTTGGTACGCTCGGACCTAGTAAGGTGTCGAGTTCTAGCCACACCCCCTAGGCTAGGGTGTGATATTACTAAATGAGCACACTTCTTGCTAGTCAAGACAACAAATTAAGCAGAAGATTATGCTAAGTTATATATCCCTGAAATTGTCAAGCTTCATGGGACCTTAGTGTCCATTATTTCAGATCGTGGTGCTTAGTTCTCAGTGCACTTTTGGAAGTCATTCCAGAATGGATTAGGTACCGAGGTAAATCTCAGCACAACTTTTCATCCTCAAACAGATGGCCAGGCAAAACATACTATTCATACTCTTGAGGATATGTTGAGGGCATGTGTTCTTGATTTTGAAGGTAATTGGGATGATCATTTGCCTCTCATTAAATTTGCTTTTAATAACAATTATCATGCAATTATCAAGATGGCACCTTTTGAAGCATTGTATGGGCGAAGGTATAGATCGCAAATTGGTTGGTTCGAAGTTTGTGAATCAGAGTTGTTAGGACCATACTTGGTCCATCAGGCTAAGGAGAAAGTCAGGTTGATTTAGGAGCGTTTGAAAATAGCTCAAAGCGACCAAAAATCTTATTCAGATGTGAGGCGTATTGACTTGGAGTTTCAAGTTGATGATTGAGTGTTTCTGAAAGTTTCATCTATGAAGGGTGTCATGAGGTTTGGAAGGAAAGGGAAGCTCAGACCCAGATATATCGGACCGTATAGGATTCTGCGAAGAATTGGTCAAGTGACTTATGAGATTGAATTGCCATAAGATTTAATTATTGTACACCTAGTATTTCATGTAAACATTTTGAGAAAGTGTGTGGGAGACCCATCGTTGGTTGTTCCTACCAAATCCATCACAGTTAAAGATGGCCTAACTTATGAAGAGGTCCATGTGGCTATTCTAGATCGTCCAATTCGCAAGTTGAGGACTAAGGAAGTCGCCTCAGTGAATGTGTTGTGGAGAAGTTAGAAAATTGAGGAGGCTACATAGAAGCCGAAGAGGATATGAAGTTCAGATATCCGCACTTATTTAAAGAGCAAGCAGAAAACGTCCAAGGTAAATACCTTCAGTATTCATATTATGTCTCTTATGTATCCATGTCTCAAGTTTCACGTGCATGTTTTCATGTAATCATATCATTCAGTCCCTATGTTTCATGTCATGTTTCTTCACGTTCGTGTACTCATGCCATGTCCAGTCTTATTCTTAACCATGACCCATCATTCAAGAATTAATGATCCCAAGGGGGAGATATTATAACACCTCGTACCTTCAAACTTAGTCATGATCATGATCAAGGAGTGTAGGAAACCAAGACGAGGAGTTAAAGTTAGAACCCCGATTTCAATTATGTAATTCCTGTTTTACGCCCAAGTTATATGGATTGTAGAAAGTGTTGCGGACAATAGATTTGTATCGTACAAATCACCGTCGAAATTGATAAAATACGATGACTTATACAGACTGTCCTTCTTGACCATAGAATCCCCCTTAGCTTTTGATAGTCACTGGAAATTGCACTTTAGATGATGGTCATTTTATACGGACCGTACTTCCCAGTGTCAAAATTATACGGACCGTATAATACGACCGTAAAAGCCCCAACGACAGGAATAATATAAATATGCAAATATAGTTCTAAAAATAAGTTTTTTCTTATTTTCCATGTCCTAGAACGAAGTTCTCTCCTCCCATCATCCTCATAAACTCAAGGTAAGCCCTTTCCATGTATTTCCTCGTGAGTCTAATCAACTATACTCAATTCCAAAGTAAAATTCATTATTTCTAACCTAGGGTTTTGAAGAAAACCCAACCCTAGAGATTAAAGTTCAAGCTTGGGGTTTCATCTTCAAAGTTCAGATGTTTAATACATGTGTTGGAGCGATTAAGGTATGTAAAGCTTCTATCCACATGTGGGAATATCATTGTTCTTCCCCACGCTGCATGTAATCAATGAAACACGAATTTCCTCAGACATAGGGTTTTGTTCAAGTTCATGATGATCCTATATACATGTACAATTATATTTCATGCTATATACTATATTCGTTAATTGTATTCATGATATTCCATTATGACTATCATGAACCTATCCGTAATCCATGAACTCATGTTTTGAATTCCATGACTTCGTAATTTCAAGTCATGAGTTACTGTCATTCAATCCATGAAATTATAAATATTTTCCATGATTTATACAAGTTATATTATATATCTCTTCACATGCTAAATTATAATTACAAACTACATTTTACATGTTATTTTCAAAAACTTCATGGGCTTACAAGCCAACTATATTAATGTTCATATTTTGGATATTGCATAGATTACCGATAAGGCTCAGACAACCTGAAACTACATTTGCCACCGTAGGATAAGGATCGCTCCAACTAGTTAGGATGGTACCTTCACGTTACCCCTTTGTGGGATTATTTGATCCATCTTATCATGTTCATGTCTCGTAGCCCGACAATGTATGAGATGACTTAGCTGATCGGGCAGAGATCAGCCGTCACTTTCACACATGGTGGTTAGATGTCGGTTTTATTAATGCTCTCCCACAAGTATACAAATATTCAGATATATAGTTTTACAGATTTTATACACGTTATTATATTCATGTCAGATTATGTTCATTGTATATTGTTCAATTTCAGTTTCATGTTCCTATTATTTCATGTGCCTGCTTATTCTTTCAGTTGATTTACATACAATACAATTTAAATGTACTTACGTTCCTTTTGCCTGGGGCCTGCACTTCACGGTGCATGTACTAAGTTTCAGGACGAAAGATCTGCACTTTAGGACTTCACCTGTATCATCTACTGGTGATGGTCTTTTTTATGAGTATGTTTTATAGTAGAGTATGCCAAGGTCTTGTCCTGGTAAAACAATTTTGTAGTTAGACTCACGCTTCAGAGGTTTCATAGACTAGTCTAGTTAGCAGGGCATGACAATATTATTTTCCGACTTATTATGTTTTCAGATATTTCCGCCATATATTTACAGTTTATATTTCAGTATTTAGTTTACATGTTTTAGATTATTACTATTGCATGTTTTGATGCCCATGTTGATTCAGTAAGCCATGTGGTTCGCTCGGTTAGATGCAGCCAGACACCGAGTGTCGTGTTTTGCCCAGACCATGATTCGGAGCATTACAAAAAGGATTTTCATCGAGTATTGAATAATTCAAGCATTGCTATTCTCTTGACTTGTGAAACGTAAAATTCTAAGTAGATTATGTAATGGATTTAAGTATTTAATTCGTAAAGTGAACTTTAATAAGAGGGTACGTAAGACTGAATCATTGTATAAATAGTAGTATTACTTCATGCAATGTTTCTTGATTAACGAAACTACTGAAGTGCTTGCATAACACACTTGCATTATTCATTTTATTTTAATTCTTTTTATATTTTTAAAGCCCGGATAACATATTTTAACGGGGAACCGATAGCCTAGTCACCTATGACGCATAAAAAGTGCTCTAAAGGTATTTTGATAACTTATTTTTTTATGAGGTACTTTGGTCACTTTTCTATTTTATTTGGTCATTAATGTTCCAGAGTTTGAATATTGTATATGAAGAAGTTTTGGAATATAAACATTAGCAAGATTTTTACAATTTTGTGACTGGATTTGTAATATTGTTTGATTGTAGCGGTGAGGGTAGTTGTTCGCTAGAAGGTTGTCATGAGATTTCTACCAACTTGTAACTATTATTGGATTAGGTGATATTGGGGTGTTAAATTCTTTACAATGAGTTTGATCAATATTTTATAGTTACAAAGGAGAAAAAAATTGGAAACGTCACTGTTACACGCCAATCTTGGGGTGTGGCCGGCACCCGGCGCCTGAACGACATGAGCGTACCACCTGTATATCATAACATGAACATATATCGGTCTGGGCCGACAAGGCCTCAGAATGATAATCTCAAATGAAATATGAATAAGATGACTTGTAACCATACACAACTGACCAACATATATATAACAAGGCCGATAAGACCACAATCCACAACGACAGAAGGCCGACAAGGCCATACCAACAACTATACATCAACCACTAGTCTGCAAACCTCTAAGAGTAATACAACATGTCATCAGGTCGGGATAGGGCCCTGGCATACCCAAAATATATGTAAACATATGCAACATGTCCTACCATTCTCTATACAGCACTTCCGGAAGAAAAGGATTGCGACGACCAACCGCTGAACTGGGCAACCTAATGTGGAGGTGCGTCAGTCTATCTACCTGCACCTGCGGATATGAAACAGAGCCTTCAGCAAAGGGACATCAGTACGAAAGAATGTACTGAATATGTAAGGCATGAATAAACGTAAATAAGGGCATCAATGTGCAAAGGAAACCAAAAGAAACAAATTGTAACTCAGAAGTGTCACTGTGGACCATACTGCACATAAATTAGATATAATAGCGTATATAACGTCGTAGGCCTCTGTGGGAAAAATCCTTTATATACTATATCGCGATCGAACGTCGTAGACCTCTGTGGGAAATATCATAAATACCATACTCAACTGATCAGCGGTACAATACATGTGTAGGTTGTGTATGTAACGCCGCAGGGCTCTTTGGGCAACATAGATACATAATACATAGGTATACATGAGAACCATCCGAAGAACATGGAATACTCTTTAAGTTCGTCGGAGTGACGTAAGGTCGTTGCACCTCGGACTATCCTTATGTAGACAACACATCATTTTACTTTTTCATATAAATCAATAAGAAGAGATAAAACATACCATTTCTAGCTTTCGAAACACCAACAAGGAACCATATTATGTCAATAGAGGAGAGATGCTATAAAGTGCGGAAATTACTCCCGACAAGGGACAAACAAGAGTCATATACTCTAATGGATTGGAAAGATATGATAACTCAAGAGTCTTCGTACGCTCTATGAACGATTATCTACATTAAACGCCTAACAACTTCATCGAACATTTGATGAAACATATCCTCTTTGATTCATTTAACTCCTATACCTCCTGACACCTCTATAAACAGGTTTTAAACCATCATTTCCCTTTCATAAGGTCTCATACCTTCTCGTATTTAAGTTAATCGACGACATGATTTGACGTAAAATCACTAGGTATAACAGTCACAAGGGCATCTTCCACAATATCCTTTACCTTTAGGCACTGTAATGACTTAGAAGCAGCTAAAAGCTCACCTAGCTAATTGTTGATTTTTCCGAACTAACAATTTTTTCTTTTTTCGTTAAAAAGTGTTGCACGACGTTGTTAGTCCTTCTGAGTGAAGCATGAAAAGAAAGAGAGAAAGGAAAAAAAGTTGAAGTGGTGCTTAGTGGAACAGCGAAAATCGTGAAACAACTTACTATTTATTTTTCCATAAAACTTTTACGCAGAAACTTCTTGGAAATAGTTTAAATAAACATGTTTTTGAAAAATTATTTACAAGATTAATTTTCAAAAAATAAATGCTTCTTTTTACGGGATTTAAGACCAAAAGACTTTTATTAGAAAAAATCCTGTTTTTGTTTAAGAAATGAGACTATAATTGGAAAACTTGTATATGATCGACTTTTGAAGGGCGATACACGGAAATAATTCTTGTTAAAAAAATTATATATGATTGACTAAGGAAAAGGAAAAACCCTGTTGACACTCTTACTACCAAACACTCGATTACGATTTATGAAGGAATTTGACAAGTGAAAAGCCAAAGTTTCAATCATATTCTCTACTATTTGTGAAAATCATAAAACTGTTATAAATACATTACATTATAGTGATGAATGCATTATGTTACGGTGGTTGTCCATTTAGTTTTCTAAGTGCACATTCCATGAATCACTTGTAGACATGTATCTATTTATTATGATCACTTAAGTCTGGTAACCTTTGGGATGTACTTTGGAACTGTAAATAGGGCACCCTTTGCCCATGGAAAGAGATATTTGAAATAACAAGAAAAGTCATCTTTCTCCTCTCTACCTCTCTTGTCTAAATATATCTTTTTTTATATTGTTTCATTAGCTATCAATTTACAACACGTTATGAACACGAAGCTCTAATCAACGAAGAAGGTTTCGATATGATTCTCATTTTCTGTGTTACGAACATCAAGCGAGGTATGATTTTTAAAATATTTACTTTGATTTGGTTCTATAAATATATAATTATCATTATTTTTAGATTCAACTACATGTCAGCCCTGAGCTTAATTATATCTTGAATCTTCAATACATAAGCATGAAATAATACTTACGATAGTGGTGGCTATAGTAGCTTAAATAAATTTAATATAGGTTAATTGTCTTTAGTCTTATAATTACAATCACATGCAACATGCTATTAAATATTCTTACCTTGATCACTATTATGTGTTTGAATATATATATATATATATATATATATATATATATATATATATATATATATATATATATATATATATATATATGGTACAATATAAGAAAATTACTCTCATATTTTGTATTATTTTATGATTCATAAATGCCAAAGTTATTTAACACAAGAAAACTATGATAATTTACGGTAAAGCTGGTGAATTAGCTACTGAATTTACATGAACACTTGCGTGACAAATACTTTTCTCTTTGCTAAAAGACTTTACACATAACTAATTTTTTATTAATAAGTGAATGCAAGTATAGCAATTAATTGCCTCTTGGTCTTCATTCATATTAAGGGACCGATAATCATCATATTTACTTGAATATCAACATTAGATGTTGTTGGGTACTATTGTAAAGCAGTACGGAAAGTAAATAAATATTACAAGTATTCGAAAGGATAAATAAATAGTCCAATGTTCAGAACTGCTGCAAGCTTGTTGTGTCTTGAATCTTGATAACCTGAAATCAAGAAACAACTAAATCTGGATGGTTACAACTATGTGCTGAGTCGAGTGATTGCACTCTGTCCTTAAGACAAGATTGCCCCGTATATATGCTTTTACGTTAATGGGCAATAGTCTTCCAAGATAAAACAACACTTTAATCTCAACACTACAAAGCAAATAGGTTGAGTCTGACGAAGAAAACAAATATGAATCGACTTGCTGAAGATATGGAAAAGGAAGGAAGAGTTTCTGTTTTCGTCCAACGTTATTGGACTGACTTTCTCTTCTATTTTGTCTCTGTGTATATAGTGTGTCTCTATTGTGTATATCTTGTGTATACTCACTGTTTTTCGTCACTGTTTTGTGCTGCTATTTTCGTGTATGTATGTTTTATTTTTCTGTCACGTTATTGAGCCAAAAAGGCATCAATATATAGCATGGATGATGGACTCCTCAACTGCCACAAATATGGCTGTAAATAGTCATTAGGAGGGCTGTTAATGGCATTAGACAGGCTGTTAATGGCCATTTAGAGAGGCTGATTTATGGTCATGAAGGAGGGCTATTTATGGCGGAGTTAATGCTCTAAAAAATAGCCCAAACGGTAGGCAGAAAGTTTCTGCCTTCCGTCTTTCCCAAAATCAACTTTCCTAAAACTCTAGGGACCAAACTATAAATATTAAGCAATTTGGGGTCCAAAAGGATAATATCAGAAAGTCCCCACAGCCCACAGCCCACGACCCACGACCCGAGCCCGGTCCGGACGGGACGGGTGGGCGACGACTAAGCGCGTGTGGGCTTAGCCTTGAACCCAAGCACATCTAGGTCTCCCTCCTTTAAACACATGGGATACCCCTTGGGGTCCCAAACCCTTTACCACTTTAGAGACTTATAAAGAGAGCAATTCTTCCTTTTCCCACCGATGTGGTAGATTTGTCCCATACCACATTTCCATACCTCAAACACCTTACTTCGTGGACCAATATCTCTTTCATTTCTCAACGAAATTTGACGATTCTTGTCTCTACGGTCATCTACTCACTTAGTATATTATGCATGTGAGAAGAGACAAAGCCTCCAACATACGGACCACTAGTGTTTAATTCATTAAATATGGTTGGACGCACCTCCCCGCCAAAGGCAAATTTCAAAGAATCCCCTCTATGAAAGAGAGATTTTGGCACACTCACAAGGTGCCTACTTTCAGCAATCTTTCAGCGAAAAGATATTGCATCAGGAGAGGTAGCTTTCGCTTTGAACCTTCCCTAGTTGAATACCACCGGACTTACTGCGCGGTGAACGTGATGTCTTGAACCGTCAGTGTTTAGTGTAAGCCAAGACAATGATACCAACACAATAACTCTCCTTATTCGTTTTCATTCTTACGGTTTTGTCTGTTGTGTCCGTGGACACACTTGGATTCTTAAGTGCGTTCATTTGAGGTGGCCATCCTCACACTTAAATAGGTGATCTCCTACAACGTATCTTGCTATACCCCACTTCACAAGTGTTAGGAATCATTAAAAGTTTCCCCAACCTTAACCTCAAACGTTTAAGGATCGTTTAAAGGTTTGGAAGCTTAACCTTTACCTACCATGCAGGTAGCACTTTAATATCTATCGTGGGAACAACTTTGGATTCATGTTTCTTTACAGAAATCATCATCCGAGGTGCTCTTTCTTCCACCGAAGCGCTCAACTGAACCTTTTGCAGCTTAGTTTTTCCATTGAACCAAATTCTTGGGATCTCCAATCAGTATGGTTGGGTTACCACCGCAATGGTTCATATTGTTTAGGTTTTAAGCCCATTCCCCTAGACAAGCAGAACACTTGATCTCCGGGTAGTCCCTTAGTTAGTAAACAAGGAAGTGACACCCGTGATGATCAACTGCCATACGGTCTTATATCTCCGACAGATCCTGACAGATATGTCCAGACGCCGTCATCCGTGTCCTTCCTGAAGCCGACCGGTTAGCCACAGTGTATAACTGCTGAAGGCACAAGTTTCTCCCAATAAGGGACGTCCTCTAAGGAGTAGTGAAGTTACTCAACTTATTTCATGCTTTCTATAAAGCGATAAACTCCAATTTCATCATGAATCGGCCATTGCAAGTTTGCTTAGAGGTTTTTCCAAGACCCACCATACACATTTACTTGTGGCTTTGGTGTTCTTCGTATCTGATGTCCAGTTTGCATCATTGTGTTCTCCCAGAACTGATGGACATCCAGAATACTATAATCCATAGATAAGCGAATATTTCAGATATCGTCATATCCGACTTAACGCCTTCTATCGATCATGTATTAGAATCATCAGTGAACCTTAGTTCAACTGATATATTTTGTAGGCCGATACCAGGTCGGTTGTAGTGTGTAACATACATTGAACAACATGTGACCTGCGCATATCGCTCCTTGTATATGGGTGCACCATGATTTCAATCAGTTATATGATTCATATCCATTGATGGCTTCAACAAGACTGTCAACTATCTCACAACTGAGTTTGGAGTTAGACCAGTCCGTTAGATGTCTTGGAAATCCAATTCCTAAGATGTCATCTGTGATACCCATATCTTTCATATCGAGACTTTATTTCAATATGATTTCCACTCTCAGACTGTTGGTTTTCCAACTGTTGGCTTTCTAACTTCAGAGTCAATGTTTCTGTGGTTAGATTCATTATTTCTGTTTTATCTGAAACTTCCAGGACCAAAATGTAAACATTTCAGGGACCAAAATGAAAGTTCAGGAAGAAGCCCAACAGTCCAGCAAACCAACTCTGATTCTCCCCTTCCAACTCTCCGGTTAGGAAGGCTGTTTCAACATCCATGCCACGCAAGACTGCAATGGCCCTGGATGTTAAGCTACTCACAGGGGAGCACATTTTACAACCCAAAGGTTCTTTTCCCGGAGGAAGATCAACCATTACACAAGTATGGTTCTATATGATGGAATCTATTTCTCTCTATAGCTTCTTTCCAAAGCAGCGCTTTTGGAGATGACAATTCTTTATTAATTGTCCATGGTTCGTTCTCAACCATACAAACTAGAAGGCCTGGAACAAATCTTTGTCCCCTTTTTGCTCCGTCTCGGTTCAACATCTAGAATCCCTGAGTTCTGGAGATCTGGAATATCAAATTCCGGATGGACAGCAACTTCAGAGTCCTGTAGATACGGAATATCTAGTTTTGGACAGTCAGGCCCTCGCGGGTTCTTGTTAACCTTGAGCAATTACTACTTTTTCCTTTTTCAAGGAAAGTTATCTTCAAAGAATTCAACATTCTTTGATGCCAAGATGCGATAAGCAATACTGTTATTTGCATTTCCAGTGGATATGCAATCTACAGTCTTAGGTCGAACTTGACATGTTTCGGTATTCCAACTTCTACCAAACCATCCCACATCACAACTTTTGTATGTGAGATCCTTTCCATGTCTCACAAGGAGAGTTATCCTTATCCTTATGCGGAGTTCTGTTGAGAATTGCATTAGCGGTAAGGATCGCCTTGCCCCACATAATTTGGGCGTACGGCTTTATGCTTGGCTAACACCGTTAGACTGAGGTGAGTAAAGAGCAGTCGTTTAATAAACGATGCTTCACATTCTCCCCGTCTATCACTACGAATTTCTCAATCTGTAGGCTTAGTTGATTTTCAACTTCTGCTTTGTAGCGCTTATTCGCTTCAACAACTTCATCTTTGCATTTCAACAAACAAAGGATACAATACGTTGTACCATCATCAATGAAGGTCACAAAGTACTTGTCTCCCCCCTCTATTTTGTATAAACTTCAAATCACCCAAGTAGGTGTGACTAAGTTCTAGAGGAGCGGTGCTTCTTTCGCTATTCCTTTGACGGAATTTGGAAAGGTGATTTTGCCTCTTCGCCTACCTCACATTTATTTTGAGGGTTTACGTCGACAGAAGGCAACAATCTCAACTTCGTTAGCTTTTGAATGATTTTCTATTTAACGTGTCTTAATCTATGATTGCATAGACGCACGGATTACAAATATATCATTCATATGGCTACAGATATACTGTACCATTCTTAATTATTATAGACCTGTTGGACTAGTCTCAAACTAGCTTGACCAACAGCGTCCCTTCAACCAAGTTTGGGACATGTATCACCTCATCTTAGAGTGATCCCATTCCTTGAAGTCCTATTGAGGACAACCTCTCCAACCCCTTTTACTTTAGAGGTGGCGTTCCTTCACATGAACAACCTCTTGCCCATGGTTAGGGCATAACCGGATCATATGTGATCTGGATACTCTAGCCCACTCCAGTTGCTTTGGCAGACTGAGTGTCCAATTTCTTTTCTGCCTTTCTTTAGGCCTTCAGATCATTTAAGACCTGGAAACTCTGGCCCACCTTACTAGGTGTCCATTACTTTTCCTATGAAATGAATTTTGGCCCACTCCAGTTGCCCGGAGGCTTTGTATGACTAAGTGTCCAATATCATCCTATGAAGGATCTTCTGCCAAATAGTGTGACAGGCTCAACGTCTTTAGCTTTTAGACTTCTTCCATTATGATTGGTGCCCAGACAATTCTTGGCGCTTACTTAAGAGTGGTAACAGTTTTCGCATAGTTAGTGGATCTTTCTCCCTCGTATGTGCGAACATACTTTATACACTTTTAATAATTACACTTAAAAGAACATATCTTTTTAAGTCGTTTACATAATCCAATCTTTAAACGGGAAAGAAGAAGAGATTAAACTTCTGATTTTAAAGCATAAGGAATATAAATTATTTCGTGAAAATATTTTCATATTCCTCCTTACTTTAAGACATTTTTAATCAGACATCATTTAATATTTATTCTTGACAAGAAAGAAAATAACTTATCCCAATTTTGGATTCTGGCCCACTTCAGTCACTTCATCGGACTGAGTGTCCATTTCCTCCTTACCATAATTCGGATCCTTTGTCTGGGACAGATATAGGCCTTCTGTTGCAAGATAGAACCACATCTTCAGTCTTCTCCTCTTGTCCCATTTGACATCCTCAGCCTCTCGTGAGCGCTTGTTCCTACCACTCTCAGGAGTGGTGACACCATAAACATGTTGACCTTCAACAACATACATCACTATCTTCAAGCAGAAAACCACAGCCATATCCAGATTTGGTCACACAACTTTTGACCGACATCTTTCGAACACTAATACAATCTTGTCTTAAGTTGTTGGGTACTATTGTAAGGTAGTACGGGAAGTAAATAAATATTACAAGTGTTCAAAAGGATAAATAAATAGTCCAATGTTCAGAACTGCTGCAAGCTTGTTGTGTCTTGAATCTTGATAACCTGAAATCAAGAAACAACTAAATCTGGATGGTTACAACTATGTGCTGAGTCGAGTGATTGCACTCTGTCCTTAAGACAAGATTGCCCGGTATATATGCTTTTACGTTAATGGGCAATAGTCTCCCAAGATAAAACAATACTTTAATCTCAAAACTACAAAGCAAATAGGTTGAGTCTGACGAAGAAAACAAATATGAAATCGACTTGCTGAAGATATGGAAAAAGAAGGAAGAGTTTCTGTTTTCGTCCAACGTATTTGGACTGACTTTCTCTTCTGTTTTGTCTCTGTGTATATAGTGTGTCTCTGTTGTGTATATCTTATGTATATGTGTGTCTTTCCTCACTATTAGTGCACTATTTTTCATTGCTGTTAGTGCACTATTTTTCGTGACTGAAATGTGCATCTATTTTCGTGTGTGTATGTGCTACACAATTGAGTCAAAAGGGATCAATATATAGCATGGAGGAGGGACTCCTCAACTGCCACAAACATGGCTGTTAATGGCATTAGTGAGGGTTGTTAATGACATTAGAGATGGCTGTTAATGGCCATTTAGAGAGGCTGATTTATGGTCATGAAGGAGGGTTGTTTATGGAGGAGTTAATAACCAAGTAATGACTGGTTAATTCTCCAAAAAATAGCCTAAATGGTAGGCAGAAAGTTTCTGCCTTCCGTCTTTCCCAAAATTAACTTTTCAGAAACTCTAGGGACCAAACTATAAATATTAAGAAATTTGGGGTCTAAAAAGATAATATCAGAAAGTCCCCACAGCCCACGACCCGAGCCTGAGCCCGGACCGGACGGGACGGCTGCGACGCGCGTGTGGGCTTAGCCTTGAACCCAAGCACATCTAGGTCCTCCCTCCTTTAAACACATGGGATACCCCTTGGGGTCCCAAACCCTTACCACTTTAGAGACTTATAAAGAGAGCAATTCTTCCTTTTTCCACCGATGTGGTAGATTTGTCCCACACCACATTTCCATGTCTCAAATACCTTACTTCGTGGACCAATATCTCTTTCATTTCTCAACGAAATTTGACGATTCTTGGCCCTACGGTCATCTACTCACTTAGTAGATTATGCATGTGAGAAGAGACAAATCCTCCAACATGCGGAACACTAGTGTTTAATTTATTAAATATGGGTGGACGCACCTCCCCGTCAATGACAAATTTCCAACAGATGTATCTTCATTAAATTATAAATGTTATAATATGAGATACATATTCGTTTTAACAAATGTTACTTATAGAATTCTAAAAAATATATGACTGTTAGATTGGCAATAAATATTTCATAAAGGCTTATTATGAATAAGCACTTAACTTTATAACTGGTTTATTAAGTGATAAATATGTTCAAGATATTATTAATTATGATTGGTTATTATGATCACTAAAAATGAAAATATTTAAATGCTTGTTATGTTTATTATTATGAACTGCTCTACTACTTGTAGAAAATTATTTTTTGCAAGTTATAGTGTGAAAAAGTTGTAGGTCACAACCCTATAAACAAAGAATAAGTTTTGAAAACCCTCATCAGGTAAGAGGCAAGTTGTGGTTTCAATATTTTATGACTTTCAATTATTTCACAAGATTTAGAATACATGAAATTGATCTTAACAGATCTGAGATCAATTACAAGAATGTATAAGAACATCATTTATTTTTATGAGGTCAAATGTGCTTCTGAAGAAGTATTATAGGAAAAAATTAAAAAATGTTATAAGATTATTTTATACTTAGTTGTGGCTATGCAAAATTATATTTCATTCCTTGGAGTGAATGAGTTAACTTGTGATAAACATTATATGAGGGTAAGACATCGGGTTCAAGTGTTGATGCACCATAATGATAAGATGTTGGGTTGAGTCTTAACACATTATGGCTTAACACGGTTTATGATGGTAAGACACTGGGTTCAAGTCCTGATGCACCAAGGTGATAAATGTTGGGTTGAATCCCAACGTATTATGGCCTAACACACCTTATATGGGTAAGATATTGGAGTCGCGACCTGATGCCCTATATTGATGATATAATGATGCTCAAGGTAAAATTATGTTATTTTGATAAAAAATTATGAAGTCCATCCCACTAGATATGTTCCATTCCATGAAGCGAATGTGGGAGGGATAGATCAAAAGTCTAAAAGAAGACTTAATAATCATCAGGGCCGTATGAATGAACGTGAACATTGAAAAGGATGAAATTATAATCATCACCATGGTGGTAATATAAATAAGAGAATATTAAGAGTTCTCAAGAATAATCCTTTAACATGTGAAGATAAGAGTGGTCATTGATGTGGTGTGAAAGGGCATTGGACACATGACTGACGTTCGTCCAAATTTATCAAGCTTTATCAATCCTCCATCAGAAGAAAGGAAAACAAAGTGAGGCCACACTTTACCTTTCACAATGATGTTAAGGCAGGGCTATATGAATAATTATGATAAATGGGACAAAATAATAAGCCCATACTGAAAATTTATGAAGCACGTATAAATGATTATAGTCAATTCCTTGAAGAGAATGTGACTTTTGATAAGTATCATGAATACTCGAGCATTCTTAAAGGTGAATATGTTAAGAGGTGATAAAAATTATGGATAAGGATATGCTCATGTATGATTTAATAAATACCACAACCCACATCTACGGGAGGTGTGATAGAAATAAAGAAATATTTTGGCATAAAGGGTCATCGGTCACGTAGTTTTAGTACGTCATAAATATTGTGGTATGTCTTATCATGAATTCGCGGAGGGTAAAAGCAAGAAATTAATTTTGCATATAAAGAATTTGGCCATGACTATAATGACAGTAATTTTCTCCCTAAAAGGAGAGTTCACTATACAGATGGTGTGATGAAATATGTGGTAGTACATAATTAATTGGGAGTTCCGAAAGAGCTAATTTCAGGACTGAAATTGTCCAGAATATTGGAGTTGTAGTAAGTCTTATAATAAACTTATTGAGTTTCAAAGGCAATGAATTATATCGAGACTATGAATTATGAGAAGATTTAATATCTTCATATTATTACAATCGAAGTGGGTTATAAATAATTATGTGAAAGGTTACACAAATATGGGCATGATGATGGAATCACATGCGATAGTAAAGTAGAAATTTACTGAAAAAATAACAGTTGGTATGACCGGTTGGCCATCCCAATTCAAATATAATGCGAAAATAGTTGAGAGTTCACATGGTTATATATTGAAGAAATAAAATATTCTTCAAGAATTATGTTGTGCAGCTTGTTCTCATGATAAATTGATCATTGTACCAGCTAAGGTTGGAATTGTAACCCCTACATTTTGGAACATATAAAAGGTGATATATATATGGCCCAGTCACCTACCATGTGAACCATTTAGTATTATATGATTTAATAGATGCATCTATGATCTGGTCACATGTGCATTTGGTATTAGCTTGTAATTTATTTTTTGCAAGGTTGTTTTCTCAAATTCTTAAATTAAGAGCATCATTCCAAACTATAAAATAATTTTGAAAAATGTTGGTATTTATCCAAGTTGGTTTAGCAGAAATTGTATGCCGCCAATTATAGCTAAATTATTGGTTATGAGAACAAAACTCTCAAATGAAAATTTGATATGAGATGTGTTATTTAATATGTAGCAGCACTTGTACGCATCAAGACAACAAGTTTTTCCTATATGGCTGGTTAAAGGTCAAGAACCAAATAATTCCTATCAAGATATTTGAATGTGCGGTATATGATTCAATTGCTCCACCATATGCACAAAGACGGGTCCCCAAAGAAGGTTGAGGTTAAATTTTGAATTTTCTAACATTAGGGGAGAGATGATAAGCGGCTGGAAAATAAGGTATATGTAATGAATTATCACTTGTACGATCCTCATTCAAAAGATAATTCAACTCAACTGTCAGATGCATTTTCTGACCTAAAAGTGAATATCATTTCCAGTTGTAAATGTTCCAATTAGAATTAAAGTCTTTGAAGGACAGAGTCTATGGCGATAGACAATCGGTTCCAAAGGTAAAAAAAATTGAAAAAAGAGAGGAGAAAATGGTCATAATAATGAGGCAAGTTCTTTAAAAAGCACCACGACATAATACTTCATAAAATGTTGGAAAAGACTCAGATTCCTGAAAATAATGAAAATGAAGAGATTTTGATAAGTTGTGTCGCATTAAAATCGA
Source organism: Anisodus acutangulus (assembly GCA_029783415.1). NCBI lineage: Eukaryota > Viridiplantae > Streptophyta > Magnoliopsida > Solanales > Solanaceae > Anisodus > Anisodus acutangulus. The sequence continues at coordinate 24,617,483 of CM056490.1, read as the reverse complement.
CATCAAGTGCCCGTCAACTGCTTCAATATTACAAATTGTGACGAGGATCTTGAAATTAAATCTGTCAAAGAGTGTGGACAGATAAATGATTGGCCAAATAAAATTGAGCAATTCAAGTATATTTTCTTCACTTGAAAAAAATAATGTTTTGGTCCTATAGTCTAAGGACCCCAATGTATAAGGTCAATGGGGGTACAAATGGGGTTTTGTGTGAAATGTAAAATAAAAAATAAAATCGTATGATATAGAGTATGGATTGTTCCTTGTGGCATAAAAGTTTTCACACAATTTTCTGACATTATTGTATGGAGATGGGTTCTCTTATGGTGAATACAATGAGGTTTCTGAATAGTCTGGCAATACATAAAAAATATGATATGCATATAATGAATTGTTTTCTTTATGGCTATATCGACAATGAAAGAAATATATGAGGGATTTAAATTGTTCTGAAGCATATAAAGGTTTTCGAAACTAAAGCTTCAACAAATCTTTATATGGGTTAAAGCCATTTCATTGAGTACCCCAATAGTTGCGATGTCGCTAGATATAAATAAAGATCCATTTTGACCTCAAAATATGATAAAGGGATCATTGTTGATGAAACTCCATATCTCAGTGCAATTGTGATACTAATGTATCTTTCCCCACCAGATATATATTTTACAATGAGCCTATTGGCAAGATTTAGCTTCTCCTCGACAAGAAGATATTGAAATGGTATTAAACATATATTTAGATATCTTTAGGGAACAACTAATATGAGATTACTTTAATGAATCAAGTCATAGACGACCAGTTATGTAGATGCAAGATATTTATCTAATCCACATAAAGTCCGGTCTCAAACATGCTACCTATTTACTTGTATGGATACAACTATATCATGTCGTTCAACGAAACAAACTCTATCAACTACATCTTCAAATCATGCTGCGATGATAGCCAGTCGAGAGTGTGTATGGTTGAGATCAATGACTTAACATATTCAGGAAATATATGATTTATTTTAAATAATAATAATATTCCAACTATATTGTATGAATATAATACTTCATGTGTTGAACAATTGAAGGGAAGATACATTAAAGGAGATAAAATAAGTACATTTAATCAAAACTTCTTTTCACACATGATCTTCATCAAAATTGTGAGATAATTGTTTGACAGTTCCATTCGAGTGATAATCTTGCAGATTTGTTCACTATGGCATTATCAACATCAATCTTTCAGAAGTTGAGATAGAAGATTGGAATGCATCGTCTTTGAGATATCAAATGACGTTTCCATCAGTGGGAGTAACATACGCGATGTACTCTCTTTTCCTTAATCAAGATTTTTTCCCATTTAGATTTTCCTGGTAAGGTTTTTAATGAGGCAACACTCAATGCGTATTACAAGATGTGTATACCCTTTTTTCTTAATAAGATATTTTCTCATTTGGTTTTTCATATAAAGGTGTTAATAAGGTACGCTATCTCTCAAATGTACATCCAAGGGAGAGTGTTATGAATACAATACGTTATAGTGATGAACGCATTACATGATGGTGGCTGTGCATTTAGTTTCCCAAGTGTACATTCCATGAACCACTTGTATACATGTATCTATTTATTATGATCACATAAGTCTTGTAATCTTTGGGATGTACTTTGGAACTATCAATAGGGCACCCTTTGTTGGAAATTTGCCTTTGGTGGGAGTTGCATCCAACCATATTTAATGACTTAAACACTAGGGTTCCGCATGTTGGAAACTTTGATTATTCACACGTGCATAATCTACTAAGTGAGTAGATGACCGCAGGGCCAAGGATCGTCAAATTTTGTTGAGAAATGAAAGAGATATTGGTCCACGAAGTGAGGTGTTTGAAGCATGAAAATGTGGTAGAGACCAATTCTCCCTCATCGGTGGGGGAAGGAAGATTTGTTTAGTTTATAAGTCTCAAAATTGGCTAAGGGCTTGAGACCCTAATGGGTAACCCATGTGTTTGAAGGAGGGAGTACCTAGATGTGCTTTGGTTCGAGGCTAAGCCCACACGCGTGCCGCCGCCGCCCGTTCGGTCTGGGCTCGGGTCACAGGCTTTGGGCTTCTGATATTATATTTTTGGACCCAAATTGCTTCATATTTATAGTTTGGTCCATGAAGTTTCAAGTAAGATAAAATTGGACTTGTGCTTTTGCTGTTGGTTTTGGATCATTAACCTCCATTAATATGCACATCAATTCAGCCATTACTTGGCTGAATAACTCTCATTTTGTTGTAATACTTAGCAATTACTCATTTACCGTTTCCTGCAATCATTGTACTCAACACCCTTTGCCTATGGAAAGAGACACTTGAAATAAGAATAAAAGTAATCTCCTCCTTTATACTTCTCTTGTCTAGATATATTTTTTGCATTTGTTCTTAATTTACAACAAAAATATCTTACTATTTATTTTTTTATAAAACTTTTTGCAAAAAATTAAATAAACAAGTTTTCAAAAAATGATTTACAAGATTAGTTTTCATCAAATAAATATCTCTTTTTACGGAATTTAGGACCAAAAGATTGTTACTAGAAAGATTTCTTTAGAAGGAGACTAAAGGGGGCAAACTTGTATATGATAAATTTTTAAGGGATGATAGATGATAATAATTTGTATTAAGAAAATTGTATATGATCGACCAAGGAAAAGGAGAAACCCTATTGACACTCTTATTATCAAACACTCGATTATAATTTTTGAAGGAGTTTGACAAGTGTACAGAACAAAATTCCAATCGTTTTCTCTACCATTTGTGAAAATAAAAAATAACTTATTATTTATTTATTTTAACGAATTTCGCAAAAAATTTAAAATAAACGAATTTTTGAAAAATGATTTACAAGATTAATTTTCAACAATAAAGGCTTCTTTTTTACCAAATTTGGGACCAAAAGATTGTTACTAGAAAGAATCTTTTTTTTTAAAGTAGACTAAACGGGGCAAACTTGTATATGAGCAACTTTTGAGGGGCAATACATGACAATAATTTGTAATAAAATACATTGTATATGATCGACCAAGGAAATGGAGAAACCCTATTGACACTCTTACTAATGGCGCTCGATTATGATTTATGAAGTAGTTTGACAAGTGAAAAAGCAAAGCTTACGCAATGGTTTCTCAAGATTGAACCTTTTTTGTTCAACCCAAGTGTTGTCCAATCGTTTTCTCTAATATTTTAATTTTTTATAAAAACTTTTCAAAAAAATTTAAATAAAGAAGTTTTTTGAAATAAATGTCTCTTTTTACGGAATTCGAGACCAAAATATTATTACTAGATATTTTTTAAAAAGGAGACAATAGGGACAAACTTGTATATGATTGACTTTTGAGGAGCGATGCACTAAAACAATTCGTGCTAAAGAAAAATTGCATACGATCGATCAAGTAGAAGGAGAAATCCTATTGACTCTCTTATTTCCATACGCTCAATTACGATTTATGAAGGAGTTTGACAAGTGAAAAGTCAAAGTTTCAATCGTTTTCTCTACTATTTGAGAAAATCATAAAACAACTTACTACTTATTTCAAATAAACAAGTTGTTGAAAAACAATTTACAAGATTAATTTTCAACAAATAAATGCATTTTTTACGGAATTTGAGACAAAAAGATTGTTACTAGAAAGAATAATATTTTTTTTTAAAAAGAGACTATATGGGGCAAACTTTTAGGCGATCGACTTTTGAGGAGCAATAAACATCAATAGTCGTGTTTAAAAAATACTGTATAATGACTATGGCTGGATAGTGGGCCGGGTCGGCCCGGTCCCGCCCCGAACCGGAATCGGAACGGGACATGATCTCATTCCGACCCGTCCCAGCCCGCCCTAATCCCGCCAGGCCCAACCCGGTCTCGGTTCCGCCCCCGATCTCGCCCGAAACCCCCCTTTGTACAAATAATCGTTGCACCAACGACCATTTTATATTTTGGCTATTGTGCAACAGCCATTTTTTTCCTCCCCCGTACCCCTTAATAATTATTTTTAACCCATAAGTTATTATATTTCACTTTAACCCAATTTCCAAATTATAAATACCTCATTTTCTCTTCATTTTTCTCACAAATCTTCCTACAATCTCTCTAATCTCTCAATCTATCTCTCTACAAGTCTACATTGTCTACTAAATATTCAATTTTATTTATTCATTTGGGAGTGAAGTTGGCAACTAGCTTGAGGATCTTCCATCGAGCAAAGTTTTAATTTTCAACCTCTCGATTACACGTCGACGTTACGTCAGCGTTTGGTACATCCATTCCTTCATTAAATTATTATTGTTTGTTTATTTTATTTAGCGCACTTAATTTTATTTACTTTAATTATTTATTAGTATAATTATAAATTTATAATGGAAGGATTTAAATGTATGCTTACGGGTAGGGTCATGCTTCTTCTAGTAGGGGCAACAAGGGCAATGGTACTTCTTCTAGTCATTCTATTCCTACACAGGATGATTTTGTTGATACTGAACATTTTCCTACAATACCATTAGATTTAGACGAGGAGCTATTTTCTGGAACTCAAGAAAACTTTAATTTAGACGATGATCTAGATGATACACCCACTAATGTAAATGACAACACACCCACTAGTGCACCTTCAACTGAAATACCTCCTATTCCCCCTAGTACGAGACGAGGTCCAACAAAACAACCATTAAAATCAGATGCATGGACATTTTTTGATAGGGATGTAGAGAATCAAGTAGCTAGATGTAAAATTTATAAAGATGTTTTAAAATTTAAAACTGGAAAAGGTCACAGTGGGACGGGGGGTTTAATGAGACACGTAGCAAGGGCTCATCCAGCTAGGTATGCCCAATATGAGGCTTCAAAACCGGGTGTGCAAACGTTCGCTCCATCTGGACAAGGTTCACATACTGTCCCGGACCAAGTACAGGGTCAAATTAACCCTATGACGGGGGGAATTGTAGGCCCTAAATATGATAAACATAGAGATAGGGAAGCAATAGCAAAATTAGTTGCTGTGGAGGGTTTGCCGTTTTCATTTCCTTCATCTCCCGGTTTTATTCATTACATTAGAGATATGTATAATCCTTCTTTTAATGATTTTCCTAGATCAACTGTTAAGAGAGATGTATTTTAATTTGCACATGAATATCAACAATATTTACGTTATTCATTATATCATTTAATGGCAAAGTGGCTATCACTTCTGATATAGGTCGTCGTACTAACGTCCATGATTATTTAACGGTAACCTGTCATTGGATAGATTAGAAATGGTCTATGAAAAAATGTATCTTAGAGTATAGATATATAGATGATAGGCATACTGGTACTTTTATTGCAGAAAATATTTATCAAGTGTGCGATTATTACGAAATAACTGATAAAATTATAACTATTACATTAGATTACGCTTCTTCTAACAATTACGCTATTAGATTTAGACGAGGAACTATTTTCTGGAACTCAAGAAAACTTTAATTTAGACGATGATCTAGATGATACACCCACTAATGTGAATGACAACACACCCACTAGTGCACCTTCAACTGAAATGCCTCCTATTCCCCCTAGTACGAGACGAGGTCCAACAAAACAACCATTAAAATCAGATGCATGGACATTTTTTGATAGGGATGTAGAGAATCAAGTAGCTAGATGTAAAATTTATAAAGATGTTTTAAAATTTAAAACTGGAAAAGGCCACGGTGGGATGGGGGGTTTAATGAGACACGTAGCAATGGCTCATCCAGCTAGGTATGCCCAATACGAGGCTTCAAAACCGGGTGTGCAAACGTTCGCTCCATCTGGACAAGGTTCACATACTGTCCTGGACCAAGTACAGGGTCAAATTAACCCTATGACGGGGGGAATTGTAGGCCCTAAATATGATAAACATAGAGATAGGGAAGCAATAGCAAAATTAGTTATTGTGGAGGGTTTGCCGTTTTCATTTCTTTCATCTCCCAGTTTTATTCATTACATTAGAGATATGTATAATCCTTCTTTTAACGATTTTCCTAGATCAACTGTTAAGAGAGATGTATTTTAATTTGCACATGAATATCAACAATATTTACGTTATTCATTATATCATTTTAATGGCAAAGTGTCTATCACTTCTGATATAGGTAGTAGTACTAACGTCCATGATTATTTAACGGTAACCTGTCATTGGATAGATTATAAATGGTCTATGAAAAAACGTATCTTAGAGTATAGATATATAGATGATAGGAACACTGGTACTTTTATTACAGAAAATATTTATCAAGTGTGCGATTATTACGGAATAACTGATAAAATTATAACTATTACATTAGATTACGCTTCTTCTAACAATTACGCTATTACAATTTTAAAAAATAGTTTAACTCCATCTTTTCCAGATCATTTTCATATAAAATGTGCGTGTCATATATATAACTTAGTTGTAAAAGATGGTCTATCACTTTTTGAAGACATTCTTAGTAAAATACAATTTGCTATAAACTTTATTTTTAAAAATAATAGAATACAACGAAGAAAAGAATATAAAAAAACTTATCACGATTGCCAACTACCTTATAGAAAAATTCCAGAAGAAGTACCCACTAGATGAAATTCGTTATACGAGCAACTACTTGTTGCTTATGACTATAGAAAACCTATATCTTTATTTTTTAACTCTCATAATCAAAATTCAGATGATATGGTTGTAGATAGTGATTGGGGAAAAATTTCCGAACTTATAGTATTTTTAGAGAATATTTTTCAAGCAACAAGAGAATTTTCTGATATATATTATCCTACTACCAAAACGAGCAGTGGATCACATAGAGAAGCACTATTTAGGCATGATTTATGGGTATGAAACAGTCCTGTCAGGGCCGTCTTAACTCAGAACAAATCCAAAAACACCCTAACGCCACCATGGCTAAGTGGGATACAATAGGATCATCAGCCTGAGCTTCAGACATTCTGCCTGGACTGTTCTCTGCCCAACCTTAGTTTCTTCTCACATGAATCATCCGCTATATTATAGCATTTGATCCATGATTCCAAGTAGATTAGTATAACATAGGTTCAACACTTGAGGATTTAGCCGATCATGGGCTAATCCTAGATTTATAATAAAATAAAGTAAAAATAAAATACAAAATTTAAATATACCTAAGAAGAGGCGGTTGTGCTCAGTCCCGGAGGTGATGTATAGCAAACTTAAACTTTTATTTAGGGAGAGTTTGTACAAAGTGGAGATAGAGTGGTTGGCGAAAGCCTACCTCTCTTCCTTGCTACTGAATCCTTTTTATAATGGATTCTTACAACTATCGCCGCCTAGTGGCCGACAGATAAAAAGTAAATAGTGGCCTAACAGGTGGCCGGCAGATAAAAAGTAAAAAGAAATATCAGCCAAAACTTATGGGCCCTGCTAGTACAATAATTCATCTACTTTTTTTAAAGTAGAATCTATTTGTCTGTCTGGTGGCATTCTATGATAGGTCCACCAATCAAAGTTTATGTATTATTCTTTTTCTTTTTCCTTGTTCTTCCCCGAGCTGGAGGATGCCTCCATGTTTTCCTGGAATTTTGCCTGATATTCTTGTATGTCAAAATCAGCATTGTAGGGGTCCTGAGAGTCCTGGACGTCTTCATCTTCTGTATGAACTGATGCCATAGAAGTGTCTGAGGGAAATTTCTCATCTAGATTTTTCATTAAATCTTTCTTCACTTCTGCCATATAAGATGATATTATATCAGCTTTAGAAATTACTCCTTTTTTAAGTTGGATCTTTCTAGCAATATGCTGGAAAGGGCTATTATCTTCCGATTTAGGTTGTTCATTCTTCAGCTTAGTATAACCGTCCACTGCTGAGGTAATCTGGTCTATAAGTTCTTGGCCGTTCAAGATACCGTCATTGGTTTTTTGCAGTAATTTTTTCCAGAACCTGATATAATAGGTTCTTTGTAAACAAGGAATCTACTCTGGGGTATAACCCACTTCAACTGACCATTTCATGATCCATGGAATGGAGAATTCTATGAAGAAGTTCATATTAGCAATTCCATCTATGACAGTTTTTTGTTCTCCTAATTTTGTGATTTTCTGAGAAACATTAACCCAGTCGGTGTATAAACCTTTAAAAATTTGAGGCATGATATGAACCGATGGACCATATGTAATCCACCAATGCCAAAACCAGTTTGGTATGTCCTGTTTATAAACATGAGAACATATCTTTATAAATCAGGAGTGTTTCCTGTTTGGATTTTCATATAGAAAAGTTTTATGAAAACTTTCTACATAATCCCAGTAGTTAAATTTAACCTGAATCCTTTGTTCAGGATGGAAATATTCCCTTTCTTTTGAAGTGCTGAATCCCCAATCTTCTGGAGTAAATGTTTTTTTATGATGATTTTTGAAAAGGTATAATTTTTTTTTGTATGCATAAGGAAGTAGTGCTGAATTTCAGCTGACCCTGTAGTCATGAGAATAGTCTCATAATGCATTCTTGACTTATAGGTCAAGATGGGATATGACCCTGCTTCTAGATATCTTTCCATGAGTTTCCATGGCTCATATTTTCGTTCCAGATCCTTATTATCAAGAATGAGTATGATATCCCTTTTATTAAGTTTCTCATATCCTTCACTATCATCTTGCTCTTCATGAGCGATGTCAGCATATGATGGCTATGCTGAAGGCCGAGGGTTATTACCCTCTCCTCTGGATTTTATGAAATCCATGAACTTTTGGTATAAAGGATTGTCTTTATCAACTGACGAAGTCCATGCTTGTGATACAAGCTTCCTGTTTCCTTGCTGGACAATGGTATTACCGCGTCCAGTTCCTCTACCTCTGCCACCACGACCTCTATAATTTGAGTCGCCCGGCCAGTTTGGCCTCATCATCCTTTATAAAAAATTCATTAGTTTATGAATTCATATATTCCCTAGTCAGGAAATCAGGCAGACTATTATCTGCTCCTTTTTTATAATGAATCTCAAAGTCAAATGGTGCTAACAAAGCCTGCCATCTAGCAAACATTTGTTTAGAAACATCATGCTTGCAATCTTTATTAAACATGAATTTTGCCGACTGACAATCAATATTTATAATAAATTTTTGATTGTATAAATCGCCTTGAAATTTCAAGACACTTTTTACAATTGCTAGAATTTCTTTCGCAACTGTAGAATAATTCTTCTGGCTAGCATTCCATTTACCAGAATAAAACTGTATTAAGTACTCCTGTTTATTAACTGGAGAGTATTGCTTAAGTATACCTCCGTAACCAATATCTGAGGCATCTGTTTCTATAATTTTTGGCCAAATAGGATTGGCAAGAGTAAGACAAGGAGGGTTATGAACCTTAACCTTAATCCTTTTTACAGCCTGAGTATGATTATCTGTCCATGGAGAAGGAGTTTTCTTCAGCCTTTCATATAATATGGCTGTATCTTTTGCTAAATCCTTTATAAAAGGACTGATATAATTATATCTGCCCAAAAATCTCTGGAGTTGAGTTTTGTCGGTTATAATATCCGGGAATTTTGAAGCAAATTCAATACTTCTGTTAATAGGAATAAATTTTCCCTTTTCTATATTATGACCTAAGAATCTTACATTGGTTTGAAAAAGAATCATTTTGGGTTTTGATATGACTAGCCCATTTTGAATAATGATCTTTTTGAATAAATCCAAATGCTTAAAATGAGTTTCAATATTATTTGAAAATACCAAAATATCGTCTATATAGACTATAGTAAAATTGCTATAAGGCATAAAAATATCATTCATAATATTTTGAAACTCAGAGGGGGCATTTTTTAATCCGAATGGCATAACATTCCATTCGTGTTGTCCCATAGGTACATTAAAAATAGTTTTGTACCTATCTGCCTCTTTTATTTGAATCTGCCAATAACCAGATTTTAAATCGAATTTCAAAAATATGATAGCGCTATTAAGTTTATCAAGTAAATCTTTTTTATTTGGAATTGGATATCTGATCCATTTCAAAGCTTTATTAAGTGGTTTATAATTTATCACGAGTCTAGGAACTCCCCTTTCTTGTTCAGCATGTTTATTAACATAAAAAGCTATACAAGACCATGGAGATTTTTAAGGTTTTATCAAACCCTTTTGTAATAAAGAAGTAATCTCCTTTTAGCATAATTCCAAGTATTCAGAATTCATTTGGCAAGGCCTAGCCTTAGTAGGGATATTACCCTCTTTAAAATTATCCTCATAAGGAAGAGAAACAATATGTTTTTTTCTATCCCAGAAAGCATTGGGAAGGTCACTACAAACCTGTATAAAAAACTGGTTTTGTATAAAATCAATCTTCTGTCGAAGTTTGGGGTTTGCAAGAAGTTCTTCTATATTTGAAATATAAATCTCTTTTCGCAAAAAACTTATTTGCTGATGTTTATGAATCAGACGATCTTTAAGTTCATTTAAAACTCTGGAAAAAGGTTTAGTTATAAACTGGAAGATAATAGGTTTTTCATTAAAAGTACCTACTATTCCTTTTTATCAATTTTTGTAATAGGAAAGAGTTTTTGTATAAAAGGAGTAATTTAAGCTTTTGGTAATTTAAAAGTAATTTGTAATTTTTATCCATTAGCAGATCGGACACTGTGGGTGGTTTTATGATAATAAGTAGAAGGAATAACACCTTCCTGTATACAATTAACATCTGCCTCGCTATCAACTAGAGCAATAAAATCTTTTTTTGAAATTATAATCGATAAAAAGACTGATATTAATATAAAATTTTTCGGAAGTAATAAGTTCCACAGTCTGGAGAAAGTTTCCTGTTTCGTCAGTGGCTCCTGTGATTAATAGATTATCAAAATCTGGAATATCATCTACTGAGGCGGCTGATGTTATAACCTTTTCTTTTCCTTTTCCCTTGATATTAGTAATCCTGGTATCAAGGAGAATATTACTCCTTTTTAGATCTAGAATCTCTTGTTTGAGATTAATAATCTCTTTTTCCAAATCTTTGGGGGTGCTGGTTATACCCTGCTTTTCCTTCATTTGCTTCTTAAGTTCTGACATAGAATATACACTTTATTTTTCTATGGCCTTTCTTCCCTGCGAAGGTTCAGGAGTTGCTTGGATTTGATCTATAATTTGAAACCTCATAACTGGGTCTTTGATCAACCTCAGTAATTCTACCAGGTTATCACTCTTAAGGACACTAATGTTCATATCCTGAAATTGAGAGAAAATATTATAAAATTCATCGTCTTCCTTATTCCCTTTGCTAGAGCAAGGTTGTCCTGTTCGACAAGGTTGACATTCATCTTCAGAAGGAATATAATCCTCTTTATTGAGAACATGTATTTCCTCATCTGAGGAATCCTTAACTTCATCAGTTTCAAAACCTGAATCCTCTGGTTCTGAGTTGAGCAATAATTTGGATAATGATTCTTTGAGATCATCTCTGATGTTAAGGGCTTTAATCTTCTCCTTAACTTTGCAATCTTTATAATAGTGGCCTGTTCTGCCACATTTCCAGCATGCTTTAGGATTTTTGGATTTTATGAAATCCCTGCGATTTCTGAATTCTTTCTTCTCACCCTTTTTTTGAGGCGTTTTGCTTTCCATTTTTGAAAACTCTCTTGGTTTTTTGCTCTGCATTTATGAGACAGAGACTCTTTATCCCTGGGTATGTCCATACCAAATTGACCACATAACTCTCCCAATTGTTGTCTTTCATTGAGGTTTTGGCTCTTAATTTATTGGTTCAGCTTAATCTCATTGCATAAAGCTAACCCTTCTTGGATACAGGTTCCTATGAGATTACCATAGGTGCAAATCTCATAATTGATCGTAAGTCCCCCTTTCCTCAGAGTTTTCCTAACTCTTTCTGCAAAAAGGGCTGGTAAACAATCTATAAACTTTGATTTCCAGTGAGAGCTATTACATTCTGGTAGCTCCATAACCCTACTAAGGAAAATATCCTTATACCATCTAAAAGAGGTAAGGGTTTTACATCGCAGATTCTGGAGTAAAGTTCTGATATTTTCAGAATCATCAGACCATCTACCCGTAAAGTGTTCTATAATGTTGATTCCTAAGGTATAAACGACATTAGGTACTGGGTTCACAACTCCTGGTTCTATCTTAACAGCTCCAATAATATCATTTCGTTGTCCTGAGGTTAAATAATGATCCCACCATCATTTCAGCTGGCCTGTGAAACCTGATATAATCATTTCAGCCACTGTCTTATCATTATTGTTATTAGCTTTGCAAATAGTGCTATACATAAGCATTCTATGGACAGCCGTATAAACCTGTCTTTCCATATAACCATCTATATTACATTCATAGATATTTTTCCCACTATAGCTATTGTTATCATCAATATCTTGTTCCTCAAATAAAACATCTTGGGGAGTAGGCCTAGGATAGTAGTACATTCTTTGTACCGGTTTTCTGGCCCATTTCTCAAGTCTATTAACTTCGTCTGACATCTTAGTTTTATAATCTTCACCAGAGAGATCCAAATCATAATCCTTTGTTAAAAGGATGATCTTTAACCCCTTAAATTTATCATTTAATAATTTTTCCAACTCTGAATAAGCTCTTAGCTTAATGTCTTTAATCTCCGGAGGAGGATGCACACTAGGAGTAGCAGTATTAGGCTGGGAAGAAGATCCTATAGTTGCTGGGACAACCTTCATAATTTCAAAAGTTAACTTCTCAATCCTATTTTGTAACAGGATAATTTGTTCACCCAAAATGGAAACATAAACATTGGTATAATTAGCCTGCTTAAGCATAAGATTAATATGATAGGTGGTAATTAAAGGAGTATTAGTATCTATAAGTTTTGAAAAAACAATAAAATCAATAATTTTACTATCTTTTTCCATTGAAAAAGGCTATGGGGGGGGGGGAAATAGTATGAGCTACTCTTCCATTAGGGAGTTTATAATCCCTTTCAAGAACAGAGATATATTCTTCAACATATTTGGGCATGAACCAAGGAACAAAAGAAATAATTTTGTTAGTAGTAGAAATATTTGCATAAAATTCTTCTTGAAGAGAAGTACACTGACTGCTATCAAAAGTTTTTAGAAACCAATTTTTAAAAGGTTCCCATCTGGGCTTATGAAAATCTTCACTGATTATCTTCCTTGCGGGTGATCCCCGTCTAAAATCAATTTTTTGGTTTCTATCCATTAAATATTTGGATAATCCATGTCTGACACAGTTATTTCTGGGTCTTCGCTAACACCTCTAGCAATATGATCATCACCAATTATAATTCTGTTGATTCTATTATTCTCAATATTATCAGTCGTAGGAGGATTTATAAAATCCAGGATACGAGAAGTAGAAGCTCGTGAAGGAGACTTAACAATATAATCAGCAGGAGAAATATAAGACCGATTTAAAATATCAGATCTATTAGATCTTGAACCCAAATCATTTGTCAAGTAAACTGGTTTAGAAAATTTTAACTTGACAGTTCCATCAGGAGCTTGTTCAATATGAGTAATATCAGTATTACAGCTATTCTGGGGAGGTGTAGCTCTCTCTATGACCCATTCTGTGGAAAAATCAATTTCATCCCATTTAATAGGTCTTCTAGTAGTAATCTTGGATTTACCAAAATTAGTTTCTATCAAAATAGTCTCATTTTTGAAATCCATAATTTTGCACATAAGATTCATGGTATATAAAGGTTTGAAGTAAATTCTATAACAGGTACATATTACTTCAGTACCAGGCATATAATCATAACCATGAAGCTTAATGCTCAAATTTAAAGCATTCAAAGAGTTTTCATACTGCAGAGATATTTGCAGGTTAGGATAAGCATTAAAATAAACTGGACCATAAGCCAGACTAGTCTGTACTGTCCCTATTAGGGACTTCTTCCAGTTCTGGTTTCTGCCATCTCTTAATACAACCATAAAACTTTCAGGTAAGCCTCTTAGAGTAAGTGGCTTAAAAGCAACCTGTATTAGACCAATATGCATGAAACGATGGGTCTCCCTATAAGGAGCAATATCATTGTCATTCAATAATTTAAAAGTAGCATGATCGCTATCTACAATGATAGTTTCTTCTGTAGTTTTAACTACTTGTTTTAATCCTAATTTTTCAAACGTACCCATTTGGTATATCAACCTGGGTTGGATTTTTGGAATAGTCCACTTATTAAGTAGATCTAGGTGTTGAGGTATATCATATTCCTCTTTTTTACTGTTTTTAACAGTATTCTTGTTTTTGATGATATTCATCATTCCAAGAGGAAGTGTTGAACTTCTGTCACCTATGGCTACTTGCAAACATGGCCTTATAAGGCAGCTATTAAAAAAATATTTATCAAAATAAAAAAATATTTTATTCATATTCCAACTATTTATATTACTGGTGCTGTATTAAATTCGACTATTAAAATAGATGGTACTAAATCACTTATTGAAACTATTTACGATTGTATAGCAGTACTACCACCTCCAAATCCCAAAAATCCAAATGACCCACTACCTATTGAACAAACTAAAGAAGAAGTGTTGTCTATCATAGAAGACGAATGCAAAAAAGTATATAGGTTTTACCAACAAGAAAGTGCTAGCAACCTACCGACTTTCATGCCATCTTCTTCTTCTTCAACATAACCACACAAAAGACATGTTGTTTCTGCGGCTAGTATTGAAAGCATCAGAAATAGAATGTGCGGTCGTACCGCTACTAACCAAATTAGCGAGTTTGAAATTTTTGTTTTGCAGGGTTCTGTACCGTACTAAGCAGTTCTCAATGAAGAAGGACGTGAAGACTTGCTGAAATATTGGAGGGGGAATGAGAAGACCTTTTCGACACTGTCAATGATGGCCCGAGATGTTTTGAACATTCAAGCATCATCAACGGCGTCTGAAAGTGCTTTTTCTTCCGGCATATATCAAATAGGAGAGCACATACACTCATTAGCCGGAGACAGCTTGGAGATTGTTGTATTATTCAGAGATTGGATACGAGCTGAGCGGAGAAGGTGCGGTCAACCGGAGATCAACGAAGAATAAGACGAAAACTACAATGAAATCTTATCCGAATGTTGTAGAAGCGACGTGGAGCAATTTGACCAACAAATACCAATTCCAACCGAAGAACCACATGAAATTATCAAGAAACTAGAACAGGTTTTTTTCAAAATGTAATTTTTTAATTGCAATTTTACTATGTAATTTGCAACTTTTGAACGACACCACAAAGTTGCAATTTTGATAATTGTATTTGTATTACAAAAAAATCATATGTCTATTAAATAATATAAGAAGCACAAAAACAACCTTGGGATATTTTTATTACACTATCTTGATTGAGTTTTTTTATATATATGTTATTTTTTAAATTAAGTGCAAAAAAAAAAAAACACCCGCCTCGATCCCGATCCCGATCCCGCCCCGACCCAATTCCGACGGGATAAAAAATTGGATGGGACGGCGGCGAATCCCGCCTGTCCCGATCACACCGATCCTGACCTGACGGATCCGATCCCGGCCCACTGGCCAGCCTTAATAATGACCAAGGAAAAGGAGAACTCTATGACGCTTAGTGCTAGACTTGGATTATGATTTATGAAGGAGTTTGATAAGTGAAAAGTCAAAATTTCAATCGGTTTTCTCTCAATGGTGACTAAATCCCCCATTATCTCGTATATTTATATGTCTGCTAATCATGAACTTCCTTTCCCTTAGTCTAGTATCTTCTTTGATTTGTGGCTTTACCCACTTTTACTTCGAGATTGCCTAGAATAGATATATGAAGTTTACTCCATCTGTGACTAACTAAAATTATCTAGTACTAATAATATTTATTTAGGGAACATGTGGTGATGTGGACATTGACTTTTGAGTATATGGATTCATTTTCGGGTTCTGTCGCTTCCAGTAGTTTCGAAGAATCATTTATGACTTAGTCGATCCATTGATTTGCTTCCCGAGACAATCAGATGTATTTTGTGGCCTTATTTGTAATTCTTGGATATTTGATTATTTTTGGCGACTCTTTAGAAAAGTATGTCTTAGCTCGGTTAAATGGAAAATTCGAGGGTGCGAGTGAGTTCGTAGCACTGTTTACCCTAGGAGAGCATATATGGTTTGTGTCCAGGGGTCTTGGGAGTGTTTCAGGTGTTTGGTGGAAATTTGGAAAACATTACATGTTGCTAGTGTCTGGTGTCCGCTCCTGTGTCTCCGGCTCTGCGGAGGTTGTCTCACATAAGTGGGTTCTCAGATTTTGTGAGAGTTTCGCCCCAGCGAGAGTTTTCACGCAGAGGCGAATGCGACTTTACGGAGTCTTGTTCCGCTGTTGCGCTGAGGCGATGTGTCAAGTGACTGCACCTCAGTGAGCTTCTTGTCCGCCGAAGCGGGACCCCACCAGTAGGGTCGATTCCGTTGGAGTAGAATCACTGTTTCAGAAAACCTATTAAAAAGCCTAGGTCGAAATAATTTTTCCAAAATACCTCATCTCGGTTCTAGATCTATCCAATGGGAAAATCTTGAAGGTTGTGGCTAAGTTCTTCATTAGAGTTAAAATTCTTCACCCTTTGTGATTTTATTTCATATTTTAAGGCTCTAGTCTTGGTTTATACTTTAATTTTGAAAAAATGAGTTATAATATTCATGTTAGAATAAGAGAGGATGAGACTTTGATTTAACGGTGTATTATGAGTTTAATCATCTTGATATTGTGAGTAAGTATTGATTTATGATTGAGGATTATATTGTGGTGGTTAATTTGATTATGGAAACCTTTTTAAAATTATGAGAAATTCTAGGATTTATAAAATTGGGACTTTTCTTAAATTAGGAAACTGAAGGTTCAATTGAGCTAAGGTTACTAATTAACTTAAGGATAGGATTGTCTAGCATGTATTTATGATTTTTGGGTAATAAAGTTTGGATCTTTGACACTGTGGGTTTGGAGTTAATTTTGGGTGTCCCGATATGATTGAAGGACTATGTCCTTTGTGTTGTGTATTAGCTTTTTATTGACGAATAGTCTATATGTGTTAGACTTCGATTACTACGAGGCGCTCCGAAAGGGCAAGACCAGCCCTAAAGATGGATTGTTCGAGGCTCCTACTCAGCTTTAAGATAGACTACGATTTAGCTCTTTTAGACTCTGATAGAAGTACGTAGTAGTTATAAATATTGAGGGGTATTGAGCGTGTTTGGGAGCCCCAATCAAGTGGTTTTGATGAATGCTTGAGTGAGTACCGGTGTTGAATGATGATGATGGCTGATTTGGGGAATCAACCTTAAGATGATTTCGATGGCTGTTGATTTGTCTTGTCGCCGTTATATGGGCTTGTCGCCATATTTGACATTGTCGTGTTTATTTATCACACATGCTTTGATATGATGTCTTGACTATAGTTGGATTACTTGTTGTTGAACTCTGAAAGTATGTGACATTAATCTCCTATACTTGGTTGCATCTCATACATTTTGATTTCTTTCTTTGTATTGTCATTTGCATTCTTAGACTCATGGTTCTGATGATATTGATATTGGAGTGGTATGAAAATATTATGGGTCTAAGAGACCGGGAAGGTAAGAGTACTTATGAGATTATTGGCAACATTGAGATGATTATATTATGGATGGCTCGGGTTGCATGCCGCAACGAGTATGATGATACGCGGGGGAACGAGTTTCACACCTGCAACAAGATTATTCAGCTAAGGGCTAGGCTCCATGGAGAAATTCTGGAGGAGTATATGGACTTTGCGGTCCCCTATGAGTGTGCAGTTCATAAAATTTTAATGGCTGTATACTAGAGGAAAATGTACTTGGAATTTGCATTGCATTCATATCATACACATCTCATTACATGAATTACCTGTTGACTGGTAATGTGAATTAGTTTCCACGATTGAGCTTGTTTCTGTAAGTACTTGAAAATTCGATTGTTCTATTGAATCGAATTGATTGCCATGATTAGGCTCTGTCTATGTGAATACATAGAAATTGAATTGATTCTATAGAATTGGATTGATTGCCATGATTAGGATGTCTCTGTGAATACTTTGAAATTAAATTGATTTTATTGAATCGGGTCGATTGCCATGATTAGGCTTGTCTCTATGAATACTTGGATAATTGCATTGATTCTATTGAATTGAATGGGTTTCCATGTGTGGCTTGATTTCTTGTGTACTGGGTTCTGTGGTTTATAATTTATAAGTCTAAGTATTAGATGTCACCTGCTACTGTGGTCGGTAATGTCAATATGCCAGGACTATTGTCTAGATCCAGAGAAACTATGTGTGTTGTGTGTTATCTGATAATTGACAGTGTGACTGGGTAACGAGTCTAGTAAGAAGCCTATGATAAGTGTTATTATTGTGAATGTGGATGTTGAATGAACTAATGTGTGTCAGATTGTAGCTGTATGGAGTCTTAATTAAGTCTAAAGGCTAATGATAATAAAGGAGTTAATATCGTCATGATTAGCCTAATTATAATACTCTTGAAACGTGTTCTAAAAAGGTTGTTGTGACCTAAGTGTCGACTTGTTTATTTGATTTGTTAGGTCGGGTAAGTGGGGTAAACATGAATACAATAGAGATTACTGGTCGGTGGGTATTATAATGATAGTAAAATCCCTGCATACATTATGAATTGATTGTACTTGACTGTGGTTGAAACCTTATGTGAACAAAGTGACTTGTTTGAATCAGTGAATTATTATGTGCACAACAGGACTTATTTGGGTTATTGAACTGTTTAGAATAGGACTATCTGGTGTCAACTTGATATTTATCTCTGTTTAAAATCTTCCGTCATTGTCGGCCTATGAAGCCTACGAGGGTACGTTGTGTACTCATGCTACACTTGCTGCATTCTATTTGGATGCAGATACAACACCTTATACCATTTCAGGACTTCAAGGTTGAGTCTGAGTTGAGGGACTTCCAGTGTTCGGAATGAGGATGCTTCCATTCAACTTGCCCTAGATACTCATATCTTTACTCTTGTCTTTATTTGTCCGAGAGACATGTCCAAACATACAGATTATGTATTTAGATATTTGGCTTATGTTATCCCTTATCAGTCTTGTATTCAGTTAGAGCTCTTGTATTGTTCACCAGATTCATGGGGTTGTATTATTGGTTTCCAGACTTATTCTGCTTTTATATAATGATAAGATAACTTTGCTAAGTACTGTTATTTCCGCATTTCTTCTTGGATTATGTTGTTAATTTTGGAAGTGGTTAGCCTACCGGTTATAGTAGGATTTAGCATCAAAATTTAAAAAATAATATAGGTTAAAAGGGTTTTTTACTTCTATTGAGATTTGATTGTAAAAGTGAAATTCATCTGTCTATGCGTGTAGCAAGCTGCCAAAATTTGTTGTCGTTTTCCTGTTAAAAGAGAACTATACGTGTTTTGTTTTTGGATTCTCATGTCTGAACACCTGATACTCAATTTGCAGAGTTTTTGATCATTATGTCCATTAATATGAGGAGTGGGGGAAAATGCCTACTGCAGATAGAATTAAGCGTTTGCCGTGTGAAATTCTTGCGAAGATTCTAGGATGTTTGCCGTTGCGTGATGCTGTATGGACAAGTGTTTTATCAAGAGAATGGTAGCTCAAGTTAATAGTACGTTCTGAACAAGTGTTTGGTGATAATGTTGACAAAGGACTCCTTTTGAAAACAATCATTTACCAAGTTTAATCCATCAAGGACCACTACATAAATTTAGTCTTTTGATCTTAATTGGATTCTTTTTCTATCAAAGAAAAATGTCAAAGAATTCTCACTTAGATTTCGTTTCCGCACGGACTTTCGTTTCCCTTATCACTTATTCAAATTTCAGGATCTAAGGCATCTGGAGCGTTTAAGTTGTAAATTCCGCCCTCCAAAACTTTAAAGCTTTTAGTAGACTTGTTACCCTTAACTTTTGGTTTGTGACTTTCGAGCCTGTATCATTTTAGACCTAGCATGTAATGTTCATCTGATGCACTCCATTTGACACCTTTATTATTGATGGCCCTCATCTCAAATTCTTTGAAATTGGTGGAACAGCCAGATCTTGTTGCTTTAGAAATACCCCTCTGCTTGAGGAAATTATAATGGGAAGGATTACTCTTTAGATTTCAAACGTATGGATCATTATTTAGAAATTTGTCAAAAGCATTACTAGATTTGACCTAAAGGTTTAGCTAATTGTGTCGCACTTTGCTTTAGTCTTTTACAATTGATCTAGCAGAGCCTCAGGTAACACTGCACAACGTCAAGCTTTTTAGCTTCAAGTTTCTCTTTAATATGATTGAGTGGATTGTATATTCTCTTTACTTGATCAGCAGCTGCCCCAATTTGGAAAGGCTCCTAATTACGGTACGTCTCAATTTTCATCTTTTGCTTTATATAGGTTGAATTGCTTCTTCTTCTTATGACAAATTAAATCCTTTTAGTTTGTCAAGTGTAATGCATCTAAGGATATTGTGAAGTCTGTGGGATGAGCTATATGAGTTATCCTCTAACTTAATCATCCCACCGCTTGTGGAAGGCGATTTCAATGTGATAATAGATGATATATAAAAATTTGGGGGCTTGTCAGTTCAGTTTGCAGAAACAGAAGACTTCATACATTGTATAGATACCTACCAATTGATGGATCTAAGATTTACTGGAAGTATGTATGCTTGGTGGAATGGGAGATCTGATGAGGCTTGAATTTTTGAAAGATTGGATAGATGTCTAGGGAATGAGGCTTACATAACTCTTGTCGAAACCAGGAAATTGAGCATCTCAATAAACAAGGTTCTGATAACTCTCATTTGATGATCAATCTCAAATCTGATAGTAGACCTATTAAGAAGTCATGTAGATTTCTTAATTTCTAGGTGGAGCATGACACTTTTCAGGAGGTGGTTAAGGCGAACAAGAGGGAATCCTATGGTTCAGACACATTCTTTAATTTTCATAATAAATTTAAAAAGGTCACATGTCTCTAAAAATGGAGGGATACGTTTTGTGACATTTTCAAACAGATATCCACCTTGGAGGAAGTGGTTCAGGTGCATGAACATGAGTTTAAACAAAATCCTATGAGTAGCAACAGGGAAAGATTATAGAAAGTTCAAGCTGAACTGATTAGATTCTATTCCGTGGAGAAATTCTGGAAACAAAAGACAGGGATGCAGTGGTTTCAAGGTGGTGATAGAAATACAAAGTTATTTCTTGCACATACAACAACAACAATAATGTACCAAGTGAAATTCCACAAGTGGGGTCTGGGGAAGATAGAGTGTACGCAGACCTTATCCTACCTTGGGAGATAGAGAGACTGTTTCTGAAAGACTATTAGCTCAAGAGAAAGCACAATAAAAGATATTAGAAAAAATTAACAAAAGTAGACAAAAGTAAAGAAGTCAAGGCAAAATACTATAGATAAACATTATGAAGAAAAGTAATAGTAACTGCAACAAACTATAGTAATCGAGTGCAAGAGAGAGCAACTAATAACATAAATAAAAGGACAAAACTACACGGATACTACTACGCCTACTAGTATGAAAGAATACACGAGATGTCCCTCTACTAATTACTAGCCTTCTACCCTAATCCTTGTTCGCCACAACCTCTTATCTATGTTCATGTCCTTGGTTAGCTGTAACTGCGACATGTACTGTATGATCACTTCTCTCTAATACTTCTTCAGTCTACCTCTACTTGTAACGATCTACCTGGTCGTTTTGAGTTTTTAAGCTTCTTCCCCCAAAATACCCTCCCCATTGTTCCATCTCGGAGTTTTTGACTTGCTTGTAAAATTTGAAGTCAAATAGAGGTCATATGGTTCACTTTGGAAGAAGGTTTCACCTTGAAAAAAATTTGATATTTAATTATTTGGATAAATTGTTTAATTTGGAAAAACGTACTCTAATTGGCGATCTAAAGATTTTATTAGATTTGAAATATTATTTACAACCTGTAGAAATTTACAGAATTAATATTAGAGTTCATTTGGCTAGTTTTTGATAATTAAGTGGATTTTAGTACTAATATGCTTATATATGGTGAAAAGATGATCACGGGACCTGTAGAAATTTACGAAACTAATATTAGAGTTCATTTGGTTAGTTTTTGATAATTAAGTGGGGTTTTTATCAAAATTTGTTGTTCCATTAGCTTCTTATTAATTTTTATGACTTTCGAGGATGGTTGGCGCTATTTATGAGGCTTCCAGAGGAGTTTTGTATAAGAATGCTTAAGTTAAGAAATGAAGAATTTTGACCAAAGTCAACACGGGAGGTAAATGAGTCTTTTTCGATGTTTCATTATTCAATTAGGTCCGGAATGTAATTAATGTCTTAGTCGAGTCGTTGGTTAAGTTCCCGAGAAGTTCGTGTGTGATTTAGGTGGTTAGTTGAGAGACTAGCTTTTGAGACAATTTGGAGTTGGCCACGGTCACCATCAGGTCAATACAACCCTGTTTATGTATTTTGAAAGTTCGAGCAACTTCGTATGATCATTTGTGACTTGTAGGAACTTTCAGAAATGGATTTGGACTTCGTTTGGTCAAATTTTGGTGTTTGAGTCATTGACATAAGTCGCTCGTCTTCGACGCTTTGATGTACCATTATATCCATTTGGTGTTGAAATTGAGTTTTAATTATTGGGATAGACGTGTATCGAAATTTGTGAGCCGTAACAATTTGAATCGTCAATTTTGACATCGTATGAGGAAGTTGTGGTCATTTTAGTGTCGGAGAAAATTGTCGGTAGATGATGTGGTCACAAATGCAAATTTTGGTCACATATGCGACAATCCGGTCGCTAATGCGCCGGTCGCAAATGCGGAAATCCAATCGCTGATGCGAAGATCGTTGTGTTAAAAAATCAGTGTGTTCATTTAGTACTTTGAGCATATCTTTAGTTCTAGAGCTCCGTTTGAGGTGATATTTGCGGCGTTGTTCTAGTATCAATAAGAGGGTAAGTATCTGACCTTTATTTTGATGTTTCCTCAAGTTTAGTTTCATTGGTTATCGATTTTATCCTTGTTTAGTTGGGAAAATTGGGATTTTGAACTCAAATGTTAAAAAGTGGTAAACTATAGATTCGAGAATCAATATGAAGGCTTTTTGAATGGGTTTTCTAGACCTTGAGTATATAAGTTATGGGTAATCCGAATATTAAATAAAATTCTATTTTTTTCCTTTGGGGCTTGGGGTTACCTTTTTAGGTTAGTTTTTTGGATTTCGAATTAAAGTATAACAATATGGGTATCATTGGACTCAGTTAAACTCATAGACTAATATTTCGACTATATTGAACTCGATTTTTTAACAAAATTATGATTTTGATCTTGGGGCTCGGGTTTGGTTATTTTGGGTTCATTTTGGGGTTGCGAGTAAAACTATGACTAAATAAGTATCCATAGATTCGTATTTTGACGTAGTGTTCATATTTCATAGACGTTAATCATTCTAAGACTCACCAGAAAGGAAAGGCATTGGCTTGAGGTTCGTGGCTCCTGTTCGACCTTCGAGGTAGGATACAATTTACTCTTTAGACTTTTATAGAAATATGTAATTTATATAAATATTGAGGGGTATTAGGCGTGATGGGGTTCCACCTTAGTGGATGTGATGAGCGCTTGGGTGGGTACCGGTGTTGAGCCGTTTGGGAAATCATCCTTAGGATTGTTTTCGACTGTTGTTTTGTGTGTTTGTTACCATTAGGTGGGCTTGTCGCCATTGTTGATATTACTTGTTGAATTTACTCATCACATGTGCCTTCTAACATGAAAGACTAATTACGTGGAATTATGCGCTATTGTTAATTCTGAGGCATGTGTTATTCATTTCTTAAACTTGATTGCATCTCATATTTCATGACTACTTGCCTTATTATAGTTGCATTCATACACTCATGTTATTATGATATTGAAATAGAGTGTCATAAAATGTTGTGTGTCCAATGAGACCGAAAAATAAAGGTAATGATACTATTACGAGATGGTATGGAAATACTGAGATTAATGATGATTGGTATGACTAAAAAATGAGTAATTGATTGATGTTCTAGCCAGACGGAGGGACCATTCCGGTTGGTTGTGCGTGATGTAAATTGATATGGCTCGATAAATTAATCTGGTGCTCTAGCTAGACTGAGGTATTTTTGGCTGGTTGTGAGCGATATATGGACTTTGCGGGTCCCCCATGGGTCATTACTATATGGAAAAGTCCTATAGAATGTGTATACCGGGTTTCTAAGATGACCAGTGCATTGCATTATATCATATGCATTCATTTCACTTGCATCACCTACTTAATTATTTGTTGATATGTTTGTTGTTACGTGCTATTAGATAGTACAAATTGGTAATGGTTGGTTTTTTCAGTGTAACTGATGTGAGTAATAAGATCTGTGTCGGTTCCTTATTTAGGAAAGTGAAGATTGAACCCTTGAAGGTATAAATGCCTTGTTTAACAAAACGCCTAGACCATTAATGAAAAATCATACTTGATAGCGTAAGTATCACTATGTGTTAAAGTGATCTTAAAAAGGGAGACTCATGAACATATTCATTTGTTCGAGGTAATAGGGATAATCAATAGTTTGTATGCCTAAGGGTTTATCATGTATGGACACTGGCTAGGTGTGTGAGCTAGAGGCAATACAAGACTGATAGACTTAGGAAAGTGTTATGAAGTTAAATATGTGCCGGATATGTGCTTAAGTGAACAATCTGTGATGAGTCATTTTTCTTAAATGTATGATTTCCCATACTTGGGACCATTTATGTTACATGGATAGATTGAGTTTGGGTTCATACCATTAGATGAAGGGTAGTAGACTTGATTCCTATATGTGATACGTGTATTTCCGTGTTCTAAGATGTCTTAGTGTTAATAATAATTTATATGTATTGGGGTGACTTATGTGTTGGTAACAACTTTGTAGTATCTAGGATACATGTGAGTCAACTTGATTTTTATATCCGTTACATGTTATCCGTCATTGTCGGTCTATGATGCTTACGAGAGTACGTTGTGTACTCATAATACACTTACTGCATATTTTATATGGATACAGATCTAGCTATCAATCCAATTACGACTTCATACGTTCGTGGAGACTTAGGGCGGGCCACATATCCTATCAACGATCCTGGTCTTCATCTATGGTTATATTGTCCTTATTATTTCAAGGAAGTTATTAGTTTTATTTTCCTAAACTCTGTTGTATTCATAGTAGCTCTTGTACAAGTCAGACCAGGTTCTGGGAAAGACAGTTTTGTAAAGGATTGTGATATGTATAAGTTTTCTAATGAAGCAATTTTATTTCTCTTGAAATTTCTAGTATTTCGATATGTTCAAATGTTTTGTAAAATGATTTTGGGGATTGTTCGCCTACCGAGGGGATTGTTTATGTGCCATCATGACCCGTGATTTGGATCGTGACACTACCTCTCCTAAAACCATCCATAACCAACCTCTTATACCTTCACATTAGGGCCTCCGTGAATCTCCTCTGCACATGCCGGAACCATCTCAGCCTCGCTTCCCACATATTACCCTACACGGAGGCCACTCCCACCTTGTTTAGATAAATCCATTTCTAATCCTATCTTTCCTAGAATGTCAAACATCCATCATAACATTCTCATATCCGCCACCGTCATCTTCTGGACGTGAGATTTCTTGATTGGCCAACAACGCCCCATACAACATAGTTGGTCTAACCACCACTTTGTAGAACTTGACTTTAAGTTTTTGTGGCACCTTCTTATCACACAAAAGTCTGGAGGTGAGCTTCCATTTCATCCACTCTGACCAATACGGTGTGCGATATTATTGTCAATCTCTCCATTTCCTTGGATAATATATCCGAGATACTTAAAGTCTCTCGCTTTTGGATGGCCTAGGTGTCAAGCTCCACTTCCATGCCTGCCTCATGCGCAACGTCGCTGAACTTGCACTCCAAGTATTCTGTCTTGGTCCTGCTCAACTTGAATCCTTTGGATTCAAGGGTCTATCTTCAAACCTCTAGTTTAGCATTAACTCTGTCGCGGATCTCTTCGATTAAAACTATGTCCTCCACAAATAACATGCACCATGGAACGTCACCTATGATTTTCTACGTCAATTCATCTATCACCAAGGCAAATAAAATAGGCGAAGGGTTGATCCCTAATGTAACCCTATCTCAATTGGAAAGTGCTCTGAGTGTCCTCCTGCTGTCCTTACCTGGGTCTTGGCTCTATCATACATATGTTTGATCGTCCTAATATACGCCACCGGTACACCTTTAGCCTCGAAGCATCTCCATAGAACCTCTCTAGGGACTTTATCGTATGCCTTTTCTAAGACGATGAACACCACGTGAAGGTCCTTTTTTCTCTCGCTGTATTTCTCCACAAGCCTTCTAAGAAGATGGATGGCTCTGTAGTCGAGCGTCCTGACATGAATCCGAATTGGTTATGAAAAATAGACACACCATTCCTTACTCGCAACTCCACCACCCACTCCTACACTTTCATAGTATGGCCTAACAACTTGATACTCTTATAGTTATTACAACTCTGAATGTCATCTTTGTTCTTGTACAATGGAATCATCGTACTCCGGCTCCATTCTTCAGGAATTTTTGCCGTCTTAAAAATTGCATTGAACAGTCTCATTAGCCACTCCAGACCTGCCCTACCCGCACTCTCCAAAAAATCCTCCGGAATCTCATCTAGCCCGGTCACTCTTCCTCTACACATCCTACGGATAACCTCTCTAACCTTCTCAATGTTTATATGCCTACAATACCCAAAATCGCGATGCCTTTATGAGAGTTCCATATCCCAGTACAATGGCTATGTTCTCTTCTTAATTCAAGAGTTTATGGAAGTATGACTTTCATCTCCGTCTAATGAGTGTCTCATCCACCAATACATCGTGGTCCTCTTCCTTAGTGCACTTCACTTGGTCCAAGTCACATGCCCTCCTCTCTCTCACCTTGACTAGCCTATACAACTTCTTATTCCCACCTCTGTCCTCTAATTCGACATACTCATTTAAACACTGCCCTTTTTGTTGCCGTAACAGCTAACTTTGCCTCCTTTCTCATGGTCCAATATCTTTCCCTATTCTTTTGCCTTTGCTCTTCATCCTTACCTTCTACCAATTGTGTATACACTACCTTCATTTCCTCCACATTCCCTTAGACTTCACCATGCCACCACCAGTCTACTCTCGATGCCTACAAAATCTGCCTCTGGAGACCTCCAGCACCTCTCTAGATGCTTCCCTAATGCAACTCACTGTCTTATCCCACATACTGCTTAAATTCCCACTGCTTCCCCAAGCCCTCATCACCACCAACTTCTCCTATATCTCCTGGGCACTGGCCATAGTCAAGATACTCCATTTGATCCTTAGCCGATCATCAACAACCCTCTTCTTCCTCTTCATCTTAATCTACCAATCCATCATCAAAAGCTTATGTCAGGTCGTAAGATTCTCACTTGGAATAACCTTGTAATCCTTACAAACACCTTTATCATCCTTTCTAAGGAGCAAATACTTTATCTGGGTCCTTGTCGCTGCACTACGGAAGGTTATCAAGTGCTCTACATTCTTCAGGAAACTCAAATTAGCCAATACCAACCCAAACACTCTTGTGACATCCAGCAGCGAGACTCATCCATTGTTCCTATCCCCAAAACCATAACCACCATGCTAATCATCGTCATATCCCCCTAGAATTTACCCGATGTGGCCATTGAAATCTCATTCTATGAATAGCTTCTCAGTATGTCGAATGCCTCTCACCACCTCATCCAAATCCTTCAAAAATCGCACCATGTCCTCCATGCCTAAGATCGCTTGTAGCGCGTACGCACTAATAACATTCAAAGTGGACCCTCCAAGGACCAACTTAATCATCATCATCGTGTCATGGACCATTCAGGCATATGTTAATGGGAAAATGAGGAAACTGCAACTTAAAAGAATTCAAGATAATAGAGGAGTCTGGCTAGACATATAAGAAGAAATTGCCCAAGAGGCCATCAGATTCTTCACTGATCAGTTTACAAAGATAATAGTCCTACACAATTTGAGAAGCTGAGGAAAAGTGGTTAAAAGTTTGTTTTTGGTTTAATTGTTGATATTGCCGGGAGTCTTGATGGATTCATAAGAAAGTTCTTCCAAGCATACTGGGAGACAATAACCAAAGATATGGTACAGATGGTGAGAGCTTTCTTTTGTGGACATGAACTTCTGAGGTATATTACTTGCACTAATTTAGTGTTGATACCAAAAAAGAAGGCGGTAAAAACTTTCTCAAATATGAGACCAATCAGTTTGAGTAATTTTATTAGTAAAGTGTTTTCATGAATTATTCATGGAAGATTGGTGTATATTCTTCCTGTTATTATTTCTCCTCAACAATCAAGATTTGTTAAAAGTGGATGTATAGTGGAGAACATTTCACTGGTTTAGGAGATAGTGCAAGATATAAGGATCAGAGGAAAGTATGTCAATGTTGTCATTAAACTTGACATGGCTAAAACTTTATGACAATGTCTCCTGGTTGTTCTTGACCAAAGAAAATAGGGTTTGCAGAAGTAGTTATTGATATGGTATATAGGATTATCTCTAATACTTGGTACTCAATTCAGAGTTCCTGGAGTTCTTATTTTTTACCATGACGTCGAGGTGGTCATTTTGGTTATTCTAGTTCGCCTCAATGACATATATCTCCTCATGCTTGCTTTGAGTGTAGAGAGTTGAGACATTTTGCGAGGTACTTCCCCAGGGATAGACAGAGTGGTCAGTACTCCGGTTCTCACGGTTCAAGATCTAGGTAACCAGTTCAGCCGTCTAGACGTAGTGGACAGAGTGTAGAGGAGGTTCCCATTTAGGTAGGGATGGTTCTCAGTCGGGTCATAGCTGAGGTAGCGGAGGTTCTTAGGCCAAGGGTGTCCGTGCTCAGTGCTATTTGTTCCCTGGTAGACCAGAGGAAAAGGCTTCTGACGCTTTCATCACAATTACTATTTATAATTGTCATCGACCATCTATAACATTATTTGATTCAGGCTCTACATACTATTATGTGTCTACTTATTTTTCTTCGAGTCTGGGTGTAACGACCCACTCGGTTGTTTTGGGATTCTTACCGTGTTCCGACCAATGTTCCATTTTCTCAAGTCTTAAAACCAGTATCATGACTCTCATGGGTGGATGAAACGCACCTTGAGATGATTTTTGCTGTAGTTTTAGAGAAATGTTCATTAAGGAAAGACGCTTCTTAAATTCCAACTGGGGGAAATAACTTTCGATCCGTGCTTGTGGTTCGCGGTTTTTTAGGAAAATCATGAATTATGAAATGTTCAAGTACTACACAATTGAGTCTTGTTTGGCTTTTCGATTGTCATACCTAACATTAGGGGGGGTGGCCGACACCTAACACCCGAAGGCCTGAGCGAACTAACTATAGTGTCTAGAACCTTTAATATGAACCCTGGGTCGATAAGGCCTCCGCATAGCCACGACAAGACATGAAAAGAATTTGTGACAACCTGCACATAAAAGAGTCCCAACACCATATATACAGATAATCACGGCTGACATGTCCATAAAATGAGTATCATCACTACAAGAGGAGCCGACAACGCCACGACACACATATACCCATTGTATACTAGTTTGCAAGCCTCTAAGAGTGCTATAATACAATAACATGTTGGGATAGGGCCCTTCCATACCCAAAGTACTAGTAATATGTACAACAATGCCTAGTGACTTCTGTATAACATCTCCGAGAAAGGGAAGTGTGATAATCATAGCTGGACAGGCAACCTACTAAGAAGGAGCACCGCTTTTCCTATATGTACCTGTGGGCATGAGCACAGTGCCTAGAAGGGACATCAATAAGAAAGATGTACTGAATATGTAGGGCATAATCAACTATAAATGAAGCAACAATAAATCAAGGAAATCAGAGATACTACCTAGAACTCATAAGCGTCATACTAGACCAACCTACAAGTATGCATGAATATTCGATCGCGTATATAAAGCCATAGACCTCTATGGGCAATACTCTATATATAATAGATCGCGTATGTAACGTCGTATGCTTCTGTGGGCTATATCATCAGTATCATATCTGTATAGCCACTTATATAACGCCATAGGCCTCTGTGGGCAATATTAATACATATTATGTACATATAAGGGCCATACCCAGCCTATAAAGGACTCATCAACTAGTCTGGTGACATAAGGTCATTGCACCCCCGACTATTCATATGTGGACTCATATACTCTTTTACTTTGCGACGATCAATCCGAAAGAAGACTTCTTTCATTAGTTTCTTAATCATGAAGTGATAATTGTTGCTTTATCCATGGAGGGGGACAATATCAATGATGGATCATAAAATTAACAAATGACAGATACGTGCCTAATCAAGGAGTGGAACAACCTCAAGTATCTTCTTAATTATCTAAGAATAGAATCTTTTTATGTTTGTATCGATTGTTATAGAAAGGATCATGCCATAACGGAGAATAAAAAAAGCCCTACATACCTTATCGATGAAGTTGAATATGTTATGAGGAGCCTCTCACGTGGTATGCACAATTGTATACATTAAACAAGGGATATATATTAATATCAAACTCATATCATGAAGTTCTAGAGTTATACTATCATGTATTCTTGTTCAATTTAACTCCACCATCTTCCGTAACTATCTTCCTCAACTCAAAACCTCTCCATCATGATTCAACACCAACATATACTTTCAATCATAATCAACAATCCCAAACAATAAGTTGACATAATTTCATACAACAAGAGAGGTTCTTCCAAAATCATGTTTATAAAAATCCCAAAATTCTTAAGTTGCCTCCATCAATCAACCAAACCAAGCTAAGAGAAACTAAAGGACACATAAAAGGGGTGAAACCTTACATTAACCAGCCAAGAAGTATTCCACAACAACCTTCAACTCAATCTCAAAGTAGTCCACAACTTTGCCAAGTCAACTAACAAACATTTCAAGGTGTTATTGATCCTTGGAGGGAAAATCACCTTAGATGATTGTAGGAATATTCTTTAATGATGGAGAGGGTTTTGGGGAATGTTTGAGAGTGTTTTGGAGCTCAAGGGGTCGAGGTATGAGAATGGAAATGAAATTGGCCGACATTTTTCTTAAATAGGAAACCAAACAGCCTTACATATGAGGCCTCATATGTGGTGCATATGCCCATATGCGACCGCATATGCCACCACATATGGTGGAAGTGAGGTGGTTCAAAAGTGGCCTTGATCTACGGCCACATCTGTGAGGTAAAATTCCATCCGCGATGCAAAACACTTAGTGTATCATCAAAACCTCTTCCATCTTCATTCAGTTGTACTTACTTTGGTTGTATTGACTTCTAACCTTTCGAAACCATCCCTTATCCTCCTTATACGTCATAAGAACCCTCAGAAATGATTTTATGGTCTTACGACTCAAGTAGGCTGACTATACTCTCATTCGAGTGTGAAACTACGGGGCGTAACATCCTTCCCCCCTAAATTACATTCGTCCTCAAATGTTGAATATTGCTCCAACACTTAGGATTTCAGAAAATTTTGGCAGAGTTTCCACTGTTCCCCTATAAACAGGGCTATCCGAAACCTACCAACCAATCTAGATAGATAACTAATGCCACAGAGGGCTACAAATAGCATAACAACATAAAATTGGACTCACACGACTGTTTATATATGCAAGAATCAAAAGAGAGTTAGCTATAATTCACCTTAACTATCATTCGTTGTACTTTAAGTTGCACCTGCCATATTTGCCTTAACATTAACACTTAAATAAGTTATATGAATTAAGATCGATGGATAGCATAGGAACAAGAGAATCGTATCGCATGAATATCGATATAAACCTGAGGTCTGGAACAAATGAGGGTATCGAAACCCCATGTCCTCTTCGGCCTCCTAAGTCA
Organism: Anisodus acutangulus; assembly: GCA_029783415.1. NCBI lineage: Eukaryota > Viridiplantae > Streptophyta > Magnoliopsida > Solanales > Solanaceae > Anisodus > Anisodus acutangulus. Next base: position 24,585,507 of record CM056490.1, on the reverse strand, counting down.
TCTCTTTTACATTATTGTTTCTCCAAATTACCTTAACTAAAGTTACTTCTTTGGTTCATAACTTATAGACTTGGCGATCTAGATTAACAATAGAGACCTCTTCGTATGATAAGTATTCTGTAACTTGAACATTCTCAATAAGGATAATGCAGGAGGGATCACCCAGACATTTACGAAGCATGGATATATGGAATACCGGATGGACTATTTCTAACTCAGGGGGTAGCTCACGCTTATAGGCTACTTGACCTATTCTCTGAATAATCTGATATGGTCCAATGTACCTGGGACTAAGCTTGACCTTTTTGCCGAACCTCATCACGCCTTTCATAAGCAACACCTTTAGGAACACCCAGTCTCCCACTGCAAACTCTATGTCTCGATGCCGATTATCTAAATAAAACTTTTGTCGACTTTGAGCTATTAACAATTGCTCCTGAATCATTTTCACTTTCTCTTCGGCTTGTTGCATCAAGTCAGATCCCAATAACTTTGTCTCACTCACATCAAACCAACCAATAGAAGACTTGTATTTCCGTCCATATAGGGCTTCATACAACACTATTTGAATACTAGAATTGTAGTTGTTATTATAAGAAAACTCAATAAGTGGTAGGTGATATTCCCAACTTCCCTTGAAGTCTAACACATAAGCTCGCAATATATCTTCAAGTGTCTGAATATTGCGCTTAACCTGCCCGTCCGTCTGGGGATGGAAAGCTGTGTTAATGTTAATTTAAGTACCCAAACCCTTCTGAAAGGACCTCCAGAAGTTAGGTAAAAACTAAGCACTTCTGTCAGATATAATAGACGTTGGAACTTCATGAAGTCAAACTATCTCCTTAATATATAATCGAGCGTAATCTTCGGCATAAGAAGTAGTCCTGACAGGTAGAAAATGAGCTGAGTTTGTTAGTTTATCCATGATAACCCGTATAGAATCAAACTTCCGACAAGAATTAGATAGTCCCGTAATGAAATTCATGTTGATCATTTCCCATTTTCAAGTCAGAATCTGTATATTCTGCAGCAATCATCTAGGTTTCTAATACTCAATATTAACTTGTTGGCAATTCGTACACTGAGCAACAAATTCTGCTATATTCCTCTTCATATCGTTCCAGTAGTATAGTTGTTGAAGGTCATGATACATCTTAGTAGAACCAGGATGAATAGAATACCTAGACTGATGAATCTCTGCCATAATCTGCCCTTGAAGTCCTTCCACATCGGAAACACACAACCGACCCTTATACTTGAGAACTTCATTCTCTAACAGATCAAATAACTGCTTATTTTGAAATGGGATACCTTCTTTAATTCTTACCAATGTTGAGTCATCAAATTGTCGCGCCTTCACTTCTACCACTAAGGAAGATTTAGCGGCATTCTGAACTATGGAACCTCCATCGCCTGCAAGCTCTTATGATTGGTAAATATATCAACATGAACCCTGTACATATAGTGACGCCATATCTTTAGAACAAATATAACAGCCGCAAGATCATGGGTTGGGTAATTCTGCTCGTGCTTCCTTAATTGCCTCGAAGCATACACAATGACCTTGCCATACTGCATAAGAACACAACCCAACCCCACTCTAGAAGCGTCATAGTACACAACATAGCCCTTTGATCCTTCAGAAAGTGCTAGAACAAGTGTTGATGTTAACCTGCCCTTTAACTCCTGGAAACTCTTCTTGCAAGCATCTAACCACTGAAACTTAGTTGTCTTAAGAGTCAGATTTGTCAGTGATGCGGCAATGGAAGAAAAATTCTCTACGAATCTCCGATAGTAACCTTTCAGGCCCAAGAAACTATGCACCTTAGTAGGAGTTGTGGGACTTGGCCAATTCTTTACTGCATTGATATTCTGACTATCTACCTTGATGCCTTCATCTGACATGATATAACCCCGAAAAGACACCGAGTTCAACCAGAACTTATATTTAAAGGATTTGGCGTATAGCTTGCGATCTTGGAGCATCTATAACACCGCTCTCAAATGATCTACATGCTCTGCTTCTGACTGTGAGTATACCCTAATGTCATCAATAAACACTATCACAAATATATCAAAACAACGGATTGAACACCCGATTCATCAAATCCATAAAAGTCATCAGTGCATTAGTCAAACTAAAAGACATAACCAAAAACTCATAGTGGACCTTGTCTATCAATTGATGGTATCCAGATCAGAGATCGATCTTTGAGAAATACTTGGCGCCTTGTAATTGATCAAATAAATCATCAATCTTGGGAAGAAGGTATTTATTCTTCATAGTCACCTTGTTCAGTTGACGGTAATCGTTACACATTCTCAACGAACCTTCCTTCTTATAAACGAATAACACCAGATCACCCCACAGGGAAGTAATGGGCTTAATAAAGCCCTTTTCTAGAAGATCTTTCATCCAAGACTTCAATTCTTTTAGCTCAACAGGAGCCATTCGATACGGAGAAATATATATAGGCTGGGTATCTGGAAGCATGTCAATAGAAAAATCAATTTCCCTTTCGGGAGGAATTCTAGGAAGTTCATTAGGGAATATCTCAGGAAATTCACTAACGATAAAAACTGATTGCAAGGATGGAGGCTTCGCCTCCGCATCCTAAACTCGCACGAGATGATAGATATACCCTTTTGAGATCATTTTCTGAGCCTTAAGGTAGGAAATAAACCTCTCCTTAGGCGCTGCAACATTGCCCTTTCATTCAATGACGGGCTCGCCTAGAAAATTAAAAAGAATGACTTTTGTCCAATAATCCACATTATTATAACAAGAAGCCAGCCAATACATACCCATAATAATGTTAAATTCCACCATTTATAGTTCATTAAAATCGGCTAAGGTATAGCGATCATAAATCCTCACATCACAACTCCTTATATAAAAATTCAGGTTTTTTTCCACACTTACAAACAACAACAGGGGTAATATATGACAAGGTAGAACATGGATCTATCAAAGCATACATATCAATAGAGAATACAAATACTATACCCATAACCACATCTGGAGATGACTTAAGGCATAAATACGATTCTGATGACCGCCTGAGCTAGACACTCTATCCCTGCCTCTGCCTTTACCAACCAATGTCTACGTGCCTTGCCTAGGGGACGTACTGATGAAGAATAAGATGTTACAGACCCTGTCAGTTATGCCATACTACCTCCACCTCTTGTTGGGTAGTCCCTAGCAAAGTGCCCCGGGTAACCACAAGAATAATATATATCTGACTCTCAATGACATTGCCTTAGATGGGCCTGCCACACTGTGCGCACTAAGGCATATGTGGCCGCATCTGTCTCATATCTCCCCTATATTGTGGGCCTAGTGCTCGTGAACTCTATCTAGAATAAGTAGTCCAATCACGATGCTGACCCAGAAACTGTGGTAGTGAATAAGTGGTCGGATAAGATAGGCGCCTAGGAAACTGTGTCCTGAACCACCTTTGAAATCCCCCATATCACCTGCAGACCGGTCCCTCTTATGATGGCCCCTATACCTCTCCCGATCAACCTGTTGCTACCTCTTACGATCTGACAAGTTCTATGCATAGGCCTGAATGCGGGAAATATCTGTGTTCGGATTTAAAGAAGCTGTAGTGTACTTATTTACCAAATGTGGCCTCAAACCATTAACCACAATTTGAACCCGATCACTCATCTCAACAAAAACTAAAGGGGGGTACCAATTCAAGAAATTGAACTGCAAATTATACTCTCGGACGCTCATATTACCCTACTTCAAGTGTAAGAACCTATCCCGCCTGGCTCATCGGAGCTCAACAGGAAAATACTACTGCAAGAATACCATAGAGAACTCCCTCTAGCCCATAAGTGGGGCTCGGGGTCCTTCAGTCTGCTCCCAAGTTTCAAACTAGGTCAAAACAACATCATGCAACCTATAAGAAGCAAACTCTACTGACTCAACATATGTTGCATGCATCACATGCAAAGTACGTTGCATCTGATCTAAAAGGTTCTGCAGGTCTGCGTTCAGATCTAATTCTGTAAATACTAGAGGTTCCAGATTGATTATATCCTGAACTGTTGCACTGACGCCTCTATCAGAAGTATCGGGGGTCTGTTGCTGGGCCTGAGTGGCCACTAGCCTAGTTAATAGCTACACCGCACTCTACATGTATAAGTCATGATCAGGAGCAATAGGGGGGAGGAATGAGAGGTACATTAGCTCCTCTATGCCCTTCTGGAGGTGCTGGTAAGAGTGGAGTCTTAGAGGCTCGAGATACACCCTCATTCTGATGCTTTTGTTTCCCCGGGTCAGCGAGTGTTACCTAACTGGCACCCTCACCCGCCTTCTTATCTAACCTCCGCAGGGCCTCTTGTCATCTACTAGTAGTAGGCATAGTTTAGAATATAAACAAGAAGAGTATTAGGAGTGGACACTTACGATTCAGTGTTATTACACGATCTACATCAAGAAGAAACGTAACCATCCTAAATATCATGTATCCACCTGCTTATAAGTGTGGTGCACAACACATCCATAAATAAAACTCTACTAGATATGACTTGCAAACCCCATACGACATACCTGCTATATTACTAAGTTTGTCACACCTCAAACTTGTGGGGGGAGGCCACCCAGCACTCGAAGGCCTGAGTGAACCAATTATAGTATCCAGAATCTATAATATGAACCCTAGGCCGATAAGGCCTCTACATAGCCACGATAAAACAAGTCTCGAATAGGTGACAACCTACATACAGAAGAGTCCCAACACAGTAAATATTGATAACTAAGGCTGACAAGGACACAAAAATAGTATCATCACTACAAGAGGGGCCAACAAGGCCACGACATACATATACCCACTATACACGAGTCTATAAGCCTCTAAGAGTGCTATAACACAATAACAGGTCAGGACATGGCCCTGCCATACCCAAAATACTAGTAATATGTACAACAATACGTAATTACTTATGTATAGCAACTCCGAGATAGGGGAGTGCGACAATCACAACTGGACAAATAACCTACTGAGAAGGAGTGTCGGTCTTCCTATCTATACCTGTGAGTATAAACATAATTCCCTAAAAGGGAACCCAGTACGAAAGATGTACTGAATAAGTAGGGCATAATCAACTGTAAATAAAACAACAACAAATCAAGGATGTCAGATATACCACCTAAATAACATAAGTGTTATACTAGACCAACCTACATGTATATATGAATATTCGATCACGTATATAATGCCATAAGCCTCTGTGGGTAATAATTTGTATATAATAGATTGCATATGTAACGACATAGGCCTCTATGGAATATATCATCAGTATCATATCTGTATAGCCGCGTATATAACATCATAGGCCTCTGGGGAAATATTATTACATAATATGTACATATAAGGGACATACCCAGCCTATAAAGAACGCACCAACTAGTCGGGGTGACGTAAGGTTGTTTCACCCCAGACTCTTCGTATGTGGACTCATATACTATTTTACTTTGTGACGATCAATCAGAAATAAGACTTCCTACATTACTTTCTTAATCATGAAGTCATAACTCTTGCTTTATCCATGGAAGGGGACAATATCAATGATGGATCATAAACTTAATGAACGAAGGATATGTACATAATCAAGGAGTGGATCAACCTCAAGTGTCTTCTTTAGTACATAAGAATATAATCTTTAGGACATGTTCGTATTGATTGTTATGGAAAGGATCATGCCATAACGTAGAAGAATGTAATTTCTACATACATTGTCGATGAAGCTAAAAATGTTCTGAGGAGCCTCGCATGTGGTATGACCGATTGTCTACATTAAATGAGGGATTTGTATTAATATCAAACTAATATCGAATAAGAGACTTCATTTAGGTAATTCATCAAATAACTTCAGTACGTGAAGTTCTAGAGTTATACTATCATGAATTCTTGTTCAATTTAACAACCACCATCTTCCATAACTCTTTTCCTCAACTAAACAACCTCTCCAACATGATTCAACACTAACATATACTCTCAATCCCAATCAACAATCCCAAATAATAAGTTGACATAATTTCATATAACAAGAGGTTCTTCCAAAATCATGTTTATCAAACTCCCAAAAGTTTTAAGTTTCCTCTATCAATCAACCAAACCAATATAAGAGAAACTAAATGAAACATAAAATGGGTGAAACCTTACTTTAACCAGTCAAGAAGTCTTTCACAACAACCTTCAACTCAAATAGGAAACCAAACCGCCTCACATATGCGGCCCATATGCGGTGCATATGCCAATATGTGGCCGCATATGCCACTGCATATGTTGGCAGTGAGGTGGTTGAAAAATGGCTTTGATCGGCAGCCATATCCGTGAGGCGAAATGGCATTCTCGATGCGAAACGCTTAGAATATCGTCGAAACTTCATCAATCTTCATCGAGTTGTACTTCCTTTGGTCCTATTGACTTCTAACCTTCCGAAACCATTCTTATCATCCCTATACGTCATACAAACCCTCAAAAATAATTTTAAGGTCTCACGACTCAAGTCAGCAGACGATACTCCTATTCGAGTGCAAAACTATGGGGCATAACACCGAGTCTATTGGGTAGAATTGGGTCTTTAGTTTATGATTCGTGCTAATTGGGGGACGATCGATGGTCAAAGTGCGTTGTAATAATGTTATGACAAAATTCGAGGATGCGAGTAAAATTTGTCAGTTTATTATCCATGAGAATACTTAGAGTTGCATCAGTATCGTTGGGGTTAGTGTTTTTGGACTAGGTGAAATTTCCCGGATGAGTATTTTACCACACCTACAAAGCCGCTTCTACAGATGTTTGGGCGGTTAAGTCACATCCACTCCAGCAGAGTCTCACTGCGAGTGCGAGGCCGCACCTGTGACTATCTCTTCACTTTTGCAAAATTTCTTAGAGTTTACTGAAATCACCTCTACGGACGTCCTTCAGCAGATGCGGGGCCGCTTCTACGGAGGATGGTTTACAAAATTGGAAACGACTGTAGTCAAGTTCTATTTTTTAACCAATATTTCCCATTCTAAAACCCATATTTGGAAAGCTCACTCTTTGGAACTAAGATCTAGGTTGGAGGCATCACAATGCATCCTTCCACCACCTATCTTTGGGTAACTTCTAGACCCTCTCTTTATGATTATTAGTTGTTGAGTGTTTTCCTTTTTAAGGTTTTATCTTGTTAATAGGTAGATCATACCTAGGGTTCTTACTAAAATCCCTAAATGAGTTTTGATGAATGGATAATCAAGATGCAAACATTTATGTCTACCTTTAAATGGTAAGGAGTATAAACTAAGGGAGAACTATTTTTATGTATAGATCATTAATTATTGTACATGTTGGTTATGGTAAATTGGGTTTTCATAAAAATGGGTCTTTTCAAATAAATTATCTAATGAAGGCTAAAAGGTAGTTGAATTTCAAAGATTTCCGAGATTCCTACTATCTAGACCACGTGTAATGGTTTTATAGATTAAAGTTCCTTTTTTCCCTTATGGGTCCAGGGTCGATTGGGGGCCGAGTAGTGTTTTCCTTCCTTATATTTTATTTCTTATGTGATATTAAATGTGTGTGCTATCGTAGAACTTATATATACATACGTCTAGACTACGATCATCTGATAGTACCTTGGAAGAACAATATGGCAGATGAGTCATGGTACCCGCTCGACAATGAGGTAAGATATGATTTACTTTTATTAGACTTTGATAGAAATATGTAGTCAATATAAATTTTGAGGGGTATTGAGCATGTTGGGGGTCCCACCTTAGTGGTTGTGATGAGTGCTTGGGTGGATATCGGTGTTGAACTGTTTGAGGGATGATTTGGGGAATCAGCCTTAGGGTTGATTCCGACTGCTATTATATAGGATTGTCGCCATTGATTTATACTTAATCTGTTTACTCATCACTTATGCCTTTTGATCTGAAAGACTAGTTATGTGAAAATTATGTGTTGTTGATAATTTTGAGGCATGTGTTATTCGTCTCTTGAACTTGATTGCATCTCATACTCCATGACTACTTTACTTATTATTGTTGCATTCACATATTTAATATTATTATGATATTGAAATGGAGTGGTATGGAATGATGTGGGTCCAATAACACCGAAAAAGAAAGGTAAGAATACTATTGTGAGATGGCTTGGAAACATTGAGATTATGATAGTGATTTAATATTGCTAGACAAATAAGCCTGGGGCTCTAGTCAGACCATGGTATTTCCGGCTGGCTGTGAGCGGTGGCTCACTTTTATATGGAAAACACCTATAAAGTGTGTATACCGGTTGACTGAGAGGTACCTTTGCATTGCATCACACTCACGACAGTGCATGTATTTCATAATTATCTTATTCATGTATGGTTGTTGGATATGTCTGTTAAGATGTGATTAGATGGTATATTTGACATAGTTGATGACTCCTGTGTATACTATTTGAGTGTTAGCGTCTGATTTGGTCTCTGATGTAAAAGGGTGAAGATTAAATTCAAAATGAGAATAATTGTCTTACTTGGTAGGTAGTGTAGAACCTAAATGAATTTTGTGTTGTTGTTGTAACTATCATCTCGTGTGATTTACGTCAAGTTCCATCCTAAAATAGGAGACTCACAACCGTAATCACTTAATTCAAACATAATTGGATTGTGTAATCAGCTTGTATTTACCAACGTCATTAATGTACGGATAGTAATAAGGTGTACGAGTTGGAGGTAATATCATATCAATAGTACTAATGTATGCCAAATATATTCTTATGTGAAAGGTTGCGATGTGATTGTATTCCTTAATTGTGCAACTATCCATATTAGGAAGACTAATGAGGTATACGTGGTTAGGATAAGTATGACTTAGATCATTGAATAAGGACTATTGTACTTACTTCTATGTAAACTATGTATTCTATGAGTTAAATATAATTTAAGTGTGAAACCATTCTATTAGTGAATGTGACTTATGTCCTTAATAGAAATGAGTAGGTTATGGATGCCTGTGTGTCAACTTGATATTTATGCCAGTTACATGTTGTCTGTCGTTGTCGACCTATGATGCCTACGGGCTACATTGTGTACTCATACTACACTTACTGAATCTTTTACGTGGATGCAGGTATAGCGATTGATTCAAGTTACAACTTTGGAGTACGTGAAGGTTTAAGGCGGGCCACTCATCCTATTCGGCGCCCTTGAACTTCATCTTAGTTGTGATGTCCTTATTATGTCAAGGCGGTGATCTATTTTACTTTCCTATTCATCGTACTCTTAGTAGTCTTTGTACGAGTCAGACCATGTTATGGGAAAAGTTATGTTGTAAAGGATATTGACAATTTTATGTTTTTGAAATGTAGTATTGATTATCTTTATGTTTCTGTTATTTATTTGGCAATGTTTTAATATGTGTTAAAAGGATTTTGGGGATGGTTTGCCTACTGTGGGGATAGTGTAGGTGTCATCATGACCCATGATTTGGGTCGTGAGAAATTGGTATTAGAGCTCTAGGTTCACCGGTCTCATGAGTACAAGTGCAATGTTTAGTAGAGTCTCGCGGATAGGTACGTAGACATCTGTACCCATCCTAGAGAGGATACAAGAAATCTAGGAGATATTCCATTCTTTCACTTCTTCGTGCTATTTCGTTCAAATTTGTATCTAGTCGATTTCAATTGATATCTATTCTTGGCATTTTATGAGAGCAGAACATGTATTGAAATCATGCCATAGGGCTTCGAGTGAATTTTGGGTATGTCATAAAGTTTTAGACATGGCTGAATATTCTGGTTTCAGGCATCTCGCCTCTGCGAGTGTTCCCCCACATCTACGGAGCTGCACCTGTGAAAGGTGGGTTGCAGGTGCATTATTAGTCTAATGGTCAAGAGGTTGCATCTTCATGTTATTGGCCGCAGATGCGAGCTTGCGTCTGCGTAATATTTTCCGCAAAAATATAATATTGTCGGTAGAGTAAAGCTCGCAGGTGTGAGCTAAATCAGGCAGAAGCGAATTCACACCTACAAAGGGTGGCCCACCTTTGCGAAGCAACTGGGCAGACTCAGAAACCTGTTTTGACACTACATCTGATTCTTGAAAACCTATTTAACACAACATTCATGCATATATATAAAAGCCCAGAAAGGGAAAAAATCTAGCATATCAAAATCCCAACAAGGGCATAAATTCGAACTCAAAATAGAAGCAAGAAAGGAAAAGAGTATGCATCATCCAAATATTACAACCCAAAAGCAAGTAAATAAATTGTCTGAGGAAATCAAGAAAGCTGAATGAGATATACTAAAGGAGCTCAAGAATGACATGGCAAACTTTGTAGCTCATCCTCATCACTGGAGTCATCATAATCCATATCATCGCCCGCTGACAGAAAAGAGTACTACTCCTTGTCGTCAGAAGCCTTGACCATAATCTTTTTTTTTGGATTGCCCCAGTTGAATATGGCCTTGACCCATCTCTAGAATTTAACCAAGGGCTTACGTCTTTAATTGTTCTTTTTCCTCTCCATATCAAAATCCCAATGGAGGTTAGCGTGCGTCATAGCTATATAGCAGTAGGTCTCCTCCAATGCACTGACAGACTCGACATATTTCTTGTTAGTCTGGGCTTATTCCGTTTGAGCCTCTATGTACCTAGCCATCTTCTCCTAAGTAAGTCAGGCTGAACCAACATCTACGGGGCTATTGGAAAGCTGAGACACCATGTCTCGGATGGACTATCGCTAAGAACCTATAACCCCCAATAGTCCCTCCTATTGAGAAAAGAACTAACCCGTGCTCATATAGATCTACTTCTTATGTTTCACTACACTACCTCGTTCGGTCACCTTCAGATGGTGGATGGGCTTGTAAACTTCTATCCATTGGTCCATAGGGCTATCCATTATTCCAGCCCATCTGCACAACTCTATAATCATAGAAGTAAATATTAAGCTCTGGTTGTCGTGGACAAGATACTCCTAAAACTCCCACACCACGTGGTAACCAACGTTCATGAGGATGCCATTTATCAAGCAAGAAATCATCAACACACTATTGTACGTGCAGTCAGTAATGTTGCTAAAAGGAGACACCCGATTGTTGATTATATATTGCCAAATCTTTGACTCAGCTGTAAATTCGGTAGACTTTATCCCCTTCTTCTTGTTAGCCCAGATGATCGCCTTTCTAAGAGGGCACACGTTAGACACTAGTCAGTCCCTAAAACAAGTGTCATTTGCTTGCATAAACTATGTGGACTGATTTTCCATACCATAGAGCTCATTAATCTGCTCAGCCACAAACCTCACCCTCTTACTCCTGATGACAAGTTCCGGATTTTCAAAATCGGCCTACTTTAAGTTAGCATAGAACTCACGCACCATTGTTCATTTGCCTAGCACAGAGTCTCAACAAAATGAGTCCAACCAGAGGCATCTAGTCGGCCATAGAACTCAGGTAGTATCTTTTAAACTCTATCAATGTCGACACCCTTCTCGAGAAATATCTTCTATCGTATTTTCTCCAGCTCCTTGACCTTGTGCGACATTCCCATCCCCTTGGTATTCCATTTTTATGATTCAACCACCTGAAAGATTGAAGTAATATTAGTCTGACATTGCAACCATCTCAAACAACTCATTACACATCCATCTGAGAAAAAAAATTAGAAAATTAAGTACAGTAGGAATCAGTTACAAAGCTACTGGTTCGGCGAAAATCTACAGGTGTCGCACCTATGGAAGTGACCCCGCAGATGTGAGGTCAGTTCTACGAAAATCAGGATGATGGGGTTCCTCACACATGCACACTAATTTGCGCAAATGTGGAACAACACATACAGCCCATTTCTCGCACATTCATACTCAACCCCTAACCCAGTCATAATTCTGTCATTTTTATCCATACTTTTGGTCGACATCATGTCTAAATACCTCTACTATTCCCCTAGAACCGTAATGCATGTGTATTACATGCGATTATTAGCAATTAAATGCCCAACAACACCCCAAGATTTCAAACCCCAACCCAACTAGTGTATGAAGTGTAGAACAAGTTTTTAATCCAAAACTCTCAACCTATTTCAGCCCAAGCAGTGCAACCAACACCCTTGCCACCCCAATCTTTCAAAAATGTAATGAAGTAGAGAAAACTTAGCATTTGTAGTTGACCGTGAAGAGAGTTTTGATGGTTCCTTCTTCAAAATCTGGTGGTGTAGGTGTGGGGGATGAGAGAATCCTTGATTTTTGTCTAGGGTAGGGTTTTGTGAAAGGTGGTGATTTAGGGGAGGTATTGGAATTTTATTTTGGGGGGGGGGGGGAGTTACGAAGAGATTTTTGGCATTTGAAATTCTTCCCTATTTTATTATTTACGCTTGATATGCCGCTTCCGCCTGTGCGACACTTTTTTAGTCTCTGTGTTCCCGTTTGAACGATGAATTCTTCAATTATGTGATATCAGACCTAGTAATTGTTGCCCGCTTCAGCGTATTGTTGACTGCATCTGCGTGCTGCTTTTGCGGACTTCATCTTGCTTCTGCAACCTTATGGCCTTATTCATAAATCAGCATCCACACATGTTTGACCGCCTTTGGAGTCTCGCACCCGCGGAGTTGGTCCGCAGATGTGTATTCTACCTTCACGGATATCTGATCTCGCTCAAATTACACCTTAATATCATATAACGCGGCAATTGTCAAATATAGTAACCCAATATAGGTTGGGGTCGAATCCCACAAGGAATACGATGAGAAATTAGTCTATTCGTGTTTGTATTATGGTTTTACTAATTTCTTTACTCATACTGTAACCAACTTGTTTATTTGTTCTAAATACTTCAAATTATCAAGTTAAATAGGGGTTAAAATATCAAGTAATTGGAATGTTAGGGTTGACTTAATTCATGAAAATAGTATTGTGTTTTGGCTTAATTAGGTGTTTAGTGTGGTATGGGTAATGGGGACTAGTGTGTAGGCGGGGATTCCTCAATTGACCCACCTAATTTTACTTTAGGCTTTCTCAAGCTCTAAAATGTGACATAGCAAAACTTTTTGAATTTGGTGTCTTCATATTCACCACCATTGTTGGTTCTGAGCTTTTTTATCTTCAATCCTGTCTCATTTTCAACCATTGCTTTCGAAATTTTGAAAGCTTCAAATACTTCTAACTTGTATTTCAAAAATTAAACCCATACTTTTCTCGAGTGATCATCAATAAAAGTCACAAAGTATTGTTTCCTACCAATGGATGAGACAGTTGTTGGTCCCCAAACATCAGAGTGAACAATTTCAAGTTTCTCTTGCTTTGGGGGTCTAGTCCCTGTTTGAAAACTAAGTCTTTTCTGCTATCCAAAAATAAATCATCTTTCACACGTGTCAATATCAATTGACTGAAGACTCAGTAGTTTTCCCTTCGAGTGCATAACCTTCATTCCTTTTTTGCTGATGTGTCCAAGTCTCTGGTGCCACAAAGTAATATTTCTGTGTCTGCTGCCACTGCAATTGAACAACGTGTTTATGTTGTCATGTAAAGAGTACCACTCTTTTTGCCTTGAGCAATAATCATTGCACCCTTTGAGATCTTCCAAGTATCGCCGTGAAAGACTGTTGTATAGCCTTCACTGGCCAACTGGCTGACTGAGATTAAGTTCTTTCTCAGGTTGGGAATATGCCTTACATCCTTCAATTCACATACAGACCCGTTCAACATAATCTTTACGATACCTTTTCCAACAATCTCGCAAGATTGTTCATTACCAAGGTAGACTTTACCAAGGTTTCCAGGGATATATTTCTCAAAGAGTTCTCTCTGCGAAGTGGCATGGAATGATGCTCTAGAGTCTAATACCCAAGACTCTTTCTTACTCTCCAAAGAACATATTAATACATCATCTGTGGAAGCAATGTTTGCTTCTGCCTTCCCATTTTGATTCTTCGGTGCACTTTTGCACTTATTTTATAGTGTCCGGGCTTCGCGCAATTCCAACACTCGATAGTCTTCGAGTTTTGAGAATTAGAGGGATTTCTAGATTTGGACCTCCTGTCCATTTGTTTGCCACGTCCGCCTCCTCTGATTGATTTTCTACCTCGACTCTATATGTAATACTGAAGAGGTTGATGACTCATTGGAATCTTTCCGTCTGAGCTCCTCGATGAGAACTGCATCACAAACATCGTCAAATTTCAACTTCTTGCTTCCCGATGAGCTACTCACAGCTGTGATAGTAGCATTCTAGCTTTCTGGTAGGGAAGACAAAAGTATCAATGCTCGTACTTCGTCATCAAAATCAATTTTAACTGAACTCAGCTGACTTGTCACTGTGTTGAGTTCATTGAGGTATTGAGATACCGAACCGCCTTCTACCATCCACAAATTAAACTACTGCATCATCAAATGGACTTTGTTTGAGGCTGATGGCTTCTCGTACATGCTTGAAAGAGCCGCCATAAGACCCATCATGGTCTTTTCTTTTGCTATGGTGAAAGCAACGTTGCGTGACAACGATAGTCGGATAACTCCGAGAGCTTTTCTATCTAGAAGAGTCCAATCATCATCTTTCATGCCTTCTGGCTTCTTACTTGAGAGAGGTTGATAAAAACCCTTTTGGTACATATAATCTTCTATCTACATCTTACAAAAGCCAAAGTCCGAACCATTGAATTTTTCAATATTTATTTTTCCTTCGTCTGCCGCCATTACTCCCACTCGAACCTGACTCCCACCGGATTGCAGTTTTGACAATTTTTGAGAACCACCGTGTCATTGAAAACACTGCTGCAGACGAATTTGGTGTAGTTGGTCGTAAATTGTAACCGTTCATGTGAATAGTAACTCACCGTAAATTGGCAAAATTAATAATTTGGCTCTGATACCAGTTGTTGGGAAAATAACGCCATATTTTCTTTTTTCAGGTATGTGCGAGCAAAAATAAATACGGAATAAATAACACTCAAAATTTATGTGGTTCGGCAAAATAAGCCTACGTTCACGGGGCTGCTGCAGATCTTTTAATGAAAGAAAAATATACAGTGTTTGCAAACACTCTTTAACACTCAATCTGAAAAATACTCAGAAAATTCCCCACAATTTTCTTGCTAGTATTTTCTCTCTAATTTTTCTCTCAATATTTCTCTTAGTCTCTCTCTTGATTTTGGGATGATTTACAATGGAGCTAAGTGGATATATTTATAGGCTCCAAAACTCATGGTAGGTGGCCTACAATTTACAAAGCCAATTTCACTTGGCATTCTCTTTCTTTTGTTTTTCAACAAAGGATGCACCTACCAACACCTATCAATATGCATTCTCATGTTTTTTTTATCACATGGGTTGCTTTCCATATTTATTGACTAACAGAACATAAGCACTCTTTTGTGCCCAAGAGTCTCCACTAGATTTAGCTTCTTCTTTGTTGGAACCTATTCAGAATTCAATAACCACAACAACAGATTTAAGTCTCAAGTCAAAGAATGCATATCATAACCATGGACAGTAAGGCATAAACAACACCTAAACCACAAAAAAAATTGGATAACTCAAAGATAAAGGCCTACCCATTAATTAAAACACAGATGAGAACACAATTCACTGTGACAAAAATGGTTGGACATAAATCAATGCAAGTCAATGAAGTCATGTTCAACTCTCGTACTCCCATTCCAATTGCAACAATACAATCACTTTACTTAACAAAGTTGCAGTATCATTAAAATAGCTATAGAAGTAGGCATTCCAAAAGCATATAATTTTTTCCCAAATAGGAGACAGCAAACACATATGTAAATCCAATTTTTTTCTTCAACAAAGGTGATCGATCAAATGTAGAAAAACGAAAACATTACATTGACATTCCTTTTTCATTCCATCATATTGCCTACTGGGACAAGACTGTTGGATCATAAACTTGATCCATTATGGGAGCCCAAAACCCAATCAAATTGGAGTCCAAGTCCATAATCAAGGTCCAAAACTACAAGCCTTCTACCTAGAATCTTCTAGGTTGTGGTAATTATGCATGTGAATCATTCGGTAATTAAAAATATTGTTAGAATGATGGAGTAGAATGGAGAAGAATGAGATGTATGGTTATTGTAATTTTTGATTAGTTTATTTATGTGGTGTAGGATTGTTCTTAAGTAGTATAAATATACCTCCCCATTTTAGTTTAGATATTAAGAAAAATTAAGAGATTCTAAGTGAGTGAAGAAGCAAAGTCTTATAAGAGTGAGTTGTAGTATCTTGTTGTTGAGTAACAATGCTCTTGTAATATTTGTTTGAGTTTGAATAAAAGTTATTTGTGAGAGTGTTTCATTTTCAACAAAGTTGTATCAGAGCCAGTTGAAAAGTATACACTATTGCATATCAAATCGAAGGTCTGAACGATAGGAATCCGATGCCGCCAGAATCTCCCCGATCGGAGTTCAGACGCGCCGCCACGCGCCACCGGAATAGTGTTGCCAGAAAATCGAGTTGACTCACCGAGTTGAGCCGAGTCAGCCGAGTTGGAGCCGAATTGACCAAGTCGTAAGCCTGTTGACCAAGCTGCTTGACCGAGCCATCTAAGCCAAGTTGACTGAGCCATCAAAGTCGTTGACCAGGTCTTTCGGTGTTCCGAATTCATCTGCACAATCGAATTTTAAAAATTCTCATTATATTGAGAGATATGGAAAATGGTATGGCACAATTCCAAGTCCTGACACTCAACAACAACAACTACGACAATTGGAGTATCAAAATGAAGGCACTTCTTGGATCACAAGATGTGTGGGATATCATAGAGAAAGGTTATAACGAGCCTGCGGATGATGCTTCTTTTGCTGCTCTTACACCAGATAAAAAGACAACTTTGAATGATTCAAGAAAGAGAGACAAGAAATCTCTCTACCTCATCTACCAAGCATTAGATGATGATGGCTTTAAAAAGATTTTGAGTGCAAGTTCTGCCAAGGAAGCGTGGGAGAAGCTACAAACCTTTTACAAAGGATCCGAGCAAGTGAAGAAGGTCTGTCTCCAAACATTAAGAGGTGAATTCAAATCCTTACACATGAAAGTATCTGAGTCTATTTCGGATTATTTCTCAAGAGTAGTAGCTATTTCTAATCAATTAAAAAGAATTGGTGAAAAGTTAGAAGATGTGAGGATAATAGAGAAGATACCCTATTTATTGGATCCCAAATTTGAGCACATGGTTGTGACGATTGAAGAAACTAAAGACTTGAAAGAAATGACGATCGAGCAACTCCAAGGATCACTGCAAGCATACGAAGAGAAGCATAAGAAGAAGCAAGGGTTTACTAAGCAACTCCTCAAGCTACAACTCAAGGATATGCATGAAAGTTAAGGCAATGATAGAAACCAATGTGGTCGAGGCCGAGGCAGAGGTAGAGACCATGGATGAGGTGGAAGTCGCGGTCATGGATGAGGTTGGAATTACAACAACAACTATGAGAAAGGAGAAAGCTCAACACGAGGCCATGGAAGAATCAATCCGAACTCAAGGTATGACAAATCTTTTCGATGCTATAATTGTCAGAAGTTTGGGCATTATGCTTCAGAATGTAGAGCTCCCAACAACAAAATTGACGAGAAGGCCAACTACATGGATGAGAAGACAGATAGCAAAGAAACTCTTCTTCTAGCACGAAAGGAAACTGATGATGGCCAAGCAAATTCCTGGTACCTTGACAGTGGTGCAAGGAATCACATGTGTGGAAAGAAATACATGTTCGTGGAGCTAAATGAGTCAGTAAGCGGAAATATTTCATTTGGAGATAATTCCACAATTGCAGTGAAAGGGAGAGGTAACATCCTTATCCATTTGAAAGATGGGAGACATTAGTTTATTTCCAATGTCTACTATGTGCCCAATATGAAAAGTAACAGCTTGAGTTTAGGACAACTGTTAGAGAAAGGATATGATATTCATATGAATGATTATAATCTTTCTATAAAAGAGGATAAAAATAACTTTATTGCTAAAGTGCCAATGTCAAAGAATAGAATGTTCCTTATCAACATACAAAATGATGTTGCAAAGTGCTTGAAAGTTTTCCACAGAGATGCATCATGGCTTTGGCATCTTCGATTTGGGCATCTCAATTTTGGAGTTCTAGAGCTGCTATCTAAGAAGGAGATGGTGAAGGGACTACCTCGCATCAACCATCCTGACTAGCTTTGTGAACGGTGTCTAGTCGGGAAGCAATTCAGGAAAATCTTTCCAAATGAGTCAGAATCAAGAGCCAAGAAACCACTCAAACTCATCCATACTGACGTGTGTAGTCCGATCAAGCCTAGCTCTATCGGTAACAGTAACTATTTTCTTCTCTTCATTGATGATTTTTCAAGAAAAACCTAGGTATATTTCCTGAAATAAAAGTCATAAATTTTCAAAGTTTTCAAGAAGTTCAAAGCTACAATTGAGAGAAAAGCAGTAGAAAGATCAAAGCCATGAGATCCGACCGAGGTGGAGAATTTACTTCCAGAGAGTTTCAAGAGTTCTGTGAAGCAAATGGAATTCGTCGACCAATGATAGTTCCTAGATCCCCCCAGCAAAATGGCGTGGCCGAAAGAAAGAACAAAATAATCCTCGACATGGCACGAAGCATGCTCAAAAGCAAGAAACTTCCCAAGGAGTTTTGGGCTGAAGCAGTAGCGTGTGCAGTCTACTTGTCAAATCGATCTCCAATAAGAAGTGTATGGGGAAACACACTACAAGAGACATGGATTGGAAGAAAGCCTGGTATTTCCCATCTGAGATCTTTGGAAGTATAGCCCATGTTCATGTACCAGACAAGAGAAGAACGAAGCTTGATGATAAAAGCGAGAGCTTTATCTTCATCGGCTATTATGCTAATTCGAAGGGTTACATGTTGTACAATCCAGACAATAAGAAGATTATGATTAATTGAGATGTGGTATTCAACAAAGAATGAGAATGGGATTTTAACTCTCATGCAAATGACTTCAATTTCTTTCCTCGGTTTGAAGAAGATGAGCAGATAATGAGGGAGCAACTAGGTGAACCCCAACAAGAGCTTGAAACTCCACCCACTTCACCAACATCAACCACTCAAGGAGACTCATCACCTTCGTCATCGTCAAGTGGGAGTCAAAGTGAAAGAAGTGTGCAACATATAAGAAGCCTTAGAGATCTCTATGAGGTAACTAAACGACAAGATAATCTTACATTATTTTGTCTATTTGTCGATTGTGAACCAGTGAGATTTCAAAAAGTAGTACAAGAAAAGAAGAGAAGAGATGCGATGGATGAAGAAACCAAGGCCATCGAGAAGAATGACACATGGGAACTTACCTCACTTCCCAAGGGACACAAGGCGATAAGTGTCAAATGGGTGTACAAAACAAAGCGAAACACTAAGGGAGAGATTGAAAGGAACAAGGCGAGGCTAGTTTCTAAAGGCTATAGTCAAAAGGCTGGAATTGACTATGATGAGGTATTTTCTCCTGTTTCTCGATTGGAGACTATCAGACTAATCACTTCTTTGGCAGCTCAAAACAAGTGGGAGATACATCAAATGGATGTAAAGTCTGCCTTCCTAAATGGAGTTCTTGAAGAGGAAGTCTACATTCAGCAACCATTAGGCTATAGAGTCAAAGGCCACGAACACAAAGTGTTGAAGTTGAAGAAGGCTCTTTACGGGCTAAAACAAGAACCAAGGGCATGGAATAGCCAAATAGACAAGTACTTCCAAGAAAATGGCTTCAACAAATGTCCCTACAAGCACGCTATATATATCAAGATCAAAGATGGAGATATTTTGATTATGTGCCTCTACATGGACGATTTGATCTTCACCGGAAGCAACCCAAGCATGTTCAATGAATTAAATAAAGTAATGATGAAAGAATTCGAGATAACAGACATGGGGCTCATGGCGTACTATCTTGGCATTGAAGTTAAGAAATGAAACGATGGAATTTTCATTTCACAGGAAATCTATGCAAAGGAGATCCTGAAGAAGTTCAAGATAGAGAACTGTAAGCCGATAAGCACACCGATGAAATACAGAATCAAGATGTCCAAACATGAAGAAGGCGAAAGTGTAGATCCAACATTCTTCAAAAGTTTGGTGGGAAGTCTTCGATATCTAACTTGCACGAGGCCTGATATTCTTCACGCAGTTGGATTGGTTAGTAGCTACATGGAATCTCCAACAACCACCCATTTTAAAGCCGCAAAGAGAATTCTTCGCTATCTGAAAGGTACAATTGACTTTGGCTTATTCTATTCAGTTTCTAATGATTACAAGCTTGTTGGATATATCGATAGTGATTGGAGTGGAGACATAGATAATCGAAGGAGCACTACTGGATTCGTATTTTTAATGGGAGATACTGCTTTCACATGGATGACAAAGAAACAACCGATTGTCACATTGTCCACTTGTGAAGCGGAATATGTTGCTGCTACCTCATACGTTTGTCAATGCAATTTGGCTTAGAAATCTATTGAAGGAGATAGGCTTGATACAAGAAGAGCCTACCAAGGTTTGTATCGACAACAAGTCAGACATTGCCTTAGCAAAGAATCCAGTATTCTATGATCGAAGCAAGCACATCGATATTCGCTACCACTATACAAGGGAGGTGTTGCAAGAAAGGATGTGCAAGTTGAATATGTGAAGTCACAAGATCAAGTTGCCGATGTTTTTACCAAGCCACTGACAAGCGAAGACTTCATAAGATTAAGGAACTTACTAGGAGTCACAAGATCAAGTTTAAGGGAGGGTGTTGCATCATAAGCTTGATCCATTATGGGAACCCAAACCCAAACCCAAACCCAATAAAATTAGAGTCCAAGTCCATAATCAAGGTCCAAAACTACAAGCCTTCTACCTAGAATCTTCTAGAGTGTGGTAATTATGCATGTGAATCATTTGGTAATTTAAAATATTGTTAGAAGGATGGAGAAGAATGAGGTGTATGGTTATTGTAATTTTTGATTAATTTATTTGTGTGGTGTAGGATTGTTCTTAAGTAGTATAAATACCCCTCCCCATTTTAGTTTAGATATTAAGAAAAATTAAGAGCTTCTACGTGAGTGAAGAAGCAAAGTCTTATAAGAGTGAGTTGTAGTATCTTGTTGTTGAGTGAGAGTGTTCTTGTAATATTTGTTTGAGTTTGAATAAAAGTTATTTGTGAGAGTGTTTCATTTCCAACAAATACTAGTTGAATAGTTTCAGTGTGAGCGACCAAAGAGGGGCTGCTACTCCTACAGCTAAAAATAATGATGCCATATGGAAGTGTTATTTCCTTTGATCCTGTACTTCTGAAAAAATGTTGCATACTGAGGTTTAACGTGATAGTTTGATACTCATTATATTGAAGTTTTCTAGCTCTTGATCAATAAAACTTGACATGAATCATGGCGAATGCCTATAATCTATGTTGCTCGGATTCTTTAGAAATGCAGACGGATTCGTTGGAGAATCCAACACGGGGCAGCAGTATTTTTAAATAGTTCGAGCAACATAGCCTATAATTATGGCAACCCCCTCAGAAAAATCCATGAAGTCACAACAAAAACAAGGTAATTGAGATTTCCCAAGGAATGACAAGAACAAATCCATACTGGGAGGTCTAGGTCGTTCAAGAAAAATCTCCTCAGTAGAAACCATGGTAAGAAGAGCACCAACATCTTCATGAACAACATCACCAAACTTAGGCCAATTACGTCGCTCAACAGCGTCTTTGCTAAGCTTACATATACTTGCGAATACTTGCTTCGGGAGTAACATAAGGAAATCCAAGTGTTCCGCATCATCATCTTATAGGTCTCCCCATAAGATTTTTGGTTGGTTTGTAGCTTCCACGGCCATTGATAAGCCGCTAAGACAGAGAGAGACAACGGTTTTCGTATTAGGGTTTTGTTTTGTTTTGTGTTTTTCTGTCGGGATATATGTGATGCGGAATTGCTAAAGGGAGGAAAAAGAGGTTTTCGTATTAGGGTTTGCAGAAGGCCCATTCTTTTTTAGTGTAATAGGATTTTGGGGAAAAAATATAAATATACAAAAAATTAAAAATATTTACATACTCTTAGCATGTATATACAATTAAACACTAATGACAGGTAAGAATTATAACAGATTTTGCTACATATAAGAAAATCATCCCAACATAAATCACGTTAATAGTAACACATTATATTTTCTTCCTACTTTTTTGCTCATTATCTTCCTATTTTTTCGCTCGTAAGATATTTTCTATAACTGCTTTTTATTTTCATGTTTCATTCGGAGAGAATAAGTTAAAACTTATATACATAAAATATTATGGTATAATTTGTTACACCTTATTAATATATTTTATATACCTCATATAATTTTATTATATCTTGTATAATAAATTTATATACCTCATATAATTTTATTATACTTTGTATGATAAATCTTATATATGTCGTATAATTTTTTGTGTGAAAAATAATATTTATATATGCAGTTATACCTCATACAATAATCATCTTTCGGATGTGTTGTTTTGGACACTGGCTACCTTGTTGTTGTTGTTTGAATGTGTTGTTTTGAAATGTATTTGCAGGATATATTTTTTAACAAATAGTGCTTTGTTTGAATTTTCAATGAATCTTTTTTTAATATAAGTCACATGTGTATACATAATGTGCATGTTTTACATAATGTTAGACTTGTGCAATCCTCGAAAACTCGAAGCAACTAGGAAGAATGAAACAGAATTAGGAGACGATTAGTAGCAAATGGGGTGTATTGGTTGAAGAAGAGAGAGAAGTGAGAACGATGTAGATGTCTATAAATTAGTTAAAGAAGAGATACATAATGATAATAAAAAGGGATTTATCCTTTAAAGATGGGAGATAAATGATAATAAAGAATAAACAATTAAATCCCTAATTTTAGGGGGATTTGTTTTCGTATATCATTTCCTAAAGGTAATAGAATTTGCTATTTTTAAAGAACTTTACAAGTTGTGCTAATTTTGTGCCTAAATCTTAAAGCTTGACCTGTAGAGTATTTTTTTTTCTTTTTCTTCTTTTTTTTTTAAAGAAAAATCCTTTTCAAGGAATTGCACAGTTTTCCCTTAATTAATTGCTGCCCTTCAAATGAGTTGCTCTTTAATTTTTGCCCTTCAAAATCGAGCCATAAGTTCTTTATGAGTGATTTTTTTTTGTCTTGAGGGAAAAAAATAAAAGACCAGCTATTTAGGTGCTCAAATGTTCCAATTGTGATCACATATAATTAAAAGTCAAAACCAAGATTAACATCATTAATTTGTGTAATGATCCGTTAGGTCGTTTTGGCTATTTTGCATATTCTCTTGTAAATTCCCTTTCCCCTAGTTTTGTTTTGATATTTTGATATGCGGGGATGAGTGATGTGAATCCTGAGACAATCGGAAGAAAGTAACCGAAGAAAATCTAAGTTTTGAGTTTTGGAAGTTCTAAGTTTGAAAAGTTTGACTAGGAGTTGACTTTTGGGAAGAAACACTCGGAATCAAATTCTGATAGTTCTATTAGCTCCGAAATGTGATTTTTAACTTAAGTGAATTGTTAGAACGAGTCTTAAGTGATTGACGTAAGATTCGAGTGAATTTGTAGAATTTGGAAAGTCTTAAGTAATAAGGATGAGTTTTAGTGGACTAAAGTCAATGACGAGGGCAAGTCTTTTCAATGTTTCATCGATTTCATTAGGTCTGGAATGTCGTTTATGAAAGGTTTGTATATTGAGTAAACTTTTTCAGTACATATTAGAAGAGGTTAACCTCTTTTTATACAACTTATGTACAGAGTTGTACTTGTGTGCAAACTCTTGAAGAGATAAAGATAATCCTAATCCTAATATATTCAAAGAGTTATTCAAAGAGTAAAATACGGAGATGATTTATATCCCAATAGCCCCCCCCCCCCAGTGCAGTTGGGGTTAGCCACAACCAGCTTGTCATGAAGATAATTAAACTGTCTTGTAGATACACTCTTGGTCAACACATCACCAATCTGATCTAATGAACTTATGTATTGAACATGAAAATCTTTGATAGTGACCTTTTCCCAAACAAAGTGAAAATCTAGCTCTATGTGTTTAGTGCGGGCATGAAAAACTGAATTAGCAGTGAGGTATGTAGCGGATATGTTGTCACACAAAAGCTTAGGAGCTTGAGGCAAAATAATACCAAGTTCACTGAGACGACTCTGAAGCCAAGTAATTTCAGCTGTAGCAGCAGCCAAGGCCCTATATTCAGCTTCGGTGCTTGAGCGAGCAACCACTCTTTATTTCTTGAAACACCAAGAGACCAAGTTTTGTCCCAAAAATATACAATAGCCAAGCGTGGAACGTCTATCATCGGGGCAGCCATCCCAATCAGCATAAGAGAAACCATTTATGTTAAGTTGAGCAGAGGGTCGTAAAAGAAGTCCGAGATAAAGAGTACTCTTGAGGTACCGCAGTAAGTGTTTCATGGCTTGAAAGTGAGACTCCATGGGGCTGTGCATGAATTGGCAGAGTTTATTCACAGTATAAGAAATATTAGGGAGAGTGATGGTAACACACTGAAGTGCTCCCACAAGACTTCTGTATAAGTTAGGATCTGGAAAGGGACTGCTACCCTGCTGTGAAAGTTGTAATCCAATGACCATTGGATTGGAAATTGTCTTGGCACCATCTATCTTTGCTCATGAGAGAATGTCACGAATATACGTAGCTTGGCACAAAGTTAACCCTTTGCTAGATTTGGACACCTTTATCCCCAAAAAATAATGGAGATTACCTAAATCCTTTAGAGCAAATTCATTGGACAACTTCACAAGTAAACTGGAGATGAAACTAGGAGAAAGGCCTGTTACAATTAAATTATCAACATAGACGAGAATAAAGGTGATGTGCTTAGTGCTATTTCTAATAAACAATGAAGTATTAAATCTTGAAGAAACGAATCCAAACTCAATCAAAGTTATGCTCAATCTCTCAAACCAAGCCCTTGGTGCTTGTTTGAGTCTATAGAGAGCTTTGTGTAACCTGCACACATGAGTCAGAAAATTTGGAACAATAAAACCTATTGCCTGAGTCATATATACCTCCTCATGTAGCTGATCATGTAGAAAAGAATTTTTGATGTGTAATTGACGAAAAGGCCATCCTCGTGCAATGATAATCATTTTAGCCTCTTGATTGAACCCCTTCGCTACTAGTCTTGCTTTATAACGCTCAGTGGAGCCATTAGGATTATGTTTCAACTTGAAAATCCATTTACAACCACAATATTTTTGGCAAGTGAAGACGGGACAAGGGACCAACTACCATTTTGGATGAGAGAATTGTATTCCTCTTGCATAGCCTTTCTCCATTTAGGATCTTTCTTACCTTGGGAAAATAAAGTTGGCTCAGGTGGTAGGGTGGAAGGGGGAAGAGGGTATTTAGTGATAGAATTAGCTTGATGTATCTGCATGACTTTGGCTTTATGTGTTGATCATATGGTGAGGAGGGTAACATCTTTGGTTTGAACTTGTATTAGAGATGGGAGGTTGAATGGAAAAAGTAGAGGAATAATTGTTGGGATTACATGAAAGTGGTGGCAAGTCAACAGTAAGGTTTATTGTTGGTAAGGAATCTGGAGATGCTGGAGGGGTAATTAACTCATTAGGGACATCAAATGAGTTTGGAGAATGAGGAGAAGATGTGTGTCACAGTGCTATCATTGGTAACATTGTTGAGGCATGCATAGGAGCGGAATGTGGAACTGATGGTGTATAATTAGTCTTGGCAAGAGGAAAATAGGACTCATCAAAGACGACATGACTGGAAATATATAATCTGCCCGTGTCCATGTGCAGGCATTTGTAACCTTTATGTTGATTACTATAGCCTAAAAATATACATGGAAAAGATCTAAATTAAAGCTTGTGTTTGTTATAGGGACGGATATACGGGTAGAAAGCACACCCAAAAATCCAAAGAAAGTGATAATCCGGAGGTTTCTTGAACAATTTTACAAAAGGTGAAACATTCTGTAATGCAGGAGAAAGGATGCGATTTATAATATTGACAACAATAGAAAATGTGTGATCCCAGTGATGAAGTGGTAAAGAAGCATGTTCTAAAAGAGTTAAGCCCATTTCAACTATGTGGCGATGTTTTCTCTCAGTAGTGCCATTTTGTTCATAAGTATGTGGACACGACACTTGATGTATTATTCTCATTTGTTCAAGAACTTTGAAGCATTTTTTATACACCCCACCCAGTCAGATCGAAGTACTTTAATTTTGCATTCAAAAAGATTTTTAACTTGAGATTTGAATGCAAAAATATATCAAGAACTTCAAATTTAGAGCTTAAAAGATATAACATAGTGAATTTTCTATAATCATCAATGAATGAGACATAATATCTATATGTATTACTATACAAATGAGGAGCATGTCCCCATACATCAGAATAAATCAAATCTAAAGGATGCACATAAGTAGAATTAGAAACAAGAAACAGAAGTTTATGACTTTTGCCGAATTGAAAAGAAGAACAAACTTGCAACTTTGCACTGCTAGGTACCGATAAACTATGTGTCCTAATGACACGATTTATAGTATTTATTACTGAGTAGCCTAATCTACCATGCCAAATATCAAAAGACGATGCAAACACAAGGAGAACTTGCAATTTATTATTGAAAGCTTGTAAACTAGAAGGCTTGAGTAGTTAGAGTTCGTAAAGACCATGCTCAAGGTTCCCGTCCAATAGTACCTTCCCCGTTTCCAGATCTTTCACAAGACAAAAACAAGGGTGAAACTCAAACATCACATTATTAGCATTAGTGAATTGAGCAACACTAAGTTCTTTGTAATTTCTGGAACAATCCATACATTTTTTAAATGTAAAGATCGACTATGAGCAGGTAATATTGAATCTCCAACATGAGTTATCATCAAACTTGTTCCATTACCCATAAGAATCTGATCATTTCTAGTGTACTCGCCACGAACAACCAAGGCATTTACATCACTGGTGAGATGGTTGGTGGCGTTGGAATCAGGGTACCAGGCAGTGTTTGTAAAAATGGAGGGTTGGGCAATTATCACAACCATATTTGTTTTGATTGATCCTGATATGCATGATTGAATCGATGATAACAATTAATGGTAGAGTGACCAATTTTTTGACAAACTTGGCACTATGTATTAGCCGAGTAATATGTATTGTTGAAGTTATTTATCCGACCGCCACGGCCATGACCACGACCTCTGTTGCCTTTTCCTCCATTATAATTACCAGAGTTATGGTTTCTCCTATAGGAATTGTCCTATTTTCCAGCAAAATTATGATTCTTAGTTGATAAGTTCAGTTGTCCTAAGCCTTGATGCATGCACTCCCATTTGTTCAAGTCTATATTCATGGCTTAATAATAGCCCATGAAGATATTCAAGTGACATAGCTTCTAGTCTAGATTTGACAAAGACGATAAGAGTGGCATAGTCAATACCAACTCCTCTAAGGATTTACAACACCAAGACATCATTTGAAATAACATGGGCTGCGATAGCAAGATTACCAGTGAATAAGAAGGATGGGTCTATGTGGATGTGTATCGACTATCGACAGTTGAACAAAGTCATGATCAAGAACAATTATCCCATTCCTCACATTAATGACCTATTTGATCAACTTCAGGGTGCATCAGTCTTCTCTAAGATTGATTTGAGCTCCGATTATCATCAGTTGAAGATGAGGGCGGAGGATATCCCTAAGACAACTTTCAGGATACGCTATGGTCACTATGAATTCTTGGTCATGTCTTTCGGGCTGACTAATACCCATTAGCATATATGGATTTGATGAATGTGTCTTTAGACTGTACTTAGATACTTTTGTGATTGTTTTCATCGATGATATATTGATCTACTCTAGGAGTGAGGTAGAGCACGAGCAACATTTGAGGATCATGCTTGGAATTAGGAAGAAAAAAAACTTTATGCCAAGTTTTTTGAAGTGTGAGTTTTGGATTAGTTCTGTGGTATTCTTGGGCCATGTGGTAACTAAGGATGGTATTATGGTGGATCCCAAGAAGATTGAGGCGGTCCGTGATTGGCCTACTTCAGCTATAGAGATTTAGAGTTTTATTGGTCTCACTAGTTATTATCGGCGTTTTATGGAGTGGTTTTCATCTATTGCATCTCCCTTGACCAGATTGATTAAGAATAATCTACCTTTCTAATGGTTGTATCAGTGCGAGATGAGCTTTCAAAAGCTCAAGACTCTATTGACTACAGCTCCGATTTTGACTCTTCCGTGGAGGGAGAGGGCTTTACTGTGTATTTATTGGCCTTGGTTGTGTTTTCATGTAAAAAGGGAAAGTTATAGCCTATGATTCGAGGAAATTGAAGGTACATGAGAAGAACTACCCTACTCATGACTTGGAGTTAGTGGTGGTGGTGTTTGCTCTCAAGATTTGGAGACATTACCTTTACGGTGTTTATTGTGAGGTGTTCAAGGATCAAAAGAGTCTTAAACACATTTTCAATTATAGAGATATTAATTTGAGGCAACGGAGGTGGTTAGAGATGCTTAAGGATTTTGACATGCCGATTCTTTATCATCTAGGCAAGGCCATTATAGTGGAGGATGCCTTGAGTCAAAAGGAGGTGAGTATGGGTATCCTAGCATGTTTAGAGTTTGGGAGCGATCTTTGGCTACAATGGTTCAGTCTTTGGCAAATATATTGGTGAGACTTGATATTTCTGAGCCTGGCAAGGTTATAGCCTGTGTGGAAGCACGGTCTTCTTTATTGGAGCAGATTAGGGCGCGACGGTTTGATGATATTAAGTTGTGCAAGATTTGGGATAAAGTATTGAAAAGAAAGGCCAATGAGGGAATTCTTAATGACGAGGGAGTATTGTTAATCAAGGGTCGTATATGTGTTCCCCGTGATAAGGATTTGATTAAGTTGATTTTGGATGAGGATCATAGTTCGAGGTATTCTATCCATCCAGGAGCTATAAAGATGTATCGAGATTTGAAGCAGCACTATTAGTGGTGTAGTATGAAGAGGGAGTTGGGTTCTCGAGTGGAGCTTAGCACATCATTTCACCCTCAGACCGATGGTCAGTCCGAGTGAATTATCCAGGTCCTTGAGGATATGTTGCGGGCTTGTGTGATTGATTTTGGTAGTCATTGGGATCAGTCTCTACCTTTGGGTGAGTTTTCTTACAATAAGAGTTATCATTCTAGCATTGAGATGACACCATTTGAGGCATTGTATGGTAGGAGGTGTCGTTTTCCTGTTGGTGGTGTAGTATGCAGAAGGAGTTGGGTACACGA
Source organism: Anisodus acutangulus (assembly GCA_029783415.1). NCBI lineage: Eukaryota > Viridiplantae > Streptophyta > Magnoliopsida > Solanales > Solanaceae > Anisodus > Anisodus acutangulus. The sequence goes on along the minus strand of CM056490.1, from coordinate 24,556,215 downwards.
GTGGAGCTTAGCACATTATTTCACCCTCAATCCGATAGTCAATTCAAGAAGACTATCTAGGTCCTTGAGGATATGTTGCAGGTATTTATGGGAAAATAAGAAAAATAGTCAAAATGACCTGACGAGTCATTACATCATCCTCCACTTAAATACATGTTCGTCCTCGAACATAAAAGATAAAAGGAGTACTTGAATCTCTGAAAAGCTGAGGGTACCTAGTCCGTATGTCTGTCTCAGTCTCCCACGTAACCTCCTTAAACGGACGATGTCTCCACTGAACTTTTACTGAAGTTATCTCTTGGGATCTCAACTTTCGGATCTGTCTATCAAGTATAGTAACCGGCTCCTTCTCATAAGTCAAATTCTGATCAAGTGACACCGAATTCCACTGAATCATATTAGAACCATCCAAACGATATTTCTTGAGTATGGAAATATGAAACACAGGGTGAACACCCCATATTTCTGGAGGCATAGCCAACTCATAGGCTACCTCACTGATATGCTGCACAATCTCAAATGGGCTAATGTACCTAGGTCTCAACTTGCCCTTCTTCCCAAACCTTATCACACCCTTCATGGACAAAACCTTTAACAAAACTCATTCACCAACCATGAACTCTAGATCACGAACCTTCCAGTCTGTATAACACTTTTCTCGATTCTGAGCTGTAAGAAGCCTCTCCTGGATCAACTTGACCTTGTCCAAGGAATCACACAACAAATTTGTACCACAAGGCCTAACCTCAAATGCAGCAAACCAACCAATGGGAAAATGACACCTCCTATCACACAATGCCTCAAATGGTGCCATCTCAATACTAGAATGATAATTGTTGTTGTAAGCAAACTCATCCAAAGGTAGAAACGGATCCCAATGACCACCAAAATATATCACACAAGACCGCAATATATCCTCAAGGACCTGAATAGTCCCCTCGAACTGACCATCAGTTTGAGGGTGAAATGTGTTGCTAACCTTCACCTGAGTACCCAACTCATTCTGCATAGATTTCCAGAAGTGGGATATAAAATGCGTGCCCCGATCCAAAATGATAGAAAATAGAACTCCATGTAATCGGACTTTCTCACAGATGTAGATTCTGGCCAACTTCTTTGAATTATAAGTAGTCTAAATAGGTACAAAGTGGCCCGACTTCGTCAACCCATCCACAATCACCCAAATGGCGTCAAACTTTCCCAAAGTCCATGGTAACCATACCACAAAATTTATAGCAATCCACTCCCATTTCCACTCAGGTATAGGCATCTTCTGAGTAAGTCCAATAGACTTTTGGTGTTCATACTTCATTTGTTGACAATTCAAACATTGAGACACAAAATCTATCATGTCCCTCTTTATGCTACACCACCAATAGTGTTGTTTCAAATCCCGATACTTCTTTGTAGCCCGTATATGGATATAGTACCTCGAACTATGGGCCTCCTCCAAGACCAACTGAATCAAATCCTTATCTCGAGGAACACATATGTGACCCTTGATATGCAACACACCATCATCACCAAGAATTGCCTCATTGGCCTTTCCTTTTAATACAGTGTCCCGAATTTTGCATAACTTTGAATCATCAAATTGTTAAGCCCTCATTTGCTCCAATAAGAAAGATCGTGCCTCCACACAAGCTAGAACCTTACCAGCCTCAGAAATATCAAGTCTCACCAACCTATTTTCCAAAGATTGCACCTCTATAGCCAAAGGTCCCTCCCCAACCTGTAAACATTCTAGGCTACCCATTGTTACGATTCACTTTTACGCGAGGCATAGAAACTACTAGGAAGTAGTTGGACTCTATTCAGATAATTATTTTTAGAGTCACCACATAATTTATAGGGAAATTAGGAAAACCAAGTTAAAAGATTTTTTTCAAAAACACAGAAAAAACATTTACAAACTAGAGTTCGAGGTAAGGGTTCTGGTGATCCCCCGTGGAAGGTGTTAGACATCCCGGTATTAAGGATCCATAGAATATGGTTGATCTTTGGATTCTTAGCATGCATAATTGTAAATAATTTCTTTAAAAGAGTGTTTAATTTTCCGCAAAATAAAAGTCATAGCATATCATTTTGTTTCAATTTTTGAAAGAAGGGTTTTTGAAAACAAAGAGTTGAATTTTGCTTGAAAGGTTCATATAGGGTAATTTAATCAATCCATTTTCGGACTAAGATACACTCAAAAGTTAATTTGAGTTGAATCTTACTAGATTTAGTCCAATGTCGTGTCTATTATCCATATATGTCTTTGAAAAGATTTTGGAAAAGTGTAAGTCTCTTTTAGAATGATATGCCATGGTTTTCAAAAAAAGTATAAAGTTTTTCTCTTGTTTTTATGAAGGTCAACCAATACTTTATTTTAAACCACTTTACTCAAACATGGGTCTTTAAGTAAAAAAAATTGCACGATTTACCGTTGGTTAGACCATATAATATAATTGCACGATGTCCAATTAAACACACGTTCATCCTCGAACGGGATAGAAGGTGGTAGAAGGGAAGTCTGGTTGGACCATATAATATGAGGCCTCTGTAAAATCATGGGAGGTGCCGGGAAGGTCCCTTATCTAAAAATGAAGTAACGACACTAGTTGGACATCAAACAAATCAGGTGGTAACGTCAACTCGAACTATCATTTTATTAACTCGTAAAGGAAAACTCATCAAATGGTCTGGTGTAAATTCAATTTTGATCTTGTTGAGGAATTTTGCTGGAGTGCCAATGTGATTTATGAATATCTCACAATAAGTTTGCATAAAACAAAAATGTTGAGTTCACTTCAATTATATCTACAAAGACGTCGGATATTGATATGCCTAGAAATTATGGCACATTTGATACTATTTTCATGGATTATTGTTATCCTTTATGCATTTGTAGTAGTAGTTTCTTATGTTACTTTGTTTTTTGTAGGATTTTTACATTGGGACACCAAGGAGGAAATGTGCTAAAATATGGTAAAAAATGCTGAAAAATAGAAGAAGTGTTGAGAATGTCATTTCTGCGGACCACAGAACTAGACTGCAGACCGTAGAATGGTAGCCACATCGTAGAAGTAAATAGTTAAAGAAGAATTATGGATCCCTGAAGTGTGACCCAAACTTTGGTCTGCACATCCGTTTTGTAGACCATAATCTGGTCTGCAACCACTACTTCAACTAAGATTGCGAAGACTCAAAATGTTTCTGCAGATCGCAGTTCAGTTCTGCGAACTACACTTCCAACTGCAGTTCAAGACAATCCAAGCAAGAGTTGCTAAGGTTCTGGTAGTTGAGGGGATGGTGGAGACTATACTTGCTCTTAAGGGCCAAATGTCCTATTCTTATGCTCCTAGGCATTTGACCTTGGACTTGGAAAATCGTGGAGTCCCTCCCCTACGACCTTCCATGGAAGAACTTCCAACCCTTGAGCTCAAGCCACTTCTAAACCATTTGGAAATACAAGTTCTTTGGGCCGAATGATTCATTGCCGATTATTATCTCATCCAAGCTTAATGAAAGCCAAGTGGAAGCTTTATTGTCAATCTTGAGAACCTATAGAAGAGCAATTGGGTGGACAATAGCGGACATCCTAGGGATAGGTCCGGGTGTATGTACTCATTGAATATATGTTGAAGAGAATAGTTCCCCAAGTATTGAGCATCAACAGAGGTTAAACCCCTCAATGCAAGAGGTTGTCAAGAAAGAAATTAGAAAGTGGTTAAATGTCGGGGTAGTGTACCCCACTTTCGATAGTGCATGAGTAAGCCCCGTGCAATGTGTGCCGAAGAAAGGAGGGATCACGGTGGTCCCAAATGATAAAAATGAATTGATACCAATAAGGACGGTAACCAGGTGGAGAGTTTGCATGGAATGCCGGTAGTTGAATAGTGCTACAAGGAAGGATCACTTCCCCCTACCTTTAATTGATCAAATTCTTGATAGGTTAGCAGGAAAGTCTTACTATTGTTTCTTGGATGGGTACTCAAGCTACAATCAAATCCAAATAGCCCCGGAGGATCAAGAAAAGACCACCTTCTCTTGTCCATATGGTACATTCGCCTTTCGAAGGATTCTTTTCGATCTTTGCAATGCTCCCGCCACCTTCCAATGTTGCATGAGTTTGATGATCTAGTGGAAGATGTTATAGAGGTCTTCATGGATGACTTCAACGTAGTTGGGGAGTCCTTTGAAGCTTGCTTGGAAAATCTCTCCCACATAATGAAAATATGTGAAGAGACCAATTTGGTCTTAAATAAGGAGAAATGTAACTTTATGGTCATAGAAGGCATAGTCCTTGGTCGTAAGATCTCCATGGATGGTATTTAAGTAGATGATGTATGTGCGGAGGGGTGAGTGAGGGTAAGTGGTGCTGAGTTCATCAAGGAACTATTTGAAGCGACAATGGATTTGAAATAAGGGTTCTCGGGTTGGGTGTTACTGCTGGTAGGTGTTGTTTTGGGTAGTTTGCTGAGGAGTCGAGCTTAGACGCTTTGTGGGGTAGTTGAAGGTGTGTTGAGGGTTATTATGGTGGTTAGGGTTTAGTGAGTAGATGGTGTCAAGGCCACAGAATAGAACCTGAAATAGTGAGGTTCTCGGTGAAGGATGTTTAGTGGACTGTTCGTGTTGTCGGGTTAGGATGCGAAGATATGGGTGGTTGTGGGGCATGGCCTTTATTGTGGCTGTTTTTAAGGTACTGTGAGATGTGATGGTAAAATGAATGAGATGGTTTGGATGAGGGATGGACATGGGTTGCTAGGTGCAAACCCGAGTACAAACCAATCACAATTTGTTGATAAGTTAAGGATAATGACAAGGGGTATTTAATGCCCAAGTCGACACCTTAATGGGGTGACCAATTTAAAAAGGTCTAGTCTGAGGTTGCTAAGTTCAATGCTCATGAGCAAGCCAAGTGAGGGTGGTTGGAAAAACTTATGATAGACCCTTGGTTTGGGTTTGGTTGGACAACACAGTTCCAACGTCTACCTATGCCGATGGGGTTCCTTAAGCTTAGGCTTAGTGAAGTCACAAAGTCTTAACCAAAATTTACACCAAAGGGCAACCTTAGTTTGGGTTCTACTAAGTCACACAATCTTAGTTAAACTTACACCAATGGGTTTGGCTCACACAAGAACCAAAGGTCCTTCCGGAGAACCGATTAAGAATATCAACCCCGGATTGAAAGACTTAGCTTTGTGAGTAAAACTCAACTTTATATTATCAACAAACTCTGCATTTTACAATGGCCTAATGCCTCAATTTATAGTACAACAGAGACAATTCTAGAAAGCAAACGAAAAGACACAAACTAACACCTAGTACGGACGTATTTGGATTGACTTGGTGACCAAAGGAGTTCGGCCAACCCTTCCTCTTCCCTAGGCCAAAATTGTTTTCTCCTGTGTAACAATATTCATGAACTTGATTCTTCCAACAACCTCATCTTCTTGAAATGTGTTGGAAGCTTCCATTCTTGGTATTTGTTTGGATGATCAATTCGACCAACACTTGCACTTCCCCTTGGCCGTTTTTGAGCTTTTCAATGTAGCCAAATTTATGAGTTTGTTAGTTCATAAATTTTTCTTTGAAATCCCCATCTTCTAGATGTCCTTTATCCTTTCCAACTTGTCCTTTCGGCCTAGTCACCTTGGAGGAAGAACTCTCGGCTTTGTCACCCTTTTACATGGCCTAGTTATTGTGGCTTGTTAATTGTGTCATAAGTAGTTAAGACAGAAACTAAATAACCTAAAAGCTAAGATAGAAAATAAGGACAAGCTAAAAGAGAAACAAACATGGTCTTTGGCCAAGACCTACATACAAAGCCGAATAAAACATGTACTTGAATCTTCACGTAATAAGTTCAATTCCATTCCATTTTCCATGCCATGTTAGGCATCCAAGTGTACAATGACGTGCCATTGTTGGAACTCATAGGAAGGCACTTCCCGACTCATGTTGGGAGTTTAGGTTCGTGGACTGATTTACATCACTAGACAACGCCAAAATTGAAGTGATAGCCAAGTTTCCTCCTCCAACAACTGCCAAGGGTATCTAAAGTTTCTTAGGGCATGCCGGGATTTTTAGAATATTTATCAAAGATCACAAGACCAATGTGCAAGTTGTTGGAATAAGATGCAAATTTTGAGTTCGGTGAAGCATGCCTCAAAGATTTTGAGGATTTAAAAGTGAAATTAGGTTCGGCTCCGATAGTGGTGACTCCAAATTGGGATCTTCCCTTTGAATTGATGTGTGATGCATGTGGGGTCGCTATTGGGGCTATGTTAGGTCAAAGACATTGCAAAATCATCACCTAATCTACTATGCATGTACATCGCTTAATGAGGCTCAAAAGAATTACATGGTGACGAAGTAAGAGTTGTTTTCCATTGTCTTTGCTTTTGAAAACTTTTGGTCTTATCTATAGTGTTCTAAAGTTGTGGTGTATTTTGGTCATGCAGCTCTCCGATACTTAATGACAAAGAAGGACGTGAAGCCATGCTTGAGTAGGTGGGTACTCCTTCTACAAAAATTTGATTTTGAGATCAAAAATAGGAAAGATCGTGAGAACCACGTAGCAGACCATTTGTTAAGGATTGAAGAGGCTGGAAAGCCAAAGAATGAATTGGAGATTAATGATGCTTTTTCGGATGATCAAGTCTTTGATTCATCTCAAGGTCTCATCCAATGGTATGCCAATTTCGCTAATTACATGGTGAGTGGAATCATTCCAGATCATTTAAACTCCCACTAAAAGAAGAAATTCTTGAAAGACCCTGACACTACTATTGGGATGAGGCCTATCTCTTCCAAATTTGCATCGACAACATGATTGGGTGATGTGTGCCCGAGGTTGAGACTTTGTCTATCATGGAAGCATGCGATACTTCACCGATTGGAGGTCACCATTCTAGTAAACGCATGACCTCCAAAATTCTTCAAAGTAGCATTTATTGGCCAACAATCTACAAGGATTGTCAGGAGTTTGTAAAGCATTGTGACCAATGTCAAATGGAAGGTAATGTCTCTAGAAGGCATGAATTGGCTATGTCTCCTATTATTGAAGTGGAATTGTTTGATGTGTGGGGAATAGATTTCATGGGGCCATTCGTGAGTTCTTTTGGAAATAAATATATACTTGTGGAGGTTGATTATATTTCCAAGTGGGTTGAAGTTGTAGCCCTTCCAAACAACGAAGAGAAGAGTGTCACCGCGTTCCTCAAAAAGAACATTTTCAATCATTTTGGGACCCTTAGATCCATCATAAGTGATAAAGGCTCTCACTTTTGCAATAGAGTGTTTGCCTCCCTTCTTGAAAAGTATAGTGTAAAGCTAAAGAGGAAACTCCTTACCACCTACAAACAAGTGGTCAAGTAGAAGTGTCCAACCGGGAGATAAAGAACATTTTGATGAAGACGGTTAATCTCATGAGGACGAATTGGTCGATAAATCTTGCTTACGCTTTGTGGGCGTATAGGATAGCATACAAGTCTCCTATTGAGATGTCACCATACAAGTTGATATTTGGTAAGACATGCCATCTTCCAGTAGAGGTGCAATACAAGGCACTTTGGGCATTGAAGAAGCTAAACATTGATTGGGAGAATGCATCAAAGTTAAGGAGGGATCAAATCAATGAGATGGATGAGTTCCGTCTCCAAGCATATGAAAAATCCATTTTCTACAAGGAGAGGATGAAGTTCCTCCATGACAAGAGGATTTTAAAGTAGAAATTTTCACCCGGTGACTTGGTCTTGCTCTGCAGTTCTAGACTCAAGTTGTTTCCGGGGAAGTTGAAATCGAGATGGTTCGGCCCTTTCAAAGTGATGAAGGTATTCCCATATAGTTCCATTGAATTGGAGAGCAAAGTCGGTCACCTTTTCAAAGTGAATGGCTAAAGAGTCAAGCATTACTTGGGAAGTTTTGATGATCATAGGGTGAATGAAATCATCACCCTCTATGAACCTTGGATAATTTGTGGTAAAACTCATCGTGTCGCGATGCTAAATCAAGCGCTAATAGAAGGCAACCCAATATTTTACTTTGTTTTCTTTATTTTTCTTTGTTCATTTGTATGTTTGATAGTTTGTTAAATGTGTAGGATCTGGAAATACATGCAAAATGGGGAGGAAATATGGATGAGCAAACAAGTCAAAAGAGAAAGAGAGACCATTGTGTGGTCTGCTGTGCAAACCGCAGTCTGGGTCTTCGTACCACACTTTGGGAGTTATCAGACAAAATTGCAGAGAAACAAACCCTTTTGCAGACTGTAGTTCAGTTCTGCCATCGTAAAATGGGTGCCATGTCATCAAATTCAAAATATGATAATTGGGTTGCAGTCCAGTGCTACAGACCGTAGACCAGAACTGTGACTCGATCCCAACCGCAGAACGTCTCAGGCATAAAAAGGCTGAAAAGCCCTAATTTATTCACTTCTCTCCTTCACGTTCACTTTGAAATCAAAAGCTCCCTTTTACCCTCAAATGTTGCTCCCCTCACACGCACACCTCTTGCACACACTTTACTTCGATTGATCACTTCATCTTCCCCGTCTACTCGTCACTCACAAGGTATGTTTATTTTCCCTTTTTTTCTCCTTTTCTCACAATAATAGGGGAAAAGGGTAGTTGTGATCATGAAATTGACTTGTGGGGTTGAATAATTATTGTGTGATATGTATGTGTGCCCCATGTAGCCATGAAAGTGTGTGATTGTTCTTCGTTGCCTCGTTTGCCCCTATTGTTTAGAAATTTTGTGAAATTATTTACATATGGGGGTTGGGCTTGGGTTCAATTGCATTAATCTTGAATTTGGGTGCTTAATTTGTGCGGGGAGGTTGCCAATTGAGTGAAATTGTGAAATATTACCTAAACATGACTATGTTTGATGAATTTGTTTTAATTGAAATCGTAGTGAAGTTTGAGAACCTACGAGCATGAATTGCAAGCATCTTTTAGGCTAGTAATGTATGTGTGGTCCTAGTATGGGTATGGAAACACCAGGTTTTGAAAATCAAGGTGGAATCCTTGAAGAATACCCAAAATGCGCTGACTAGGTGTCTTTTTGTGAGTCGTAGAATGTCTTTGCCCACCGCAAAAGGGCACCCTAATCCGCAGAAACACCCAGTAAGTTTTGTTAGTTGAAAGGCAATACTGCGATGGCTTTTGTGGGCCACATAATGGTTCTGCGAATAGCAAAGTAGGCTGCAGTTTTGCCCAGTGAATTTGAGATTTCTGGGCAAAAGTGCGATCTCAGTCTGTGGACCACAGTTTGGTTTTGCGACGTCGCAAACCTGAACCGTGGCCCGCAGACTAGGTCTGCAATACTGAAGTTGTTTCCAGTCTTATGTTTTCATTGTTTCTTTTTTGCTTTGTAGTATAACTTCTTGTTTGTTTTACATATTTTATTCTTCCAATTACTTTGTGAAAAATATAAAAATATTTTACTTTGTTTTCGTACCATTTTCCAAGACTCATCACGTCTCTTGTTTGTAGAAATGGATCCTAAAAAGACGTAAGCACAAAAGAGTATCACCATTAATGGGTCGGCACCCCGGCTAGATCTTTGAGGCCTAGTCAGGCCCGGTTGATACCTCAAAGCCAGGTAAAGCTCACAGTGTACTCATAAAGCAACCGCTAGGCTGGGAAACAAAAGAAGGCTCCCCAACACAGTTGTTTCTAGTGATGAGGAGTCACAAGCCTCCCATACTTCTGCACATTTATCCTCTCAGTCTGATGAGAAGGTTGTTGGTGAAGAAGAAGCCCGGGCAGCCAAGTTGATTAAAGAGGGCCCAAGAGGTTCGGTGATAAGGGTTCAAAAGAGTAATACCAAAAGAGCAATTATAGAAGCTTCATTGAGGAGAAGTGAATTTCTATGCACTGTCTGAGGGATCAGTTCTCGAGGGTTTAGGAGTTCATTATCTTCCATAGGTGGCAGTATTTTGTTGAACCATTGCCTAATTACAATGAGGAGTTGGTTCATGAGTTCTACGCCTCCTATGCTGCCTCTTTGCCCAAGAAAACAAAGGGGCAACCGAAGGCTTTACTTAAAGAAGTGGAAGTTTGTGGGGTTAAAGTTCAGTGTGACGGCACCACAATCAACAACGCTATCCATCCAAGTCTTAATATTGACCACAATGAGTTTGCTATAAAAATCAAAAGTCGTATAGATAATGAGGGCCCATAGGTAGCCACCATTATGGCAAATGAGACCCCAGAATTGATTGCCACGAGCAAGAAGATATACAAGAACACTTTGAGCACCGAAGCCAAGTTTTGGCTTAGTTTTATGAGCAGCTGATTGCAACAGTCGTACAATCATTTCCTTGGTAAGAGAGCTAAACAACATTGACGTCTGTGATATGATTGAGAAGGAACATGGCAAGATAACTCAATGAGATAGGACATCATTTCCTTTCCTATGCCTGATTACAGAGTTATGCCATAGGACCAAGGTTCCCCAGTAGCCTCGTGTGGATAAGGTAGTTGAAACTTTGTTGACGTGCGATAGTTTGAGGGTACAAGGCGAGGATAACCAAGGAAGAAAAAAGAAAAAGACCACCAGTGCCTTGGTGGACACTACACTGGTTCATTTAGTTGATTTGGAGGGATCCACATCTGAGTAGACAGTGACACAGGCCACCACATCAACCAACCATTCTTCGTCTATCCCTTCCATAATCATCACATCTACTCTGACAGGCACTCAAGCTTCAGCAAGCCCTATTCCTCTCGCACTTTCAGTTGCTATTAGATCAGAGCCCATCTTTTCTAGGGCTAGTATAGTGAGGATGGGCCAGATTACGGCTATTACTGATACTCGATCATCCTGACATGAGATGAGTATTCCAGATATGATCCGGACTGCCTTAGCCCCAATTAGAGATTCCTTGAGTGTGGTTCAGCAGAGGCAGAGAGAGTATGGGGATGTGTTTATCCTCTTACTAGGCCTGGTACACAGACTTGAGGCCGATAGTAGTGGTGATGTCTCTTCACTTTGGGTAGACATAGACAGTTTGAAAAAGGAAGTAGATCTTGAAGACTGTCGAGATTGATGACCTCTTGGGTATCCCTCTCTAATCGCCAAGGGTTGAGCCATAATAGATGAGTGGCCTCGGGGTAGAGGGCTAGAGAGAGAGTGTAGGTAAGACCCAGATGACTCCCAGAGGCAGGTACAGGTGGATGAGGATGAGGATGAGGATGGGCTTGAGGAGGTGAGAGATTTATTATTGATGAGGACCTGTTGTTGACAAAGCATGTATTGTTTGATGTGGTGGTGGCACAATCTCACGAGGAGGCCTCTATGATCGGTTCGAGTGGAGTGGCCCATGATCGATATACATATGTTGATAACGGAGGTCCTACTACTCCACCAGTTGTGGGCATCACTCCACTAGCTACCGAGACCACACCATCAGCACCACCACAGATTGAGCCCATGATGGGCGATGCAGAGTTACCCCAACTGCACAGTCGCAGGGCACTGATTCCCTAGCAGAGGCCATGTCCATGAGCCAGACTCAAGAGGGTGCTTAGTGCACCTCAGGGTGACCCTCATACTTTTTGTCCTTGCTCTTTTTATTGTTTTATGCATTGAGGACAACATGTGCTTTTAAAGTTGGGGGTGGGGTACTTTGTATGTTTTTTGGAAAATTACAAATAGCTACAATCGTATTTTGTTACATTCCATATTTTGATAGTTTTTTGTATTTTCTTATGTTTGCTGCCCTTGGTTTTTCTTCGGCCGATTCTTTTCCAAGGGTGTATGTTCAGTATCCATGTCATAGTGATATGATAGTTTGACTTGGTTGGTACTTGTATATAGTTTCTAGTATATGTAGCTCTTTTTGGTGTTGATGAAACCCCTCGGAAAATTAAATTTTGAAAACAAGAGTAGCATGATCCTTCAAATGATTGTTCTATGAAAGCATGCCTCATTTTGTGACTCTATGTCTACTTGTGTACGATAGAGAGTATACAATGTAGTGGTTCTTGTAGTTCATGTGCATAGAGTGGTGAGGACTTGATTGCTATCTTGTGTTTGCTTGTGTCATCTAGAACTTGCATCGTTGGTTTGTCACCGCGAAACTAGAGTTGCTTGATTGAGGAAATAATCTTAGGCATTCATATGAGAGTGAACCTTCTTGATTATCAACTTCTTTGACCTACTCATGAGTGAGAGAACTAGTTTATCCCCTTTTGAGCTTTTTTATTTTTCTTTGGCTACCACATTACAAACTGAAACTCTTTTCGAAATAAACCATCTTTTAAATTAAATCCCTTCTTGAATGTATGAATAGTGATGAATGAGTCCAAAAGCCTAAGTTGGGGTTGTGATGTGCAAAGAAAATAAGGGAAGAAGATTGTGATGTGAGTGGTTCTAAAAAAAAGAAAATTGAGAAAAAGAAAAAAATGAAATGCAAAAACAATAGAAAAAGAAAGATAAAATGAACCACAAAAAAAATGAAATAAAGTGGGGAAATACTTGAATAAATAGGGTGAAGAAGGAATTGGGAAAACAAAAGAAGGAGTTGAGCTATGAAATGGAAAACATGTAGTGCAAAGGAGGGAAAAATCACTTGTACCTAAATCAATACCATACCTATCCCTAAGCCTACATTACAAGCTTGATAAAGTCCTTAGAGATCTGAAACCAAGCACTCTTTGAGTAGTAGTGACTTAAAATAAAGGTAAGCCTATGGTATGATACTTGTGACACTTGACATTCTTTGTGAGTGTGAGTGATCTTGTTTGTACCTTGTTGTGAGAAAAAAATCTTTGAGTCAGTTTGGGACTTCTTTGTTGTGAGGGAACATTGAATTTCATGAACCGTGTGACATGAAAACTCCTCTAGTTGAATATCTCAGCGCATCTAGTCACTAGTAGCGTCTAGACATCTCTTGAAGCTTAATGTTCATGGGCTCATTGATAGTAGGTATGCACTCTTGTACCTTTTTTTTGGAAAACATGAGGAGTTGTAAATTTTGTGAAACACATGCTTGTAGACTTGTAGGTAAAACCAACCATAGTCATCTTTGTTTTGTCATTAGTCGTACCTCAGTAATGTTTAGGTTGCTTGAGGACAAGGAATAGTTTAAGTTGGGGTGTTGATGTGCCTAGCAATTAAGGCACATTTGATACCATTTTCATGGATTATTATTGTCCTTTATGCATTTGTAGTAGTCTTTTCTTATGTTACTTTGGTTTTGTAGGATTTTTACATTGGGACACCAGGAAGGAGGAACTGTGATGAAACGTGGATAAAAATGTTGAAAAATAGAAGAAGTGCTGAAGGCCACTTCTACGGACCGTAGAATCAGATTGCGGACCGTAAAATGGTAGCCACATCGTAGAAGTAAATAGTAAAAGAAGATTTCTGGAGCCCCGAAGTGCAAACCTGCGGTAGGCACTTTCGTATTGTGGACCGCAATCCGGTCTATTAGCCACTGCTTCAGCTCAAAGTTCAACTTAGATTTCAAAGACTCAAGACGCTTCTGCGGGCTGCAGTTCAGTTCTGTGGATCGCAATTCCAGCCGCAGTTTAAGACAATCCAAGAAAGATACCACTTTGCGAACCCTAGGTCCATTTTGCGGACCGTAGACATGTTCTTTGGTCTTGTTCTACGGTCTCAGAGTGGTCAGGCGGTGTCATTTTAATAATGTTATGTAGTCCGATAATTGGGTCCCTATAAAAAGCTACCTAGGATTTTGTGACTTGACACATGATTTCATACCTAGATTACAAACACTTGTAGACACTTTTGAATATTCCTTGTCCTATTTTACTATTCATCTTTAGTTAATCATTCCACAAAGATTCTTTATCCATTGTGTAAAAACAAGTATTGTTCATCTTAAATCATAGTAAGCATCATTTTATATTCATTATGTCTTGTTACATTTACTATTTTGTTGTACATTTATTACTTGCAATGAGTGGAAATATTTAGGTTGGGGTTGTGATAAAATAATGGAATGTGGTAGTTGGGTATTTGATAAACAATGAAAAAGGTGCATAAATGTGAGAGTCAACTACCCCTCATACTTAATGTTAAAGGATTGGTTGCAAACATCTCTTTCTTGCCTATTGTCTCTATTCAAACTTGAGAAATGAGACTAGAGTCTACGAGAGGAGTATGTTGATTAGTAATTGGGGCTTTAAACCTCATTTAATGATTCCCAACTTTAGTTAGAAGGGAATCAACTAAGGGTATAAAATGAGTGTTCATAAAGCACCGGATCAGAATGGAGAGAACCGTGCCTGGTATGCCTCAACACAATGGTGTAGCTGAGCGTATGAACCGGACATTGACAGAGAGAGCCAAAAGCTTGCAGGTACAGTCAGGCCTGCCAAAGCAGTTCTGGGCAGAAGCAGTCAACACAATAGCTTACTTGATCAACCGAGGTCCTTCGGTACCATTAGAGCATAGAATACCAGAAGAGGTATGGAGCAGAAAAGAGATAAAACTCTCACATCTTAGAGTTTTCGGTTGTGTAGCATATGTGCATATAAGTGATACACAAAGAAATAAACTTGATCCAAAATCAAATAAATGCACTTTCATTGGTTATGATGAAGATGAGTTTGGCTACCGCTTATGGGATGATGAAAATAAAAAGATGATCTGCAGTAGAGATGTAATCTTCAATGAACGAGTGATGTATAAGGACAGGCATAACACAGTTGCCAGTGACTCAGAACGGAGTGAGTCAGTGACTCAGAACAGAGTGAGCCAGTGTATGCAGAGGTGGACGATGTCCTAGAAAGTCCTACAGGGCAGATAGTAGACATTCCTCAGTTTTGGGAATCAATTGATCAGAACACCGAGCAGCAACCTGATACAACACAATCTTCTGCTCCAGTTCCAGAACTGAGAAGGAGTTCTCGGCCTCATGTACCTAACATAAGGTATATGAACTACCGATTGTTAACTGATGCAGGTGAACCTGAATGCTACGAGGAAGCATGTTAGAACAGAGATGCCAGCAAGTGGGAGATTGCTATGAAAGACGTAGATGCAGACTATGGAGGTGATGTCGAGCACCGCAGAAGCACCACCGGCTACATATTCACTGTTGGTACAACATCTGTTATTTGGATGTTGCAGTGACAGAAGCTAGTAAAGAGTTTATATGGCTTCAAGGTTTGTTGACAGAGCTGGGATTCAACCAGAAGAAGAGTGTTTAGTATAGTGATAGTCAGAGTGAAATACATCTGGCAAAGAATCCAGCAGATATGTTAACAAAGGTGGTGCCGATTGATAAACTGAAGTTGTGCTCAACTACAGTTGGCCTGCTAGACTGACAGAGAGAAGGTGTGAAGACAAATTGAAATCACTCTTCAAGTGCGAGATTGTTAGTCAACAAATATGGGCAGCATCCCATGTGATTAAAAAAAACATGAGAATGCATATTGGTAGGTGTTGGTAGGTGCATCCTTTGTTGAAAAACAAAAGGAAGAGAATGCCAAGTGAAATTGGCTTTGTAAATTGTAGGCCACCTACCATGAGTTTTGGAGCCTATAAATATATCCACTTAGCTCCATTGTAAATCATCCCAAAATCAAGAGAGAAAATACTACCAAGAAAATTGTGAGGAATTTTCTGAGTATTTTTAAGATTAAGTGTTAAGAGTGTTTGCAAACACTGTATATTTTTCTTTCATTAAAAGATCTGCAGCAGCCCCGTGAACGTAGGCTTATTTTGCCGAATCACGTAAATTTTGAGTGTTATTTATTTTGTATTTATTTTTGCTCGCACATACCTGGAAAAACAAAATATGGCGTTATTTTCCCAACAACTGGTATCAAAGCCAAATTATTAATTTTGCCAATTTACGGCGAGTTACTATTCACATGAACGGTTACAATTTACGGCCAACTACACCAAATTCGTCTGCAGCAGTGTTTTCAATGACACGGTGGTTCTCAAAAATTGTCAAAACTGCAATCCGGTGGGAGTCAGGTTCGAGTGGGAGTATTGGCGGCAGATGAAGGAAAAATAAATATTGAAAAATTCAATGGTTCGGACTTTGTCTTTTGTAAGATGTAGATAGAAGATTATATGTACCAAAAGGGTCTTTATCAACCTCTCTCAAGTAAGAAGCCAGAAGGCATGAAAGATGATGATTGGACTCTTCTAGATAGAAAAGCTCTCGGAGTTATCCGACTATCGTTGTCACGCAACGTTGCTTTCACCGTAGCAAAAGAAAAGACCATGATGGGTCTTATGGCGGCTCTTTCAAGCATGTACGAGAAGCCATCAGCCTCAAACAAAGTCCATTTGATGATGCGGTAGTTCAATTTGTGGATGGTAGAAGGCGATTCGATATCACAACACCTCAATGAACTCAACACAGTGACAAGCCAACTGAGTTCAGTTAAAATTGATTTTGATGACAAAGTACGAGCATTGATACTTTTGTCTTCCCTACCAGAAAGCTAGAATGCTACTGTCACAGCTGTGAGTAGCTCATCGGGAAGCAAGAAGTTGAAATTTGACGATGTTTCTGATGCGGTTCTCATCGAGGAGCTCAGATGAAAAGATTCCAATGAGTTATCAACCTCTTCAGTATTACATATAGAGTCAAGAGGTAGAAAATCAATCAGAGGAGGCGGACGTGGCAAACAAAAGGACAGGAGGTCCAAATCTAGAAATCCCTCTAATTCTCAAAACTCGAAGACTATCGAGTGTTGGAATTGCGCGAAGCCCGGCACTATAAAATAAGTGCAAAAGTGCACCGAAGAATCAAAATGGGAAGGCAGAAGAAAACATTGCTTCCACAGATGATGCATTAATATGTTCTTTGGAGAGCAAGAAAGAGTCTTGGGTATTAGACTCTGGAGCATCATTCCATGCCACTTCGCAGAGAGAACTCTTTGAGAAATATGTCCCTGGAAACTTTGGTAAAGTCTACCTTGGTAATGAACAATCTTGCGAGATTGTTGGCAAAGCTATCGTAACGATAATGTTGAACGAGTCTGTATGTGAACTGAAGGATGTAAGGCATATTCCCGACCTGAGAAAGAACTTAATATCAGTCAGCCAGTTGGCCAGTGAAGGCTATACAACAGTTTTTCACGGCGATACTTGGAAGATCTCAAAGGGTGCAATGATTATTGCTCAAGGCAAAAAGAGTGGTACTCTTTACATGACAACATAAACACGTTGTTCAATTGCAGTGGCAGCAGACACAGAAATATTACTTTGTGGCACCAGAGAGTTGGACACATCAGCAAAAAAGGAATGAAGGTTATGCACTCGAAGGAAAAACTACTGAGTCTTCAGTCAATTGATATTTACACGTGTGAAAGATGATGTATTTTTGGAAAGCAGAAAAGACTTAATTTTCAAACAGGGACTAGAC
Organism: Anisodus acutangulus; assembly: GCA_029783415.1. NCBI lineage: Eukaryota > Viridiplantae > Streptophyta > Magnoliopsida > Solanales > Solanaceae > Anisodus > Anisodus acutangulus. Next base: position 24,538,865 of record CM056490.1, on the reverse strand, counting down.
CCCCAAAGCAAGAGAAACTTGAAATTGTTCACTCTGATGTTTGGGGACCAACAACTGTCTCATCCATTGGTAGGAAATAATACTTTGTGACTTTTATTGATGATCACTCGAGAAAAGTATGGGTTTACTTTTTGAAATACAAGTTAGAAGTATTTGAAGCTTTCAAAATTTCGAAAGCAATAGTTGAAAATGAGACAGGATTGAAGATAAAAAAGCGCAGAACCAACAATGGTGGTGAATATGAAGACACCAAATTCAAGAAGTTCTGCTATGAGCACGGGATCAGAATGGAGAGAACCGTTCCTGGTATGCCTCAACACAATGGTGTAGCTGAGCGTATGAACCAGACATTGACAGAGAGAACCAAAAGCTTACAGGTAAAGTCAGGCCTCCCAAAGCAGTTCCGGGCAGAAGCAGTCAACACAATAGCTTACTTGATCAACCGAGGTCCTTTGGTACCATTGGAGCATTGAATACCAGAAGAGGTATGGAGCAGAAAAGAGATAAAACTCTCACATCTTAGAGTTTTCGGTTGTGTAGCATATGTGCATATCAGTGATGCACAAAGAAATAAACTTGATCCAAAATCAAATAAATGCACTTTCATTGGTTATGGTGAAGATGAGTTTGGCTACCGCTTATGGGATGATGAAAATAAAAAGATGATCTGCAGTAGAGATGTAATCTTCAATGAACGAGTGATGTATAAGGACAGTCATAACACAGTTGCAAGTGACTCAGAACAGAGTGAGCCAGTGTATGCAGAGGTGGACGATGTCCTAGAAAGTCCTATAGGGCAGATAGCTGACATTCCTCAGTTTGGGGAATCAATTGATCAGAACACCGAGCAGTAGCCTGATACAACACAATCTTCTGCTCCAGTTCCAGAACTGAGAAGGAGTTCTCGGCCTCATGTACCTAACATAAGGTATATAAACTACCCATTGTTAACTGATGCAGGTGAACCTGAATGCTACGAGGAAGAATGTTAGAACAGAGATGCCAGCAAGTGGGAGATTGCTATGAAAGACGTAGATGCAGACTATGGAGGTGATGCCGAGCACCGCAGAAGCACCACCGGCTACATATTCACTGTTGGTACAACATCTGTTATTTGGATGTTGCAGTGACAGAAGCTAGTAAAGAGTTGATATGGCTTCAAGGTTTGTTGACAGAGCTGGGATTCAACCAGAAGAAGAGTGTTTTGTATAGTGATAATCAGAGTGCAATACATCTGGCAAAGAATTCAGTAGATATGTTAACAAAGGTGGTGACGATTGATAAACTGAAGTTGTGCTCAACTACAGTTGGCCTGCTAGACTGACAAAGCGAAGGAGGACTGCTGCATCGATCAAGGTGTGAAGACAAATTGAAAACACTCTTCAAGTGCGATATTGTTAGTCAACAAATATGGGCAGCATCCCATGTGATTAAAAAAACATGAGAATGCATATTGGTAGGTGTTGGTAGGTGCATCCTTTGTTAAAAACCAAAAGGAAGAGAATGCCAAGTGAAATTGGCTTTGTAAATTGTAGGCCACCTACCATGAGTTTTGGAGCCTATAAATATATCCACTTAGGTCCATTGTAAATCATTCCAAAATCAAGAGAGAGACTAAGAGAAAAATTAGAGAGAAAATACTAGCAAGAAAATTGTGAGGAATTTTCTGAGTATTTTTCAGATTAAGTGTTAAGAGTGTTTGCAAACACTGTATATTTTTCTTTCATTAAAAGATCTGCAGCAGCCCCGTGAATGTAGGCTTATTTTACCGAACCACATATATTTTGAGTGTTATTTATTCCGTATTTATTTTTGCTTGCACATACCTGAAAAAAGAAAATATGGCGTTATTTTCCCAACAACTGGTATCAGAGCCAAATTATTAATTTTGCCAATTTACGGTGAGTTACTATTCACATGAACGGTTACAATTTACGGACAACTACACCAAATTCGTCTGCAGCAATGTTTTCAATGACACGGTGGTTCTAAAAATTGTCAAAACTGCAATCCGGTGGGAGTCAGGTTCGAGTGGGAGTAATGACGGCAGACGAAGGAAAAATAAATATTGAAAAATTCAATGGTTCGGACTTTGTCTTTTGTAAGATGTAGATAGAAGATTATATGTACCAAAAGGGTCTTTATCAACCTCTCTCAAGTAAGAAGCCAGAAGGCATGAAAGATGATGATTGGACTCTTCTAGATAGAAAAGCTCTCGGAGTTATCCGACTATCGTTGTCACGCAACGTTTCTTTCACCATAGCAAAAGAAAAGACCATGATGGATCTTATGGCGGCTATTTCAAGCATGTACGAGAAGCCATCAACCTCAAACAAAGTCCATTTGATGATGCGGTAGTTCAATTTGTGGATGGTAGAAGGCGATTCGGTATCTCAACACCATGAACTCAACACAGTGACAAGCCAACTGAGTTCAGTTAAAATTGATTTTGATGATGAAGTACGAGCATTGATACTTTTGTCTTCCCTACCAGAAAGCTAGAATGCTACTGTCACAGCTGTGAGTAGCTCATCGGGAAGCAAGAAGTTGAAATTTGACGATGTTTGTGATGCGGTTCTCATTGAGGAGCTCAGACGAAAAGATTTCAATGAGTCAACAACCTCTTCAGTATTACATATAGAGTCAAGAGGTAGAAAATCAATCAGAGAAGGCGGACGTGGCAAACAAAAGGACAGGAGGTCCAAATCTAGAAATCCCTCTAATTCTCAAAACTCGAAGACTATCGAGTGTTGGAATTGAGCGAAGCCCGGGCACTATAAAATAAGTGCAAAAGTGCACCGAAGAATCAACATGGGAAGGCAGAAGCAAACATTGCTTCCACAGATGATGCATTAATATGTTCTTTGGAGAGCAAGAAAGAGTCTTGGGTATTAGACTCTGGAGCATCATTCCATGCCACTTCGCAGAGAGAACTCTTTGAGAAATATGTCCCTGGAAACCTTAGTAAAGTCTACCTTGGTAATGAACAATCTTGCGAGATTGTTGGCAAAGGTATCGTAAAGATTATGTTGAGCAGTGCAGTATGTGGCGAAGGACGTAAGGCATATTCCCGACCTGAGAAAGAACTTAATCTCAGTCAGCCAGTTGGCCAGTGAAGGCTATACAACAGTCTTTCACGACGATACTTGGAAGATCTCAAAGGGTGCAATGATTATTGCTCAAGGCAAAAAGAGTGGTACTCTTTACATGACAACATAAACACGTTGTTCAATTGCAGTGGCAGCAGACACAGAAATATTACTTTGTGGCACCAGAGACTTGGACACATCAGCAAAAAAGGAATGAAGGTTATGCACTCGAAGGGAAAACTACTGAGTCTTCAGTCAATTGATATTGACACGTGTGAAAGATGATGTATTTTTGCAAAGCAGAAAAGACTTAGTTTTCAAACAGGGACTAGACCCCCAAAGAAAGAGAAACTTGAAATTGTTCACTCTGATGTTTGGGGACCAACAACTGTCTCATCCATTGGTAGGAAACAATACTTTGTGACTTTTATTGATGATCACTCGAGAAAAGTATGTGTTTACTTTTTGAAATACAAGTTAGAAGTATTTGAAGTTTTCAAAATTTCGAAAGCAATGGTTGAAAATGAGACAGGATTGAAGATAAAAAAGCTCAGAACCAACAATGGTGGTGAATACGAAGACACCAAATTCAAGAAGTTCTGCTGTGAGCACGGGATCAGAATGGAGAGAACCGTGCCTGGTATGCCTCAACACAATGGTGTAGCTGAGCGTATGAACCGGACATTGACAGAGAGAGCCAAAAGCTTGCAGGTAAAGCCAGGCCTCCCAAAGCAGTTCTGGGCAGAAGCAGTCAACACAATAGCTTACTTGATCTACCGAGGTCCTTTGGTACCATTGGAGCATAGAATACCAGAAGAGGTATGGAGCAGAAAAGAGATAAAACTCTCACATCTTAGAGTTTTCGGTTGTGTAGTATATGTGCATATCAGTGATGCACAAAGAAATAAACTTGATCCAAAATCAAAGAAATGCACTTTCATTGGTTATGGTGAAGATGAGTTTGGCTACCGCTTATGGGATGATGAAAATAAAAAGATGATCTGCAGTAGAGAAGTAATCTTCAATGAACGAGTGATGTATAAGGACAGTCATAACACAGTTGCCAGTGACTCGAGCAGTGAGCGGTGTATGCAGAGGTGGACGATGTCCTAGAAAGTCCTATAGGGCAGATAGTAGACATTCCTCAGTTTGGGGAATCAATTGATCAGAACACCGAGCAGCAGCCTGATACAACACAATCTTCTACTCCAGTTCCAGAACTGAGAAGGAGTTCTCGGCCTCATGTACCTAACAGAAGGTATATGAACTACCTATTGTTAACTGATGCAGGTGAACCTGAATGCTACGAGGAAGCATGTTAGAACAGAGATGCCAGCAAGTGGGAGATTGCTATGAAAGAGGTAGATGCAGACTATGGAGGTGATGTCGAGTACCGCAGAAGCACCACCGGCTACATATTCACTGTTGGTACAACATCTGTTATTTAGATGTTGCAGTGACAGAAGCTAGTAAAGAGTTGATAGGGCTTCAAGGTTTGTTGACAGAGCTGGGATTCAACCAGAAGAAGAGTGTTTTGTATAGTGATAGTCAGAGTGCAATACATCTGGAAAAGAATCCAACAGATATGTTAACAAAGGTGGTGACGATTGATAAACTGAAGTTGTGCTCAACTACAGTTGGCCTGCTAGACTGACAGAGCGAAGGAGGACTGCTGCATCGATCAAGGTGTGAAGACAAATTGAAATCACTCTTCAAGTGCGAGATTGTTTGTCAACAAATATGGGCAGCATCCCATGTGATTAAAAAAAATATGAGAATGCATATTGGTAGGTGTTGGTAGGTGCATCCTTTGTTGAAAAACAAAAGGAAGAGAATGCCAAGTGAAATTGGCTTTGTAAATTGTAGGCCACCTACCATGAGTTTTGGAGCCTATAAATATATCCACTTAGCTCCATTGTAAATCATCCCAAAATCAAGAGAGAGACTAAGAGAAAAATTAGAGATAAAATACTAGCAAGAAAATTGTGAGGAATTTTCTAAGTATTTTTCAGATTAAGTGTTAAGAGTGTTTGCAAACACTGTATATTTTTCTTTCATTAAAAGATCTGCTGTTGCCCCGTGAACGTAGGCTTATTTTGCCGAACCACATAAATTTTGAGTGTTATTTATTCCGTATTTATTTTTGCTCGCACATACCTGAAAAAGAAAATATGACGTTATTTTCCCAACAACTGATATCAGAGCCAAATTATTAATTTTGCCAATTTACGGTGAGTTACTATTCACATAAGCGATTATAATTTACGACCAACTACACCAAATTCGTCTGCAGCAGTGTTTTCAATGACACGGTGGTTCTAAAAAATTGTCAAAACTGCAATCCGGTGGGAGTCAGGTTCGAGTGGGAGTAATGGCGGCAGACGAAGGAAAAATAAATATTGAAAAATTTAATGGTTCGGACTTTGTCTTTTGTAAGATGTAGATAGAAGATTATATGTACCAAAAGGGTCTTTATCAACCTCTCTCAAGTAAGAAGCCAGAAGGCATGAAAGATGATGATTGGACTCTTCTAGATAGAAAAGCTCTCGGAGTTATCCGACTATCGTTGTCACGCAACGTTTCTTTCACCATAGCAAAAGAAAAGACCATGATGGGTCTTATGGCGGCTCTTTCAAGCATGTACGAGAAGCCATCAGCCTCAAACAAAGTCCATTTGATGATGCGGTAGTTCAATTTGTGGATGGTAGAAGGCGATTCGGTATCTCAACACCTCAATGAACTCAACACAGTGACAAGCCAACTGAGCTAAGTTAAAATTGATTTTGATGACGAAGTCTGAGCATTGATACTTTTATCTTCCCTACCAGAAAGCTAGAATGCTACTGTCACAGCTGTGAGTAGCTCATCGGGAAGCAAGAAGTTGAAATTTGACGATGTTTGTGATGCGGTTCTCATCGAGGAGCTAAGACGAAAAGATTCCAATGAGTCATCAACCTCTTCAGTATTACATATAGAGTCAAGAGGTAGAAAATCAATCAGAGGAGGCGAACGTGGCAAACAAAAGGACAGGAGGTCCAAATCTAGAAATCCCTCTAATTCTCAAAACTCGAAGACTATCTAGTGTTGGAATTGCGCGAATCCCGGGCACTATAAAATAAGTGCAAAAGTGCACCGAAGAATCAAAATGGGAAGGCAGAAGCAAACATTGCTTCCACAGATGATGCATTAATATGTTCTTTGGAGAGCAAGAAAGAGTCTTGGGTATGAGACTCTGGAGCATCATTCCATGCCACTTCGCAGAGAGAACTCTTTGAGAAATATGTCCTTGGAAACCTTGGTAAAGTCTACCTTGGTAATGAACAATCTTGCGAGATTGTTGGCAAAGGTATCGTAAAAATTATGTTGAGCAGTGCGTATGTGGCCGAAGGATGTAAGGCATATTCCCGACCTGAGAAAGGACTTAATCTCAGTCAGCCAGTTGGCCAGTGAAGGCTATACAACAGTCTTTCACGGCGATACTTGGAAGATCTCAAAGGGTGCAATGATTATTGCTCAAGGCAAAAAGAGTGGTACTCTTTACATGACAACATAAACACGTTGTTCAATTGCAGTGGCAGCAGACACATAAATATTACTTTCTGGCACCAGAGACTTGGACACATCAGCAAAAAAGGAATGAAGATTATGCCCTCGAAGGGAAAACTACTGAGTCTTAAGTCAATTGATATTGACACGTGTGAAAGATGATGTATTTTTGGAAAGCAGAAAAGACTTAGTTTTCAAACAGGGACTAGACCCCCAAAGCAAGAGAAACTTGAAATTGTTCACTCTGAAATACTTTGTGACTTTTATTGATGATCACTCGAGAAAAGTATGAGTTTACTTTTTGAAATACAAGTTAGAAGTATTTGAAGCTTTCAAAATTTCGAAAGCAATGGTTGAAAATGAGACAGGATTGAAGATAAAAAAGCTCAGAACCAACAATGGTGGTGAATATGAAGACACCAAATTCAAGAAGTTCTGCTATGAGCACGGGATCAGAATGGAGAAAATCGTGCCTGGTATGCCTCAACACAATGGTGTAGCTGAGCGTATGAACCGGACATTGACAGAGAGAGCCAAAAGCTTACAGGTAAAGTCAGGACTGCCAAAGCAGTTCTGGGCAGAAGCAGTCAACACAATAGCTTACTTGATCAACCGAGGTCCTTCGGTACCATTGGAGCATAGAATACCAGAAGAGGTATGAAGCAGAAAAGAGATAAAACTCTCACATCTTAGAGTTTTCGGTTGTGTAGCATATGTGCATATCAGTGATGCACAAACAAATAAACTTGATCCAAAATCAAAGAAATGCACTTTCATTGCTTATGGTGAAGATGAGTTTGGCTACCGCTTATGGGATGATGAAAATAAAAAGATGATCTGCAGTAGAAAAGTAATCTTCAATGAACGAGTGATGTATAAGGACAGTCATAACACAGTTGCGGTGACTCGAGCAGTGAGCGGTGTATGCAGAGGTGGGCGGTGTCCTAGAAAATCCTATAGGGAAGATAGTAGACATTCCTCGGTTTGGGAATCAATTGATCGAGAACACCGAGCGGCGGCTGATACAACACAATCTTACGCTCCGGTTCAGGCGAGAAGGAGTTCTCGGCCTCATGTACCTAACAGAAGGTATATGAACTACCTATTGTTAACTGATGCAGGTGAACCTGAATGCTACGAGGACATGTTAGAACAGAGATGCCAGCAAGTGGGAGATTGCTATGAAAGACGTAGATGCGGACTATGGAGGTGATGTCGAGCACCGCAGAAGCACCACCGGCTACATATTCACTGTTGGTACAACATCTGTTATTTGGATGTTGTAGTGACAGAAGCTAGTAAAGAGTTGATATGCCTTCAAGGTTTGTTGACAGAGCTGGGATTCAACCAGAAGAAGAGTGTTTTGTATAGTGATAGTCAGAGTGTAATACATCTGGCAATGAATCCAGCAGATATGTTAACAAAGGTGGTGACGATTGATAAACTGAAGTTGTGCTCAACTACAGTTGGCCTGCTAGACTGACAGAGCGAAGGAGGACTGCTGCATCGATCAAGCTGTGAAGACAAATTGAAATCACTCTTCAAGTGCGAGATTGTTAGTCAACAAATATGGGCAGCATCCCATGTGATTAAAAAACATGAGAATGCATATTGGTAGGTGTTGGTAGGTGCATCCTTTGTTGAAAAACAAAAGGAAGAGAATGCCAAGTGAAATTGGCTTTGTAAATTGTAGGCCACCTACCATGAGTTTTGGAGCCTATAAATATATCCACTTAGCTCCATTGTAAATCATCCCAAAATCAAGAGAGAGACTAAGAGAAAAATTAGAGATAAAATACTAGCAAGAAAATTGTGAGGAATTTTCTAAGTATTTTTCAGATTAAGTGTTAAGAGTGTTTGCAAACACTTTATATTTTTCTTTCATTAAAAGATCTGCTGTAGCCCCGTGAACGTAGGCTTATTTTGCCGAACCACATAAATTTTGAGTGTTATTTATTCCGTATTTATTTTTGCTCGCACATACCTGAAAAAGAAAATATGACGTTATTTTCCCAACAACTGATATCAGAGCCAAATTATTAATTTTGCCAATTTACGGTGAGTTACTATTCACACAAGCGATTATAATTTACGACCAACTACACCAAATTCGTCTGCAGCAGTGTTTTCAATGACACGGTGGTTCTAAAAAATTGTCAAAACTGCAATCCGGTGGGAGTCAGGTTCGAGTGGGAGTAATGGCGGCAGACGAAGGAAAAATAAATATTGAAAAATTTAATGGTTCGGACTTTGTCTTTTGTAAGATGTAGATAGAAGATTATATGTACCAAAAGGGTCTTTATCAACCTCTCTCAAGTAAGAAGCCAGAAGGCATGAAAGATGATGATTGGACTCTTCTAGATAGAAAAGCTCTCGGAGTTATCCGACTATCGTTGTCACGCAACGTTTCTTTCACCATAGCAAAAGAAAAGACCATGATGGGTCTTATGGCGGCTCTTTCAAGCATGTACGAGAAGCCATCAGCCTCAAACAAAGTCCATTTGATGATGCGGTAGTTCAATTTGTGGATGGTAGAAGGCGATTCGGTATCTCAACACCTCAATGAACTCAACACAGTGACAAGCCAACTGAGCTAAGTTAAAATTGATTTTGATGACGAAGTACGAGCATTGATACTTTTATCTTCCCTACCAGAAAGCTAGAATGCTACTGTCACAGCTGTGAGTAGCTCATCGGGAAGCAAGAAGTTGAAATTTGACGATGTTTGTGATGCGGTTCTCATCGAGGAGCTAAGACGAAAAGATTCCAATGAGTCATCAACCTCTTCAGTATTACATATAGAGTCAAGAGGTAGAAAATCAATCAGAGGAGGCGAACGTGGCAAACAAAAGGACAGGAGGTCCAAATCTAGAAATCCCTCTAATTCTCAAAACTCGAAGACTATCGAGTGTTGGAATTGCGCGAATCCCGGGCACTATAAAATAAGTGCAAAAGTGCACCGAAGAATCAAAATGGGAAGGCAGAAGCAAACATTGCTTCCACAGATGATGCATTAATATGTTCTTTGGAGAGCAAGAAAGAGTCTTGGGTATGAGACTCTGGAGCATCATTCCATGCCACTTCGCAGAGAGAACTCTTTGAGAAATATGTCCTTGGAAACCATGGTAAAGTCTACCTTGGTAATGAACAATCTTGCGAGATTGTTGGCAAAGGTATCGTAAAAATTATGTTGAACGGGTCTGTATGTGAACTGAAGGATGTAAGGCATATTCCCGACCTGAGAAAGGACTTAATCTCAGTCAGCCAGTTGGCCAGTGAAGGCTATACAACAGTCTTTCACGGTGATACTTGGAAGATCTCAAAGGGTGCAATGATTATTGCTCAAGGCAAAAAGAGTGGTACTCTTTACATGACAACATAAACACGTTGTTCAATTGCAGTGGCAGCAGACACATAAATATTACTTTCTGGCACCAGAGACTTGGACACATCAGCAAAAAAGGAATGAAGATTATGCCCTCGAAGGGAAAACTACTGAGTCTTAAGTCAATTGATATTGACACGTGTGAAAGATGATGTATTTTTGGAAAGCAGAAAAGACTTAGTTTTCAAACAGGGACTAGACCCCCAAAGCAAGAGAAACTTGAAATTGTTCACTCTGAAATACTTTGTGACTTTTATTGATGATCACTCGAGAAAAGTATGAGTTTACTTTTTGAAATACAAGTTAGAAGTATTTGAAGCTTTCAAAATTTCGAAAGCAATGGTTGAAAATGAGACAGGATTGAAGATAAAAAAGCTCAGAACCAACAATGGTGGTGAATATGAAGACACCAAATTCAAGAAGTTCTGCTATGAGCACGGGATCAGAATGGAGAAAATCGTGCCTGGTATGCCTCAACACAATGGTGTAGCTGAGCGTATGAACCGGACATTGACAGAGAGAGCCAAAAGCTTACAGGTAAAGTCGGGCGCCAAAGCGATTACGGGCGAAGCTTGATCAACACAATAGCTTACTTGATCAACCGAGGTCCTTCGGTACCATTGGAGCATAGAATACCAGAAGAGGTATGAAGCAGAAAAGAGATAAAACTCTCACATCTTAGAGTTTTCGATTGTGTAGCATATGTGCATATCAGTGATGCACAAACAAATAAACTTGATCCAAAATCAAAGAAATGCACTTTCATTGCTTATGGTGAAGATGAGTTTGGCTACCGCTTATGGGATGATGAAAATAAAAAGATGATCTGCAGTAGAAAAGTAATCTTCAATGAACGAGTGATGTATAAGGACAGTCATAACACAGTTGCCAGTGACTCAGAACAGAGTGAGCCAGTGTATGCAGAGGTGGACGGTGTCCTAGAAAATCCTATAGGGAAGATAGTAGACATTCCTCAGTTTGGGGAATCAATTGATCAGAACACCGAGCAGCAGCCTGATACAACACAATCTTCTGCTCCAGTTCCAGAACTGAGAAGGAGTTCTCGGCCTCATGTACCTAACAGAAGGTATATGAACTACCTATTGTTAACTGATGCAGGTGAACCTGAATGCTACGAGGACATGTTAGAACAGAGATGCCAGCAAGTGGGAGATTGCTATGAAAGACGTAGATGCAGACTATGGAGGTGATGTCGAGCACCGCAGAAGCACCACCGGCTACATATTCACTGTTGGTACAACATCTGTTATTTGGATGTTGTAGTGACAGAAGCTAGTAAAGAGTTGATATGCCTTCAAGGTTTGTTGACAGAGCTGGGATTCAACCAGAAGAAGAGTGTTTTGTATAGTGATAGTCAGAGTGTAATACATCTGGTAATGAATCCAGCAGATATGTTAACAAAGGTGGTGACGATTGATAAACTGAAGTTGTGCTCAACTACTGATTGGCTGCTAGGCCCAGACAGAGCGAAGGAGGGCTGCATCGATCAAAATTTGTGAAGACAAATTGAAATCACTCTTCAAGTGCGAGATTGTTAGTCAACAAATATGGGCAGCATCCCATGTGATTAAAAAACATGAGAATGCATATTGGTAGGTGTTGGTAGGTGCATCCTTTGTTGAAAAACAAAAGGAAGAGAATGCCAAGTGAAATTGGCTTTGTAAATTGTAGGCCACCTACCATGAGTTTTGGAGCCTATAAATATATCCACTTAGCTCCATTGTAAATCATCCCAAAATCAAGAGAGAGACTAAGAGAAAAATTAGAGAGAAAATACTAGCAAGAAAATTGTGAGGAATTTTCTAAGTATTTTTCAGATTAAGTGTTAAGAGTGTTTGCAAACCTTTGTATATTTTCTTTCATTAAAAGATCTGCTGTAGCCCCGTGAACGTAGGCTTATTTTGCCGAACCACATAAATTTTGAGTGTTATTTATTCCGTATTTATTTTTGCTCGCACATACCTGAAAAAAGAAAATATGGCGTTATTTTCCCAACAATTGGTATCACAGCCAAATTATTAATTTTGCCAATTTACGGCGTATTGATATTCACATGAACGGTTACAATTTACGGCCAACTACACCAAATTCGTCTGCAGCAGTGTTTTCAATGACACGGTGGTTCTCAAAAATTGTCAAAACTGCAATCCGGTGGGAGTCAGGTTCGAGTAAGAGTAATGGCGGCAGACGAAGGAAAAATAAATATTGAAAAATTCAATGGTTCGGACTTTGGCTTTTGTAAGATGTAGATAGAAGATTATATGTACCAAAAGGGTCTTTATCAACCTCTCTCAAGTAAGAAGCCAGAAGGCATGAAAGATGATGATTGGACTCTTCTAGATAGAAAAGCTCTCGGAGTTATCCGACTATCGTTGTCACGCAACGTTTCTTTCACCATAGCAAAAGAAAAGACCATGATGGGTCTTATGGCGGCTCTTTCAAGCATGTACGAGAAGCCATCAGCCTCAAACAAAGTCCATTTGATGATGCGGTAGTTCAATTTGTGGATGGTAGAAGGCGATTCGGTATCTCAACACCTCAATGAACTCAACACAGTGACAAGCCAACTGAGCTAAGTTAAAATTGATTTTGATGACGAAGTACGAGCATTGATACTTTTATCTTCCCTACCAGAAAGCTAGAATGCTACTGTCACAGCTGTGAGTAGCTCATCGGGAAGCAAGAAGTTGAAATTTGACGATGTTTGTGATGCGGTTCTCATCGAGGAGCTAAGACGAAAAGATTCCAATGAGTCATCAACCTCTTCAGTATTACATATAGAGTCAAGAGGTAGAAAATCAATCAGAGGAGGCGAACGTGGCAAACAAAAGGACAGGAGGTCCAAATCTAGAAATCCCTCTAATTCTCAAAACTCGAAGACTATCGAGTGTTGGAATTGCGCGAATCCCGGGCACTATAAAATAAGTGCAAAAGTGCACCGAAGAATCAAAATGGGAAGGCAGAAGCAAACATTGCTTCCACAGATGATGCATTAATATGTTCTTTGGAGAGCAAGAAAGAGTCTTGGGTATGAGACTCTGGAGCATCATTCCATGCCACTTCGCAGAGAGAACTCTTTGAGAAATATGTCCTTGGAAACCTTGGTAAAGTCTACCTTGGTAATGAACAATCTTGCGAGATTGTTGGCAAAGGTATCGTAAATATTATGTTAAACGGGTTTGTATGTGAACTGAAGGATGTAAGGCATATTCCCGACCTGAGAAAGGACTTAATCTCAGTCAGCCAGTTGGCCAGTGAAGGCTATACAACAGTCTTTCACGGCGATACTTGGAAGATCTCAAAGGGTGCAATGATTATTGCTCAAGGCAAAAAGAGTGGTACTCTTTACATGACAATATAAACACGTTGTTCAATTGCAGTGGCAGCAGACACATAAATATTACTTTCTTGCACCAGAGACTTGGACACATCAGCAAAAAAAGAATGAAGATTATGCACTAGAAGGGAAAACTACTGAGTCTTCAGTCAATTGATATTGACACGTGTGAAAGATGATGTATTTTTGGAAAGCAGAAAAGACTTAGTTTTCAAACAGGGACTAGATCCCCAAAGAAAGAGAAACTTGAAATTGTTCACTCTGATGTTTGGGGACCAACAACTGTCTCATCCATTGGTAGGAAACAATACTTTGTGACTTTTATTGATGATCACTCGAGAAAAGTATGGGTTTACTTTTTGAAATACAAGTTAGAAGTATTTGAAGCTTTCAAAATTTCGAAAGCAATGGTTGAAAATGAGACAGGATTGAAGATAAAAAAGCTCAGAACCAACAATGGTGGTGAATATGAAGACACCAAATTCAAGAAGTTCTGCTATGAGCACGGGATCAGAATAGAGAGAACCGTGCCTGGTATTCCTCAACACAATGGTGTAGCTGAGCGTATGAACCGGACATTGACAGAGAGAGCCGAAAGCTTACAGGTAAAGTCGATCGCCGCGATTACGGCGAAAGCGATCAACAGAATAGCTTACTTGATCAACCGAGGTCCTTCGATACCATTGGAGCATAGAATACCAGAAGAGGTATGGAGCAGAAAAGAGATAAAACTCTCACATCTTAGAGTTTTCGGTTGTGTAGCATATGTTCATATCAGTGATGCACAAAGAAATAAATTTGATCCAAAATCAAAGAAATGCACTTTCATTGGTTATGGTGAAGATGAGTTTGGCTACCGCTTATGGGATGATGAAAATAAAAAGATGATCTGCAGTAGAGATGTAATCTTCAATGAACGAATGATGTATAAGGACAGTCATAACACAGTTGCCAGTGACTCAGAACAGAGTGAGCCAGTGTATGCAGAGGTGGACGGTGTCCTAGAAAGTCCTATAGGGAAGATAGTAGACATTCCTTAGTTTGGGAAATCAATTGATCAGAACACCGAGCAGCAGCCTGATACAACACAATCTTCTGCTCCAGTTCCAGAACTGAGAAGGAGTTCTCGGCCTCATGTACCTAACAGAAGGTATATGAACTACCTATTGTTAACTGATGCAGGTGAACCTGAATGCTACGAGGAAGCATGTTAGAACAGAGATGCCAGCAAGTGGGAGATTGCTATGAAAGAGGTAGATGCAAACTATGGAGGTGATATCGAGCACCGCAGAAGCACCACCGGCTACATATTCACTGTTGGTACAACATCTGTTATTTGGATGTTGTAGTTACAGAAGCTAGTAAAGAGTTGATATGCCTTCAAGGTTTGTTGACAGAGCTGGGATTCAACCAGAAGAAGAGTGTTTTGTATATTGATAGTCAGAGTGCAATACATCTGGCAAAGAATCCAGCAGATATGTTAACAAAGGTGGTGACGATTGATAAACTGAAGTTGTACTCAACTACAGTTGGCCTGCTAGACTGACAGAGCGAAGGAGGACTGCTGCATCGATCAAGGTGTGAAGACAAATTGAAATCACTCTTCAAGTGCGAGATTGTTAGTCAAAAATATGGGCAGCAACCCATATGATTAAAAAAAACATGAGAATGCATATTGGTACGTGTTGGTAGGTGCATCCTTTGTTGAAAAACAAAAGGAAGAGAATGCCAAGTGAAATTGGCTTTGTAAATTGTTGGTCACCTACCATGAGTTTTGGAGCCTATAAATACATCCACTTAGCTCCATTGTAAATCATCCAAAAATCAAGAGAGAGACTAGGAGAAATATTGAGAGAAAAATCAGAGAGAAAATACTAGCGAGAAAATTGTGAGGAATTTTCTGAGGGGTTTTTCAGATTGAGTGTTGTGAGTGTTTGCAAACACTGTATATTTTTCTTTCATTAAAAGATCTGCAGCAGTCCCGTGGACGTAGGCTTATGTTGCCGAACCACGTAAATTTTGTGTGTTATTTATTCCGTATTTATTTTTGTTCGCACATACCTGATAAAAGAAAATATGGCGTTATTTTTCCAACATGTTCCTCCGAGCATGAGAGGTGGTGGTGCTGCAGAGAGAGCAAGTGGTTATGTCAGAAGGATGAAGAAAACTCTGTTAGGGTCACCAACCTTTCCGAGGACACACGGGAGGCTGATTTGGTGGAGCTCTTCCGTGCCTTTTGTCATGTCAGCCGAATGTATGTTGCCATTGATCAAAAGACTAGAATGAGCAGAGGATTTGGGTTTGTCAACTTGGTCAACTAACAAGATGCTGAGAAGGCCATCAATAAGCTCAATGGTTATAGTTATGGCAATCTCATCCTTAGACTTGAATGGGCTGCTCCAAGAGCTACTTAGTCTTCTTTCCTTGAACCAAAAAATATATTCATTTTATGAGGTAATTTGGTTTCTTTCCTCTTCAACGGAGTTTTTTACTTTGGTCGTTCGCCAGATTTTACAATTTTATCTCTGGAATTGTAATACTGTTCGATTGTAGAGGTGAGGTGAGGGTAGTTTTTGTTGGAAATTTGCCTTTGGCGGGAGTTGCGTCCGACCAACTTTAACGGCTTAAACACTAGTGTTACGCATGTTGGAGAATCCGGTTCTTCACACGTGCATGATCTACTAAGTAAGTAGATAACCGTAGGGCCAAGGATCGTCAAATTTCGTTGAGAAATGAAAGATATATTGGTCCACGAAGTGAGGTGTTTGAAGCATGGAAAAGTGTGGTATTGAGATCAATTCTCCCTCATCGGTGGAAGAAGAAAGAATTGTTTTATTTATAAGACTCAAAGTTGGCTTGGGGTTTGGGACCCCAAGGGGTATCCTATGTGTTTAAAGGAGGGAGGACCTAGATGTGCTTCGGTTCGAGGAAAACCCACACGCGCGCTGCCGCTCGCCCGCCCATCCCGTCCGGTCCGATTCCGGTTCCGATTCTGGTTCGGAGTTTTGGGTTCTCGGGTTCTCGGGTCACGGGTCACGGGCTGTGGGTTGTTGGCTGTGCTTCTTCTGATATTATCTTTTTAGACCAGAGAACTTTGCCATATGTACAGTTTGATCCCTGGAGTTTCATATGTACAGTTTGGACCAGAATTCTTTCATATGTATAGTTTGGTCCCTGAAGTTTTAAGATGTACGGTTTGGTCCCTAAAGTTTCAAGAAAGTCAGAATTGGGCAGAGAATAGAAACGTCCACCAACACTCAATTCAGCCATTTATTTTGGCTGAATTAATCTTCCTAAATGGTCAATCCGTTGCACATCTTCACCATTTATTTTGGAGGAATTACTATCTCCATAATTGCCATTACTTGGCCAGTAATGACACTTATGGAGGCAGTTCATCAGCCTCTCCTTCAACTATGTAAAGAACTCCTTTGTCACCATTGTTGAGCTACACTTAACACAAACAGAAATGAATTCAGTCTTCCTACAATCTTCCAAGCATCATTTCATTACTCAAAATTCTTTAGGGTAGCACTTGAGTTTCCTTTGCTCAATTGTTCATTTGCTGTTTTATCTTGGAAGACAATTGTTCAGGAAGTAGAAAGGATACATACGGGGCAATATTGTCTTAAAGACAGAGTGCAAACACTCGACTCAGCATACCACAAACATTTCCAGTTTATTCTTCAAGTTCTGTGTAATTTCAATTTATTCTTCAATTGTAATTTCAGTTCTTGTAAGACTTTGCAGTTACTTGTAATTTCCGTTTCCTGCATCTTTGTTGTCCTAATTTGTATTCTTTCTGTCCCAAAAAGATTAATTTAGTTTGACTTGACACAAAGTTTAAGAAATAAAGGAAGATTTTTGAAATTGTGGTGCAAAATAAATCTTAGATATTTGTGTAGTTCTAAATGATCTCATAAAGTTTAATTATTTTTAAATATAAAAAGGAGTAACAAACTAATAAGGTAAATACGGAGGTAGTAATTATTAAATTTCTTTACAATGAGTTCGATCAATATTTTATAGTTAAAAGGAGAAAAGATTTGGAAACGTCACAAGGGCATCTTCCACAATGTCTTTCACCTTAAGGCATGCCTGTATTGACTTATCAGCAAGCTAAAAGCTTACCTTGCTAATTGTTGGATTTTTCTTTTTCTTTTAAAAGTGCTGCATGGCGTTGTTAATCCTTCTGAGTTGAAGCAGGTGCTTTGTGGAACAACGAAAATCATGAAACAACTTAGTACTATTTTTTTTATAAAACCTTTACGCAGAAACTTCTTGGAAAGAATTTAAATAATCATTTTTTTGAAAAATGATTTACAAGATTAATTTTCTACAAATAAATGCTTCTTTTTACATGATTGTTACTAGAAAGAATTCTATTTTATAGAAAGGAGACAAGGTGATCGACTTTTATAATTCGTGTAAAAATAATTGTATCAACCAAGGAAAAGGAGAACCCGACACTCTGCTACCAGACACTCCATTATGATTTATAAGGAGTTGGACAAGTGAAAAGCCTTAGTTTCAATCTTTTTCTCTACTATTTGTGAAAATCATAAGTAACTTACTATTTATTTTCTTTTATAAAACTTTTCGCAAGAATTTAAATAAATAAGTTTTTGAAAGATTATTTACAAGATTAATTTTCAACAAATAAATGTCTTCCAAATTTGGGACTAAAAGATTGTTACTAGAAGGAATTCTATTTTTTAAAAAGGGGACTACAGGGGCAAACCTGTATATGATCGACTTTTGAGGGGCGATACACGTAATAATTCATGTTAAATAAATTATGTGTGATCGACTAAGGAAAAGGAGAAACTCTATTGACACTTTTACTGTCGGACGCTCTATTATGATTTATGAAGGAATTTGACAAGTGAAAAGACAAAGTTCCAATCGTATTCTCTACTATTTGTGAAATCAAGGAGTATTTTTTTTTATAAACACTTTTCGCAAAAAATTAAATAAACAAGTTTTTGAAAAATGATTTACAAGATTAATTTTCAACAAATAAATGCCTCTTTTACGGAATTTAGGACCAAAAGATTGTTACTAGAAAGAATCCTATTTTCTTAAAAAACAGACTAAAGGGGAGCAAACTTGTAAATGATCAACTTTTGGGGCGATACACGGCAACAATTTGTCTTAAAAATCGTATATGATCGATCAAGAAAAATGAGAAACCCTATTGACACTCGTATTATTAGGCGCTCGATTATGATTTTGAAGGAGTTAGACAAATGAAAAAGCAAAGTTCTAATTGTTTTCTCTACTATTTGTGAAAATAAAAAACAACTTACTATTTATTTTTATATAAAAAAATTCAGAAAAAATTAAAATAAACAAGTTCTTCAAAAATGATTTACAAGATAAATTTTCAACAAATAAATGCTTCTTACGGAATTTGGGACCAAAAGATTGCTATTAGAAAGAATCCTATTTTTATATAAAAAAGGAGATTATAGGGGGCAAATTTGTATATGATCGACTTTTGAGGCCCGATATACGAAAAAATTCGTGTTAAAAAATTACATATGATCGACCCATAAAAAGGAGAAACTCTATTGACACTCTTGCTAACAAGCGCTCGATTATGATTTATGAAGTTGTTTGACAAGTCAAAAAGCAAAGACTACACAATGATTTCACAAGATTGAACCTTTTTTGTTCAACCCAAGTGTGGTCCAATCGTTTTCTCTAATATTTGTGAAAATCATAAAACAACTTACTATTTATTTTTTTATAAAAACTTTTCGGAAAAAATTAAATAACCAAGTTTTTGAAATAAATGCCTCGTTTTACGGAATTTGGGACCAAAAGATCGTTACTACATATTTTTAAAAAGGACACTATAGGGGACACACTTGTATATAATCAACTTTTGAGGAGCGATACACCACAATAATTCGTGTTAAAGAAAAAATTGTATATGATCGATCAAGGAGAAGGAGAAACCCTATTGACACTCTTATTTCAGACGCTCGATCATGATTTGTGAAGGAGTTTGATAAGTGAAAAGCCAAAGTTTCAATTGTTGTATCTACTATTTGTGAAAATCATAAAACAACTTAGCATTAACATTTTATAAAAACTTTTTACAAAAATATAATAACAAGTTGTTGAAAAATAATTTACAAGATTAATTTTCAACAATTAAATGCCTCTTTTACGAAATTTGAGACCAAAAGATACTTATTAGAAAGAATCCTATTTTTCAAAAAGGAGACCATAGGGGTAAACTTGTATAGGATCGACTTTTGAAGGGCAATATACATCAATTCTTCATGTTTAAAAAAATAATTTGTATAATGACCAAGGAAAAGGAGAACCTTATTGACGTTCAGTGCTAGAACCTGATTATGATTTATGAAGGAGTTTGACAAATGAAAAAATCAAAGTGACAATTATTGTCTTTCCCAAAAAAATATGTTATCAGATCCAACATGTCTTTACTCCATTTTTAGTCTAACGAAGTTCTCTCCAAAACATATCACCTTCTTTCTTCCACCTGCCTCCTTCCCCTTCAAACACCTTCACTCTTTATATACATTTGTGAAATTACATTGGTTATCTTGTTGTTTTTGTTGTTGATTAGCAGGAAAATTGATGTAAAATAATTCTGGATGTTTATCGCAAAAAGCTCATTTCAATGCTAAATTTAATAGGTTTAAAGTGTGGTATGATTTGAAATTAATGTCTTGTCTAGAATTGGCAATTTCAGCTTATGTTTATAAAATTAACTCATTTAACCCCCATTTTAATGAGTTGGATCACTTATATTTCAATACAAAAATATGGGTTTCAATCTATTTTTTAACCCACAAAAATCTGAACAAATATGGGTATCCATATGCAAACTCACTTTTGTAGTAATACCCAAAAATAGAGGGCGTGTTTGGTATGATGGAATATATTATTCGAAAAATCTTCTCCTATTTTTCCTTGTTTTATTTCACTAAATATCTTTGAAAATATTTTTCTCTGGGTAACATAAAATATTTTCCTTAAAAGTTTGAAGGAAAACATGTTCCGGGTCAATAAAAACACACTAATGTACCCCCAACTCACCACTACTACCCCCCATCCATACCCCCACCCCACTCTCCCCCCTCCGAATTTTATTTTTAAATTTATTTTATGATTATAAAGAATGAGAAATGTTTTGACCCCCATCCCCGCATACTATCTGCCTAACCCCACCCCCCCCACCCACCACCCAGCGCATGCCCCACCACATATACCTAGCATCCTCTCCCTAACCCACTACCTACCCCACCTCCCACCTCACCACCCCAAACAATGATTCAATGATTGAAGAGGCTTTATTAAAATGCAACATTCTCGTCCTACCTCTAACCCCCCCTTCCTACCCCACCACAATGCCTCCAACCTTGCATACATCCCACCATCAGAAGTTGCACTTTGAATTCAAAAATCTAATAGCGTTTTTCTTTGAATATATGCTTTTTAAAATAATTAATTTCACCCTAAAAAGGCGTATTTTATTTATTTAAGGAAAAATTCGAAACAAAAACCACATGGTCCGAAAATAAAGAACAAAAGCAAAAGCGTAAAAAGAAAAGTAAAGCAACATAATTTCATTTGAAATCCCTAAATCATTGCATTTGTCTCCCTCATGTCGGCGTCTCCTGAAGCTCCGCTCATGGTACTACCTAAAATTTTGAGAAGTTGGCCAAAAATTACATTTAGGAGATAGTTCATTTGCATGGGGTGCCTATTTCTATCATTTCGGATATGGGCACTCGGTTTACATCTCATTTCTAACGGTCCATACAGAGAGAGTTGGATACTCAAGTAGATCTTAGTACAACTTTTCACCCCTAGATAGGTAGTTCATTTGCATGGGGTGCCTATTTCTATCGTTTCGGATATGGGCACTCAGTTTACATCTCATTTCTAGCGGTCCATACAGAGAGAGTTGGATACTCAAGTAGATCTTAGTACAACTTTTCACCCCTAGATAGGTAGTTCATTTGCATGGGGTGCCTATTTCTATTGTTTCGGATATGGGCACTCGGTTTACATCTCATTTCTAGCGGTCCATACAAAGAGAGTTGGATACTCAAGTAGATCTTAGTACAAATTTTCACCCCTAGATAGGTAGTCAGTCTGAGCGGACTATCTAGGTCCTTGAGGATATGTTGCGGGCCTGTATGGATCTATTTTGGTGGTCATTGAGACCAGTTCCTACCCTTGACGGAGTTTGCTTAAAATAATAATTGTCATTTAAGTATTGAGATAGCACCATTTGAGGCATTATATTGTAGGATATGTCACTATCTGATTGTTTGGTTTGATGTCTTTGAAGTTAGGCTATGGGGTACTAATTTGTTGAGGGGTTCCTTGGATAAGGTAAACTTGATTCAGGAGAGGCTTCTCACGACTCAAAGTAGACAAAAGAGTTATGCGGATCGGAGGATTCATAAGTTAGAGTTCATGGTTGGAGAACGAGTTAGGCAAGTTGATTCTGAGGTACATTAGCATGTTTGAGGTTGTTCAGCATATTGGCAAGGTGGTCTATGAGTTGGCCTTACCTCCGGGTCTATCGACTGTTCATCCAGGTTTTCATTTTTCAATGTTGAAGAAGTATCATTCGGATGTTTCTCATGTGATTCGGTGAGATCCATTGTTTCTTGATCAGAATCTGGCCTTTCAGAAATAGTCGATAGCCATTTTTAGATAGGTAGTTTCAGAAGTTGAGGTCAAAGGAAATAAATTATATGAAAGTGCAATGGAGAAACCGTACGGTTGAGGAGGCTACTTGGGAGATCGAGTTAGACATGCGGGTCAGATATCCCTAGCTTTTCGAGGGTTCATGTATGTTCTCTTCTTTACCGTTGAAGGACAAGGGTTTATAAGTGGTAGATAATGTATTGACTCTCTAGGTCATTTTGAGATTTTTCGCATATTTTCCCCAAATCACCCTCCCCCTAGCTTCATCTTGGTATTTATGACTTGCAAGGATGAGTGGATGATTCTCGAGGCAATCGGGTGAGTTTCAGATCGAAATAAGCATAATTGGAAGTTCTAATTTAAGGAAATGAAAATGTTACCAAAGTAAACATCGGGGGTAATTACGTCTTTGTTGAAGTTTCATTGATTCCATTAGGTCTAGAATGTGATTTTTTACTTAGTCGAGTCATTGGTTCGGTCCTGAGGTATTTGGGTGCGTTTTGGGCCACTAGTTGAGAAATTAGTAATTTGCAAAATTATAATTGACCTCGATCAACATCGGGTCAAGATGACCTTTTTCGAGTGTTTCGAGTGGGCGAACAGGTATGTAAAATGAAATTCACATTTGGTTTGTGTCCGGAAGATTCCGGATGAGTTTTGAGTGTCGAATCAGAAAATGGGAGAAACTAGAAAAATCTGGTTCAGCTATCTAGTTTCCTTCATCCGACAACGATTAGAGGCTCTCGATCGCGATGAAGGAAGAGGGAGTGGGTTTCAATTGCGCAAAAGAAAAGTTTGGTCGGGTTCGGTTACTCTTCGTGATCGCGGCAATAGGACCTCGCGACCGCGAAGGCTAGTTTTCACCTGGAGAGAACTTCAATCCTAGTTCGAACCCCATTCTTTCTAAATTAATTTTGAGAGCTCGAATTTGATTGATTTCAAGTGCATTATTCAAGATTTGACCTTGGTTTAAGATTCTAATCTTAATCTAAGTATTTCCCCATGTTTCTATTCGTTAATTAGTAATTTCTTCCATGATTTAGACTTAGAAACAAGGTTTTTGCATGGAAATGGGTTAGTGTAAATTATTAAGTTGGAGGCTCAATTGTGATTAGATTCTCATTATTTTTTTTTATATTCTTGCTATTTAGTCTATGGGTAATATAAATTTATGCAAAAATTATAGTTTTGACCTTCGGGGATCGGGGTTAAGTTTTAGATTGACGTTTTGGACTCGAAACTTTAGTATAGCAATATGGGTGTCCACGGCTTCGTATTATTATGTAGATACCATATATGAACAGATTGGGCTTGTTCATAAGCTCAAAGGAAGGTAAAGGCCATGGGATTGACTCATCGAGCATCGAATTGAAGGCAAGTTGAGACTTATTAGACTCTTTATGAAATATTTGTGTTGGCTAAAGTATTTAATGGGTGTAATGGGAAACTGGGGGTCCCATAATTGTGAGGTGATGAGTACTTATATGGGTACCGGTGTATTTTTATGGGTAGTAAATAAAAATGGAGTAATATTGTAACGGGGATATGTATGTGAGCCTACGAGCATTGGAGGTAGTGTTAAATCTATTGGTTTGGTAATTGTTTATTATATGGGCATATGATATCCATGTTTGACTTATACTTGTGGTTATTGATTCATGATGCATTCATCACTTCACATCTCGTCTAAATTATGAAAATGAACTATATTTGACATTAAATTGATATTATGCAATTGCATGTTGTACGCAAATCCATTTCATATATTTATGATATTATTGACATATTATTGACACATGATAAGTAATGGTCCATAGAGACCGGATTGGATATGATACATGATTGGAATGATGATGATGATACGATAGACTATTGGTGTAACGACCCGATCGTTCATTTTGAGAACCGATTATCTTTATAGTGTATCGTCTATTCCAGAAGCTCCATAGTAACTATTTTGACCTGCTTACAAAATTTGAAGTCAAACGGGTATCATTTGATTCACTTCAAGAGAAGGTTTCACTATGGAAATTCTAGCATTCAATTATTTGGATAAATTATTTTTTCTGGAAAAATGTGCTCTGATTGGCGATCTGAAGATCCTGTTAGATTTGAAATATTATTTATGACATGTAGAACTTGACGGAGTTAATTTTATAGTTTGTTTGGTTAGTTTTTTACAATTAAATCAGTTAAATTACATATGCCAAAATATAGTGAAAAGACGGTCAAAAAGAAATAAGATCCGGATTCAAAATTTGTTGTTTTTGTTAGGTCCAGGATGCTATTAATGACATATTGGAGGCGTTGGTTTGGTTTCTGAGAGGTTCAGATGTGATTAAGGTGGTTGGACAAGAAACTAGCTTTTGAGATAGTTTGGAGTTGACCAAAGTCAACATTGGGTCAATACGAATCCATTTTGGGTGTTTTGAGAGTTCAAGCAGCTTCGTATGATCATTTGTGACTCGTAGAAACTTTCGGAATTAGATTTGGATTTCATTTAGTCAAGCTAGGGTGTTTGAGTCATTGGCTTAAGTCGCTCCCCTTCGGCATTTTAATATACCATTATATTCATTTGATGGAGTTTTGATTGTTTGAATAGATGCGTATCATAATTACGAAGCCATAGCAATAAGAATCACCATATTTCGCCTTCGTATGAGAAAGTTATGGTCATTTTAGCGCGGACAACGGTTGTTGTACCTGGTGTGCTCGTTGGGGCGGACTCTGGACGATGAGGAAAACTCTGGGTCGCTGGGGCGGGCTTCTGGGCTATAAAAAAATTGTGTTTCTTTTTTATTTTGAGCATATCTTGAGTTATAGAACTCCGTTTGAGGTGATTTCTGCGGCGTTGTTCTCGTATCAACAAGGGGGTAGGTATCTAACCTTCATTTTATTTTTTCTCATGATTATTTCTATTTGTTGTGGTTTTTATCCACGATTTGGATTGGGAAAATGAGGGGTTTTGACATAAAAATGAAATAAGCTTTTCCTCGATTTGGGATACAATGAATGGATGGATTTCGACTATTTTTTATATGTAAACTCTATAAGTCATGGGCAAACTAATTTGCACTAAATTTCATATTTTTCCTTCGTGGCTCAGAATCCTATTTTGGTTGACTTTTGGGTTCGGATTTAAAGTATGTTAATATGGGTATCATTGGGTTCGTATGACTTTGTAGAATAATATTTTGACTGTATCAAACCTGAATTCCCTACGAAATGACTCTTTTGACCTTTGAGGTGGGGAATGGATTTTCGAACTAACGTTTTAACCCAAAATTCTCCCAATACTTTTATGGGTATCCTTCGAATCTTGTTTTAATGTAAAATTCATAATTGCTAGACTTTTCTTATTTTGAGACATTTCAGAAGAACAAACCTTGAGTTGGATAGTTCGTGGCGCCTGTTCATCCTTCCAGGTTAGTTACGGCATACCTACTAGTTAGACTTCGATTAGCGAAGCATATATATAGTTAGTTACTGTCAGAGAAAACATGTATGCCTTCGGGTATGAAGTTGGGATGGAATACTAGGTTTGGTATTATTAATTGATTTGTGGTTGTTACCTCTTTTGATTTATTGGTTGCTGCCTAGTGTTGGATAGTGGATTGCACTTGGTTTCCATATCGTCCTTATGATATATTTGTAATGAACTTATCTTGATAATATCATGGATAGAGGAAAATACTTAACTTGATATTGATATTGTGACATGTGTCCATGTGTGGCACGATTGATAATTTATATGATACACTTGATATTGTCATTGCATTGCATTCATCCTCATTTTCATAATATATTGATATTATCTGTGATTGGCGTGATGGTGATAATTGAGAAGGAAACAACAGTGATTCTTATGACATATTGGTTACATATCCATCTCTAAGCTTTGTGCGGAATGGCTAGCGGTGTGGTCGGAGGTAGAGTCATCTCCGGGCTGTGTGATACGGAGTGGCTGGTACATGGACTTCGCAGGTCCCCCGTGAGTCATGACTTCCGGGACGTAGAGATATTCAGCCTGGAGCATGTGTGTACAGAGATTGCATCTCATCATCTCATTTTGCATCTATGGATCGGATTTGTTAATTGTACTTGTGTGTGTGATTATTCGGAAAAATCGTCGAAACTTGGCAGACTTGGGTTTAGGTGCTTCACCATAGGCTATGATTCGTCTATTGATCTTTCTGTACTTTATTGGTTATTGTTGGACTATTTTGTGTTGTACTTGATTGCAAGCATGTCTATTCTTTAATCTCTTACTTTATAGATGTAATCTAATTGTTGTCGGCCTATGATACCTATCAGTACATAGTGTTTGTACTGATACTACTCTTGCTACACCCTTTTCGGGGTGTAAAGTTATTGCAGATACATGAGCGATGTTCGATTAGCCTTCAAGGATCTCGTGGAGTTCATCTAGACTTCTTTGTTTAATTCTCATTCTAAATAGAAGTTATATTTAGGTTGTGGTTGTAATTCTTATTCCAGTTGTATACTTGGAAGCTCTTGTACTATTCAGATGAAATTCCTTGGATAGTTGTTGTATTCTGCATTATCATATACAGTAAAACCTCTATAAATTAATAACCTTGGGACCATGAAATTTTATTAATTTAGAGAGATATTAATATATCGATAAATTAATATTTTATTAATTAACAGAGAGACTTTTTAAATTCAGCAAATTTAGTACATACATATGTATTGAAAATAAATGAATTCATATATGTTTCATTGATTATATTCATGCATCAACCAATTCTTTGTAACTAATTAAATATATTCATGTATAATATCAATTCATTGTATACAATTAACTACAAGTCCCGTTCCCTTGAAGATCCTACTAATGATGAAGCTGAAGATGATTCAATACCGTTGGAACCAGTCACGAGAAAGGAGGCTTTGAGCGCGACAACAACTCTTCAAAATTTTTTGTTGCAGCTAGAGAACTCGACACCGGAACTCTTGGCTGCAATTAAAAAAGTTAGGGATGAAATTCAATTAGACTTAAATTTTAAGAAAAATCAAGTAACAATAGATTCATATTTTAACAAATTACCATAATATTTATAATTGTAATATTTATGAATTATTAATTTAGAGTTTTAATGGGACCTAATATTTATTAAGGGATTTTCCGAAAAATTATTATCTTATTATCTTATCGAATTTGATAATTTTTTACAAAGGCCCAAGTCGGGACCGGAAGATTTTATTATTTTAGAGAGTTTATTAATTTATAGAGTATTAATTTATAGAGATTTTACTGTATCTATGTTTTTAGACTTCTATTGCTCTTATGATTTATTTATGTTGTTGGATGATTCTGTAAGGGACGGGTTCGCCTACCATGTGAGAAAAGGTAGGTGCCCTCATGTTCCCCGATTTGGAAAGTGACAAGTTGGTATCAGAACCCTAGGTTACCCAGTCTATAAGTACAAGAGCAATATCTAGTAGAGTCCAACTTATGGGTGTGTTGTGCGCCACACTTATAATTGGGAGGCTATAGGACATCTAGGAAATTTCTGTTCTTTCATTTCATTCGTGCTACTTCAGTCAAATTGGTATCTGGTCAATTCCAATTGGTATCTGAAACTTCTTCACCTTTTTGGTCCTTAATGGGGGCGATTGGATGATCGGCATGTCTTCAACGATTGGTTGCTCAGAAGTGGGGGAAGTGTAATTATGGTTGTCGCACCCGTTTTTGACCTGCGGGCTTCGCGACGTGATGGGTCGATTCTCTCTGGATTGGATAAAAATGTTTTGTTGAGGAGTAGCCACCTAATTATTCTAAGGTGAATTAGGACACCTAAATGCTAACTAAAAGCTGCAAAATAACTCAAATTTTGTGGTCTGCGAAACTAATGAGATTCTAGGTAAGAGTTCTTTATTATCCTAAAGGGAAGGGGTTAGACATCCTTTAAGATCCGCTAACTTACGGTTATCCGGTCAAACTCAGGTTAATTATTATTGTAAGAAAAATGCATGTTTTTACAAGTATAAAAATAATATTGTAAGTAGTTAATAAAATGATGCATTTGTACAAGTATGCATTTGTATGACATTAAAAATAGATGTAAAGTTGAAAAAAAGTATGCATTTGTATGAAAATTGATAAAAATATATGCAAGGTGATTTTTATGAACGACGAGCCTAAAAATAGGTAAACTAGCGATTTTTTATTTTAAAACTAACCGAGCCTAAAAATAAATAAACTAGCAATGGGTTTTCAGTTTTAGACTACCCTATTAATTAATTCTAAATCTACCTATTCTAAACATTTCAATAATTTCACTGAGTACAATAATATTACAATACATAATAAAATAAAGCTGACTTAAAGAAAGTAAAAACAACAACAAAATAAATAATCTCGGGGGTATTTGCCTTCTTTGACTTTAACTCTTGCAAGCTGTCAAGAACAAACGGTTAGAAACAATTGAATATAAATAAACTTCAGATCCGTATCCAAAACAATGAATCTTTAGATTACGGAGGGCTCAGACTTAAATTTTAAAAAGATCATTCCAATCACGCCGTGGTTGCGAACATATGACTCATTGGTCATTTTAGTTGCCTTGCCTACCGAACGTGTTGGTCCCTTGGGTGAAAAAAAAGATTTAAGTTTCATCTTTGTCTAGAAGTTTTATTTTTCGTCTTTCCAACTGTGGAGGCCTAAAAAATCGACGGATATTTTTCATCGGCCAGTGTAGTAACATGTTCAAATCAGCAGAATAACATCAAAGCAGTAAAACCAAAAACCGAGAAATGATGTCCGAAGGGACGCGGCCTCGAAATCAATTTCATTGGCCTAAATACAGTATTTATTCAAAGTAGTAAAGCAGTAAAACCAAAAATTGAGAAATGATATCTGAAGGGACGTGACCTCGAATTCAATTTCATTGGCCTAAATGCAGTATTTATTCAAAGCAGTAAAATCAAAAACCGATAAATGGTGTCCGAAGGGACGCGACCTCGAATTCAATTTCATTGGCCTAACTGCAGTATTTATTCAAAGCAGTAAAACAGTAAGATATCCGTGTACGGATGTTTAAATGCCAAAACAGCCACAGTTCACAATTAAAAATGTTCGACCCGAATTTCGACAAAAAACAGTAAAGAAAATTAGGTATTTCGACACAGTTCTGAAAAATAGACCCGGATGGATGATCTGGATTTCGGTCAGACCCAACCAGAAAAATACAACCCAAAATAGTGGTGACCTGGAATCAATTTTTTTTGCATTTTCAGATAACCAACAACAACATGTAAAACACAAAATCTGGAATTTTTGCTTGAACCGGGTGACCCGACCCGACCCAAATCAGATGTTCCGACCCTAATCAATTTTTTTCTTTTAATATTTCAGATAACCAACAATAAAATATTAAACACAAAAAATCTGGAAATTTTACCCAAATCGGAGCTGACTCGACCCGACCCCGGATCGGTCACCCGACCCAAATAGATTTCTTTCCAAATTTCAGATAACCAACAACTAAATATTAAAACATAAAAATCTGGAAATTTATTCGAATCGGGTCGACCCGACCCGGATCAGTGACCCGACCCGAATCAGAGGTTCCATCCCGAATCGATTTCTTCTCAGATTTTCATATAGCCAACAACAAGATATAAAACACAAAATCTGAAAAAAAAAACTTTACTTGAACATGGTTGACTCGACCCGACCGGAACAGTGACCTAATCGGAACCCGAAAATAGTGAAGAACAACAAACAAAAGCATATTTTCGGAGAAGGGTTCACGAAACAAATAGAAGTATTTTAACCCCAAAATTTAAGAACAAAACTAACCCCTTTCTTTCGGATTTTGAACTCTTTTTTTATCTTATTTTGATTTCTTTTGAAGTGACTTCGAACTTCGAAAACCGACACCAAAACAAGCCGGATAACCCCCTTCGAACCGGACTATTTTTTACCCCAAAAATCTCCTCTTTTTCGATTCGGACTCCACAAGAACTAGACCCGAACCTCCCTCTAAGATAAAGAACAATGGGGTGTTTTTATAGATGAAAAAATGGGTTTGAATTTCAAAATAAAGGCCAAAAGTGACGATTTTTGGAGCGGATTTTAGGGGGGTTAGGTCACGAATTTTCAGGGATAAAGGTATGGGATGTGTCGGGTGTCAGGGGTTGGTGGCTGGTCAAAGGTGGTGTCGGCGTAACAGATGGGGGTAGGTGGTGGTGTCGGGTCGGCGAGGTGATGGGGTGTGGGGTCGGGTGCGGCGACTTGGGGAGGTTGAGAGAGAAATGGGTGTGGGGTGATTAGGTTTTAGGGTTGTGTTTGGTGAGTTGGGGGTATAAGGAAATGGGGTATTTGTCTCGGTTTGGGATTCGGTTGGGGTCCAAAAATGGGGGTTTGAATTGGGCCAAAATGGGTTGTTTTTATGGTAATGGGTTGAGTAGAAATTGTTTTGGGGGGAAATGAAATGGGTTATGGGTTTAAAATATAAAAAGGGCTTTTATTATATAAAAAGAAAGCTTTGCAAAAATTTATAAATTGTAAAGATGACAATATGATAAAAAATATAATATTTGCAAAATGCTTGGTGCTAAAAAAATAAAAAAAATAAGAAATGCGATGTCGTTTTGCGAAAATAAAAATAACATATAATATTAGGATAAAAAGTATGATTATGATATAAAAAATGTAAATGACAAATAAAATGCAAATAATAATAAAAATGATGATATATATACATATATATATATGCCTATATTTTAAAATTGTTTTAAGGTGTCAAAAATATTTAAAATTGCAAATAAAATCATAAAAGATGGGACAAAATTGGGTGTCAACAATGGCTTAATAAGAAGGGTTACTCGAGGTGTGCTTGGAGTGGGAAAGTTTCAGCATCGTCAAGGTTTAGTATGACAGTTTTATAGCACAAGCGTATCAATTGTCACGACCCAAATTACTAAGTCATGCAGGAACCTACCATTTCCCACCTCAATAGGCGTACCCTTCCCTTAAAGATTCACCAACAACATACATAAATAATAATAACAATAGGAGTCTAAAAATAATATATATCTGATTATGCAGAATACAACAACTACCCAATGGATCTGGTCTGAATAGTACAAGAGCTTCTAAGCATACAACCTGGATAAAAGTTACAACTACATCCTGAATACACATCTGTTTAGAAAGATAATTAAACAGAAAATCTAGATGAACTCCATGAGATCCTTGAAGGCGAATCAAACCTCACTGAAATTCATGCAACAACTCTACACTCTGAAAGGGTGTAGCAAGAGTAGTATCAGTACAAACACTATATACTGGTAGGTATCATAGGACGACAACAGTTAGCTAACATATATAAAGGAAGAAACTGAAGTATAGACATGCTCGCAATCAAGTACAAACACTACCACAGTCCAAGAGTAAACAACCCAAGTAGAGAGTATCCAGACAGAATCCAAGAAATCCATGAATGAACTAATCACTAAATACATCCACGTAAGACTTGCAGTAATGTGAAATACACTACATCTCAGTAGTTTATAGTCATAGCCTAAGCGAAATCTCTAGTCGTCGAATCCATCAAGTGTCTAAGAAAAAGGCTAACAAGCATACAACATCTCAAATGAATCAACAACCAAAGAAGCAAGGCTAAAATACATTATGCAATACAATGAATACAACAACCAGAATCATAGATAAGAGTGGATGTAATATGAATGTATATGCGATGCAATGCAATGCGCTGGCCAACTGTCTCATATTGTACACACATGCTCTAGTATCTCTTATACTCCTGGCAGCCATGACCCATGGGGGACCCGCGAAGTCCATGTACCACTCTCACGATCCCAACAAAAACCTCAGGCATCAGACACTCTCACAATCCCCGTAAAGAACTCGGGCATCGAGCACTCATCTCTCTTTCACTCTCTCCGGCAACTACCTTAGAGGATACACTCTCTCACTTATTATCATTTCCAGTCACGATTTATAACAAATCATCGTATGAAATAAGAATGTATGTCATCCATGATATCAATTACACGTGTCATAAAGTACACTTCACAATTTCAATCTATTTTCATTATCTTTCCATTTCTGATGATAAGTGAGATATCAAGAGAGAGATGAATGCAAATACAAGTCACAAACATAGCAAATATGGCGACAAGCCCACATAACACCTTATTATCTTTCTCTTTCCCTCTTATCATTATTAATATGAAATCACAGTTCACAATAAGGAATCATGTAGAATGTGTATGAATGATATGCATGTATCAATCTCAAGTGTAAATCATAGTCAAATCCCAATCGTGCCACACATAGTCACATATCATAATATCAATATCTAGTCAAATCCTTTCCTTCATCCATGATAGTGTCAAAATAAGTGAGCGACAACTGAATCATAATCACAACAAGGTAACTAAGTACAAGTCCAATATCACACACATAGAAGTAACCAATAAATCACAAATAGGCAACTAGCCCACAAATCGGTCAACAATATTAAGCATAAGTAATCCATCCCAACTTCATACCCGAATGAGTATATGATTTCTCCGACTGTAACTAACTCTACATATACTTTGCTAATCGAAGTCTAACCAGAAGGTAAGTCGTAACCTACCTGGAAGGCTAAACAGGCACCATAGACTATCCAACTCGAGCTTTCTTCTTAAAAAATGCCTCAAAATAAGCAAAGTCTAACAATTATGAATTTTATGTTAACACATGATTCGAAGGATACCCACAATAGTCTTAGGAGAGTTCTGGGTAGAAAAGTTAGTTTAAAAACTCATTTCCAACCTCAAGAACATAATAGTCATTTCATTGGAAAATCGGGTTCAATAAGGTCAAAATATTATTCTAGAAAGTCATACGAACCCAATGGTACCCATATTGACATACTTTAAATCTGAACCCAAAAAGTCATCCAAAATAGGATTTCGTGCCACGAAGGTCAAAATAGGAAACTTAGTTCAAAATTAGTTTACCCATGACTCATAGAGTCTATTTACCAAAAATAGTTGAAATCCAACCACTAATTCATGTTTAATAGAAGAAAAATCAATTTCAAGCCTAGGGTTTCAAATTCCCATTTTACATCTCTTAATTCAAGAAATTTAGCATGAAAAATCTTATTAAACAATGGAATAATCAAGAAAAGGTGTTTGGAATCATGCCCAAATGATAAATCTTGCAAAAGTCTTTACAAGTCTCCCCAAACCGAGCTTCTAAGTGGAAAATATGAGAATATGAAGTCAAATCCCAAAGTTGGGATTTTAAGTTCTGATTTTGAACATGCCTTCCTCGCGATCGTGAGACGGCCCCCCAAATGCGAGACTACCCGGCCCAAGACCATCGCGAATACAACAATACAGTCGTGAATTAGATGAACAACCCTGACCATCCTACGCGAATGCGAGCCTCACCTCGAGAGCGCATCCTCAGTTGGTCTCTCTTCTTCACGAACGCGAGACCTTTCTCGAGAACTCGAAGAAGGAAACCATTTACCTAAACACCAGAAAATCTGGTTTCCCTGGATTTCAACCAAATACTCGAAACTCACTAAGAACCCCCCCCCCCCCCCTCTCCCCCCCCTCCGGACACAAACCAAACATGCAGCCTAACACAAAAACACATTACGAACTCATCCCCTCACTCGGTATCATCATACAAGGTCCCATTGACCAAGTCAACCTGCAACGGCCAAAATATGAAAACCAAACTAAGACACAGAAATGCCCTCAATTCTTTGGGAATCGAACCGATCATACTTCCATGACTAAAATCACCTTCCGGACCTAACAAGATTATCAGAATTCTAGTCCGGACACAACAACACAAAAGTCAACTACCAGTTAAGTAGTTTCCAATCAAAACAGACTTAGGGATTTCTAATCCTCAATTTCAACCAAAGGCACAAATAAAAACTTATCGGAGGACATTTTAGGAAAAGTAATCGAAAGACCAGCAATAATAGAATGGGTCGTTACATCAATGGAAAGTCAACAATTCAACAATGGAAGGGTATATATGTCGATATCGAAAGACAAATGTAAACTTGGAAAAGATCAATTGATTTGACAAAGCGGACAGTGATTGTGGTAAAATTGCAAAGAGAAGTTGAGAATATGGATTTGAAGGGCGACCTTTTGGGGATAAAGTGATAGAAAGTAAGACTTCTTAGGATCGGATGGTAGGAGTACCTATTTGTCATGTGGGATGGAGGCATAAGGACGAGAATTTGGATGGATCAATCTCCTCTATAGGAAGGGAACAATTCGTAACTGACATGTTTGTTGGGATAAGTTGCAAGGTGTACGCGAGCGGATGTCGTATAAGCTATGAATTATTAAGTTGGCTTCAATTTGATTGTATTGTGATAGCAGAGTACAATTAGTGGTTGTGAGTTCTTTCAGGGAATGGTTTTATGATCGAAATCAGTTAATAGTGTTACTTGTGATGAGTGAATCTTAGTTGGATAGACAGTCGCGTTTCTTCACCCAAAAAGTGTGTTCGTAGGTTCACTTGGTATTTTCAAGGTTAGTGATGATAGGGGATTGTTGAATCCAAGAGATTATTGATTTGTGAGTATTTCGCAGTTGTTTAGTATTGGGTGAGTGTGAAAGTAGTATATGCGTTGGTATGTTGGAATCTCCATAGGCTAATATGAGCCAGTGATCAACTAATAGGAATAACTCTTGCGCCGGACAAATGTATAGGTATATTAAAGAATTACTGGGTGTTGTATCTAGTTTTTGGATAATATTTATGGGCATTGGTATGTGAAGGTTAATACTTGAGGAATTCTATAATTACTGGTATAATGAATTCTTCAAGCTTTGAGCTTTATCCATGATCAGCCGATTCAAATTACCCACTCTAAGAACATGAAGTCAAACCTTGATCCTCAAAACACCGTCACCATCAAGAATCGTCTCTAGCCTATCCACATAACACCTTGTCACGAATCTTCACAACTACACATCATCAAACTTCTGAGCCTTAATTTTCTCCAATAAATAAGATCGTGCCTCAACACAAGTTAGTACTCTATCAAGATCTTAAACATAAGGTCTCACAAAGATCTTGGAGAACGAATGGACATC
Organism: Anisodus acutangulus; assembly: GCA_029783415.1. Lineage (NCBI taxonomy): Eukaryota > Viridiplantae > Streptophyta > Magnoliopsida > Solanales > Solanaceae > Anisodus > Anisodus acutangulus. The sequence goes on along the minus strand of CM056490.1, from coordinate 24,503,662 downwards.
CATATCCATAGGACGTTCCCAACGTGGAACAATGCAAGTCTACCCATACTCACTACCTTCCGATTCAAGGCATCCGCCACTATATTGGCCTTGTCCAAGTGATAAAGAATAGCCATGTCATAATCATTTAGTAACTCAAACCACCTAGGTTGCCTCAAATTAAGGTCCTTCTGGTTAAATATGTACTAAAGACTGCTATGGTTCGTGAATACCTCACATTGCACTCCATATAAATAATGCCTGTAAATCTTCAATCGAACACCACATTCGCTAACTCCAAGTCATGAGTGGGTAATTCCTCTCATGTTCCTTCAATTGCCTTGAAGCATAAGCTACCACCTTACCACTCTGTATCAATACATACCCAAGGACAACCCATGAAGTATCACAATACACCATAAAGCTCTCCCTCTCTATAGGTATAGTCAAGATCGGAGTGGTAGTCAACAAAGTCTTGAGCTTTTGTAAGCTCGCATCACACTCATTAGACCAATCAAAATCCACTTTCTTCTGAGTTAATCTGGTCAACGGAGATGCAATGGATAAAAACTCCTCCATAAATCACCGATAATAACCCGTGAGGCCTACGAAACTCTGAACCTCGATAACTGAAGTAGGTCTAATCCAATCTCTGACTGCCTTAATCTTCTTGGGATCCACCATAATACCTCATTGGACACCACGTGTCCTAGAAATGCCATCGAGCTAAGCCAAAACTCACACTTTGAAAACTTGGCATAAATTTGCTTCTCCTTCAGAATTTCGAGCAAGGTCCTCAAATGCTGCACATGCTCCTCCTCACTTGTTCAACTGCCGATAGTCGATACATATGCATACACCCGTCCTTCTTCACAAATAAAATCGGAGCACCCCATAAAGATACACTAGGTCTAATGAACCCCTTACTTAATAAATCTTGCAATTGTTCATTTAACTCTTTCAACTCGGTCGGTGCCATCCGATATGGAGGAATAAAGATTGGCTGAGTGCCCGACTCCAAGTCAATGCAAAAATCTATATCACGATCAGGAGGTACACCTGGAAAGTCCATATGGAATACCTCAGGATACTCTCTCACCACATGAACCAACTCTAATAGAGGAGTCTCTGAACTAGTATCTCAGATGTAGGATATATAAGTGAGACACCCCTTCTAAACCATTAGTTGGGCCTTATGGAACTATATAACTCTCTTTGGATACTAACTAAGAGCACCCTTCCACTCTAATCACGGAATACCGGAATAGATAAAGTAATTGTCTTGGTGTGATAGTCCATGATCGCATGATAAGGAGATAACCAATCCATCCTAAGAATAGCATCAAAATCTATCATATCCAAGACCTTCAAACCTACCTGGGTGTCATATCCCATCAATATAAATATGCAAGACCTATAAACATGATCTACCACTATGGAATCCCCAACATGAGTAGATACATGAACTGGTAAAGCAAGGGACTCACACATCAAATCTAGAATCGAAGCAAAGTATGCAGACATATCAGAATAGGTAGAGCCTGGATCAAATAATACCATAGAGAAACTGTCACACCCCAAAACAACCCTGGACGCAACAGGTATCTGATGCTCAGGAACCACATCAGAAGCACATTATAAGTTAAATGACCACTAATCTCTTTTTAATAATCTTTCATTATTTATTCAAACAAGTCATAAATAGCTACATGAAATCATGCCCACACTTATAAAAGTAATCAACGGAAGTCTAATATAAATAACCAATCGTAAAATGTTGCAAATGCCCTAACAAGTCATACAAGACTTCAACAATCTTCCCACAAATCTGACAACTATTTATGAAGCTTCTAAGAAACTTAAACAATAGTATCACTTTAGGACACAAACCGGGAACTGAAACAATAAAACAAGATAGATGGGGTGTCCCATGAACAAGGGTGTGGGCTCACCAATAAGCCTAAAAAGCAACAAATTCTCCTACTCCTTGCGCGTATCACGAACCCGATCTTCTTTGTTTTCTAACATACCATAAAAACAACAATGGTATCTTAAGTACTAGGTAATCTATGGGTGTCTAAAGGGCAATAGTTAATTAATCAACATAAGATAGAAAAATGGTAAAACAATATCAATGAAAAGCAGTTCAAAATCTAGAGATAAAGTAAGCTAGAAAACATAGTAAAATTACCAAAAAATCCAATAGCACAGGAGTGTATCAATTTCAACTTACTATACCATTTTTATCATTAAGTCTTTCACTTACGAACTCAAGATTATCACACGCAACCAAAAGATCAACACATGAAAACTTGCGAGCGAAATCATTCGATACACTGGGGATATCATCCCACAGAGGCTAATCCTCCTCTAGACTAGCACATCAACAGATGCACCGAGGCTATTATTCCATGAAGGTTAATCGTCATCTGGACTATCATAGCAATAGATACATCGGGGCTATTATCCCACGGAGGTCAATCATACTCTGAACTGACACAACTGCTTGAAAGCGATTCGTTAGGATCCATACAACAAATCGCCCTCTGGACTAGCACAATTTGCCCATACAAACTCAAACATAAATAAATACATGTCATGGCATATTAATCGAATCATCAAACATGGATTACAGTCGAATTCGCTTGTCAAGTTATCTTCTCACAATAGAGGTATTTTCAGTCATAATCAATTTAGAAACCTTATTCAAATCACTTACTCAATTTCTAGTTTAAAAAAAACTCTTTAAATGCAAAACACGTTTGAAGCTTCAATCTTTAGTAAATAAGCTCAATCATCCCATAGTGGGCAAAACACTTTCATTTCATTAATATAATTCATATAAGGTTCAATGCGCTCTTGACCATACACACGCATGACCTTGTTCAGATACCATATTTAATTCGAAAGTAAGTTCAAAAAAGACAACCAACAAACTATAGTTTCAATGTGTACAACAACCAAAAGGAGGATTCTCAAAACCAATCATGCTTTCAAAAACATCCTTAAAAGTAGACATGGCTCAAACGATGTTTTTAAAGTATAGATGCATATCAAAATGCTTTCAAAAATATAGACATACCTCAATTCCTGCTCAAACGTATTCCTCTAAGTTCAACAAATTGTTCTATTATGATTATTAATGATAAAGTTTAGAACTTTAACTAAATTCTAAGAGTTCCTACCTTTATCGAAAAACTAGGGCTTTTTCAAGCCCAAAAATGTGTTCTTGAATCACCCATGGATTCTCATTATTTCTAATACCCTAAACTACTCTAAATATTCTACATAATCTCAGTAAATATCAAAGAACATACCTTCAAGAGATTTTCCAAAGTCTCCTTCAATTTCTCTTTTTTCAGGTTTCAAGAATCTATGGTTTAAAAGAATGAACTAGTGTTAATTTGATGTTACAATTATGTATTAATGATGAGAATTGATCAAGAACTTACCTTAAATATTTTTGGAAAGCCTTATGGTTTTTTCCTCAAAAAGGTCGGCCAAAATGATGTGTAGAAGATTTATAATGAAGTTTTAAACTTATAAGGTTCAGGACCGGAAAAATGGGGTCGCGCAACACCTATGTGTCGCACCCCCATCGCACCCCCATCGCACATCACTACCCGTGCGACGCCCCTACGTCTCACAAGTGGCGCACAAAGCCAAATATTTTCCAAAGATACGAAATTCGCACGCCACCCGTGTGACGCATTGGTGCCCCTACTACCGACAATGTTCAGTAAAATGAGCATAACTCCTAGCACATAGCTCCATTTTAGCTAGGCCATGTATCGTTAGAAATGTATTTCAAAGGTCTAAAACTTTATTGTTTTATGTTTTCTCAAATCCCCAAGGGATTTTCACGCATACAAGCTGAAAGCCAGACCAACCGTAAATTTAGTTGATTTTATCAAATCTTATGCACCTCACTATTCATCTTAACCTCAAAAGATTTATTTCCACTGAAAATCATTTCGTTTGAATTCATATGTATAAAATGTCACATTAATACTCATTTAATACATTTTCACCAAACTCGAATTTATGGAGTATTACGAAAATGATGGTAAACTAGAAGAATATGTGTGATAACTGTATTGAAGGCTTCTGCCTCAGGTCTTCCCGGAAAAACATAGCAATGAACCTTATCACCCTTCGTTTGAGTACCTCCTCAACACCACCTCGGCTGGACTGAGAACCACCTCTACCAGAAGAGGAACTACCTCTACCACCCTGGGAACCGCCTCTAGCCTCTAAGGATTTGAGAACTATGATACTGCCCACTACGCCTAAATCTGGGGCAGTCTCTCTTGAATTTCCCGGGATTACCATACTCATAACACCCTTGGGGGTCATGGACCGTTGAGAAGGTCCGGCGCTTGAATGTCCACCATAGCTAGATGGCCTATAAGAACTCTAGGAAAATTGCTCGGAACCATAAGTAGTACGTCCGGATTGACCTCTCTCGAATATTGACATGGCTGTAACAACTGGTCTACTGAACTAACGGTGATTACTCCTACAAAAATAACCCTACCTCCAAACGAGGTGCCCACACGAGTGCTAAAGTGGGGCTTCTTGACCACCCATTCTTCATAATCCTCACACCTAATAAACTTGGCCTCTCGAACCGCATTCAATATCTGCCGGAAGAAAGACACTATGGCGGCCATCTGTACTGCAAGAAAACGAAAAGGAAAAATCAATCAATTGATGAATGTCCTCTCCCTCAGCGCCTCATTTGGGAGAATCATAAAAGCAGGGTGAGACAAGGCATGAAACTGTGTCTCGTATTCTGTCCGCAGTCATGTGCCCCTGGCATAGCCCCTCAAACTAAGCTCTCCTTATCTCACTCACACTTAGTATATGCTCAAGCAGAGAAAATAGAGCAAGCTACTAAAACTCATGCTGAGATAATGGCAATATTGAAAGCTATGAGGTACTGCAATTCAAAACAACTAGACAACATCATTGTGCAGACTAATTTAGAGTTTATACAAAGAATACTTGAAGAATGTAGGAAGCCACCATGGAATATTGCAAATTTGGTGGAAGAAATCAGAGAATCCAGTGGGAATATGCAAGTCACATACACACATATTTTGCGAGAGGGAAACAAACTAGCAGATGCACTAGAAAATCAATCAATTGATAAAGGTAGTGTTTTTGGCCAGCAGTTCATGAAGTTAGAGAGTGACAAGAGAAGGATACTAAACAATGATAAATCCCAAATTCCTTATGTAAGGATCATAACTCGAAAATAATTTTACAGCGGGATACAAGCAAAGACATGGAGTCAGTTGCAAACACAAAAGATATGTAGGTGGCCAAAAAACAGTGAGAACAGATGCACACAACAAAAGATCTTACAATCTGAAGCATTGGCTGTGATTAAGATGTTGAATTTGAGGTGTAATGGCAGTTGGTGTGTGTATGTAATGGTGAATGTGTATAACGGTTGTATCTACATTGTGTAGCAGTGTTACAGATATTATTATACACCTTGTATACTGACCTACAGTGTATAATAAGGCTAGAGCTTTAATGGTGATCTAGAGGAGTTCATTGATGTATATACCTACATTGTTATATAGTGTTTAACAGCTATACAAACAATGTATAACAGTGTATAACAACTACATACTTACTGTATAATAGTGTGTAAATTTTATACACTATTTATACATTGTATATATAATTATATACTTAAATGACAATATTTCATGGTAATGGACGGTAAAGGATAGTGATGTGCTTTATTTTGCATTTGGTGAATTTCAACATAAAAAGAGAAGATAAGATCTGGAAAATGAGATTTATTTTTCTTTTTTAATCTTATCAGAACAAGGAGAGAGAAAATGATGAAAAGCAGGTAATGATGCTAAGGTCAAAGGAAATCAATGTAAATTTTATAAAGATATGGGTTACTTTGTTCTTCTAATTGAAGATATGATATTGGAGTTGAAGGAGTTTGGGAGGAGAATCGCGGAGAGGAGCTATGCCACTTATTTCTTGCTGTTGGGTTTTGGGATTGGGTGATGCTTAATTCTGAATCCCTTGATTATTTTTATTGATAATGAGAGGTATATATACAAATATACAATTCCTAAATATGGACAATATAGAAAAATAATTCTACATTTTCCTATTCTAATTTTAATACATTTTCCTAGTACTAGACTAATACCATAATTACAATTATACATGAATTACATTTTATTGAGTCCAAATCGGACCATGATACACATGGTCCTTTACACCCCCCACAGTCCTAGCGGGTGGTTGACGTACGCTGAGACTGTCTCTAAAATATTCAAATAGAACCAAGGGAAGACCCTTAGTAAATATGTCTACAATCTGGTATCGCGAAGGGAGATGGAGGACGCGTACTTGTCCACGAGCTACATTTTCTCGAACAAAGTGTATGTCCATCTCGATATGTTTAGTGTGTTGATGTTGGACCGGATTTCCAGAAAGATAGACTGCACTCACATTATCACAGTAGACTAAGGTAGATTTCTTAATAGGATAATGTAGCTCTAGTAGATGATTACGTACCTAACATGACTCAGACACCACATTGGCTACCCCTCGATACTCGGCCTCCGCACTGGATCGTGATAAAGTAGCCTGACGTTTTGCAGACCTTGAGACCAAGTTATCGCCAAGAAACATACAGTATCCAGATGTAAAGCGTCTGGTGTCCGAACATCCACCCCAATCAGCATCCGTATACAAGACAAGTGTAGAGGCTGATGATGGATATAGATGCAAAACATAGTCAAGTGAACCTTGAATGTATCGGATAATGCGTTTGAGCGCATTCATGTTCTCAACCCGAGGATCATGCATAAACAAACACACATGTTGTACGGTATACATAATATCCGGTTGAGTGAAAGTAAGACACTGAAGAGCTCCAGCAAGAGTGCGATAGTGAGTGGGATCCTCGTAAGAGGAGCCAGCCGCAGCACCCAACTTGGGTTTGGTATCAACTGGAGTGGAAGTAGACTTACACGAGGACATACCAGCTCGCTCAATTATCTCAGCAGCATACTTCCGTTGGGATAAGAACAACCCATCTGCATTACGAGTGACAGCAATCCCCAAGAAGTAACTCAAGGACCCCAAGTCTTTCATAGCAAACTCAGAACTGAGTAGTGTCATGATAGACCGGCGTAAATCATCAGAAGAAGCTGTCAAGATAATATCATCCACTATAATAGAATATATGCCAAGAAAGTACCATGACGATAGATGAACAGAGAATTATCAGACCGGCTGTGAGAAAACTCAATAGTAGATACATAGTCTGCAAATTGCTTATACTAGGCCCGTGGGGCCTGCTTAAGCCCATTCAAGGACTTCTTTAATAAACATACATGATTAGGATATGTGGGATCTAGAAAACCCAAGGGCTGATGCATGTAAACTGTCTCATTAAGATCACCATGTAAGAAAACATTCTTCACATCTAGTTGATAAATGGGCCATACTTTCGAAAGAGCCAAACTAAGAACAGTGTGAATGGTAGCCGATTTGACCACCGGACTAAACGTCTCACCACAATCCACGCCAACCTATTGAGTTTTACCATCACCTACAAGCTGAGCCTTATGTCTCAAAAAAGAACCATCAGAATTATTTTTTTGAGTAAAAGTCCACATCGAGCGAATAATATTAACACCAGAAGGATGGGGTATCAATTCCCACGTCTTATTCTCAATAAGAGTATTATATTCGTCATTCATAGCCAATTTCCATTCGGGTCATTTAGTGCAGACACTGGGTTATGGGATAGTGGGGATTTAAGAACATTATAATTAAGATTAAAATATCTTTTTGGTTTAAAAATACATTGTTGACTAAGAGTAATAGGTATGTGTGTTGGGGGAGAATTGGGTGGATTTTGGGGAAGGCCGAATGTGTGATGGACTGGCCAGCAGGCAGTGGGCCTGCTGGCCTAAAAATGGAAACCGAAGGTGGGACTGGAGCGAGGCAGAGGCGTAAGAAGTCTCGTCGGCTGGTCGATCGCCCAATAGCGTAAACCGAGGCGTATGGGGTTATGGCGGACCAGCAGGTAGTGGGCCTGCTGGCGTTTTGTCGTTACTGGATCAGCCCATTAAGTGGTGTATAATGTACGGTGATACTTCATCATCTAAAAAATTATACGAACTACGCACGGGACTACTCATTTTAGCAAACAGAAATTGTGTTTCATCAAAAATAACATGGCGACTAATTATGATTTTATTAGATGATAAACCAAAACATTTATAACCACGATGATTAGATGGATAACCTAAAAACACACAAGCGATAGAACGGGCTTGAAGTTTGTTAATTGTAGTTGACGGAAATAGTGGATAGCACAGACATCCAAAGACCCTAAGATGTGAATACGAAGGATTTTTATTATAGAGAATTTTAAGAGGAGATGCATATGCCAACCCTTTGGTAGGAAGTATGTTAAGGAGATAAGTAGCCATTTGTAGAGCATGATGCCAAAAAGAATGGGGTACGGAAGCATGGACCAATAAAGTTCGGACAATATTATTAATGGTACGAATTTTTTGTTCAGCTTTTCCATTTTGTGAGGACGTATGAGGACAAGAGAAATGAAAAACTATGCCATTAGCATCACAAAATTCTCGAAACAACCCATTATCATATTCATTGCCATTATCACATTGAATATTTTTTATTTTCCGTTCGAATTGGGTGCGGATGAATGCTCTAAATTTTAAGAATGTGAAAAAAATGTGAGATTTATTCGCTAACGGAAAGGTCCATAAAAATAGAATAATCATCCAAAAATAGAACATAATAACGATGGCAAACAGAACTTAGAACGGGAGAAGTCCATAAATCGCTATGAATAATGTCAAAAGGCATCAAAGTACGAGAAGTAGAGGCTACAAATGGTAATCTAACATGTTTTCCTAACGGACAGAAATGACAAATTGGAGTATTACGCATACCCTTACAAGAAATAAAATTGTTTTTATGCAGGGAAGAAACAATAGACGACCCAGGGTGACCCAAATGTGCATGCCATAAGGAAGGACCTAGAGCTGCAAATATCGATGGCATGGATTGACTCGAAAAACTGGAGGCGGGCGTGATTGGATAAAGATCTCCCCTACTATTGCATCTCATGAGAGGTATCCCCGTTTTGAAATCTTTCACAGAAAACCCAAAAGGATCAAAATTAACAGAAACTCAATTATCAGTGGTGAATTTTCGGACAGACACCAAATTTTTAATTATGTTAGGGGCATGAAGGTTATTTTTCAAGAAAAGAGGCGGATGTGGGGGAGACAAAGTTGTATTACCGTAACCACAAAGTAGAATTGTATTGCCATTATCAATAATAATGCGATAATTTTTGCTCAAATTGGAATAAGACGAGAGAGTACCTTGGTCGGACGTCATGTGAGAAGTTGCACCGGTGTCCATGTACCAATTCGTGTCCAGAGGATTTAATCCAAGTGTATGCATGGCGGCCTCAATATCGGTGGGTGTCGGGATCGGAGCCGGGCCCGCAGTAGTGAAAGTCTGTATGGGTCAAGGCCCAAGCAGACCGCCCTGCTGACTCGACCCATATCGCTGTTGGGTGTTGCCGGAAGGACCAGAAAAATTGGGCATGTGACTGGGCTGGACCGGGGCCCAACTGCCTGGAAAATAACTGGGCGGGAAGTAGGCTGGACTAGGCCACTGGCCGCTAGTCCAAGCCCACTGCCAAGGGGCCCTGGGATGAGACCAGGGGGGCTAGGGCCTAGGGCTGAGACCAGGCAGGCTGGGGTCCAGTACCTCGAGGCCCACTGCCGGCGTTGCTACTGTTTTGTCCGCCGCAATTTTTCCAATATTTTTACGGTTTTGACCCTTTTTGCCTCTACTGTTGTTGTGGTTTTGGCCTGAATTGTCAATAAAACCGTGTGAGTTATCGGATAAAGTCATCATCGCCACGAAACTTACACCGGTAGCCACCTTTTTTGCCAAGCCGGCTTCTTCTAACGTGAGCATCGAACGGGCTTGATAAAAAGAGGGAAGCGGATTACTTTATCGGAGTAAAGTCCCAACGCCATTATAGGCCTCAGATAGGCCTGCAACGATTCGGAGAACAAGACGATTATTGGTAACATGCACTCCAACTAGGGGTGAGCGGGTCCGGGTACCCTAACTTTTTTAACTATCCGGACCCTACCCAGTAAAAGATCGGTTCCTAAATTTACTACCCGGAACCTACTCGGACCCTGCGGTTCCGGGTAGGTTCTCGGGTACCCGGAATCGGTGTTTCATTGTGCAAAATAATGCCTTCATATAACAGCTTTGGTTTAGGAATAAACTCGTACTGAAATCCACTGCCACAAAACCCATAAAGAATCCTTTCGGAGCAAATATCCCAATAATGTTTCAAAGATTTGCTTTGATTTTTGTTTCAACTTTCTTTTTCAATAACTTAAAGGAGTACATAGTTTAAAAAAATCAGTTTTTCAATTTTCTACTGCTTTTGGCTTTTTCTCTGCTTATGATTGTCACTTTGTATTATTTAATTTATTTCTTGATGGTGAAAGTGACTGTTCTGCATTTGGTTTTTTTCCCCCTTAAATGGTGTACTTTAGTATGACCTTTTTTTTATTATTAACTAAAAAATAATGAAATTAAAAAAGTAAAAGTATTTAATATTTTATAGGTTTCGGGTATCGGTTCCGGGTACCCTGTCTCTATTTGCCAAAACTGGAACCGGATCCGACATTGATCGGTTCCTAATTTTACTACCCAGAACCTACCCGTTATTATAATATATCTACCCGGAACCTACCCGTTAGTGTCGGATTCAGTCGGGTATCTAGGTACCCTGTACCCGTGCTCACCCCTAACTCCAACGTTACGGAGTTGGTCCGACCAATTCCTTGAGCCGTTTACAATAAGCTAAAACATTCGGGAAATTTTTCATGCTGACTTGTGAAAATTCTTGCTCTAGAGTGACAACTCGGAAATGTTGGTTATCTTGGAATATATCACGCAATCTATTCTAGGTAGTCATAGTTGTAGTGTCCGGTTCAATGATCGTCTGTAAAAGGTCGGTAGAAATAGTGGAGTAAATCCACTGAAGGACGGTAGCATCAAAAGTGATCCACAACTGAGGATCCTCCGCGGGTGTAGGGACAACAGGAGGAATTATGTGATGGAGTACTTGATGTGAAATTGCGTGAATTTTGAACAATTCTGCCCACATCGCATATAGGACGTTTTTCATCTTAAGAACAATAGGGATGTAGTTCTTGATGTTGGAAATAGTAAGGGCTGGATGAAACATGTTCTTTGACGTAGACATAATGAAAGAACAATAGGTGAATGAGGGATTTGGAAGAAAATTTGGGAAGAGAGGAGGTAAGGTGCATGGATTCCGAGAAGTAACACGGAAATCGACGCAGCGGAAGAGAGGAGAAATTGGTAGAAGACCTAGACTTCTGATACCATGAAAGAAATAATTTCTTGATTATTTCATTGATAATGAGAGGTATATATACAAATATACAATTCCTAAATATGGACAATATAGAAAAATAATTCTACATTTTCCTATTCTTATTCTAATACATTTTCCTAGTACAAGACTAATATCATAATTATAATTATACATGAATTACATTTTGTTGAGTCCAAATCGGACCATGATACACACGGTCCTTTAAATTCATGTAACTAATTAAAGAATTTTATGATTAATCAGAAGAAATGTAATATGTTGGGCTTGGCCATTTATGATTTATCCTAAATTATTTTGTTGTTGTTGTCTCATGTCTTACAATTTATAATCATTGCTTCAAAAAAAAAATTACAACATATCCTAACCATCACCCATAAAACTTTTGAGCTCCATGAAGAGAGAGTGGGTTAGAAGGGGAGAAGAGAAGAATGTACGATGTTTTGGCCACAAAAATAGGCTCTTTACTTTTCTAGAAAATCCCTTGAAGAACTAGACCATCAATCAACATTTTAAAACTAAATAAGTGTATGAGAACAAAAGGAAAATATTTAGATCCAAAAGAATTAATTTACCTTCATTTAATGAAGTTAGAGTTCTTCTCATTTTGAGAAAGCAAGAGTTGCAACCGTAAGCTCTAAACAACTCAAGTAGATTGTTTTCACAATCACACACTATTTAAGGCATTTTATTCTAGTAAACCTCTAACCTGATTAAAATCAAAATAATATAATAAAATTGCTAATTAATTATTTTAAATATCAAAAACTTAATCATTGCTCAAACAAAATGTAGGAGTTACTCATTTTATTTAATAAATCCTATAACCTAAAATTTGCTAAACTATAAATAGATAGACTATTTATGCATAGTAATTTATTGTTTAGGTATATGGACACTGATTGGACTTTCGAGCTATCATTGTACATCTCCCACACATATATACATGCATATATTGAAAATGATGCAAGTAGCGGGACTTAAAAAAATAGCAGAACAAAAAATATGATTTATACATGTGTTTACGAAATACACACACACACGGGCACGCACTGGTATGTTCACAATATTGTGTAGTACACCATCAATATTATAATTACTGGTATGTCAAACGATATTTACAATATACCAATGATATTGTCTAGTATACCATGTATACTGTTGTCATGGTTTAATGTGATTTGTATGTGAAATAATATTCACAATATACCAATTGTATATTGGTATATTAAGTAGTATACCTTAACTATTGTTTTACATAATATATTGTGATTACCAATATACACCAAATATATTATGTAGTATATTATGATTACTCCTGAATCATGGTATAATGCGGCATTGGTATGTTATATGATATTCACAATATATATTTATATTGTATGGTATACCATGATTGTTGCTGAGTCTTGGTATACTACAATTATCGGTATGTTTAAAATATATATCAAGTATATTGTGTGGCATACCATGAATACTGTTGAATCATATTACGTTGTGGTTATTGGTATATTAAATGATATCATAATACACCAAGTATATTATGTAATATACCATGTTTAATTGTATTCACGATATAATTATTATAATTATGTAATTGTATATCACATAACTAAAAGATAAAATTTTGAGTAAAAAATCATAAATTTTATTTGAAACTTTTGTTGGTGTAAAAGAAGAATAAGGAGGCAAAAGAAGAGAAATGATAATACAAAATTTGAGGCGTGTAGAAACACTTTCATTTAAGGTTGTATTTGCCCTCACCAACACAAGGTCTGCTAAGAGTTTATGGCAAATTACCCCCAAGATACAACAAATCCTAAACACTATCTCAAGCAAATAAGATGGTGTTTCTAGAACTAATTATAAATCTATATTGATCTATATCGAAATCTGTAGTAAAATCTGGATTATTTATAGACTTTTAAGTCTCTTTTCATAATGGACACAACCCTTCATGAGGAGGTATCATTTCATAAAGTCACAACCTTTGAATGGTGTCTATCCATAAAGACACAACCATTCAAATGTATTTATTCACAAAGACACACTCTTTCAAATAAAATACTTTTGTAAAAAATTGACTAATTGTGAATAATATTATAATCTCACTTACAATCCCCCACTAGATTGTAATATTATTCCAGATTTACAATGATAAACTTATACATACAAAGAGGTATCTTTCAATTTTAATCTTTAATTAGTGAAAGCATTTCAAAGTATCTACAAGACAATAGTGTGCTTAGCATTGGCAAATACCGGAGATACATCACATATAAGTTATCCCAGATTTTAAATTATGTTCTACTTTATTTAGCACTATTCTGGCCTTGTGCTCTATCTTGGATTCATGAGCATTTACAAGATTAAACCACGATCTTGTTAGAAACGACACCATTTCTTATGCTCACTTAGGTGAAGTTTCAAATTTTGTCTCTAGCTACTATGAGACTTGAACTTCATTAAGAGTTAGTACTCAACCTATACTTCGTAGCTATTTGCACCGAACATCTTGGAAGGGGCTAGTTATATATATATTTTTTCGGTGCCAAATCCGTCACTAAACAATTACTTGTTCTTACTCATTTAACTATGGAATAGCGGTATAACTATTACATAGTTGGGTTACCATCATTGGTGACTGTAAAACTAAAAGGTTTCAGCCCCATTCCGCTAGATGTATCCTTAACTAAGTCTCTTCAAAGACCTTTTGTTAAAGGATCCGCTAGGTTATTATTTGTCCTAACGTAAATCACATTAATAACACCATCGGTTATTAATTGTTTCACATACTCATGTCTCAAGCTAAATGTGTCTAGACTTTCCATTATACACCTTATTATAAGCCTTAGACAATGTAGCCTCACTATCGCAGTACACAGAAATAGACGGCATCGGTTGTGGCCACAACTTTATATCAAATAACAAATTCCTCAGCCATTCTGCTTCTTTGTCTATTGTTGCAAGTGCTATAAACTCACTCTCCAGTGTTGAGTGAGTTATGCACGTTTGCTTCTTGGATGTCCAAGAGACGGCTTCTCCAGCAATTGTAAAGATCCATCTAGATGTGGATTTATTATCACTTATATTGGTTATCCAACTAGCATTTGAATACCCTTTAAGTACTTCAGGATAGTTGTTATAATGCAAACCCAAATTCATGGTCCTTTTAAGATAACCAAGTATTCGTCCAATTGCTTTCCAATGCTCAATGCCCGAGTTACTCGTGAATCTAGACATTTTGCATACCGCAAAAGCTATATCAGGCCTTGTACAATGCATAGCATATATTAAGCTACCAATCACACTAGCATATTCAAGTTGTGCTACAACTCAACCTGAGTTCTCTAGTAATTGAATACTAGAATCAAATGGGGTATTAGCTTCTTTAAATTTTAAGTGATTAAATTGAAGGACTACTTTCTCAATAGAGTGAGATTGGCACAACGAGTAACCCCCACTATTTTCCTCACTTTTACACCTAAGATAGTATCTACTTCATCAAGATCTTTCATCTTAAATTGTGAAGCTAGATAACTCTTAGTGTCTTTTACCCCTTGTATGTTCGTTCCAAATATAAGCATGTCATCAACATATACGCATAAAATCACACTAAAATCACTTGTAAATTTGGAATATATGCACTTATCTGCATTATTATGCTCAAAACCATAAGATATAAATTTCTTCATCAAGATCACCATTAAGAAAAGCCGTTTTCACATCCATTTGATGCACATGCAAATTTTTCAAGGAAGCAACTGCAAATAGCACTCTAATAGATATTAATCTTGCTACCGGAGCATATGTGTCAAAGTAGTCAATACCATGTCTTTATTTAAACCCTTTGGCTACCAATCTAGCCTTGAAAGTTTGCAAAGAGCCATCGGTATTATACTTTCTATGAAAGACCCATTTATTTATAATTGGTTTAGATTCCGGTGGAAGATCAACCAAAATTCATGTCTGATTTGACATAATTGAATCTATTTCATCATTTACCGCCTATCTCCAAAAGGAGGCATCTCTTGAAGTCATAGCTTCATTAAATGTCTTTGGATCTGCTTCAACATTTAGCAATAATGGTACTTTATTTAGTACATTATTTCTACCCCCTTCAACCAAGAAGAGTAATGCTTGTGATGAAATAAAATCTGGTGGTAAATCTTTTTATTTTCTTTCACGTTGACTTCCTTGGTTCGAAAGATGTCATAGACTCTTTCCTTTCATAATCAGTAGGAATACCAAGAGAATCATCACATGGTTGATCAATGATAGATTCTAATTGAGTTATAGAATTATGATTAAACTTATTTTTAATAAATTCAACATCTCTTGATTCAACAATGTTATTAGAATCAAAATTTAATCATCTATAAGCCTTGGAACTCTTAGCATATCCCACAAAAATACTTTTAATACCTCTAGCAACTAACTTAGATGATTTTGGGTCATGCTTTCTATAAAATGCTAAACAACCCCATATCCTTAAATACATCAAGTTTGGATTTCTTCCTTTCCAAATTTCATAGGGAGATACATGTATTTTTAGAGAGGTAATTCTATTATGAACATGACATGCAGTGAGTAATGCTTCCCCCCATAAGTTTTTTGGTAACTTAGAATTAAGAATCATAGAATTTATCATATCGGTAAAAATTCTATTCTTTTTCAGCCATACCGTTTTGTTGAGGATTAAAAGGTGTTGTTCTTTGGTGAATAATTCCATGTTCTTCACAAAAATTATTAAATTCATTAGAAAAATATTCACATCCTCTATCACTTCGAACTATTTTGATTCTCTTATCTTTTTGGTTCTCAACCTCGGCCTTGAAAATTTTAAATTTCTCAAAGGCTTCATCTTTTGTTCTAAGTAAGTACACATGAGTGTATCTTGAACAATCATCAATGAAAGTGATAAAGTATATTTTCCCTCCTCTAGTCAAAACACCATTATACTCACAAATATCGGTATGAATCAAATCCATTATTTGAGTATTACGTTCAGCACTTAGAAAAGGTTTCTTAGTCAATTTTGCTTGGATGCATATTTCACATTTATCATTTTTTATATCTTTGCAATTAATCAAACCATACTTGGACATGTACTTCAAAGATCGAAAATTTAAATGTGCTAATCTAGCATGTCAAATATCAAAAGACTCAACAATATAAGAAGAATTGAAATTATTATTATTAATGCTTAGCTTATACATTCCATCACAATAATATCCTTTCCCCACAAACATTGCATTCTTTGATACAATAAAATTATTGCCCTCAAGAACAATCTTAAGCCCATTCTTACACAAGCAACTAGCAGAAACAAGATTCTTCCTAATGGAAGGCATATGGAAAACATTGTTCAATGTGACTTTCATTCCGGAAGTGAAGTTAATTTCCATCATACCTTTACCAGCAACCACGACTGAATCATTGTTCCCCATAACAACCTTTTGCCCTTCATTATCCATTTTGTAAGACTTAAATAGATTCTTGTCATTACAAACATGAATGGTTGCGCCCGAGTCGAGCCACCAATTCGAAGACTTTTTTTCAGCCATATTGATTTGGGTAATCACGCCAATTTGCATTTCGGAAACCATAGCACAAATTTCTTCAATTTTCTCCTCAATGACATTGGCCTTGTTGGAATTTTCTTCTTCCTTCTTCTTGAATTTGCAATCACTTTTGCGATGACCCTTTTTCCACAATTAAAACAATTTCTGGAGAACTTTAGTGGGCCATTACCGGACTTCTTGAATTTCTGATTGATCTTGACTTTGAAATTCTTTGAGAACTTACTGGCTTCAGCGACATTAACTTTGGAAGAATCATATTTGTTCTTAGAATCACGAGATCTAGTCTCTTCTTCGATTCTCAAATGCTTTCTAATTCTTCCAAAGGTATGTCCTCTCTTTTATGAATAAGTTTCTTTCTATAACCATTCCAACTTTGAGGCAATTTAGCAATAATTGTCCTCACTAGAAATGGTTCAGAAATTTCAACTTTCAATTCTCGAAGCTTAGTAACAATGACTTGCAATTCATGTATTTGATCAAGAACGGACTTTGTGTCAATCATGATAAATTCAAGATATTTAGATACAGTAATTTATCTATTACCTTCTTTCTCCGTCATATATTTATACTTGAGAGCATTCCAAATTTCAACCGGAGATTCCATCAAGTTATAGAGATCATAGTGCCTATCAGTAAGAGTGTTGAGAATGTGACCTCTACACATCACTTCATCATCTTCACGTTTTTTCCTAGCGGTCTGGATCACTTCTGTGTCATCTTCCTTTGGCTCTGGAAGTGGTGGCAACTTTGGATCAAGCACATAATCAATCTTGAGCACTGTGAGAAGAAAGAACAATTTTCCTTTCCAGTGAGTGAAGTTGGTGCCGTCAAAACGATCAAGTTGAACATTTGAATTGAGGAACGAAGTCATATCTTTAGAAGCCTCCATTGCAGAAAATTAAAACCTTAAAGATTGTTGGTGTAAAAGAAGAATAAGGAGGCAAAAGAAGAGAAATGACAAAACAGGATTTGAGGCGTGTAGAAACACTTTCATTTAAGGTTTTATTTGCGCTCACCAACACAAGGTTTGCTAAGAGTTTATGGTAAATTACCCCCAAGATACAACAAATCCTAAACACTATCTCAAGCAAATAAGATTGTGTTTCTAGAACTAATTATAAATCTATATTGATCTATATCGAAATTTGTAGTAAAATCTGAATTATTTATAGACTTTTAAGTCTCTTTTCATAATGGACGCAACCCTTCATGAAAACGTATCATTTCATAAAGTTACAACCTTTGAATGGTGTCTATCCATAAAGACACAACCATTCAAATGTATTTATTCACAAAGACACAATCTTTCAAATAAAATACTTTTGTAAAAAATTGAATAATTGTGAATAATATTATAATCCCACTTACAAATTTTAAAACCCACATTACACTACAAATAAATTTAAAAGATCTAAAAGCACTAGAAAGGATGATATACCTACTCTTTAGTAATTAAAATCTCAAAAATAAAAAGAGTATCAAAAGTTTGGGATGAAAGAATTTTACTAGAAAGAACAAAACATAAAAGAAAGATATAAAGTGAAAAGACACGACAAACAGAAGGAACAGTATGAATTTTAACTAGAAAGAAAAAAAGAAAAAAAGAAAAATAAAGAAAGTAAAAGCAATTTTATAATGAAAAAAGAGAAGTATACTGAAAAAAAATTTAAAAAGGAAAATTTTAAAAGAAAGAAAGTAAAAATATAAGGGAATCAAGGCTACCAAAAAATGATAGTATGACCTACTCTCCTGTGCTTCAAGCTGCAATCTGAACAAACCGGATACCTGCATCTACGTAAAAGATGCAGCAAGCATAGTATAAATACACAACATACCCCCGTAAGCATCATAGGTCTACAACGACGGAAATCACGTAACATGCATAAGCATCAAGTTGACTCTACCATAAATACTAATTCAATTAGCATGCTAATTGTCTAATTATTGGTCTTAATTTTCTAGTAACACTACGACGCCTTGTATTTACAGTCATGCTAGATGATAACTCTCCTAATGACCTATTCCCTTATACAAGCCAAGAATACAACTCTCATACTCCAAAACAACAACATTTAGACATTCAAACACATAGCACATAGGTGAATCCATTACGGAGGACAAGCCGCAAGTCTACTCCCACTAACCCTTAGTAGCAACAATTTACATAACAAGGGGCCCACAATCTCACCTAATGGATCCTAACTTATGCAATGCACATATAACCATGAAAGTTATTCGGTTACCTACTATTCAGTTACCTATGCATAAGAGTAATTCAATTAACCAACTTATAATATGAATCTGCAGTTTAACTCACTATAAGTACCTCAAGTCACACGTAACACAAGTCCAACCTTACCTCATTAAGGCGTCTAGGTCCTTCAAATCACTCTGTTCGGGTCTTACACAAGGTTAAGCATAAGTTAACTGTATTCCTTCTAACAGTCCAAGAAAACAAGTACAATAGAGTTCAAGCCAGGCACATATGTCATAAATCTCATATCATGATGTAAATAAATTCAATGCAAAATGTTATGGATGAATGCAAGTGGCCACAAATACCTGGTACACACACGTTGTTGTAGTAGTTGTCGCATAACCCATGAGAGACTCATGCGGTCCATATATCCACCTGATCCCATCGGATACCAGCTCTATGACTGAAGTGTCATATCGGTCATCATTCTCATAAACATGTATCATATCCTTTAATCCGACTTTCCAAGTCATTCTTAGTGATTTCACCAGTAACCAATGCCAAGTATATATAATGTATGAATGAGATTGATATGAATACACCATGCAATAAGCATAATCAGTTTATCAGTCTTAATCAAGTAATCTGATGAGGTGTAGAGTGAATGATGCAAAACAAATCAAATCAGCATATAGTAACAACATGGCCATAAGCCCACACCATGTAAGTTTCATATAATCATGAAGACACGGTCCCGAGTCTACACACATAAGTCTTGAATATGCATTGGGCTCCTCGAGAGGGGAGACTGTGTGATGAATTGGCACAACAATAGCAAATAGTGGTGGAAAGCCCAAGTAGTGGCGACAAGCCCAGATAAGCAACAGTCGGAATTGACTAGAAGTCGATTTCCCCAAATCTACCTATATACACAATTATACACCGATACCCACTCAAACGTTCATCACAATCAGTTGAGTGGGACCCCCAACACGACCAATACCCCTTAATACTTATAACTACTACGTACTTCTATCGGAGTCTACAACAAAGAAAACCGTAGCCGACTTTAATACCGAGCACGAGCCACGAACGGTCGATCCTTAACGCGCATGCTTGACTCCTTGGAACTCTTCGTAGCAGACTTAATCTAACATATAAGTTCTTTATATTAACATCAAGATAAGTACACAAGTACATAGTCCCCAAACAACATAAGACACCTACACTTCCATCCGAGCCCACGGTGTCAAAATCCATACTTTATTACTTCAAAAGCTTCTAGCCTTGATTATTAGCCATAACCAGAATTAATTTGGAAAACAACTTCATTTAGTCCTTCAATTCCATGTTACCATAGAAAACACATTTTGCAACCTTAGGTTCTTCCCCAATTTCAGAAAGGGTTTTATATAATCAAATTAATCATACAACAAGATTATTTTGTCCATATTATGGCTAATTATAAAAAAAATCATTCTTAACCATTCAATTCCATTACGAAATCATCACCTCAAGATGCCCACTATTTTTAAGAGATCTTACTACTATTCTCCATTTTCAAGCTTTTACCCCCAACTACTAGAACATTAACGAAACATTACAAGGAGAAAGAATGAATTACCTTTCATAGGGGATACTTGGGTCAAGAATGCTGAAAACTTATTAGGGCAACTCCCAGCTCAAGAAATACCATTTGGGAAAATGTGCTTATCATTAAGTATTTATATACACCTGACCACCAATGCTTCTGCCGCAAGAGATTTGATTCCGCTGGAGCGGATGCTCCGTAGCGAAGGAAATGGTCCGCTGAAGCGGAGTTACTTCACACATCGCCCCTGCGCCGAGGCGGACAGGTTCACGCTCGAGAGGGCTTCGCTGGGGCGGAAACGAGTTCGCTGAGGCAGAAATGACTATTTTCAGAATTTCTCATTTCGAATAGTATTCTTTTTCATCCGTGGAAATTACTCGACTCATGCTTTATATAAGAAATGTCATCGGTGAATGTCGGGAAAAGAGTTATAACCAAAAATCGAGCGGGAAGATCATAACGACCAAACGGGTCGTTACAGATGGTGAGGTGGCACAGAAAGTGTAGTTCACTATATTTGAGTGAGTGCGAAGCAACTAAAAAAATTCAACATTTCTTTCATTAAATATATTCATTTTTAATTTTTTAATTGTTTTCTTTTCTTTTTCTTTTCTTATTCTTTCCTTCTTTTTCTTAATTTCTTCTCCGGACGGGTATAGAGCAGCCACCCATTTTTCAAAAAGTTGGATGTTTTAAGGAGTTTTGAATTGTATTAATCTTTATCCTATAAATAATCAACAATACTTTTTCAAAAATATCAAGCAAAAATGACATTAAAATGGCTAAAGAATTCATGAAGTGGGTTTTGAAGAGACTGAATTTTAAAATGAAGATCACACCGGAAAAAATGGCATTATGTAAATTTTCTGAAAATATAAACTGTTACAGACCTAAAGACCCTCCCCACCCTGAAATATACCCATTCCCGTAAAGTGCAGCCTAATTTGACTGTTCATTTTGGAGGTAAAGTGAAGCATCTCTGTCACAATTAATGGAGGTCCGGCGACATATCTTTCTCTAAACGAATTCTCATCTTTCACGTAATTTAGTTACCCATCAGTACCAACAAACTACCATTAAAGCAAATCCACAAACAAAAATCACCAGCTTTTTACCTCAGCAATCATCAAATCAAATTTCCCAGAAAAATTAATCTTCAGTCCAAATCACTGCTAGCAAAAGAAAAAAGGAATAGAAAAGTAAAGTACAACAAAAGAAAAAAATAGAATACAATAAATCAACGAGAAAAGAGAGAACAAGAAGTCAATGTGGCTTCTGGATTTTAAAGAACAAAAGGAATTGAAAAGCAAAAGAGGAAAATGCTGTTGGAGTATTACCTCTCATTTATTATATATCCCATAATTAATCTAACAAATGCAAGTGAATAAGGAAAAGAAAAAAAAGGAAAAAACTACGGAAGTATTTAAAAATTATGATATATACACATGGTGGTGCGTGTACATCATCCACATAATTCAAATTTAAAAGTGGACATCCAATGAGGTATGTATTTCAATTTAAAATAGTCAGAGGGAGAGGGTTAATAGGTTCACCATAAAGTATGAGTGTGTTATTGCAAATTGAGCTATAATTTAGGAGTCATTTAGTCATTACTTAAAAATTAACTAAAAAAAAGATAGAGAAAGAAGAAGGGTGTTTAAGAGGATGGGTTAGCGGCAGTGAGAGGGGGTGAAGAGGCTTGGGTAGGGCGCTGACAAGAGGGATAGGGAAAGAAAGAATTTTTTTGACTTCTCAAAGTTTAGGGATGAGAAAATCAAACTTAGGTAAAAGTATAAATATTTAAAATAAGGTACCTTGAGTAATGAATGGAACATTATATATAATAAGAAAATAGCTCAAATATGTCATCAAATTATTAGAAATAGCCTATTTATGTCATTCGTTAATAGTTGGGCATAAAAATGTCACCGCCGTGACATATTTAGTTCATTCGTGTCACTAATCTCCAACGGAGCCCTACTACTAATAGATTTTTCCACATGACATTTTCTAAACCCTTCATTACTTGCTAAGCCTCATTCACCCCTCCCACACCCTTTTACGAGTGGCATATGTGAGTCATTCATTGATTTCAGTGACATATTTGAGCTTTTTTCCAGTCCCTCATCACGTCTCGGCCACTATTAACACCCTAAATTTCACCATCAAAAGATATACATATTATTCATTCACACACTCATATGTACTTTCGCACCCATCTACACCTCATTAGTGTACTCTTTTTTAAATTCGTCTTTTTATTTCTTAAACAAATTTTATGTCTTTTTCCCAAGCCACTGTCACGGCCCAACCACTGTAACACCCCAAATTCTACCATAAAAATACATACATACTCTTAATTCAAACATTCATATGTACTTTCTTATCCAACTATACCTCATTAGTATACTCTCTTTTAATCTCGTCTCTTATTTGTTCTTAAATAAATGTTATATCTTTTTCCCAAGACATCACCGCGTCCCAACCACTATAATACCCCAAATTTCACCATGAAAATACATACATACTCTTATATTTATACTCATACGTACTTTTCATACCCAGCTACACCTCATTAATGTGCTCTCTTTTAAATTTGTCTCTTATTGTTTTCCTTAACAATTTTTTGTGCTTTTAAAATCATTTTAAAGATCCATAAAGTACGTGAAAATTGTGAATGATGTAGAATATAATTAGATTCATAATCCAATTAAAAAAGAAATAATCCAATTAAATAAGTGAATATAGTTTTTCCATGTAAGATAATAATATTTTTGTTATTACATAAATTATAAGTTTATTACATAAAATTAGAAAAGATGGACGTTTATTTAAGAATATGATTCAATCTAAAAGGTTGAATGTTATGCATCGATGACAAACAGAAAAATAACATAAGTTTGTTTTGTTATCCAACTTTCAAGAGAGTCATGAATTATAAGTGACTAGGAAAAGACTCAAACATGCCATTGAACTTAATGAAATTGCTCAAATATGTCACTCATAAAAGGGGGTGAGAGGGGTGGGGGCTGGTAAGTAATGAAGGGTTTATATAATACCACGTGACAAAATATGATAATAGTAGGGTTTCATTAGTGATTAGTGGCACGAATGAACCAAATGTGTCACGACGGTGACATTTTTATGCCCAATTATTAACGAGTGGCATGAATAGGTCATTTCTGATAGCTCGATGACATATTTGAGTTTTTTCACTAAATAATATATATATTTTTAAAAATGATCAAATTTATCCCTGAACTATGAGAAATGGAATAAATTTTGCCCTCCGTTAATATTTGTGGTCGAATATATCCATTACTAGTTTGGGTCAAATATGCTCTTGACCTATGCAAAATAGAATAATTTGCCCTTATTTTTAAATGGTGGAAGCTTAGCAACCGGTGATGTCATGTGTTATGCAATTAAGAATTATTTTTTTAAACGGGGGGTAAATTCAAACTTTTCGGGCAAATTTGACCCTTTCATCCCACCACTACCTCTATCACCAATCACCCTTTCTTCCTTCCTCATATTCTCTCCCCGCCACCATTATCATTATTACCTCCATCATCATCTTCTCTTTTACTTTCTCTTTATCTATCCCCGTCACCCTACCACCATCTACAAGACTGGGAGGGAATGTGCTAAATGACTTGAGCATGCAATATTGAATATTGTTTTAATGCAGATGTGTAACTGCATAGGTGTCACATGAGGAGGAAAGAATAATTGATGGTAGAGGTAGTTGTGCGAAGAGAGAAAAAAGGAATAAAAACTAGAGAAGAGTCAAATATACCCATGTACTATCAGAAATAGTTTAGATATACCTCTCATTTGAGTTTCGATCCAAATATAACCCTCGCGTTATATTTTTTGGTCCAAATATATCCCTCTCATTATACTTTAGCACAAATTTTCCCTTAGTTTTGATGGAGGAACAGGTGTCAAACTTAGAATCAAATGACCCACACTAAATTTAAATACCTGGTTCCTTTAGAAACCCACTCATTAACTCGACCATATTCATTTTTTTCATCTTCTTCTTCTTTTATTTGTGGTTGAAAAAATGGTAAACATGCTCTTTTCATAATTGACTTTTGGGTAAACATGCTCTTTTCATAATTTCATCAGTTCCATTAGCTCCAAAATGATATTTATGACTTAGTTGAGCCTTTGATTCAGTTCCTGAGGTAGCCGGGTGTGTTTTGATGATTTATTTGTAAAATTGTGGATATAAAACTTAAGTGTTGACTTTAGTCAAACTCGACCCTTACAAACCTTTTATGGGAATTCTGAGTGATCGAGTGCATCTACAATGTATTTCTGATAGAAATGCATGTTTGATTTGTGTTATTTGTCTTTTGAATGATTTTTGAGTGTCGGTCAGAGATTGGAGAAGAAACAGCAAAATATGTTGTCAGCTAATCTGGCTTCCTTCTTCGCTAACGTTATAAAGGAGAACGTGATTGTCACGATCCAAACCGGAGGGCCATGATGGGAAACCGAACCTTACTTGCCGAGCACTACTAATCATGTATGTAACATCTAACCGTGATTAAGCATGGCCACGAGGGCCGTCACAAGGTAACCTGCTGACACATGGAAATAATAAATTGGAAAGGTACTGCGTAAACTCTTGCAAACGGAAGAACCCAACCTATGCATATATACATACTAAGCCTTACAAGGCCATACACGACTATTATAAACAAGACAATTGTCTACAAGCTTCTAAAAGAGTATGCGACATTATAAGGTTGGGACAGGGCCTCGCCATACCCCTATGCATATCAAGAATATCGTACCACGACTAGACTGCAACTATGGAACAAGTAGAGTGCTCCAATATCATCTGAACCAGCAACCTACTAGTGCAAACCGTCATCCTGTCTACATGAGCCTGCGGGCATGAAACGCAGCATACCTCAACAATAGGAATGCCAGCACGACTGATTTACCGAGTATGTCAGGCATGAAGAATAGCATAATAGAGACATAAAAGTAAACTCAGACAAGAAACAACCAACCAGTAGAGAATACCTCTGAGGGCCATAATATGCATAAGTATCATGTCTGTGCAGAATGCCTCTGAGGTCCATAATATAAGTATCATGTCTGTGTAGAATGCCTCTGAGGGCCATAATATGCCTAAATGCTATGAACAATGAAAATGTGGTCATTCATATACATATACGTATACAACGCCATCAAGCCTCTATGGGCATCCCATCGTATCATATCGACCTCTGTGGGCATAATCATTATCGTGTATATCTGTACCAGCTGCAGGTGGTGTACGTCTATAATGTCGTATCCCTTTTTCCATGCCCCATACATATATAATGCATATATATAGTAGAGTATATAACTTTTTTGAGGTCAAGGTATGTACATGAGTATAATGCATGAATGATATGATAATAAAATCTATAAATTTATCGGAGTGATGTAATATCGCTTCACCTCCGATTAACATTATTAATATTAACATCTTTTTCATATACCTCAATAAGAATTTAGGAACATATTTAGACATGTTTTATCAATAGGAATGAATAACATGAACATCCTTAACTACTAAGAGTAGAATCATTTATAGGAAAATATTACGTTTACGTTTAGTACTTAGAACATGCCAAAAGAAAGAAGGATTTGCCTTAACATACCTTAGCCATTTTGTGTCCACAATACAACTAAAGAAGTCCGTAATGCACCCCAGTCTTATTTTTCGAGAAACCCTCTTCTTCCATCTTACTTCACTTCGAAGAAACACCAACTTGCTACGATCCAGAGGAAGTCGATGTTAAAAATCACCTTATAAACGGAAGACTCATCATGATTGAACTTGGGTTAATTTTGTTGTTACAACGTTACTGCTATGTTCTTAAAAGGAAAGGTTGTTGTTATGTATTTAAGAAGAAACATTGTTGTTCATATATAATTGTGCTAGCCAATATTTTCAAAGAGAAATATTGCTCTAAATTGCTTCTAATTATCATAAAAAGGGTTGTTGTATACATATATTTTATGAACATTTTTAACTATTTGCAATTACGAAAATAAAGGTTTCTTCCACATGTTTTGGACTTCTCCTAAATGTGATTTGTAAGAAAAGAGAAGTTAATGTCCAAATTTGGCATGCTTTGCCACTTTACCCGTGTCATCTTCAAGTGCTATGACTCTTCATTTTCAATTTAGTGCTATCTTTGACTTATCTACTGCCATGTGGCTGATTTATCCATGTGGCAGCTTATAAATCCACAACATGACTTTATTATCTATGAGCAAAAATGTTGTCCACCTAATATTTATTCAATAATCTTAATTCATTTCTTGTCTTTTACTACACTTTCTCATTAACTAATTACACGCGCAATTAATTTCTTGATCTCATTCACTTAAATAGTAATTATTTTTAACATACATCCATTCTCATTATCATGATCATGTCATATAACACTAGGCATAACCTCTTTTGGCTCACACAAAATATTATTCTCAATCATCATCGTCACACTTTTAAGTCGTAAATATTTTTGAGAATTCGTCCTTATATACGTCGATCTCTTGACTGGCATACTTGAATATGACCAAAATTCTCCAACGCTCGGGTCTATTTACATACGTCTAGCGATTCAAATCATGGCTCGAAAGTACAGGATGTTACATTCTTCCCCCTTATAAACATTCGTCCTCGAATGTTGGGGTGGCATATCTAATTCCCATCACGTAGTTAGAAAACATATTCACCGCTTCACGTGCCATATAATATAACATTTACCTTATATCGGACCTTACATGGTTATCAAGCATTAATGATAATAGTCTGAAATAGAACTCACCTTATGCTTCTCACGGAGCCTCGGCATTGGCCTGAGATACGTAAGGGTATTTGTGTCTCATCTCCTCTTCCGCCTCCCGTATCATTTCTTCTATATTTTTTATTCTGCCATAGAACTTTCACGGGATACTTCTTTAGTCCTCAACTTGGGATTTATCGATCTACGATAGAAATAGGAACCTCTTCATATGATAAGTCCTCTATAACCTTCACCTCGTCAATTGGCACAATTTGAGAAGGATCACTAACACACGCTCTTAACATGGAAACATGGAGAATCGGATGAACAAACTCTAACTCAGGAGGCATGTCCAATTCGTAAGCCACTTGGCCGATTCGTCGAATTATGCGATATGGCCCAACCTACCTTGGGCTGAGCTTTCCCTTTTTCCCAACCCTCATTACACCCTTCATAGGATAACTCTTCGAGAAGACCCAATCATTCACTTGGAACTCTAAGTCCCGTCGTTGCACATCTAAATACGACTTCTGACGACTCTGAGCGATTAACATCCGTTCTTAGATAAGTTTCACCTTCTCTCTGGCCTTATGCACTAGGTCAGGCCAAAATAATTCTAATTCGCCTTCTTTGAACCATCTAATAGGAGATCTATATTTCTTTCCATACATATCTTCATATGGAGCCATTTTGATACTAGCGTGATATTTGCTATTGTACACAAATTCAACGAGGGATAAATGATCATTCCAACTTCCCTTAAAGTCCAATACACAAGCTTGTAGCATGTCTTCGAGCGTTTGAATCCTACGCTCAGCTTGCTCATCTGTCTGAGGGTGGAAAGTTGTGCTAAGATTAACTTGAGGGCCCAAACCTTTTTGAAATGATCTCCAAAAATTAGCTGTGAACTGAGCACCTCGGCCCTATATAATAGAAATAGACATACTATGAAGGTGAACAATCTCCTTAACGTTCAACCTTGTGTAGTCCTCGGCTGTGTAGGTAGTTTTTTACCACCGGGAATTGAGCTGATTTTGTCAGTCTATCAAAAAATCACCCAAATAGAATCAAACTTATGATAAGGGTGAGGTAAACTTGTAATGAAATCCATATTAATCATTTCCAATTTCCACATCGGGACCTCAATGTTCTGAGTTACGCCGTCAGGCTTTTGGTCCTCTACTTTTTCTTATTGACAATTAAGGAACTGAGCTACAAACTCCGCAATATTCCTCTTCATGTCATTCCACCAATACATACCTTTGAGATCATGATATATCTTAGTAGATCCAAGGTGAATGGAATATCGTGAGAAATGGACCTCCGTCATAATCATGTCTCGTAATCCTGCTACATCAGGAATACACAAATGGACCTTCCACTTGGGGGTTCCTCTCCCATTATGCTCGAAGGTTGTGGCTCTCTTTTGTTAGATATCCTTCTCGATCTTTCCTATAAATGGGATCTTCATCATAATGTTCCTTTTCTCCCAGTATGAGGGATGGCCCTGCTGTATTCTGAGTTATAGGGCTATCACTATCTGAATCCTCCAATCGGAATCCCACTTAGCTAGTTGATGCATTCCTTCAGATCAACTTCTCTCCTTAGTCCTCGCATTAGTCAAACTGTTTGTGAGTGAATGATTATATTGTCAACTTAGTTTTGTTTACTAACTGGTGTGCTGAAAACTCTTATATTTGTAGTATCTCAATCGTGAACACTTTATGGACAATGTCATTCAAATATGAAGTGTGTGTATCATCGCAGTTAACTCTCATTCATGATCTGAAAGAAATCTTTTTTTTCGTACTTTCTCACTACTCTTAATTATAACCAACTTCCTTTATTTACTTATTTTGACACTTGTTCACTCACTTTATTACTTGTCGTACTCTTCTTAATTCTAAAATATTCTGGTATACACACGTAATCTCAAACATTGCTCCTGATTCCAATCTTTGGTGTTACTACTCCTTACAAGATGAGTTGTCAACTTATTCCCTTATTCAGTACGTAGAAGATTCTGAAGAATTTGCATTACATGACGTTGGCCTACTATCCAAACTTGATCATTATACTTAGATTTGAATTCCTTCACTTGCCTCATGGCTAAGACTTTCTGTCAATGTCGCTTTGCGAAAAGGTTCCCTCGATCTTGTTAAGATGTAAACCCATTACTTTAACTCTCTCATAGAACCTTTGGTCAGTTCAAAAATGCTCACAGACATCTGTATTTTCCTGAAGTTTTATCTTCATTATAATGTCATTATCTCTTGACATATATCTTTAATGTCTACATTGTATCCATAGGCGTCATTGGCCCATTTTTACCTGTTTAGGTGCTAATCTCGAGCTTTACTCACTATTACTTCTATTTATATACTTTATGAAAGGTATGACTGCATATGTTGTGGAATCGATGCTTCGTATGTTTAGATCCTATTCACGGTGTTACATGATCCCATGACTTGTCAAACTTTCTTGTCTTATCGTTATTAGATTTTCTATCGACCAAGTGCTCATTCGTCTTACCTTTATACTTTCATTTAAAGTTGCCTTGGGGGGTCCTTTATCTCAAAGTACTTTTCATACTATCTTTCGGAACATCAGAGATTCGTCACCTTTGGCCGAAGAGTTCTTACTGTCCTTCCTCACTGGTCCTTATATTGTTCTGAAGTAATCATACCTTTGTGATACCTGCATAACTATTATCTTATTCACCTTTATCCTTCTTGTCATAATAGTTCATTCTATTCGGCATCAAACGTAAAATATTTCTACCTTGATATTTGATCATACCATTCATTCATACTTATTAACTGTTTTCATATTTCTTACAACCATTATTTGATTGTTCCGTAGTTCCCATCCTTAATTGCCCCCCAATAAGCTATTGTTATCCAGAGGTTGCTTAGAATTACAACATGCTGCACAATGAAGCCGAAGACCTTACTAGTCCAATACCTATAGCATGCATTAGCCTACTAACATTGATACATGTAATTCTCAGTAATACACGGTATGGCCCTTTACGCATGGACGAGATGCTTATGTCCCCTTCCACTACCGTGGATAACTCGGTCCTTATACATGGCTTGGGCTCACTATTCCAGGTACGTCACCCTATGTGATCTTTTTAAATTTACTGATAGTCATTCTTCTGACGATTCGATTGTGGCAATCCATTCTCGTTAATGATATCCTTGGATAGTTCCCAATCTATTCTAGGTAAGACATTACAATTTAGGTAGCACGTACATAACATATTCCCTCATTCTAATCAGCACGAGTCACTGTAAAACGTGTAGAATTTTCATAACCTACTAAACCTTCCAATTATGTCTTCTGCGTTTCATCTGTACAACTCATAATCATATTATCCTTACCTTTGAGCATCATCTTGGGATACTTTGAAATGTTGTGTCCATGGTTGCCACACTAAATCAACCCCCTTGTACCTTTGCAGCATAATCTGGCATGCGCTCGACTATACTGACTACAAGATGGTAGGGGCGGTCTCACTCGAACTTTATAACTTTGACCTTGAGATATTGGCATCTTTGAACCTTTTAAATATCGGCGATCCCTGAATAATAAAATCCCTGGGTTATGAGCTCTCTGACCCCTCAATGGCCTATCTCTATTAGATGCTCCAGGATGAAGTCGTGCCTGAGAGGCAACCAATTGATTCAATACCTGCAACGCTCTCCTTATATCCTTATCAGACGGAGCCAGTGGTAGGATTGATGGTACATGATCTTTCCACAACTCATCTGGTACTACTAGATTCGTCGATACATGGGAAATCAACTTACTCATATCCTCTGATGGATCTGTCTCAATAGAGAGCATACTACCCGCATTTACACACAATCCAACCTTAATTTCCCTCCTAATCATAGCCCTATTGAAAAAGGCATTGCTATAATCATAAACACGATAAGGTTTACAGATAGAATTCTTACAACTCAGCTCTACAACACTATTCTAGATCAAGAAAGAAGGTAACCATTATCCTAAATGCCTTGTAGCCTCATGTCTATAAGTGTGGTGCACAACACACCCATAAAATAGACTCTACTAGACACGGCTTACAGACTCCCTAGGATGGAACTGCTCTGATACCAAGTTTGTCATGACCCAAACCGGAGGGCCATGACGGGCACCCGGACCTTACTTGTCGAGCACTACTAATCATGTATGTAACATCTAACCGTGATTAAGCATGGCCACGAGGGCTGTCACAAGATAACCTGCTGACACATGGAATAATAAACTGGAAAGGTACTGCATAAACTCTTGCAAATGGAAGAAACCAACCTATGCATATATACATACTAAGGACGACAAGGCCAAACATGACTACTATACATAAGACAAATGTCTATAAGCCTCTAAAAGAGTATGTGACATCATAAGGTCGGGACAGGGCCCCGCCATACCCCTAAGCATATCAAGAATATCATACCACGACTAGGCTGCAACTATGGAACAAGTATGGTGCTCCAATATCAGCTGAACCAGCAACCTACTAGTGCGAACCGTCACTCTATATACCTGAGCCTGCAGGCATGAAACGCAGCGTCCCCCGACAAAAGGGACGTCAGTATGACTGATGTACTGGTATGTCAGGCATAAAGAATAACATAATAGAGACATACAAGTAAACTGAGACATGAAACAACCAACCAGTAGAGAATACCTCTGAGGGCCATAACATACATAAGTATCATGTCTGTGTAGAATGACTCTAAGGGCCATAATATGCCTAAATGCTATGCATAATGAAAATGTGGTCATTCATATACATATGCGTATACAACGCCATCAAGCCTTTGTGGGCATCCCATCATATCATATCGACCTCTGTGGGCATAATCATTATCGTGTATATCTGTACCAGCTGCAGGTGGTGTGCGTCTATAATGTCGTATCCCTTTTTCCATGCCCCATACATATATAATGCATATATATAGTAGAGTATATAACTCATTTGAGGTCAAGTTATGTACATGAGTATAATGCATGAATGATATGATAATAAAAAACTATAAGTGTATCGGAGTGATGTAATATCGCTTCACCTCCGATTAGCATTATTAATACTAACATCTTTTCAATATACCTCAATAAGAATTTAGGAACATATTTAGACATGCTTTGACAATAGGAATGAATAGCATGAACATCCTTAACTACTAAGAGTAGAATCATTTATGGGACAATATTACATTTACATTTTGTACTTAGAACATGCCAAAAGAAAGAAGAATTTGCCTTAACATACCTTAGCCATTTTGTGTCCACAATACTAATAAAGTGGCCCGTAATGCACCCCAATCTTATTTTTCGAGAAACCCTACTTCACTTCGAAGAAAGACCGACTTGCTACGATCCAGAGGAAGTCGATGTTAAAAATCACCATATAAACGGAAGACTCATCATGATTGAACTTGGGTTAATTTTGTGGTTACAACATTACTGCTATGTTCTTAAAAGGAAAAGTTGTTGTTATGTATTTAAGAAGAAACATTGTTGTTCATATATAATTGTTCTATGCAATATTTTCAAAGCGAAAGGTTACTCTAAACTGATTCTAATTCTCATAAGAAAAGGTTGTTGTATACATATAATTTATGAACATTTTCAACTATTTGCAATTACGAAAATAAAGGTTTCCTCCACATGTTTTGGACTTCCCCTAAATGTGATTAGTAAGAAAAGAGAAGTATGCTTTGCCACTTTACCCGTGTCATCTTGGCATTTCAAGTGATATGACTCTTCATTTTCCATTTAGTGCTAGCTTTGACTTATCTACTGCTATGTGGCTTATTTATCCATGTGGCAGCTTTTAAATCCACAACATGACTTTATTATCTATGAGCAAAAATGTTGTCCACCTAATATTTATCCAATAATCTTAATTAATTTCTTGTCTTTTACTACACTTTCTCATTAATCAATTACACGCGTAACTAATTTCTTAATCTCATTCACTTAAATAGTAATCATTTTTAACATACATCCATACTCATTCTCATGATCATGTCATATAACACTGGTCATAGTCTCTTTTGGCTCACATAAAATATTATTCTCAATCATCATCGTCACACTTTTAAGTTATAAATATTTTTGAGACTTCATCCTTTTATACGTCAGGCTCTTGACCGACATACTTGAATATGACCAAAATTCTCTAGCGCTCGAGTCTATTTACATACTTCTAGCAAATCAAACTATGGCCCGAAAGTACAGGATGTTACAGTGATCGCGAGCCTTGGGGAAACAGGCTTTCCCTATCATGGGTGGTTTTGTCGCATATGCGTGGACACACGCCTAGGGGAGGTGAGCCGCGGTGCTTCACAATCATATGTTCTCATCCGCGATCGTGTTGAGTCCAGTGTGGTAAGTTTGAGTTAACCCTTCGCGATTATAAGCGATGTCTCACGATTGCGAAGGAGATACTGTAGTGAACAATGTTAAATTCCTAGTCCGAATCTTTTGTCCCCATTTCCATTTTTCAAGTCCTTGAGCTCCACATTTTGGAGATTCAAAGTGCAATGTCAAGGTTCTTCACTTGGGTAAATTATAGACTCTAATCTTAGTCATTACCATTGGTTATTTCATTATTGTAGGCTTTAATCCATGATTTGAGAATGCAAAAATAGGAATTAGATTATGTTGAGAATAAGTGGGTAAGACATGGGGATTGGGGATTGGATATTGGATTTTTGTTATTGATATTGTAAACTAGTGATGTATTAGACTAGTGGATGATTTTTAATTGACCAATTGCATGTTATAAACCATTTTGTAAATTGGGAGAAATTCTATGGTTAGAGGAATATCCAGAAAGGCATTTCGGGAATCAACCTGATTTTATCTCTTTTCATTCCATTTGAAGAAATGAAAGATCCAAAAGAATCAATCTTTATTTTCATTGTTTAATCTCTCTTTTGATTAATCACAGTGTGATATTTCGAATCCTCATTACTAATGGAATCCAAATGATCTCTGGATTTATCAGAAGATCCTTTCAGTTGGCCAGAATATGTTACTTGAACGAAACTAGATCTTGTGGAATCATATTGAATATTTGATGTTACATTATGTACCATGCTACAAAATGATAAACTAGTGATGTATTAGACTAGTGATTGACCAATTTCATGTTATAAATCCTTTTGGGAATTGGGAGAAATTCTAGGGTTAAAATTGGAGCCTTTTGCCTATTCATGAAATTGAGGATCCAATTGGAGATCATTATTAAATTAACTTAAGATTATGACTATCTAACATGTTATGGTACTTTTTAAGTGATAAAGTTTGGGTCTTGATAATGTGGGCCCGAAGTTCCTTTATAGTCTAACTTGGGGATTCTAGTTTCTCCTATAGATATGGGTACCATTACATCTGTAATCTCATATAATTGATATGAATGACCAGAGTGGGCTCGTGAGGAGGCTCAGAGGAAAGGCAAGGCTACTACATGATTTCTTCGGCTTGGAATCAGGCAAGTTGAGATTTACTACACTCTAGTACAACTTTATGTGTTGGTATGCTAATAATTAGCTAATGGGAGTAATGTGGATTTTGGGGGTCCCGTATTAGTGAGGTGACGAGCACTAATATGGGTATCAGTGAACTGATCTAAGGTTAATAGTGAACTAGTATGATTTACTTATAGGATTTTATGTATTTAGCCTTCGGGCCACGGGCGCATTACATAAATCCACTTGTCATGCATTCATTACTTTACATCTCATCTGATATTTAAAAGGGAACTTATAATACTGATTGTATTATTTATGCTAATTGCATGGTGTACACATATCCATCTCATTCATTCATATGGTATTGACATTGGAACTGTTGAGCTACTGATGAGAAAGGCTTGGTAAGATGGTTGTTGGATATGGTACATGATACGAGAGTGATGACTGATGATGACACTTCAGCACAGAGTTGGTATCCGATGGGATATTTCGGATAGGCATATGGACCTCATGAGTCACGTGAAGTAGCTACTGTAGCAGCGTGTGTATACCTGGTACATATGGCCATTGCATACATACATATCATCTGTATTACATTCATTCTCATCTTGATATGTATTTGATGTTGCGTGTACTCAGTGTTGATTTTTGATAATTAAATGATCTTATGACTTGATGAAGGAAATATTGAAACTTGACACCTATAATTGCTGTGAGGTTGAGTTGTGAGACTTGATAGGACTAGACACCCAATTATGGGGTTTGGGTTGGGTTTCTAATGATATTGAGCACTGTGATATGACTTGTGAACCTAGATAAACTTGTACAATGTTGAACTATAACACTATTGATAGGTTGGTTAATTGAGTCTTAATATTGCTTAACTAACTAACTAAGTACCAACCCTTACTACTGTTATAGTTAGGGTCGGTCGATGATGCTTCTGAGTACATATGTTTTCCGTACTCACTCTACACTTGTTGCACTCTATGTGTAGGTATTGAGCCATATGGAGGAGCAGGTGAAGTATATCTTATTGGAGAACACTTGGATAGTCCAAGGTGAGCCGCTGATACATTCCCGGCACTAGAACTATTTTCTTTATTTATGATTCTGTCATTTCTACTTCCAGATAATATTGTTATTTTACTATTCAGACTTATATTCAGTATTAGAGCTTTGTACTCATGACTACCGGATCATTAGGGGGTTTTCCTCCAGCTTTTGTATTACATTTAAGACTTGTTAATTACTTCTCTCCTACTTTTTTTTCGTATTTATTTCTGCATTCCTTATGTTGTATGAGTAGGGTTCGCCTACGGGTTAGGGTAGGTGCCCTCATATTACAATAGGGTTTTGGGTAATGAAAAACTAGTATCAGAGCACTAGGTTAATGGTCTTAGAGCTCCATACCTATCTTTGAGAGGCTATAAGATATTTAAGGAATTTCAATTCTTTTATTCTTCCGTGTGTTTCTGCTATTATTGAATTTTAAATCTCTTTGTTTTACTCTTACTCACATATGGTGAGGACATGTTCGACAACAAGAGGAGATCAGGATCCCTCACCTGTACTCGCACCCATTGTCAGAGATGGTGCACGGGGCAGAGGGTGAGGTAGATGTAGATTGATTATAAAAGATGCCAATAGTTCAAGATACTTTATTAATACAGGGGCTACGAAGATGTACTAGGACTTAAAATAATATTATTGGTGGTGCAAGATGAAGAGAGACATAGTGGAGTTCGTGTTTTGGTCCTTGAATTGCCAATAAGTGAAATATGAGCACCAGAGGCCTGGGGTGTGCTTAAGAGGATGCCCATTATTGAGTGGAAGTGAGAGTGGATTGCCATGGACTTCGTTGTGGGATTGTCCCGTACCTTGGGCAAGTTCAAAATTATATGGGTCATTGTGGACAGATTGACCAAATCTGCCTATTTCATTCTTGTACAGACTACTCATAATTCATAGAAATTGGTCAGGATCTACATCCAAGAGATAGTCTGATTGTACGAGGGTGCCCATTTCCATCATTTCTGACTGGGATATGCAGTTTACTTCTCACTTTTGGCAGTCTATATAGAAAGAGTTTGATACTAGAGTGGAGCTTAGTATAGCCTTCCACCCTTATACCGATTGTCAGTCTGAGCGGACTATTGAGGTTCTTTAGGACATGTTGCAAACCTGTGTGATTAAATTTGAGGGTCATTGGGACCAGTTTCTACCCTTGACGGAGTTTGCGTATAACAATAGCTACCATTCGAGTATTGAGATGGAACCATTTGAGGCCTTGTACGGTATGAGGTGTCGTTCTTCAATCGAGTGGTTTGATTCTTTTGAGGTTCGACCTTGGGGTAATGATCTTTTGAGATATTCATTGGATAAGGTTAAGTTGATCCAGGATCGGCTTCTTGTAGCCAAGAGCAGACAGAAAAGTTATGTAGATCAGAGGGTTCGTCCCTTGAAGTTTATGGTGGGTGAGCAGGTTTTGCTGAAGGTTTCACCCCTGAAGGGTGTGATGAGGTTCGGGAAGAAAGTAAACCTTAGCCCGAGATTTTTGGTTCTTTTGAGATTGTGGAAGAGTTGGTGAGGTAGCCTATGAGTTATCTTTACCTCCTGAGTTATTCGGTGTGCACCCTATGTTTCTTGTTTCGATGCTGCAGAAGTATGTTGCTGACAATTCTCATGTGATTATATTGGATTCGGTGATGTTTGATTAGAACCTAACTTATGTGGAGGGGCCTGTAGCTATTATAGACAGACAGGTCTGAATGTTGAGGCCCAAAGAGATAGCTTCTGTGAAAGTTCAGTGGAGAAATCGCCCGGTGGAGGAAGCTATATGGGAGTTCGATTATGATATGCATTCTAACTACCCCAAGCTATTTAAGAGCCCAGGTATTTCCTTTTCTTTACCGTTTGAGGACAAACGTATATTTAAGTGGTATCTGATGTAACGACTCGAAAATTCATTTTACTTATTTTGCCTTAAAATCCCTAAATTACCCTTCTCGAGTCTTTATTTTCTTGCCAGTGATTTGCGGGGATAGGTGGTATGACTCTCGAGGAGTTCGGATAGGTTTCGGATCCTTTTGGTAGGTTTGAGAAGTCTTATGTTAAGAGAATAGAGAAGTTTAACCTATAGTTAACTTTTGGGTAAACATGCTCTTTTTGTGATTTCGTTAGTTCCATTAGCTCCGGAACGACGTTTATGACTTAGTAGAATCTTTGGTTTGGTTCTCGAGGCAGCCAGGTGTGTTTTCTATGTTTATTTGTAAAATTATGGATTTAGAACTTAAGAGTTGACTTTAGTCAAATTCGAGCCTTAGAGACCTTTTCTAGGAATTCCGAGTGTGCGAGTGGGTCCACAATGTGTTTTCTGATAGGAATGCATGTTTGGTTTGTGTTATTTGGCTTTTGAATGGTTTCTGAGTATCGGTTAGAGATTGGGGGAAAACTAGCAAAATCTGCTCTCAACTGTTCTGGGTTCCTTCTTCGCTATCGTTAGGGAGGAGATGCGATCATGAGCCTTAGTAAAAAGGTTCTTGCGATTGTGGGTAGTTTGGTCACGTACGAGTGGACACACTCATGGGGAAGGTGAGTCGTAGTGCTTCGCGATCGCGTAGTCTTGTCTGTGACCGCTATGAGTCCAATGTGACCGGGTCGGGTTAACCTTTCATAATCACGAGCGGCGTCTCGCGATTGCGAAGGAGGTACTATAGCGAACAGTGTTAAAACCCTAGTCCGAATCTTTTATCCCTATTTCCATTTTTCTAGTCCTTGAGCTCGACGTTTTAGAGATTGAAAGTGCAATTTCAAGGTTCTTCATTTGTGTAACTTCTAGACTCTAATCTTAGTCATTTCCATTGATTTATTTCATTATTATAAGATTTAATCGATGATTTGGGAATGAGAAAAGAGGAATTAGCTTATGTTGAGAATAAAAGGGCAAGACTTGTGGTTTGGGGATAGAATTTTGGATTGTTGTTGTTGATATTATAAACTAGTGAAGTATTTGACTAGTGGATGATGTTTAATTGACCAATTACATGTTATAAACTCTTTTGGGAATTGGGAGAAATTCTAGGGTTAGAATTGGGGCTTTTTGCCTATTCATGAAATTGAGGATCCAATTGGAGATCATTATTAAATTAGCTTAAGATTATGACTATCTAACATGTTATGGTACTTTTTAAGTGATAAAGTTCGGGTCTTGATAATGTGGGCCCGAGGTTCCTTTATAGTAGAGATGTATAAGATAGTAACAACCCTCTCCACCATTATTGATAGGGTCGGTCGACGATGTTGTTGTGTACACGTGTTTCCCGTACTCACTCTATGCATGCTGCACTTTATGTGTAGGTACTGAGCCAGACCAAAGAGCAGGTGGAGTATAGATTGTTGGAGATCGCTTGGAGAGTCCAGGGTGAGCCGTTGATATATTCCCGATACTGAAACTCTTCTCTTTATTTATGATTCTATCATTGCTACTTTTAGACAATATTGTTATTTTACTATTCAGACTTGTATTTAGTGTTAGAGCTTTGTACTCATGACTACCCGATCATTGGGGATTTTCCTTTAGCTTATCTATTACATTTGAGACTTGTTAATTACTTATCTCCTACTTCTTTATTTTTCGCATTTATTTCCGCATTTCTTATGTTGTATGAGTATAGAGGAATAAGTTCTTTAAGAAATCCGACATAACTTGTATCGAATACTTTAGAGAACTTATGCCCCAATAGGCATAAGTTTCATTTGAGGGGAAAAATTAAAGACCAACCCATTTGAAGGGCAAACCGTTCAATTACAAGCAATCCACAGTAATGTCCTTATTTCAGGATGGTCTTTAATTTTCGCCCTACATTTAAAAATCCCTGGGATCTAGGTTCGAACCCCAGCTCATTCAAAAATTGAAAAAAATAGAAAGGTAGAGTTTGGATTCCAAGGCATAGTTTGCCTCTAAACTCTACCTTAAGATAGAGTTTGCCTTAGCGAATTCAAACTCTGGCTTGCGGTTTTTTTAAAATTTTGACTGAGCACGGATTCGAATCCGAAACCTCGGGGTATTTTCAACTACTTTTTTAAGCGAAGGGCAAAGATTAAAGACCAACAATTTGAAGGGGAAAAATTAAAGACCAGTGATACAATAAGGATATCAAAAACAAGGAAATCAACAAGAAAAGTAAAGGATAGATAGAATGACACAAATGAAGATACAATTTGACAACTAAGCTTTATAATAGCTGAAACCTCCAACTTAGTATTCAACCAAGAACCAATTCTCTTAGGATGACCATAAGGGAATTGATGCGCCAAGCAACCAATCCTCTTAACAAAACAAGAGCCTTCCATAGGCCTCTAAAAAGTTTCTCTCTCTAGAGACAACAACAATATTCATAATTCATTAAAAGCTAAGTTAATGAAATAAATCAAAATCCAACATATCTAAGATAACTACACACATGCGATATACTCTATCAATAATCACATAATCACCGACTGGTGTCGACACACGAATATGAATATCAAGCATGTCACACCATAATTTAGCAGAAAAGTAGGTAGTTACAAAAGAGAAAGTAGACCCTAGATCAAATAACACAGTAGCAGCTCGATAATCGACTGAGATGATGCATGTAATGACTGCGTCTGATGCCTCAGCCTTAACCCTACCAGGGAGTCCATAGAAATGAGTGTGTGCTACCTCAAATTGAGTACCTTGCTGGCCACCTCAGCCCGAATGAGCTCTACCTCTCCCTGATTGGGATCCACCATGACCAGACTGATGGCCATCACGTCTCGATTGAGATCCTCCCTGGCTAGTCAGACTACCACTTCTAGATGTCTGTGCTGGAGTCCTAGGTGTATGAGAGCCACCCAAAAACTGCTCGGGGCAATCTCTCCTGAATTGCCAACCTCTCCATAAGTATAACAAGCTCTGGCTGCTGAGGTCTGCTGAATAGAGATAGAATAAAATGAGCTATCATGGTCTGAATACCAAGCCTGACAACCCCTCGATGACTAGCTCCCACTGTGTCCATCAGTAATCTGAAGAGCTGCCTGAACCGGTCGACTAGGCTATGACTGCTGATATCTCCCCTGATAACTGTAACCACATGATGTAAAACCACTTAACTACACAAAGCGCCTAACCCTCTTGTGGAGGTCCTGTCTGGGTATCTTTCCCCTCACAGACTCTACCATCCTTGCATGCTCTGTCATAGTCTAAAAAAAAGCTCTTGAAGCCACCAACTGCAACATGGCCAACTGGAGCAGAATACATAAGCCTCTAACAAAACATTTCACTCGCTCTGCCTCAGTAGGAAGCAATGGCGCTACATAGCGCGATAAGGTATGCAAGCAAGTTTCTTACTGTGCAACTACAGAATTTCCCTGACCAATCTTCTGAAACTCATATCGCTTGCTCAAATGCAAGGTCAAAGGTACATACTTCTCAAGAAACACTCCGTAGAACCTAACACATGACAATTGAGGCATCCCTGCAGGCAAACAATCAACATATGCCCTCCACTACTGCTTTGCGTCAGCTCTAAGCTGAAGGGACAAAAAATTGACTCCATGAGTCTCAACAATACCAAGAGTATGCAACCTCACATGGCTGCTCACTATGAACTCATACACGTCCTCCTCAAGTTGACCAAAGAATTTTGAAGGCTTCATGTTGAAAAAGTTCTCCCAAATCTTTCTCTTATCGCGGGTCATAGTTGTCCTACCAATAGGCTGGAGATCAAACTCTGGAGCATGAACCTCATCTATACATGGTGCTAACATCGTCATAAGCTGAATACTGGGTGTAAAAAACATGGGGGTCTGAGTCTGCCCACTTCCCGCACGGGTTTGAGAACTACCCAAAGTAGTTGGATGCACACTTGTCTAAGAAAAACCATCTATAACACTCAACAACCAGACCAGGGTATCCTGTAGCACCAGCGTAGCAATAAATACAGGTTGATCCCATATCCTCCTCTAGCATATCATCTTGAGGCTCGATATAAGGCTCTAGGGACTCTGAACTAGAACGAGCCTGACAGACTCTCTATATTCCGCCCCCAGTTGGTGTTGCTGCTCTGGCTCTATGCTAGCCTCGAGCGCGTGCTTTACCACGCTCTTGTCAAGCACCTGTCTGGGTATCTTTCCCCTCACAGACTCTACCATCCTAGCATGCTCTGTTACAATCTCAAAAGAAGCTCTTAAAGCCACCAACTGCAACATGGCCAACTGGAGCAGAATACATAAGCGTCTAACAAAACATATCACTCTCTTTGCCTCAGTAGGAAGCAATGGCGCTACATAGCGCGATAGGGTATGCAAGTAAGTTTCTTACTGTGCAACTACAGAATTTTCCTGACCAATCTTCTGAAACTCATATCGCTTGCTCAAACGCAAGCTCAAAGGTACATATTTCTAAAGAAACACTCCGTAGAACCTAACACATGACAATGGAGGCGTCCCTGCAGGCAAACAATCAACAATTTCCCTCCACCACTGCTTTGCGTCAGCTCTAAGCTGACGTTACACAAAATTGACTCAATGAGTCTCGACTATACCAAGAGTATGCAACCTCACATGAATGCTCACTATGAACTCATACACGTACTCCTCAAGTTGACCAAAGAATTTTGAAGGCTTCATGTTCGAAAAGTTCTCCCAAATCTTTCTCTTATCGCGGGTCATAGCTATTCCACCAATAGGCCGGGGATCAAACTCTGGAGCATGGACCTCATCTATACGTGGCGCTAACATCGCGGCAGGATGAATACTGGGTGTAGAAAACTTGGGGGTTTGAGTCTGCTCACTTCCCACACGGGTTTGAGAACTACCCAAAGTAGTAGGATGCACACCTGTCTAAGAAAAACCATCTATAACACTCAACAACCAGACCAGGGTATCCTGTAACACCAGTGTAGCAATAAATCCAGGTTGATCCCACATCCTTCTCTAGCATATCATCTTGAGGCTCGATATAAGGCTTTAGGGACTCTGACCTAGCACGAGCCTGACCGACACTCTATGCTCTGCCCCCAGTTGGTGTTGCTGCTCTGGCTTTACGCCGGCCTCGAGCACGTGTTTTACCACGTCTATGCATAGTCGGTTCCATTGCCTATGCCTCCTCTTACGCTATATCAGTACGAGTCCTCACCATCTCTGAGAGAATAGAAATAAGGGTCAGATACCAAGTTGATTCATCTTAGCATGAAAGGAATGAAAAAAGTAAAATTTCCTAAATGTCCCATAGACTCTCGAAGATAAATACAAACATCTCCGCACCAATCTGTAAGACTCTACTAGACATTGCTCTTGTAATTAAGATTGTTTAACCTAGCGCTCTGATACCAACTTTGTTATGATCTCTTTTCAGGAGTCATTGTGGCACCTATATAATCTCATCGATAGGCGATCCACTTCCCAAATCATTTGCAAGATATGATATAAGTAAGCGGAAGAATACAAATACTAAAATCTTTGTCTCATAAAATAACGCGAAAGAAAATGATAGTCTAAAACATCCCAAAAGTACCCCAAGGATCTAGTTTGGGCATACAAGAGCACTAATCAAAACAACATAAGTCCGAGTAAATGGGCACGTATGAGAAAAATGAATACATAGTCTGAATATATCTATCTAATACGAACATAAGACAATAAGTAGAGATAGAGTATCCAAGGGCATACTGGAAGGAGCATCCTCACCATGTATACTGAGGATCACAACTTTGACTCAGCCACGTGGCCCTACGGAGGTTGAAGGTATTGA
Source organism: Anisodus acutangulus (assembly GCA_029783415.1). Lineage (NCBI taxonomy): Eukaryota > Viridiplantae > Streptophyta > Magnoliopsida > Solanales > Solanaceae > Anisodus > Anisodus acutangulus. The sequence continues at coordinate 24,459,735 of CM056490.1, read as the reverse complement.
ATCTGCATAAAAAAATAATGAAGCAAGTGTAGCATGAGTACACAACGTACCCCCGTAGACATCATAGGCCGACAATGACATAAGATACATAATCAGAGATAAATACCAAGTTGACACTAAATAATCATATGCTAACAATTTAATAACGCAAGTACGTCATACAGTCAACATGTTGTTCACAGAGATTAGAAGTATATCAGATGTCGCGCCCTATTTTCGACCTGCTCGGGTCAAAAAGCGGAGCACAGACGTATTCGGTGATTCCTGGGTAAATGATTAAGGAGTCGCCACCTAATTATTTTTTACGGTGAATTAGGACACCTAAATATTAAACTAAATGCTGCAATGTAAACTCTGATTTTAAGGTCTACGAAACTAGTGAGATTCTAGGTAAGGGTTCTTTATTATCCTAAAGGGAAGGGGTTAGGCATCCTTTAAGATCCGCTAACTTGCGGTTATCCGATCAAACTCAGGTTAATATTATACTAAGGAAAATGCATGTTTAAAGTATATAAGTTAAAAAAGAGGTTTGCAAATAATTAATGAAAGAGATGCATTTTTGTACAAGTATGCATTTGTATGGTATTTAAAGAGAAATACATGTAAAGTTGAAAAGTATGCATTTTTAACAATTGATAGTAAAAACAAATTATTTATAATGCCTAAGAAGTAAATCTTTTGGAAATCATTTGAGTTGCAAAATTAATAAAGTGAACAGAGGATGATCAAAGTTTGTTTTGGAAATTTTAAATATGCATGACGAGCCTAAAAATAAATAAACTAGCGGAGGGTTTCTGAGTTTGAATTAACCGAGCCTACAAATGAATAAACTAGCGACGGTTTTTAAACTACCCTATTAATTATTCATTCATGGCCTAATTTATTCTAAATATCCTAACAATCACACAAACATTAAATAATTATTACATGCCCAAAATAGAAATAACGGAATTAAAGAATAATAATGAAAGGGAATTAAGGCGGATAACGATGTCATCTAGCCCTATTGGTTTTGAAATCCCGAGGTTGGAGAATGCAAGGAGTATGAATGCGGGTCTTCGTTCGGCAATGGTCATGATGAGTCTCAAACGAGACTCTTCGTTGCTCCCGATGCGTTTCATGTAAATAAAAGAAAAGAAAGGGATTATTAGACGGGACATGAAAATATATACATATCTAAAACTGTAAACAAATAATTCATAAGTAATATGTTGTTGGGACTTATTCGGGACCTACTAATGGGAATAACAACAGAGACCCCATACTAAGAGCACAAAGCTAAACCCGTATTACATGAAAGGAGGTTGAGGCACAACAAACAAAACAAAAAAAATAAGTGGTGGGCCTTGGGAAGTATAAAACAGGCTTACTGTATACTTTGGATTTTTTCTCACTAACAAAAGCTGCATACAAAATGGACCAGTCCAATGTACGTAACAAACCCAAAAAGAATGATAATTATCAAACTTAAAAGAATAAACCAGCCCCAAATGCATAATAGGGCCCAATTTAACACATATGTGCAGATATACATTTAGACATACATAAGAGCTGATATACATATAATATTTGGGGTAGATAGGATATACTTGAAGATATACAACTTTAATATACATCTTGTGTATATTGAAGCCCATATATCCTGTATACCTTTGGAATATACCACCGCAGGCTCAGCAAAATAAAAAAAAATAGACCAACAGGAGCAATTTTACGCATTAACGAAGGCAAGTAAAATATAAGAATATCCCTCATGATTTCAGATGGACAACATCAGGCTGAAGTATACAGTGAACATGCTCAGATTCAGCAAGGGAAGAACAAATATACACATCCTATTACCAAGCTTCAGGGATGGCAACGAATCAGAATATGACTTAATATATTCAGTCCTAAAACATGGACAAACAGTCCATGTTAACAGGTCTATTGCAGACATGCTTCAACATTCAGACAAACAGGGCAAATGCAATCGATCCAATGGATATACTACATAGAGGAATGACCAAGCAAATCCCCCAAATATACCATTTTAAATATGCAGGGCTATTGATGTAAATTTTAGACATATACAATCATGTTCAGAATGTGTTAGGCATGGTGACACTTTAAATTAAACCTAACATGGTTATCAAATAGACCCTAAATTAACAAACCAAATATCACAAAAAAAACATCTAGGACATGCTAAAATGGAACATAGACTTAACAGAGATGGGCATGATTCCATTGCCTTAGTCCATGTGTAATCCACTCATTCAGAAACCAGCAAACACACATAAGACTCATTATTAACTATCTCAGGTTCATTTTATATAGGTTTTAGGCATGCTGGTGAACCTTCAAATCTAAAATGCTTCATACTACTACTCCCAAATCACATGAACAGACCAAATACCAACATGTACCCAAGCTGGGCTCTTGTTATTATTCAACATGAGGTTTAGCCAAGTCAAACTCAAAGCACATATGCATATTCAGGACGGGTCTAGGCTAGACATGATCTGCTGACCATTCATGTTATGAAACATACTTAAACAAACACATACATCATATAAGATTGAAGTTGAGTCTTAATAATAACACATTGATAATACATAAACTACTAAACAGACATAAACTGTCAGAATGCATTCTAACTATCCCTATTATAATCCTCCTAGAAGATAAACAAATCCAGAATTCAAGCCAAATCAGGATTTTCACTTAATCAGTGCAAATATCAGATACTTATTTAAGTACAAGCTTACCCATAGGCTCAGATATAGTCTAAATCAAAGTCATATAACCTTAGTAAGTTATAATCTCATTTTAATACATGGAATCAGCTATACATGGCCTTAATACCTAAATAGCTTAACTTAGTCATGATCAACTGAACAACATCCAATCTGACAGGATTTAATCATACGTATTAAACACACAACGACACACCATAACCAATCATACTAAAAATCTAAATCTTCAACTAAACACAGCAAATAAAAATAAAAGAGAGGAATTCGAATTTACTGACCTTCCGCGGGCAGCGAACCGAGGCGTGTTTCGAATTGTCGACCCGCTCGGAGGAGTTTGTTTATGCGATTGAATAGAAAATGGGCATGAATATTTTGCGGTTGTGTCTAGCAAGAACTGAGAGTAAAAAAAAGATTTTTGAGAATCGAAAGCTGTTCGAGAGAGGGGTTTTTCTGCCTATATTTGCCTCTGAGCAAGCCTAAGAGAAATGGTGAATTTTTAGTTTGATTTTCTGAAGAACCAAGAGTTTTCGTCTGAAAAAAAAACCCTCCTTAAACACAACCCAAAGGGCTATATTTATAGTCAAAACTTGAGGGCTTCAACAGCTAGAATTCGAATTCGAATTTAAAGAGAAAAAAGAAAAAGTGACGATTTCATCTTTATTTAGGAAACTGAGATGATGAGGATGAGGTACGGGGTTTATGTTCTTACCCAACGAGTTCTTGAAGGTGCTCCAGAGGCACACTGCGGCATGCATGGTCGATTTGACCCGGACGAGCTGTTCAAAGCTCTATGCTTGCAGAAAAGGGAAAAAGGGGACTGGGGTGATGCGAAGGCTTGATGGTGGTAGTGGTGTTGGTGTTTATCCGGCGGTTTGGAGGTGGAGCCGGCGAAGGACCGCCGGATTTTCGGGAGGGTCATCTGGTTTTTGGCGTCGCTGGTTTTGGGATTTGGTTTGGGCGAACTGGATTTTGGTTTGTGTTTTGGACGATGGGAGGTTTTAATTTGGGTTTGGGCCGGTTCGGTTGGGGGAGTTGGGCTCACGGGTAGGCTGTTGGGAATTGGGTTGTTGAGGGACGAGATTGGGTAAATAAAAGATAGGGTTTGGGCCAAAAATTGAGGGATTGGGCTGTAATTTGTGGGTTAGGTAGAATGTTTTGGTGAAGGGGAATAAAATGGATATGGGAGAGAATATAGGAGTTGGGGATAGGGCTAGTCCGGTTGGGCCGAAAAGGGTTGGGCTTTGGTGGGTTGATATTATTTTGGGTGAGGGGAAATAAAATGGGAAGTTGGTTAAAAATAAAAGAAGGGGGAGTTTGGGCTGTTGCGGGTGGGCCGAAAATAAAGAGGGGGAGTTGAATTGTTTTGGGTTGAGTAGAAATTATTTTGGGTTGGGAAATGAAAATGGGTTATGGATTTAAAAATAAAAAAGGGGTTTAATATTACAAATATATATATATATATATATATATATATATATATATATATATATATATATTTGTAAAAGATGTGAATTATTTAAAATAACATAACGATGTGATAATAATATTTGTGAAAGGTTTAATGCTTAATAAAAATGGAAATGCGATGCAATTTTGTGAGAATAAAATAACATAGAATTTTCGGTTAAAACTAATGATTATGATAAAAATACAAATGATAGTAAAAAATGTGAATAATAATATATATATACGCATGTATGTATATAGATTAAAATTGTTTTGGAGGTGTTAAAAAAATATTTAAAATTGCGAATAAATCAAAAAAGACGGGACGAAATTGGGTGTCAACAGATGCCCCTCTTTGGCCGGAGACGATGAAAGAGTTTTTGGACAAAGAAGTTGACTGAGTAGCCAATTTTGTCCTGATCACCGGGACTCGAAGGACGATTAGGGATGCATGGGTAGAAATAGAATTTTGAGGGAGAAGACATCGAAAAAGTTGGTGCGGATTCAAGAAATATTGCCCCAGTGTCGAGTTATGATGACACTGGTTGCAGATGTGACAAAACTTATTGGGAAAGAGCGGATCGACGTTCGAAGTAGGTCGTTGACCAATTTGCCTCGGTTCGCCGTAAGAGATAGTTCCACGTTGTGATGATGTTCCAGCAAATTAAAGCTCCTGCAAACTAAAGCTTAAGATAAAATTAGTGTATAACTGCTGAGGAAAAATTATAGAGAATATAACTTGGAAATACCCGCATTAGGAGGTGGGCGTCTGACTGAAATTAAAATACCCGCATTATAAGGTGGGCGCCTGAAATGATGTCGTTGGATTGACGTGTTATGTTGAAGACGTCGTTGTAATATTGTTGACGTCGTTGTAATGATGTAAAAGACAGTTGTTGTGCTGCCTGTAACGTCGAGGACGTTGTTGTAATGTTGTTTTGCTGTAAAAGATAATTGTTGTGCTGAAGACGTCGTTGTAATGCTGTTGACGTCGTTGTAGTGCTGTAAAAAATAATTATTGTGCTGAAGACGTCGTTGTAATGCTGTAAAAGTAGATGTTGTGCAAAAGGCGCCGTTGTGTAGGCGTGTTGTTGATGACGTCGTTGTATGGGCGTGTTGTTGATGACGCTGTTGTATGGGCGTGTTGTTGATGACGCTGTTGTATGGGCGTGTTGCTGATGACATCATTGTAATATTGTTGATGTCGTTGTTGTAAGAATGTAACGCTGGGGTCATCATTGTATCGACGTGTTGTGTTGAAGATGTCATTGTGATGACGTTGTTGCAAGAATGTAATGTTGTTTGTTGTAAGAGATAGGCATTGCGCTGAAGACGTCGTTGTAATGTTGTTGACGTCGTTGTAATGCCGTTGTGATGTAAAAGATAGTTGCTGAGCTGAAGACGTCGTTGTAATATTGTTGACGTCGTTGTAATGTTGTAAAAAAGCTGGCGTGCTGCCGTAACGTCGTGGACGTTGTTGTAATGTAGTTTTGCTGTAGAAGGTAGATGTTGAGCTGAAGACGTCATTGTAATGTTGTTGACGTCATTGTAATGCTATAAAAAATAGATGTCGTGTTGCCGTAACGTCGTGGACGTTGTTGTAATGTAGTTTTGCTGTAAAAATAGTTGTTGAGCTGAAGACGTCATTGTAATGTTGTTGACATCGTTGTAAATGCTGTAAACAATAGCTGTTGTGCTGAAGACGTCGTTATAATGCTGTTGACGTCGTTGTAATGATAACGCTGATGACATCGTTGAAATGCTGTCGATGTCATTGTAATGATGTAAAAGATATAGATGTGCTGAAGACGTTGTTGTTGTTGATGTCACCACAATGATGTAAAAGATAGTTGTGCTGCCGTAACGTCGAGGACGTTGTTGTACTGTTGTAAAACATCGATGACGTTGTTGTAATGATGTTTTGTTGTAAAAGATGTAAGTGACGTCCTTGCCGTCAGTTTGCTGTAATATGGTTCCACGTTGTGCTGAATCTTCTGCCGATCCAAACTCATGTGGACTGTGAATTGAAATGTCGTCCTGGCACGAGCGAAAATGTGATGCGACATCTTTGCCATCGGGTTTGCCGTGTTGTCGTTCCCTGTGATTCGAAATAACATCTTTGTGCAGACATAATAGTCGGGACCCTGTAGGTCAAGATGATGTCTTCGTATAAATGCAAAACAGGAACGTAATCCTTGTAGTGAGTTGTGGTGCCGAAATTCTTCGGGGAATTGATCATAAGTGATGTGGCTTCCCTGCTTTTTCAACCTGAAGAACCTGTATTCAAAGAAAATTTGTGAGTTTGGGGAGGGGCGGTTGATTCGCGTTGACTTTGTAGCTTTGGCTCTTGATAGCTGCATGTCCTGCTGATTCGGACCTGTAGCCCCTGTCTGGTTCCCACTCTCGGCTAACCGTTAATGAAAACATTTGTTGAAAATAATTTGTTTATAAGAAAGTATGCTTATCATTAAAAAGTTCTTGTCGAACTCTAATGAAAATATTTGTTGAAAATAATTTGCTTATAAGAAAGTATGCATATTAGTAAAAAAAATCTTGTCAAACTCTAATGAAAATATTTGTTGAAAATAAATTGCTTATAAGAAAGTATGCATATATGTAAATGTCTGTCGAGCAGTGACATGCGGTGAAACAAAGCAAACGTCTTATCCAAAATTCTTCTGGCTGAAGGCTTGTTTTGCCGATGCTTTCCATGTCTATCGGCGTTTTCTTGCAGTGATCCCTTTAAAAATGCTCCAGTTTCCGATATGTGAGGATGATGAACTTTCGAACGGACAACTGAGTCTTGTCTGGGTTGCTTGCATGTCCTATCAGGGCGATCAGATGGGTGCATTTTGTCATGTGTGAGATAAAGTAAAAAAAAATTCCTAATGGTGGGACCGAAGCCGATTTAGGCCGCCTACGTATCCCCATGAGAGAATCAGGCCATAACGTAGTTCATTACAAGCAAAGAAAATTGTAAGGATTTTTTTTTTTTTAAAATGGGACCGAAGCCGATGTGGCCGCCTACGTATCCCGCCGAGTGAATCAGGTCATAACGTAGTTCATATACAAGCAAAGGAGATTGTAAGGATTTTTTCTAAAATGGGACCGAAGCCGATGTGGCCGCCTACGTATCCCGCCGAGGGAATCAGGTCATAACGTAGTTCATAGTTACAAGTAAAAAGGAACTTGGGGAAATTTGTGATCTAAAGAAACGGAACCCTTCGTGGGTTCTATGCGTATCCCGCCGAGAGAGCGCAACTTTTACAACATAGAAAAAAGTATTACATAGAGAATAACTAATATTAGATATGGTATCTCTTCACTGCATCTACATTGATGGATTTTGGTCATTCTATTCTGATAAGGTTGCCCCGGACAACTGCGTCCATTTGCTTTTCATCAATCAGTCTCTTAGTATATGATTCTGTATCCACTTGACTGCGAAAGATATAGCATTGCCTCAGTAGAAGTCCTGATCGTAGTATGGTATCCCAAGAGTACAAATGGCAAACGTTCGTGCCAATGCTTGTAACTATCAACCATCTTGATGTTTCATCCAAATCTGGCTTTGACTTATTCCAAAAATGTCCCAATTCTTCCGGTTGTGAGTCTTCCTTATATTCTTCGAAGTCTTGCTTGCTTGTTTCAAATGTGTCACACATTATCGACAGATTAGTTTGCATGATGAAAAAGAAAAGAAAATTATTGAACAAAACATATTTTAAAATAGCAAAAGCAATGCAGATTTGTCATTTTGAGATTTCAAAATGTGGAGGTAAAACATATTAAATGCATATATGTGATTCAGGCCTCAATCTGAATCGCATTGTTTCATTAAATATTAATGCAGTTAACTAGTTTCCGGGAGAAACAAGGCAGGGGCACAGGTCCAATTTTCCCAAATCATCTTCTTGTTATGCATCCCAAATGGTTGAGTCTCTAGCGTGATCACTGAAAATCATATTGCATTTTGCTTCTTCTTCAGCAATGAAAAATCTTTGGAATCCCTTCACGAGGTTGGATGCATTGTCCTCCTTTGATTCCTGAGTGTCACATGCTTTGACGAATGACTGACTCAGAGGTGGAACAGGCTTTGGTAAAGGAGCATCTATCTTTCTTCGGAGATTGGTTGATAAAACTTTTTCAGGAAACGATGGTGCCATGATCCGCGACTTTGGGGGAAGTACCTCTACTCCAAACGGTGCCCTTAACTGGACTGTAATCATAGGGGTGATAGAGGCCGGTGATTCAACTTTTTCCTTTCTCCGAACTGGCACAATAGTCCCTTCCAAATTGTGTTCTTCATCAACAACAATCATGTTCACATTGACATTGTCATGATCTGGCAAAGGGTCATCATTTACATTAGAGGAAGGTCCTTTCAGTTGGATAACTCCTTCTTTGATCAATGCCTCGATTTTGTCTCTGAGGGCATAGCAATTTTCAGTGTCGTGCCCAGGAATTCCCGAGTGGTACGCACAATGCTTAGTCTCATGCCATTTTGAAACAGGATTGGGGACATTTCCTTGGATAGGCTGGAGTATTCATGCGGTTCTCATTCGTTCATACAACTGGGCTCGAGGTTCGGCTAAAGGTGTATAGGTTTTAGCTGGCTTTCTTTCGTATTTTGTGCGGGGTCTGGGTGCATTTGGTGCATGGACTTGTGGATGAGGTAAGTATGCAGGCGGATATTGTGGGGGATTTAGATAGGCTGGCGCTCGAGGCAGGCTATATATTGGATGGGTATGGTAGACAGGGTAGGGAGCAGGTGAGTATTGATAATAAGGTTGAAGGCTTTGGGCGTATGGGTAATAATAGGAAGGCTGAGGGCTTTGGTTGTTTTAATTGTAGTAGGGAGGCTGGGGTGATGCCATTTGGTAGGTTGATATTTGATTTGGCCTATGTTTCCGAACCTTCATGATAGGGGACACTCCGTCTCTCTTCCTCTTCACTGCTCCATCAAATGAGTCCGACTGGATTGTCTCACTCGTTGCTTGCAATGCTACAGAGTTTGTAATTCTTCCTGTTCTGATTCCCTCTTCTATGAAATCTCCCATCCTTACGACTTCAGAGAAACTCCGTCCTATGACGCTTATCATTCTCTCATAGTATGTTGCATCTTTCAAAGATTGTACAAAGAGAGTGGTCATCTCACTTTCTGCTATCGGGGGTTGAACTTTTGCTGCTTCTGCCCTCCACTTCATGGCATATTCTCTGAAGGTCTCTGTGGACTTCTTTTCCAACTTCATCAAATAGAATCTATCCAAGATTGTGTCGGTGTTAAATCTGAACCTATCCACGAAATCCTGTGCCATTGTGCCCCAGTCATGCTATTTTCGCGGGTCCTGGATTGTGTACCAGTCGAGTGCTTCTCCTGTCAAACTCCTTATGAATAACTTCATTATGATGGCCTGATTTTTACCTACCCCAACCAGTTTGTCGCAGTACGATCTCAAATGAGAGTGAGGATTTCCTTTCCCATTAAACATGTCGAATTTTGGCACCTTATATCCGACAGGTAATTCAATGTCGGGATGCAGATCTTCATACTCGAGTCCTTCATGCCCCTTGCTGGTTTGGATATTCTTGAATGCTTCTTTTAGGCTATGAATTTCTCTCGCCACACTTTCATCGGTCCTGATCCTTACTTGCCTGTCCATTTCTTCACACTGGCCAATTTCCTGAAGAGCCATGTTTGGTACTATGGTAGTAAAAGGTTGAGCTTCCGTTGCATATACTTGTGGCACATACTGCTCGTTGTGATCGGCGACGTGTGCCATCAATATGTGTTGGTCTGCCGGGTGATTTTGCGTGGAAGAGGTGTTTTGGATGAGTGGGGTAATTTGGGTATGTGGAGTTGTGAAGGATGCCGGATCATTTTGTAGCGGGATTTGTTGTGGACTAGCTTGTGGGTTAGTGTGTTGTGGATTGGTTTTGTTTAGTGGCGAATTTTCGTGGAGGTTTTGGGGAAATGGCGATTCAGGAGATGAAAAAGTTCGCGGTGCAGTTGCATTCGTCCCTTGTTCAGGGAGTGGGATATTGGCGCTAATGGACAAGTTGGTGAGATTTTGGAGCCGCTCTATCTCAGTCTGCATGGCTGCCATTTGTTGTAACAGTTGGGCGATGTATTTTTCTTGGACGGAAGCATTTCTATTTTCCGAAGCTTCTGGTTCATCTCTCGAAAGAGCAATAAGTTCCAGGCCAGTCTGTTCGGATGCAGCTGAATCAGTCATTTTGCTGAATGATCGGGCCTTTGATCTCGTGAAGTAGGGGTGTTCCGCCAGTTTTAGTCAACGCAAATCAACCTTTGGGAAAAATAATTTAGGCAAAATAAACCTTCTAAAAATGAAGAAAACCAAGTTAGTATAGGGCGAGTAATTATTGCTTCAAATAATATGCACAGAGTGAAAAAGCAGGAGAAAACAACAAAATGATTGTATGGCAATTAAATGCGCATCATAATATGCAAGGGGCCTCCCTTATGCCGGAGGTGGGCCTAAATGCCAGATATGCGGGATTACGACAGGTTTGATCCAAGCTGCTAAACTGCAATGCTTTGTCGGAAATGAGACAAAATGAATGTACATTTTCCAATTTCAGCATGTCATGATTAGTCTTGAATTAGTCTATCCTTATCACACTACACATAATATGCTGATTGGTCGTTGGGTTGTGAGACCCGTTGACAATTTTGGTAGATTTCTTAATTGTGGAGTCCATACCAAGGATTGACCCACCTAAGGTGTATGTATGCATGACTTAAAATAAAGGGTGGTATAGCTCTATCCTAAATTTTCTAAGATCTGGCTGACTAGACTCAAGGTTCCCGAGCGGACTGCTCGAGTGAAGAGGCTACGCGGCCAACCGGATGGTCCGGACGCTCCGCACATATACCAACTCTCCTAAATATTTAGAAATTAGAAAGAAATTTGCGGGTGCGCAAAACACACCTCGCGTGTAATGTGTGATAGTGTCAATTTTCCAGAGTGGAAGAAATATGAGCGAAATGCCAATTTAAGGAAAACAGTAAAACAATATAGTAATTAAAGCAGTTATGCATGCAAAAATTTCACAAAAGAAACAAATCAAAGCATTACATCAAACAAAGAGTGAAAGTAAAGCACAATTATAATTAACCTGATTTTTTTATGGTTAAGAACCTGAAATGTCCCCAGTGGAGTCGCCATGTTGTCGCGCCCTATTTTCGACCTGTTCGGGTCAAAAAGCGGAGCACAGACGTATTCGGTGATTCCTGGGTAAATGATTAAGGAGTCGCCATCTAATTATTTTTTACGGTGAATTAGGACACCTAAATATTAAACTAAATGCTGCAATGTAAACTCCGATTTTAAGGTCTGCGAAACTAGTGAGATTCTAGGTAAGGGTTCTTTATTATCCTAAAGGGAAGGGGTTAGGCATCCTTTAAGATCCGCTAACTTGCGGTTATCCGGTCAAACTCAGGTTAATATTATACTAAGGAAAATGCATGTTTAAAGTATATAAGTTAAAAAAGAGGTTTGCAAATAATTAATGAAAGAGATGCATTTTTGTACAAGTATGCATTTGTATGGTATTTAAAGAGAAATACATGTAAAGTTGAAAAGTATGCATTTTTAACAATTGATATTAAAAACAAATTATTTATAATGCCTAAGAAGTAAATCTTTTGGAAATCATTTGAGTTGCAAAATTAATAAAGTGAACAGAGGATGATCAAAGTTTGTTTTGGAAATTTTAAATATGCATGACGAGCCTAAAAATAAATAAACTAGCGGAGGGTTTCTGAGTTTGAATTAACCGAGCCTACAAATGAATAAACTAGCGACGGTTTTTAAACTACCCTATTAATTATTCATTCATGGCCTAATTTATTCTAAATATCCTAACAATCACACAAACATTAAATAATTATTACATGCCCAAAATAGAAATAACGGAATTAAAGAATAATAATGAAAGGGAATTAAGGCGGATAACGATGTCATCTAGCCCTATTGGTTTTGAAATCCCGAGGTTGGAGAATGCAAGGAGTATGAATGCGGGTCTTCGTTCGGCAATGGTCATGATGAGTCTCATAACGAGACTCTTCGTTGCTCCCGATGCGTTTCATGTAAATAAAAGAAAAGAAAAGGATTATTAGACGGGACATGAAAATATATACATATCTAAAACTGTAAACAAATAATTCATAAGTAATATGTTGTTGGGACTTATTCAGGACCTACTAATGGGAATAACAACAGAGACCCCATACTAAGAGCACAAAGCTAAACCCGTATTACATGAAAGGAGGTTGAGGCACAACAAACAAAACAAAAAAAATAAGTGGTGGGCCTTGGGAAGTATAAACAAAGCCATCAGATACTTTGGATTTTTTCTCACTAACAAAAGCTGCATACAAAATGGACCAGTCCAATGTACGTAACAAACCCAAAAAGAATGATAATTATCAAACTTAAAAGAATAAACCAGCCCCAAATGCATAATAGGGCCCAATTTAACACATATGTGCAGATATACATTTAGACATACATAAGAGCTGATATACATATAATATTTGGGGTAGATAGGATATACTTGAAGATATACAACTTTAATATACATCTTGTGTATATTGAAGCCCATATATCCTGTATACCTTTGGAATATACCCCCGCATGCTCAGCAAAATAAAAAAAATAGACCAACAGGAGCAATTTTACGCATTAACGAAGGCAAGTAAAATATAAGAATATCCCTCATGATTTCAGATGGACAACATCAGGCTGAAGTATACAGTGAACATGCTCAGATTCAGCAAGGGAAGAACAAATATACACATCCTATTACCAAGCTTCAGGGATGGCAACGAATCAGAATATGACTTAATATATTCAGTCCTAAAACATGGACAAACAGTCCAGGTTAACAGGTCTATTGCAGACATGCTTCAACATTCAGACAAACAGGGCAAATGCAATCGATCCAATGGATATACTACATAGAGGAATGACCAAGCAAATCCCCCAAATATACCATTTTAAATATGCAGGGCTATTGATGTAAATTTTAGACATATACAATCATGTTCAGAATGTGTTAGGCATGGTGACACTTTAAATTAAACCTAACATGGTTATCAAATAGACCCTAAATTAACAAACCAAATATCACAAAAAAAACATCTAGGACATGCTAAAATGGAACATAGACTTAACAGAGATGGGCATGATTCCATTGCCTTAGTCCATGTGTAATCCACTCATTCAGAAACCAGCAAACACACATAAGACTCATTATTAACTATCTCAGGTTCATTTTATATAGGTTTTAGGCATGCTGGTGAACCTTCAAATCTAAAATGCTTCATACTACTACTCCCAAATCACATGAACAGACCAAATACCAACATGTACCCAAGCTGGGCTCTTGTTATTATTCAACATGAGGTTTAGCCAAGTCAAACTCAAAGCACATATGCATATTCAGGACTGGTCTAGGCTAGACATGATCTGCTGACCATTCATGTTATGAAACATACTTAAACAAACACATACATCATATAAGATTGAAGTTGAGTCTTAATAATAACACATTGATAATACATAAACTACTAAACAGACATAAACTGTCACAATGCATTCTAACTATCCCTATTATAATCCTCCTAGAAGACAAACAAATCCAGAATTCAAGCCAAATCAGGATTTTCACTTAATCAGTGCAAATATCAGATACTTATTTAAGTACAAGCTTACCCATAGGCTCAGATATAGTCTAAATCAAAGTCATATAACCTTAGTAAGTTATAATCTCATTTTAATACATGGAATCAGCTATACATGGCCTTAATACCTAAATAGCTTAACTTAGTCATGATCAACTGAACAACATCCAATCTGACAGGATTTAATCATACGTATTAAACACACAACGACACACCATAACCAATCATACTAAAAATATAAATCTTCAACTAAACACAGCAAATAAAAATAAAAGAGAGGAATTCAATTTATCGACCTTCCATGGGCAATAACCGAGGCGTGTTTCGAATCGTCGACCCGCTCGGAGGAGTTTGTTTATGCGATTGAACAGAAAATGGGCATGAATATTTTGCGGTTGTGTCTAGCAAGAACTGAGAGTAAAAAAAAGATTTTTGAGAATCGAAAGCTGTTCGAGAGAGGGGTTTTTCTGCCTATATTTGCCTCTGAGCAAGCCTAAGAGAAATGGTGAATTTTTAGTTCGATTTTCTGAAGAACCAAGAGTTTTCGTCTGAAAAAAAAAACCCTCCTTAAACACAACCCAAAGGGCTATATTTATAGTCAAAACTTGAGGGCTTCAACAGCTAGAATTCGAATTCGAATTTAAAGAGAAAAAAGAAAAAGTGACGGTTTCATCTTTATTTCGGAAACTGAGATGATGAGGATGAGGTACGGGGTTTATGTTCTTACCCAACGAGTTCTTGAAGGTGCTCCAGAGGCACACTGTGGCATGCATGGTCGATTTGACCCGGACGAGTTGTTCAAAGCTCTGTGCTTGCAGAAAAGGGAAAAAGGGGACTGGGGTGATGCGAAGGCTTGATGGTGGAAGTGGTGTTGGTGTTTATCCGGCGGTTTGGAGGTGGAGCCGGCGAAGGACCGCCGGATTTTCGGGAGGGTCGTCTGGTTTTTGGCGTCACTGGTTTTGGGATTTGGTTTGGGCGAACTGGATTTTGGTTTGTGTTTTGGACGATGGGGGGTTTTAATTTGGGTTTGGGCCGATTCGGTTGGGGGAGTTGGGCTCACGGGTAGGCTGTTGGGAATTGGGTTGTTGAGGGACGAGATTGGGTAAATAAAAGATAGGGTTTGGGCCAAAAATGGGGGGATTGGGCTGTAATTTGTGGGTTGGGTAGAATGTTTTGGTGAGGGGGAATAAAATGGATATGGGAGAGAATATAGGAGTTGGGGATAGGGCTAGTCCGGTTGGGCCGAAAAGGGTTGGGCTATGGTGGGTTGATATTATTTTGGGTGAGGGGAAATAAAATGGGAAGTTGGTTAAAAATAAAAGAAGGGGGAGTTTGGGCTGTTGCGGGTGGGCCGAAAATAAAGAGGGGGAGTTGAATTATTTTGGGTTGAGTAGAAATTATTTTGGGTTGGGAAATGAAAATGGGTTATGGATTTAAAAATAAAAAAGGGGTTTAATATTACAAATATATATATATATATATATATATATATTGTAAAAGATGTGAATTATTTAAAATAACATAACGATGTGATAATAATATTTGCGAAAGGTTTAATGCTTAATAAAAATGGAAATGCGATGCAATTTTGCGAGAATAAAATAACATAGAATTTTCGGTTAAAACTTATGATTATGATAAAAATACAAATGATAGTAAAAAATGTGAATAATAATATATATATATATATACGCATGTATGTATATAGATTAAAATTGTTTTGGAGGTGTAAAAAAAATATTTAAAATTGCGAATAAATCGAAAAAGACGGGACGAAATTGGGTGTCAACATCAGATATCAGTAATAATAAATAACCTTTCAAGTTTAGAATCCAATAATTGTGTTCATAATCACTCAATACACAGTACATCACAATTTAACAATGAAATGGCATAAATATGTATGATATGAATGCAATGCATATGCATGGTACCTTTCTCAACCTGGTATACAATATGTCAAGGTTTAGTTATGATTCATACACCCATAAGGGACCCATGAAGTCCATATATCGCTCCTAGCCAGCTAGAATTCCACAAATGAATCTGACTAGAGCCCATGACTCATTTGTCAAGTCTCAATCATGTTGCAGGTATGCAACTCCACTCCCCGCGTATCAAAATCATCTCAAGTGCCATAATCTCATATTACTTAAAACTTTCCGATTTCTTGGACCATAGCATATCCATACCACACTCACCAAGTCACAAAACCATGAGTGTATGCATGCACTGACAACACAAGGCAAGATATTATGATATATTGAGATGCAATTAAGTATAAATATGATGTACATATGCTTTCAAGAGTTTAACAACACATAGGAAAATTCAAGTCAAATCAAGATATCAATTGAAAGCATGTGTGATGAGTAAATAATCAATAGCAAACATGGCGACAAGCCCACATATGGTGACAATCCCAAATAATCAGCAATTAGAACCAGCATAAGGTTGATTCCTCAAATCATCACATCTTCACAGTTCAACACCGGTACTTACTCAAACGTTCATTACAACCGCTTCAGTGAGATCCCCAAAAGGCCAATACCCCTCAATATTTATAACTAATTACGTACTTCTATCGGAGTCTCGAAAAGTTAAATTGTAGCCTACCTCAAAGCCGAGTAGGTGAGCTACAAAATCAATCATCGATGATAGCCTTGCCCTTCCTTTGCGCCTCACGATAATCAAAGTATATTCACACATATGACATCGTTAATATAAAGCTAACACAACAAAACAAGACTTTAAATACCCATCCCAGGCCTACTCTACCAAGACTCGAACTTTATTACATCAAAACTATTATTACATACTAGGTAGTCATATCCTAGAGTTAATTGAAAATCTATAAATATTTGATACCTCAATTGAAAAATAATAAAAAAGCTCCATTTGAAATCCTAGAAATTTTCCATAATTGAAAATATGCTTCTACAATTAAATTAAGACTTATAACGTGATAATCTAACATAATGTAATCCTAATTCATGATATTAACACTATTTGATCTAATAAATCTCGATTAAAATCACCCATAAAGCTCTCTTATTTTCACAATATGCATAAATCATCTTCCCCAACTCAAATAATATACTAAACCACCATTAATAAGCTTAGAATCATAAACTTAAACCAAATAATGAAGGGAACTCTTACCCAAGGGTTGAAATTGCTCTTAAGGCTCTGGTTATACTCCCAAACAACAATGGTATCGAGATGGACTATTTTGGGAAAGAAAATTCTAACTTAAAATATTTATAGGACACTTGAATAGTGATCCACCCCATCAGAATCGACTCCGCTGGAGCATACCCGTTGCGACGGAAAAACCTTCCACTGGGGCGAGATTCACTTGACACCTCACCCCTCAGCACAACGAACCCGATTTCGCAGTAGTGGAACTCCTCAGACTCCAAGATTCCTCTTCGATGAGTTGACCTCTCGCCGAGGTGGACCCGCCGGAGCGAATGTTGGTGCAGCTAAGACGGACACCAGACACTAGCAAAAGGGAAAATAGCCAAATCCTCCATCCAACACCTGAAATACTCTCGGAACACCCTAGACACAAATCAGACATGTTCATTTAAGGTAAGTAGTGCTACAAACTCACTCGTACCCTCGAATTTCACATATCACCGAGGTAAGGCATACTTTTATAAATAATCGTCCAAGATAAACTAAAAATCCAAACTTTATAAATAAGGCCACGAAATACATTCGATTGCCTCGGGAAGAAAACCAATGACCCGACTAAGACATAAATAACCCTCCGAAACTATCAGAAGTGACGCAACCTGGAAACAAACTTATATAGCCAAAAGTCAACTTTAAGTCAAACTAACCAACTCTTAAGTTTTCCAAACTTAGACTTTTTCATCCGAAACTAATAAAATGGAAACCAGAATCCATGCCACCCATCTCCGTGCATCACAAATCCACATCGAGACCACGAGAAGGGTAAAAATAGGCAAATAAGAGTCTTTAGCTAAAAATGACCAGACGGGTCGTTACAACCTCAAATGTTTGCTACCATATTGAATAATCAATCCTTGAAAAACACGTTCACTAGGTATTTTCCTAAAAGAAACTAGTAATAATAATGACTACTAAAAATAATACTTGTCAATTTTTTACTAAAAGGTTACACTTATTAAAAAACTATATATTGTATCAAAATAACATATAACGGTATCAGGTTTGTCAAACTATGAGGTTTTACACTTAATCACCTCCAAGCTCATACAGTTTAACTATGACGCACCCTAATGCTATGGTATGGGGGTTACAAGTGCGACAAATATTTGTAGCTTCTTGGGTCTGGAAAGTTACTACCAGAAGTTTGTGAAAGGTTTCTCATCCATATATGTACCACTGACAAAATTGACCTAGAAAACAACTAAATTCCAATGGTCTGAAGCTTGTGAAAAGAGATTTCAAGAGATTAAGGTGAGATTGACTTCAGCTCCTGTTTTGACTCTATATTTAGGGTCTAGGGCATACGTAGTCTATTGTGAGCTTCCAGAGTCGATTTGGGTTGTGTATTGATGCAACATGCCAAGGTGATTTCCTACGCTTTGCGACAGTTGAAGAAGCATGAGAAGAATTATCCAACTCATGATTTTGAATTGGCTGATGAGGTCTACTCTTTGAAGATTTGGCATAAACTACTTTTATGGTAAGCACTGTGATGTCTTTATCGATCAAAAGAGCTCATAATATATATTCAAGCAGTGAGAGTTGAATCTAAGACCAAGAAGATGGTTAGAGTTGTTGAAAGATTATGACTTGTATATCTTCTACCATCCTGGTAAGGAGAATGTTGTTGCGGATACCTTGATTCAAAAATATATGGGCATTTTATCTTATCTGTGCGCTCATGAGATGCTAATGGGCAAAGAAATTCGAAGATTATCTAGAATTGGGGTCCAACTCGATGAAACTAAAAAAATGAAGAGTTAGTGGGGATTACTCAAGCACGATCTGATATTGTGGAGAGGATTGAGTCAAGGCAGTCTAAGGATGAACTTCTAGTGAAGCTATGAGATGGAGTGGAAAATAGGGATTACACTTCATTCACCATTGGTGCTAATGATGATGTATTGCGGTTACAAGGATACTTATGTGTCCCTAATGTTGATGGTCTCTGAGAAGAGTTGATGGTGGAAGCGCATAACTCTAAATATTTTATGCATCCAGGATCCACCAAGATGTATAAGTCTTTGAAGCAAAACTATTTATGGAAGAGCATGAAAGTATATATCTCTAACTTTATGGCTAAGTATTTGAATTGTCAGCAAGTGAAGGCTGAGCAACAAAGGTCTGGTAGTCTGGCCCAAAATATCGAGATTCCTCAATGAAAGTGAGAGATGATTAATATGGACTTTGTCAATGGTTTACCCCACACAAAGGCCACATATGATTCTATTTGGGTGATTGTGGACAAACTTACAAAGTCTCCACACTTTCTGCTTGTAAAGACGACTGATATTATGGCTAGTTATGCCAAGCTATATCTAAAGGAAATAATGAGATTGCATGGGATTCTGATATCCATCATATCTAACAGAGGTATGCAATTCACTGTTCACTTCTGGAAATCATTCCAAGAATGTCTGGGAACCCATGTAAACCTGATCACTACCTTCTATCCACTTACGAATAGGGCAGACAGAGAGGACTATTCAAACTCTCAAAGACATGTTGAGATCTTGTGTGATTGATTTTGGAGGAAATCGGGATGAACATCTACCTCTTGTTGAGTTTGCTTAAAATAACAACTATCAAGATAGTATAGAGGCTCCTTATGAAGATCTTTAGAGGAGGCATTGTAGATCCTAATCGGTTGGTTTGTGCCTAATGAAATGGAACTATTGGGTCTGACTCACCCCGGGGACCTATTGAGAAGGTGTATCTCATTGTGAAATGACTCAATACAACTCAGAGCCGGTAGAAGTCTTATACGGAAATGAGGCATTATGAACTATAATTTTCAGTTGGTGACAATGTATTCTTGAAAGTGTCGCTAATGAAGGGGGTAATGTGGTTTGGTAGAAATGGTAAGCTGAGTCCTCGTTTTATTGGTCCTTATGAAATTGTGAGAAGAATTGGGAAGGTGTCTTTCGAGTTAAATTTACCATCTGAGATGTCTATGGTGCATTATGTGTTTCACATCTCGATGTTGAGGTTGTATAAACTTGATCTTTCTCATATGAAGAAGAACCGTGCAAGTATTAGATCGTCAAGTTAGGAGGTTGAGAACGAAAGATGTAGCTTTGGTCAAAGTTCTATGGCGGAATCATAACATCGAAGAAGCGACATGGGAGATGGAAGAGCACATGAAGGAGAGATATTCTCACATATTCCCTATTTCAGGTATATGTGGACCTTCTAGTTACTAAATCTATACG
Source organism: Anisodus acutangulus (assembly GCA_029783415.1). Taxonomy (NCBI): domain Eukaryota; kingdom Viridiplantae; phylum Streptophyta; class Magnoliopsida; order Solanales; family Solanaceae; genus Anisodus; species Anisodus acutangulus. Next base: position 24,439,429 of record CM056490.1, on the reverse strand, counting down.
ATAAGACAGAGTAAAAGTGTGAATTCCTCATGTCATGCTTAGGCTTGTTTATGATAGTTGTGTGAGTCCATTTGGGATCATATGTTTATTATTAGGGCGTAAACAGAGTGTTATTATGTGATAGCCTTGAGGTTAGTGGAAATCATAGGCCACAACTCTCCTTCGAGGATGAATGATCTTGATGGGTGGATAATGTAACACCCAGTAAATCCGGATTAGGTGTGAATATGTTAAATGAGTATTAGTGTGACACTTTATATGTATGAAGTCATATCAAGATGAGTTTGGGTGGAAATAGTTTATTTAAGATCAAGACGAATATTGAAGTACGTAAGATTTGATAGAATCGACTAAGTTTACGGTAGGTCTGCCTTCCGTCCCGTTTATGTAAAGATACGTTGAGCATTTAAGATAACTTAAAAATGAAATTTGTATATCTTTGAAATATATTTCCAACAATATATGGCGGAGCTCAATTAGAGCTACGTGCTAGGAGTTATTCCTGTTTTACTGAGATAATATCAAAATGTCAGAGCACATGCGCCACGTGTCCATCGCGAGAAAAACATGTTTCTAAATCTCAGAGATAGGTGAGATGAGAACGCTACATGTAACCAACACGGGACCTATCACACGCGATGGGCGCGTGATGCGTGGCCAGTGCGTGACCCTATGTTTTTCTGGTTTCGAGTTATTTAAGTTAAAACCTCATTGTAACTTTCCCCACTTCGTTTTGGCCAAACCTTTTTTAGAGGAAACAACCCTAAGGATTTTCTAAAAGATCTAAGGCAAATTTTTTATCAATACCCATTATTATTACATCAATCTAACATTAAATTAACACTAGTTCATCCTTTAAAACCACAAATTCTTCAAAAATGAAGAAAGAGAAATCGAAGGAGATGTTGGAAAATCTCTTAAAGGTATGTTCTTTGACATTTACTGATATTATTTAGAGAATTTATACTAGTGTAGAAGTATTAGAGACATCAAAAATCCATGGAGATTCATGGGAATTCAAGAACACATTTTAGACATGAAAACCCTAGTTTTTTTTTTTTTTGCTAAAGGGGGTAAGATGGATGGAATTAGATTAAACTTCTAATCTTTATCATCCCAATAAATTGTAGAATGACTGTGGAACTTGGAGGAATACTTTTGAGCGGGAATTAAGGTATGTCTAGATTTTGAAAATCATCTTTAATTGTTTGCACACATGAAACCCTAGTTGGTGGTTGTTCTTTGTTGCACTTATTTTTTTATTTGAAGATGATTTTAAACAAGGTCATGCGTGTATAGGGTCAAGCCTGCATCGAACCTTTTTTCATAATATACTACTTTGTTAAACTTGTTTTTCCCATTATGGGATGATTGAACTTATTTCCTAAAGGTTATGGATTTAAATATGTTCCGCCCGTTGAATGAGTTTTCTTGAATTTGAAACTGAATAAGTGATTTGAATAAGGTTTCTAAAATGAGTTATGACTTGAAATGCCTCTATTATTGAGAAAATTATTTGAGAAGTGAATTTGGTTGTAAGCCATCCTTGATGATCCGACTAATATTCCATGACTTGTACTTATTTATGTTTGGGCCTATATGGACAAGTTGTGCTAGTTCAGTGGATGATTAGCCATTATAGATATTAATATACCACTTATGAGTATTGTTGTGTTAGTACAGAGGATGATTGGCCTCCGAGGTATGAAGCTCGGCGTATCTATTGTTGTGCTAGTCCAGAGGACGATTAGCCTCTGTGGAATAAATCCCCGGTGTATCAAATGATTGTTCGCCCGTGAGTTGACATGTTTTAATTCTTTGGTTGCCCATAAGTTGACTTGTCGATGATTTTGTGTTCGTAAGTGAAAAACTTAATATGCTAGATAGTAAACGAGTTAAACTTGATGTATTCTTTGTTATTGGTTTCTTTTTTTGAATTTTAATAAGTTTGACGTCGTACTCTACCTTTATATTTTGAACTTCTTCTTATTAGTACTATTTTACTAATTTTACTATCTTATTTTGATTATGTTAACTATATCCCCTTAGACACTCACTGAGTACCCAGTACTTAGGCATACCATTGTTGTTTTTTATGGTGTGTCAGGTAATGTAGAAGAGAAGGTTCGTGAAACACATACGGAATATGAGAACATGTTACTTTCTGGACTATTTGGTGAGCCTAAATGCTTATTCGTGGGACATCACTCTATCTGCATTTTATTTATTTCAGTTTTCGGGCTGCGTCCTGAAGTTAGACTCTTGTTTTATTTATATTAGAAGCTCCATAGATGGTGTCAAGTTGTGAGTAGGTACTGAAAGTCTCGTATGACTATTGAGGGTTGCTACATTTATGATTGAGTATTTCATATTAGACTTCCGCAGATTTAACTATAAGCATGCGTATGTTTTACTATTTATGACTTGCTATAAATGAATACTAAAAGAGAATAGACGCTTAATAACTTTTATAAGGTGCTTCCGATGTTTTCCATAACATTGGAAGCCTGTTACGTATAGGTTGGGTCTCCAGGTGTGATAGCGGACTGAGTATAGTAATGGTGGGAGATGGTAGATGGGTTGGAATTTATCTGAGTGTAGGTTTGGGATGTAGTGTGGAAAGGTACTTTTGTTCCATTGAGTGTAGAAAGTTCAGAATTTTTTAGAAAGAGGAGTGCAGTCGGTTTTTGTATTGTGTGAGAGTGGAGAGAAAGGTGAATTGTTTTGGGTTAAGTAGATGAGAAAGGGAAGAAACCTAGTGAGTGAATGTGGTTAAATCACTCGCTTCAAGAATTTTTAGTCCAAGTATAACACTTGGGAAGGGATTGACATGATGGTTTTTTTCTTTCTAAATCAGATTTATCATTACAATGGACTATTTAATGAACAATGATGACTCATGCCGCCGAAAGGTGTTTTTCAAAATACGCTGAAAGTTTATTTAATTTTACACTTTTGAATAAGGGCTAGGTGCATCAATTTGTATTCATGACTTGAATTTTGCAATTAAACACATGGAGGATGTACATACCTTAGTTTTGACAAGTCGTCCACAATTTTAAATTTGATCTAGTAACTATGACATCAAATATATTCAACAGAAGTTAAGAGATAAAGTTCTATCATGGTACATGACTTAAAAATGAATGCACAAGACCTAGTAGAATATTGATCAATCAATGTTTTAACTTAATCTGAAGAAGTTATTCTAGCCAAGCAATGAGAGATACCATAACAATTTTAATCATCCCGTGTATTAAACCTATTACAATCATAAAATTCTTTTTAGGTAAAATCTATGTATGGTTTAGTCTGCAAGGATTAGAACAATGAACCAGTTTACATAAAAGGTTTCAACCCATATTCCCCCTATCAATATGCATTTGCTTTCTTCCTGTTTAAGAATCAGCCTCTTCCTTCTTTAACCTAAGAGTGCTCAGAATTGTTGTTTAACTCATGTTATTTGGTTTGAGCAAACTTTGTTCATGTATCAGTTTAGCTTGCTTTCTGTCCCTTTCATCTGCAAAAAAATCAAAGGTTAGTTTCAGGCACCCAGATCAACTTGGTTCTTTTTTCCTTTTCATCAAGGTTCCTTTACTCTTACATGATCCATTTAGGCGAGACACAGACGTCCCTGATATTTGTACCCGTTCCATTCCTCTTGGAAATTTTGAAGAGTCTATTTGCAATCTTCAGCTTCCTTATTTTGTAGCCTCTGTTTACGGGACACTTGGTTCTGCAATTATTAGTTTCACCCTATAGACTGCCAAACACTTCTTCTGTAGGATCTCTTATCAAGTTATTCATATTTGGTTTGTGTACCAACGTGGATGAACTAGTTTGGTATATCTGTTCTTTAAAGGAGCACTTTTCCTTTTTTTCCTTTGTTCTCTCTAGTTTTGACATCTACTGATCCGTCATTTAACCAAGCAAGGGTACTAAGTAGCTCGAATTTTCTGAGCTTAAATGTCGATATTCATCCATTAAGGAGACTATCGAGGTCATTATCTTTATCTTTGAGAGATAATCAACCCTTCTTAGATTGAGAACATCCACATTGGTATCCTCCCCTGTGTCTGTGCCTGAATCTTCAGTGGTGATGATGACAAACTGGTCAGGTTCCTCTTCTAAGTCTTCTTTATATTTTGAGTTACATGCAGCTATCATAGCCTTCTTCCATTATGCTTCCCATGGTGTGTGTTGCTTGACCACGTGGTCAGATTATTCAGACACGAAGCATTTTCCCCCTATCCTTGCTATTATACTTTTCTTCTGCAAATTTCTCTTTTCTAACACACCTTTTACTTTTCTGCACATGGATAATCAGCTTGTCTACATTTGTGTTTGACTCAGCTTTTGTGACTGTTAAACCTAGAGGGCTCCTCTTGATTTGATCAACTTCCTTGAGTTTATAAGAGTTCAGTTTGACAAATAAGTCCTCCATTCGCATTGTGCTTAATTCACTTGCTTCTTCTATGACTATCACTTTTGGTATCTATGAATGACGAAGACTTCTCAGGAATTTCCTGACTTGATCTTCAGTGGAGAATTCTCTTCCTAGACTCTTGAGTTCACAAACAATATCGGAGAATATGTCCCTGACTAACTCCTTTTTGTACATAGCAAAGAATTCATACTTTCTCATGAGATCATTGAGTTTAAGCCATTTTTCTTTAGATATGCCTTCATGTACCTGTTTCAGGAACTCTCAAATTTCTTTGGTGCTGGAGCATTCTGAGACTTTGTTGCACTCATCACTTCCTAGACTATAATACAAGATATTTACTATTGTAGCATTTTGTTCCATCATTCTATGGTCTTCAGAAACAAATTTCTCGATGGTTTTTGGTCTTCTTGTGCCATCATGTCTGATCTTGGTGGGGACCAGTGATCCTTTTGTTGTGATCATACATAGTTAATAGTCTAACTCCTTTAAGTAGGTTTTCATACGATCTTTCCATAGGGTACTTACCATTGAACAATGGTGGCTTGCAAATAAATATTCCTCTACTGTGTCCACTTCTCTTTGCAATGTTCATCTTGATCTTTTCTTAAGGTGTTAGCCTCTTTAAAAAGAACCTGTTTTGCTACCAATTGATATTTTGTCCGACCTAATATCTATCTTAAGCAGTACTCTATTTTTGCCGATAGAATAGAACACATTACTCTACATGTTCTAAGTGTAGCATATGCAAACTAGTAAAGTAAGGACACAACAATTTTACGTAGAAACCATCTGGCTCAAAAAGGATAGGGAAAACTACTACCTAAACCTTTGTAGGATTTAACCCAAACACCACTACAACGTGAGCTTGTAAAAATTCAAGTTAGATAATTTGTAACCTAGGAACTAAACTATAATTCATATCTCAACAATCTCCCTAGTATTTTGAGCCCACTCCAAGCTATCTAACCCTAAAGTTAAATTTGACTAATTTTTATACCTATGATTATTGCTTCTATGAAAGCAGATAAAGGTTCAATTCGATAAAAATCCTAATACATGATTCTAGACTCAAGAGCTGTAAAACATAAACTTTGCAAAATAGTTTCTTGAATCTCCTTCGTTGTACTAGGTAGCACTTCTAAAATCAGAACTCTCTCAATTATGCTTGACAGGGTTTGCTCAATATTCTGATTTTCTCTCTACATGAGTGTGTAAATTCTTCATGGTAGTACTTGTGTATTTATAGCCTTAGGTTTGCATTAAGTCAGTTGAATTCAATCGCTACGTGGTAAGGCCCAATACGAGAGTTAGGGTTTGAGTTAACTTGAGATTCTTTCTCATCAACGCGAATTCACTTTTCTTCTAGGACTCTGCAGTATTTTGATAAGTATGGCAAGAAATTCTGCAGCCTTGTATGCCAAGTATGACTCTGAGCAAGAACACATTCTCGGACCTGGTGCAAGCATCTGTTCCATTCAACTCTGTCTCGCTTCTATGTTTGACATGTTTATCAGCCTGATTCATTCACTTCTGCTCTAGGCCTGATTCATTTAACTCTATAATGCATTTGTCTGTTGGATGGATCAAGTCCACAGACCTGGTTCATTCATCTTGTTCATTTACGTTTTCAATCATCAAAACATATACTTGTCATACTTTCTAATCCCAACAGTCTCATATGATTTGTTGTCTTTGTATTGGGCAAAATTTATAGGGTACAAGTGGACGAATTAAATGATGCCACATGGCAATGGTTACAGGTCGGATATGAGTCAGCCAGTGGAAGGCTTCGGAGATATTTGCATATCTCTGAAAGAGTAGTACGACTTCTTATCCCATGAATCCAACGATCTGAGGAGCTTTTGGGAAGGGCATTACATTGCATTGGTTACTTGAAGGCCAACGGTTGTCCGTTATGAAGAGACCCCAACTCTTCCTCAAGTCTTTAAATGTGCATTATTGTCCTCTTTATTACTCACTGTTGCTTTATCATTAATATGTGGAATTAATGGAGGGCATGATTCATGGAATGTGTGCCCATAGCTCAAGTATAAATAGGTATTCACATTTCATCGTAAGGATATCGGAAATTCTTATAATAACAGCATATTGGTCCCCTTACAAGTTATATTTTGCCCGTTATTAAATTCCAAAGGCTTGAGCTTTCGTTTATCCAGAGAATCAAGCTCACAACTTCTCCAATGCTCAAATTGCTATTTCGATTAACTTTTGTCCTAACTGTCTTGTTTATTATTGCATATTATCTTGCTAATATGGGTCATATTGATCCACCTGTCCTAGACCACGTATATAAATTCAACCGTATCGATTTACGGGTAAAGAGTCTTTCATCTCATAAAGCTTAAATGATATTAATAGAGTTGTTTTGGTAGAGGAAAAAAATTGACATCTTGCAAGTTGCAAGAACTTTTCCCAAAAACCTATTTTGTTTATGTTTTTCCAAGTTGGTTTGCTCAAGGTTGTTAGCATGTTCCACGACGTGTTTCCTCATTGCACGAGACTTGACTTCATTTTGCAGTTTGCACTCTAACCTGCTGGGTGAGACAGTAGAGGAAAACGAAACGGCAAATGGCTAGGGCCTCTACTCAATATCTCTTTGATGTACTATTTAACTCTGTAATTTGCCAATGAACCTTTGGACTTCGGTTTAGTAGCGAACATTGGGATCTCATGAGCATGACCAATTCATTGTTTTTTCTGAAATATTTCAAATGTTTGGTATTTATACCCGATGATTAATTATTTTTCTTCGAAACTTTAAATAGTAGATCTATTTGGCATTTATTAAATTGTTATGCATTTATGTAGCAAATCCAAATACTAATGAGGCGGACTGTCACAACAATATCCATCACATCATTTAAAAAAAACATCAGAGGGGAAACAAATTACTACACAGTTTTTTTTTCATATATACTAATTTGAAGTTCATATGCAGTTTCAACACAACTGCAAGTATCACAGATCGATGAGCTTCTTAATTTGTTCAATTACTAGTTGACAACAAATCACACAGGCTCTTCAATCAATCCATAATAATTAATATTTGTAGGATTTTTGTTGGGTTCAAAACACATAAGTAAGGCACAGCGGAAGTTTAAAATTTTATTCTTACTTACCCCAACAATTACTTCTGGTATGGTTATATGACAATCAAAAACCTGTAACATAAAACATGACCACTTACAGGTTGTATTATCTTGAATCTTTATCAACTGTGGGTTCGCACGCGAAAACCCTTTCGATTGCAAGCTCCAAGCTTCAATGTATTTCTCTTTTGGAAAGCTAGGAAATCCGGCAGAGGTTCGAGAGTGTATTTTGATTCTAAGTCTCTAAAACTTAGAATAATAATCTGAAAATTAGTGTATTGAATAATGAAATGAATGTCTATATTTATAGGTGAAAACATTAGGTCAAATCGGATTAGGGTTTGACCTTGGGCCTGGCCCATAAATCGTGACAGATTAGGTCATTAGTGTCGCGGCCCTATGGTGTGGGCGCCGCGGCGCTTGACGTGGCCCTACATTGTCCCGATTTATTTTCTGCACATTCGTAATTAAATCCAAAATCCAATTTTGACTTAATTAAAATAATAATTATTCATTTAAATATCTCGATTCTAAATCGAATATTTAATACCCTCTCAATACATCCTTAGATCGAAAAGAAAATCGACATAGTGTGACCCTATAGGCCTTCACATATCGACATTAATCAAATTAAGGTCTACGCGGAACTCCTAGACGGCGCCGTAAGACGAACTCAATATGTGAAGTACGTTTACACGAATCCAGTAAACTTAACCTCTATGTGGTGGTAAGATAAAATCATTTCATTCACGACACACCCGATCAAGCTTAGGATTTGTCAAGTGTCTATCCAAATGGCTTAATCATTGTATCCCATCTATAATAGTTGACAACTAGACCATATTCTAAATATGTCTATTGCGTTGGCCAACGACTTAGTCAACCTAATATCACTGAGAGTCTGAGTGTTCTCTCGAATACACATTCGAGGAATGAATCCTAATCTTGGCTCAAATACCACCTTTAATCCACATCGTAATGTACCCAATACAACCCGTATCTCAACCTATAAGGCATTTGAGCTTAGGATAGGATCAAAGTATATTACTTTGTAGACAAGGTGCGTATTGACCTCATGTCTAAGGACTTCTATCTCCCACACGCTGATCATACTTTATACAAGTAGAACAAACAGTATATCAGCAGGGTATACCAATACTTCCAAAGTATCCATGTGTCCATCACGAGTAGCCATTACTCGTAGCATGTGAGACATACTACATCCTCTAAGGATGTGATGCAGACCGCATGTCGACTTATCACATATCATCAATGTTACATTCTCGATGATCATTAGTCGAGGCTATTTTAAGAGTTACGTTATAATATTAATATCTCACATTATTAATAACAATGTAACCTCCAGGGATTATAGAATATTATAAATAATTAATTAATAATTTAATAACAGCAAATGCCAAAATATTAATCTCCATTAATAATAATACGAATGTGTATAAAGTACATTTGTCCTAATACAGATTGTCTCTAGGACATAAATATAATTTAAATCTCCCACTTGGCGTAGAGCCAATCTCCAACATATCTAATACCCATATTCTCAAAATGACCATTATACTTGACTAAGCTTAATGGTTTAGTGAATGAGTCAGCTAGATTATCGTATGTGGGAACATAGTCTAAACTAATCTCTTCAGTCTTCACCATCTCCCTAAGTATGTGGTACTTCCTTGGTACATACTTCTTTCTGTTTGTTGATCTTGGTTCCTTAGCTTGTGCAATCGCACCAGTGTTGTCACAATACATCGTTATTAGACAAGTGGTACAACCTCTAGTTCCTTCAGGAACTCAGAAATCGTGACAGCTTCTTTACCAGCTTCCGATCCAACAATGTACTCAGCTTCTGTTGTAGAATCAACAGTTGTAGCTTGTTTGGAACTTTTCCAGCTTACTGCTCCACCATTGAAAATGAACGTGTACCTAGACTGAGATTTGTAGTCATCAAGATCCGTCTAGAAGCTAGCATCAGTGTACCCAGTAGCACCTAGCTTTTCTTCCCCACCGTAGACTAAGAATTAATCTTTAGTTCATCTAAGATACTTAAGAATACTCTTGACTGCCTTCCAGTGTTCTTCCCCAGGATTCTGCTGGAATTTGCAAGTCATACTAAGTGCAAAGGCCACATATGGCCTAGTACAGGTCATGGCGTACATGATCGATCCTATAGCCAAATCATATGTGATCCTTTTCATGCGTTCAAGTTCTATACTATTAGAAGGACTATAAGTTCGGCTTGGGTCGTGCTCAACATCCACTCGTGCTCCATTTCCAACGCGTAGGTCTACCTCCCTCGGTACAAGCAAATTTAATCTATAAGTTCCTACGCGCTCAGCATCTACTTGTGCTCTATTTCCAACGCGTAGGTCTATCTTCCTTGGTCCAACCTTCCTGCTATCAGTTAGCCCCTGCACATTTGTACAAATGTGTGAGCCACAAGCGGTATCCAATACCCAGGAATGAGAGTTATTTATAGACGTATTTATTTCAATGACGTACATACCTTGTCCGCCAGAGGTAAAAACACCTAGTGCTTTTCCTCATCCTGGTGTCATGCAGTCCTTCTTCCAATGCCCCTTCTGGTTGTAGTTGAGGCATACATCCTTACCAGGATTCACCTTCTTTTTCTTCACACCTCTCTTAGGCTTCATAGCTGAGGGCGCAGCGACTCCTTTGCTCTTCTTCTTCTGCCATTCCTTACCTTTCGGCTTGGGTCGGCTAGTAGAGCTCATCATGAGCACATCTTTGCCTTTGGAAGTGGAAGACTCAAAGGTCTTGAGCATGTTGTGCACCTCCGGCAGACTCGCCTTCGTTCCATTCATATTAAAATTCACTATGAAGTTTTGAAAGGAACGGGGAAGAGAGTTCAGGATGAGGGTGGTAGCTACATTCTTTTCCAGCTTCGTTCCAATTGAAGCAAGCCTCTCTATCAGCCCTATCATCTTCAACACATGCTGCGAGACCTGACCCCCTTCATTGAGCTTACACTTGAAAAGTTCTATCAGTAACTCATATTCCATAGTCTGGGATTGTGAGTCATAGAGACTCTTCAAGTGTTCGAGCATCTCATTGGGACCCATGTTCTCATGTTATCTCTGATGTTCCATAGACATGGAAGACAAAATCACGCACTGTGTTGAAGTGGCATCATCTAGGTGTTTTTGGTAAGCATCTTTATCAAAAGAGGCATATTCAGCAGAGTCTGTCATAGGGACTGTTGGGAACACCGTGTCCAACACATATTACATTTTCTCTTGTCTCAGCACTATTCGGAAATTTCTCAGCCAGTCAAAGTAGTTAGGTCCAGTAAGTTTGTTCATTTCAATCAACATTTTCAATGATAAGCTCGAAATCTTTGATAATCTGAAGAATTAGATAGACTGGAAATCAAACTTAAAATCTATTTCCTATTATACACATTCGTTTAGGCTAATCAACATGGCCTTTTGTTTAATTAGCTCCCACTATTTAACATACTTCTACGACCCCGTGGTAGAATACAGACCTATATTAATTAAGGTCATAATGGGCCAAGATCCAAGCCTATGCTATCTCCGCATTTGCTTTGGCTGATAACTTCAATAACACATCTTGGTAGGCTCTAAACCAATTGCAAAACTTATTTGCAATTCTTGGTTGATCAAATAATATATTCAATCTTGCGTCCTTAGATTAGTACGACACTTTGGCGCCAAGATTTGTCTAAGCAAGTCAACCCCATTACACGACTGCATTTATGTATCTAAGTAAATTTGGCCTTTGTGAGCAAACACTTTGGTGTAAATACCCACAAAAGTTTATCATTTACCTTTACATTTAAAACACATATATGAAAGAGTCTGGGTCCTCATAGACTTAGAGAAAATGTTTTGGCATAAATACTCGTATCGCCGAAAAGGATTTTGCACTCTAATAATTATAATGGACAACACGTTTTATTTTAAACTTGTATTCAAAATTTTGGGGAATATTTTAATTCAGGATTTTAACCAATATCAACTCTTTTACGCCATATCCAATATGACATCTCAATATCATGCAAAACTAATGACACATATAGTTGGGAACCGTCAACCCAATATGCATGATATAAGATAGTTTAATCAAATATTAGGCGCCGTCTGCCCAGACAGTTATAGCGGACGTTATTCTAATAATTTAAATGACAAACGATTTGACATTTAGCACATAAACAATATACTTATCAAATAATATACTATATTATAATAATCTTGGGTTAAACATTCTGAACTCTAATTTTTTTTATTTATTTTTGTTTTGTTTCTGGACAGGTGGGACCTTGATGCTAATCATTAGGGCCGCGGCGCCACTGAGGTAGAAACCTTTCGGCTTCTGCAAATGAATTGGCGCCGCGGCACCGCCTTGAAAACTCTAGCAAGAACCGTGGCGCCGATGTCCTGACAAAATGTTTCTGTGTTGATTTTTCAAAATCGTTCGAGCCCTAAATCCAATTTAGGGATCAAATCACAGATCCTCTATCATCACCCACCATTATCAATAATGCACATATCGACCATTATCAATAATGCACATATCGAGTATCATCCGTTCTTACCCGTTCTTTGTCGTGCACCGTGCAATGAGTCGGACAACGCATTTTTGCCTAAGTTCGAGTTAGAGCGGAATCACTTCCTCGAGTTAGCGTAGGAGATAATTAAGGGTGATATCAAAAGGTTAACATTCGGTCAAGACATGTAGGATTTCAAGAATCCTTGTTTTAATCCAATTTTATGCTTAACTCATATTATTATGTTATGCATTTGTTATATAACCATTGAATCAGCATGGGCTCTGATACCACTGTAGGGTTTTTATTTGGTTCAAAACACATAAATAAGGCACAGCGAAAGTTTAAAATTTTGTTCTTACTTATCCCAATAATTACTTTTGGTATGGTTATATGACAATCAAAAACCTGTAATATAAAACATGAACACTTACAGGTTGTATTATCTGGAATCTTTATCAACAGTGGGTTCGCACGCGAAATCCCTTTCGATTGCAAGCTCCAAGCTTCAATGTATTTCTCTTTTGGAAAGCTAGGAAATCCGGTAGAGGTTCGAGAGTATATTTTGATTCTAAGTCTCTAAGACTTAGAATAATAATCTGAAAATTAGTGTATTGAATAATGAAATGAATGTTTGTATTTATAGGTGAAAAAATTAGGTCAAACCGGATTAGGGTTTGACCTTGGGCCTGACCCATAAATCGAGACATATTAGGTCATTAGCTTCGCGGCCCTATGGTGAGGGTGCCGCAGCGCTTGACGTGGCCCTACACTGTCCCGATTTATTTTCTGCACATTCTTAATTAAATCCAAAATCCAATTTTGACTTAATTAAAATAATCATTATTCATTTAAATATCTCGATTCTAAATCGAATATTTAATACCCTCTTAATACATCCTTAGATCAAAAAGACAATCGACATAGTGTGACCCTACAAGCCTTCACATATCGACATTAATCAAGTTAAGGTCTACGCGAAACTCCTAGATGGCGCTGCAAGACGAACTCAATATGTGAAGTACGTTTACACTAATCCAGTAAACTTAACCTCTATGTGGTAAGATAAAATCCTTTCATTCACGACACACCCGATCAAGCTTAGAATTTGTCAAGTGTCTATTCAAATGGCTTAATCATTGTATCTCATCTATACTAGTTGACAACTAGACCATATTCTAAATATGTCTATTGCGTTGGCCAACGACTTAGTCAACCTAATATCACTGAGAGTCTGAGTGTTCTCTCGAATATACATTTGAGGAATGAATCCTAATCTTGGCTCAACTACCACCTTTAATCCACATCGTAATATACCCAATACAAGCCGTTTCTCAACCTATAAGGCATTTGAGCTTAGGACAGGATCAAAGTATATTACTTTGTAGACAAGGTGTATATTGACCTCATGTCTAAGAACTTCTATCTCCCACGCCCTGATCATATTTTAGACAAGTAGAACAAACAGTATATCAGCAGGGTATACCAATACTTTCAAAGTATCCATGTGTCCATCACTAGTAGCCATTACTCGTAGCAGGTGAGACATACTACATCCTCTAAGGATGTGATGCAGACCACATGTCGACTTATCACATATCATCGATATCCCATTCTCGATGATCATTAATCGAGGCTATTTTAAGAGTTACGTTATAATATTAATATCTCACATTATTAATAACAGTGTAACCTCCAGAGATTATAGAATATTATAAGTAATCAATTAATAATTCAATAATTGCAAATGCTAAAATATTAATCTCCATTAATAATAATACGAATGTATAAAGTACATTTATCCTAATACAGATTATCTCTAGTACATAAATATACTTTCAATATTATCATACGAAATATCATCAAAATCAAACTATAATAACATGATTCTTGTAATGCATTTTACTTTTAATTGTGCCTTTTTTATGGTGCAGGAGGAATAGGATCTCCTTTTGGTAGCATACTGAACCAATTCCTTTTTATAAACTCTTTCGTCTCACCATAGTTTGTTGAAGGTTCTGAGAACATTTTAGAACCTTCCCATTTCGAATTTTCCGTCGTTGTCATTGCCATTGATCTCACCGCAGCACCATGGCAAAGAACAAGAGATAGTGTAAGAATCAAGCACATGAATTCCATGAGGAATAATGAAGGGTTTTAGAATAAGCCATTGGGAAGCTTATCTTGAAATTCTTCTAGGGTTTATGTTTTATTTTAACTTGAAGAATATATGAGTTCGACGTGGGGGTATATATAGTGCATGGAGAAGTGCAAGTAATTAATTAAAAGGTTTTGAGACATTATTTTTGGGGCTATATTGGGGTGGGGGGGGGTGAAGAAGTGGATGTTTATCAAACGGAAATGACTACATTGAATTTAGAATACAAATTTAAGGGGTACTGAAAAAGAAAATTTTGAATTTTGGATGATGTTAATTGTCTCTATCTATATTTTAGTAGTAATATCTTTTCAGTTCAATGTAAAGGATATTCCTTGTACGTATAAATTTGTTTTTTGTAGTTTGGTAAAGTAAGACTTCGCATTTTCTAGTTAACGGTGCAATTGGTTAATTGTTAAATATGTACTAAGAAAATATACCGCTAACTTAACACGGTAAATGCTATAATATGGTACTTAAAGAGATTGCTGATACTGGAAGTAAGCCCTGCTTGGTACCGTTAAGTGGTCAGTATACTTAATTTGATTGTGATTATATGAGATGGAATCCATTAATTTTGAAGTATGTTTTAAAAAATAGGAAAAAACACTACTATCCAATCACGACATAATTAAACAAAATAGAAATAAGTTTTAATATCTTTAATGAAGATATTCAACACTTGTCCCTCGAAATAAGATTTCCGACTACTGTCACAATTTATGTGTTTCACTTTTCTTTTTAATCGATCTCAAAGAGAATAATAAAAGTTTTATTATTAAAAATAATTTTATTTTAGACTTCCCATTTTTATCATTAATGAGTTGATTTAGATTTATATAAATACTTATGATTTTATTTTAGACACAAATTTAAAAAATATTTCTTTATTTTCTAAATACGATATCCAATTAAAGTATATTACCTAAATTGGAACATGGAAAATAATAATAAAGGTGCCAGGTATCTAATAAGGGGAATTTACACAAATGACCCTTCCTGAGATCACTTGTGTGACGATCCAATTTACCGAGCCATGATGGCACTAACCCCAAGGGTCAATAAGCCGACCACAACAATTTAACCCGATTTGATTAGAGAAATAAAATACAGAAATAGTTAGAACAAAACAATTTAAGTCTTAAATAAGTCTCATAACAAAAATAATACGGAAAGTACTACAATCTCCCAAGACTGGTGTAACTAGTACAAGAACCAACTAGAAAGGAATACGAGTCTGGAATACATTCCTAAAAATACATAAGTTGTCCGAATATGAAAAGACATAAAGTAAAGGATAGGTGGAAAGATATGGTGCAATGGATCGCATAGATGGCTCACCCCGAATCGTCTAGAATGACCTCGCCTCCTCAACGGTCGGCAGCATCTCGAGCACCACTCGTGCTAGGAATAGAGTTTTCAAACAAAAGGGTGAAACAAGTGTAGCTTGAGTACAAAAACATGGGTACTCAATAATATCATCGACTGACCCTAGATAAAACGGAGAAGAGGGTTGTCCGTACGAATATCACTTCTACACTACCCACTACTAGTATGAATACATCGATAAAGTCAAATTGTACGAGGTTCAAGCCTAAGTGAGAGAAACCCCTAATTACTCAGATCCATCTCAAGAAATCAAGTAGCATGAAGGAATGAGCAAATAAGTCGTTTAGGCAAGTAAAACAACAATGAATAATAGAATAGAATGATATGCAAATGTTATGCAATGCAAGACCTTTCCATCACCAGTACACACACTTTCGAACATTAGCGTATCGTTACCCATGGTGGACTTGTGAGGTCCATATACCACCTGGAATCATTTCCCTTTGGATTCCTCAGTCATTAGTAGGCTCACAATACCTATCTCTAGCCACTCGGGCTCATATCAATGCATCACTCTGTCCGGAAATATTTCCCCTTGGACCCACATATGTATCCTCAGTATATAATGCATGAGATACCATACGTAGCATGAATATGATATGCCCAACAACAAGAAGCTAAGATATACAATAAAGATTCAATCCTTAAACAATATAACTCATGAAGGTCCGAGTTTTAATCAATTTCATAACAAAGTTACTATCTTTAGCTTACTTTTCATATTTTAACATTTATGAGTGATAAGTAACACAATATCATATAACATCGGTACAATAATACATATGAGTCACTCTGTGGATTTTCCCTTCCTTTGAGCCTTCGATGATGACACTATTCAAATACAATATCTACATAAGAAAATGGAGCTAACAATACCCATATTGATATACAAAGGTTTCGGGTCCTAAAGACAACTCAAAACCCCACTCCAATCTCTGAAGGTCAAAATCATAAATTAAACTTAAAATCATGTTACCCATAGTCCAGATAGGCATAATCCAAAATATGATGAAGGTCTAATCACAATTAGTCCTTCAATTTCACTAATTTAACTAAACTCACTTGTACGGAAACACCCTTATTTTCCAAGTCTAAAGAAATCACTAATTAAAGGATGGAAACATGAGAAATCACTTAGGAGGATGTTTAGATCTTACAACAAGGTTGATTATTGAAGAACCCCTTTGACATACCTAAATTTCATGCTCCCAAGCTCCTAAAATGGTTTTGCAATGAAAGAAATTGAATTGGGGAAAACTCCATTAAATCTGCCAGGCCCATCGCAAGTGCGAGAAACCCAGCGTAGGTACGTACTCGCACCGACGGGTCATTTCACACACGTGCGAGGCCCATTCCCCATGCCCCCTATATATAGGTGAGGGAGTCCACTTGCAGGTGCAACTCCGCATCTGCACATCCCATATTGCAGGTGCAACTAAGGCCTGTCTTGTCCAACCTCGCACCTACGAACCACCCAACATAGGTGTGAGATCGGAGGTGCGGCCCTTAGCACGAATGTGCGGTCACATCGGTAACCAACTAAAACCAGCCCACTTCTAAGTTTCCAAACATCTATCCAACACCCGAGACTCATTCGGGACCTCCCGGACATAAACCAAAGATGCATTAAAATCATAAAACATGCTCCGGACTCGCTCGCACACTCGAAATTCCCAAAAAACGTCTCCTTGACTTGAATTTGACAAAGGTCAACTCTTAAACTATGAAAATCATATATCTCAACCAACTATATCCAAAACACACTCGAACGCCTTAGGACCCGAACCAATGGATTGACTAAGTTATAAAAGACATTCTGAACATAACGGAATAGATGAAACTTTGAAAATGACATATTTACCTCTATGTTTGTCTTTGGTCAATTTTTCCCCTTTCTTTTACTTAAAAACTTCTAAATTTACTAAAATGGATGTGAAACATGCCCGATAGCCTTCATAAGTGCAAGTCTTAAATACATAAATGAAGCAACGGGAAGGGGAATTTGTTGAATTCTTGGTAAAAATCTCAAAAAGACTAGGCGAATAATTACATCATATACAACTTAAATAAACGTTCGTCCATGAAGGTAAAGAAAAAGAAGTACCTGGACACTAAACCAGCTGAATCCGACTTAATCACATGAGAAAATCCAAATGGTACCTCTTCAACATCGAAATATGAAAAACTAGGGTCACACCTGATAACCCAGGAGGTAAGGACATCTCGTAGGCCACCTCACCAATATGCTGACTAATCTCGAATGTTCCAATATACCTCAGACTCAACTTTTCCTTCTTCCCAAACCTCATCACAACCTTAATGGGTGAAACCTTCAATAGAATTCACTCATTAACCATAAACACTAAATCACGAACCTTCTGATCCGCATAACTCTTTTGCCTACTCTGAGCCATAAGAAGCCTCTCCTGAATCAACTTGACCTTATCCAAGGAATCTCCCAACAAGTATGTACCCTATGGCCTAACCTCGAGGCATAAAACCAACTAATCAGAGAACGACATCTCCTACCATACAAAGCCTCAAATGGTGTCATCTCAATACTCGAGGGGTAACTATTGTTTTAAGCAAACTCCGCTAATGGTAGAAACTCATGCTCACAACATATCCTTGAGAACATGAATAGTCCTCTCGGAATAACTATCGATCTAAGGGTGAAATGTTGTACTAAGCTCCACTCTAGTACCCAACTCCTTCTACATAGACTGCCATAAATGAGATTTAAACTACATGCCTCGATCCAATATGATAGAAATAGGAACTCCATGCAAGCTAACTATCACACGAATGTAGATCCTGACCAACTTCTCCAAATTGTAGGTAGTCTGAACAAAAATAAAATGCGCAGATTTGGTCAACATGTACATAATAACCCAAATAGCGTCAAACTTGCACAAAGTTTGCGAAAATCCTACCACGAAGTTGTCACACCCCAACCTTTGAGGGTGTAGCCAACACTCGGGCCTTACTTACCGAGCACCACATACATAACCTCACATACATCTTAACAAGAAAATGGGTCGTCGAGGCCACCATGATAGACTGGATGAAATCAAAATCGATAATCAAATAACGAAACCAACCTAATAAGTATATATACATAAATAAAAGCCAACAAGGCCACCATGAAGTCTAAACAATAGAACATATGCTGACGAGACCATACATAACATTTATACATTGGGCATATGTCTATAAGCCTCTAAGGAAAACATCATCGTCATAATGTCGGGATAGGGACCTACCAAACCCATAACATGTACATAATAGCATACCAAAACTCAGATGGAAACTCCAGAACAAAAGTAGTGCACCAACCACAGCTGAGATGAGAACCTACTGAGAACGCTTGTTCAAGCGTCTACCTGAACCTGCGGACATGAAATGCATTGTACCCCGACAAATGGGATGTCAATATGAATAATGTACTGAATATGAAAGGCATGAAAGCATAAATAAGACATCAATGTAAAGAGTCAAGAAGGATCAACCTGTAACTCGAGACTTGCCATTGTGAGCCATGATATGCAATATACAATATATACGCGTATGTAACACCGTTATGAATCATGTGCGTATATCATGCCATATGCCTTTGTAGACATCATGATTTTCAGTATATATATAAGCCAATCTTTGGGGCTAATCATCATCATCATAATAATAACCAGCTGATCAGTGGTGGTAATACATATATATAGCACACACTAGGTGTTGTACCAGCCGATTATAGCTCGGGGTGTGAATTCATATCATCTATATATATATATATATATATATATATATATATATATATATATATATATATATATACATGCATGAGAGACATGGAATACATTCTGAACTTGTTTGAGTGACGTAAGATTGTTACACCTCCGACTATCGTTATAAGCTAACATATCAATATACATTTCAATATGTGTCAATAAGATAAGACTTAATACGAATCAATAAACATTTTCAATAGAAACAAGGACATAAGCATTTCTAGCCAATCACAAGTATTGTCATTTTGGAGGGACATTTGTTTATGTTTCATTTACATACGGTTCATGCCAAAAGAAGGAAAGAATAGCCTTAACATACGTTTGTCGATTACTTAACACACTACGTCAAACTCAGCCCTTTTATCACCTCAATATACAACAAGCGATAAGGAAATTATTATTAATCTACGGAAGCTAAAATTAATATAAATGCGTGACAAGCTTGTCTACAATGATTTGGAGATCACCTCCCCTATTCCTTTCTCTTTCCTCAACTCCAAAAAGCAAGAACAACATATCCAGCAGAAAAAAAACATATATACTAGATTTTCCAACCATTTAACAATCACAAGAACACCATCAAACAGCCAACAAGATACAACAATACTACAAACACTCCAAGTACTATGCTGTAACTTTTCCATCCATACAACTTAGCTAGGACTTGAATACACCTCAAACACAAGTAGGAGGAGAATAATATTACCTCACATAGCAATAGCTACCTTGGAACATATCTTATTCAACTTGAAAGAACTCTCAACTTCAACAACAACACCATAGAAGTGTTTTCCTCAAGGTCTACAAGATTATTT
Organism: Anisodus acutangulus; assembly: GCA_029783415.1. Classification (NCBI taxonomy): domain Eukaryota; kingdom Viridiplantae; phylum Streptophyta; class Magnoliopsida; order Solanales; family Solanaceae; genus Anisodus; species Anisodus acutangulus. The sequence continues at coordinate 24,419,179 of CM056490.1, read as the reverse complement.
GTGTTGGACATGGGTGATTTGGCCTTAGATTTGCTTAGGAAACATGGGGATATGTTTAGAGAGGGTCTTAGAGCTGTTTTAATCAAAATCTGGTCAAAAATAGTGAATAAGGATGAAGCCACCACTTAAATAGGAAATTAGGATTTTCCACCGCCTCAAGTGGGACCCAAAGAGGTTGTGTGCGTAGTCTCACAAAAATCGGAATATCTCTCTACTCTAATGTTGTATTGACAAACAGTTTAATGCATTGGAAATTAAACTCATAGCTTCAACTTGGTAAGTATATCACCCCGTAACTCCCAGTATATTGGGAGAAAAGCTCGGTGAGATCTAACCTAAATTTCAGTAGAATTATAAACATAACTTGAGGTAACTATTGCCGGATTTTTAACTACAACTTGCTTGAATTCAAAGATTAAAATACGATTATTGTATGATTCAAATACCTTACAACAAGACCTTTTTAGCATATTAATCTCTCCTAGTCTTGCCCAAAAAATACGTGTATTACAATCCAATTTCATTCGGTGATCTTCCTCAAAAAGTATTTTCTTTGATTCGTTTAGCCTCAACCTCCCACACACTTACTTAACACTTGTTTAATACCATTACTATACGTGTATGAGATCTGAACCTCTACGGTTCTCATTACTTGTGAAGCACATTAGCGCAAAAATACAGGGTGTAACATCCTCCCCCCTTAGGAACATTCATCTTCGAATGTAGGGGTGTACAGGGGAAATACTAACACTCTTACAGATTTTACAAAAAAATTGACAAAGTCTCTTCTGTGTACTGGATTATATCCAACCTGTCATACAACTACAAATCAAAAGATAAATACCACACAGGGACATTAACGATTAACAATAACTCTTGGCTCCACACGGCCATAACGTTAATAAAAACATCATTCCTGATTTATATATCTTTATCTATGATTTGTGTTGAAACTTCCTTAACTCAATATCTTCTAATTATGAAACAAGGGTTAGTATGACATGCTATAATATGACCAAAATCATTTAACTGAACGGTAGTCAACAGAGGATATTTAGACTTCATCTTTTCCCTGGTTTCCCACGTCATTTCCTTAATGTTCTTGCTCTTCCAGAGTACTTTTACGGAAGCTATATCTTCTATTCTCAACTTTAGGTAATTGTAGATCTAAGATAGTATCTCGAACATTGTTGTAGGACAAGTCTTTCGTAATCCAAATGTCATTTACTAGTACAACTCAAAAAAAGTCCCCGATACATTTTTGTGACATAAATGCATGGAATACATAGACAGACTTTAGCTTTGAATGTATATTTAGCTCGTAGACCACTTGGCGTATATTCTGAATAATTATGTAAGGAAAAATGTATTTCGAGCTTAGCTCACTGCCATTAATTCTATAAGATCCAATGTATCTTGGGTTAGGCTTGCCCTTTTTACTAAATCTCATCATACCTTTCATATGTGATTTCTTCAGGAAAATTCAATTATGAACATGGAGCTTCTAAATCTCGACATTGCACTTTAGCTTATGATTTTTGGTATTTTAGGTCGTTATCAGTCACCTTTTCCTACGATTTGCTAGACTAAATCTTGTTGCAATAACTCTAACTCCCTCCTTTAAATCATCTAATAGGAGATCCATACTAACGTCCATACAAGACCTCTTAAGGAGCCATCTTGATATTATGATAGTAACTGTCATTATGAGGGAACTCTATAAGCACTCTCTTTAAATTCTAGCACGCATAGTCGTGGAATCATCTTGCGCTCCTATTGACTTTCTATCTATGAATGTGAGGCCGTATCAAGATTTACTTATGCCCTCAAGCCCTATCACAAGGTTTCCTAAAAATTCATTACAGATTGTACACCTTCGTCTGATATAGTAGAAAATAGAGTGACATGGAACCACTATATCCCTTGATGTATAGCTTCACATGATCATTTTCCCAGTAAGTGGTCTTAATTGACAAAAAACGGCCTAATTCTATAACTCCATCAATGATCACTCAGTAAGAATTAAATTTCTAATAGGAACAACAAAATTCTGTGATGAAATCCATATTAATCACTTCACATTCTTGTGTCGAACTCTTAATGGTTTGAGTTAACCTATCAGGTGTTTCATGCTCTCTCTTTCCCGCTAAATTGTGCTATGAATTCGGCAATACTCTTTTGCATATTATTCCACCTATAAATTTGACCCTGAAATGATATATCTTAATCGACCTTGGGTGGATAGACTAACACGAATGATGTGCCTCTATTATAATTTGATTTCGGAGTCCCGCTACATTTAGAACAAACAATTGTTCTTGATACGTCAAGTTCCCACTTTTACTTACCTCAAAGGTCGTTACTCCCTGTTATATTTTCTGTTTGAACTGTACTAAAGTAGGATCTTCACCTTGTTGTTCTTTTGCTTTTGCTACCAAGGAATACTCTGTTGTATTCTTAATAATAATTGTGCCATCATCTGAGTTCCACCAAATCGATCCCCAAACAAGCCAACTGATGCATGTCTTGAGCCAACTCCATTTCCTTTGCCCCAAAATTAGCCAGGCTTTCCACAACTCTACGATTGAGTTCACGGGGTACAACACCAACTTTACCCAGATAGTATACGATGTTAACCTTGAAATCTTAATATTACTCAAGCCATTATCTTTAGATTACTTAACTCTTTCTGCATAAGGGCGCGTTGGAAACTCTTATGGTCTGTAGAGTCTCAACATGAAAACCATATGGAGAAAGTTGTCGTATATTAAGTGTGTGTACCACTATGGTTAACTATAATTCATAGGTCAAACCGTCCTTCTCGTACTTTCTCACTGCTATTAATCATAAGCAATTTCCTTTCCTTACTCATTTTGACACTTGCACTAAGCATGTACTAATTTATCATAATTCCACACATTTTGGAACTTCTTGTATATATAATCTCAAACATTACTCTTGATTCTTATTATCCATGTCAATATACACGATAGTTGACGAGTCATTAACTTATTCCCTTATTGGATACATACAAGATTCTGAAGAACTTGACATTATAATCAAACATCGTTCTTATAATATTTGAATCTGATCACTGTACCTCGACCAAAAACTCTTTCTTTATCTTTTGGCTAACATTTTCCATCAATTGAACTCGGAAAAGATTCCCTTTCTCTTATTAAACAACAAGTTCATTAAATCATATACCTTGTAGAGCCTTCGGTCATTTCGGATCATCCATCATCATCCTTACTTGTCCTTCACATTGCCTTTGTTTTAATAATATTACTTCTGAACACAACTCTTTCATTCCCTCCTCATATCCTAGGCTCAATGACCCCCTTTCGACTTTTTAAATGCTTATATTGAGATTCACCTACCATTATTTCTATCTGAAATACTTTTAGAGAGTCGCGACTGTACATATTGCGGGACCGATTCTTCGTACGCTTAGATCCAATGTATAGTTTGGTATGATCTAATGATTCATCCAAGTTTCCTAATCTAGCCATAATTAGGTATTCCATTAACCAATTTATCCATCATATTACATTTACATCTCAATTCTGAGTTACTTGGGGTTGTTTCTATTTTCTCAATTTACTCCTTACTCTACTTTTCGAGATATCGAATATCCAGTTATGTTTAGCAACAATTGGCATCTCTAGCCAGAATTCCTTACTGTCTCTTCTCTAGCGTTGTACCTACGCATTATTCTAGAGTTATTACACGTATGTAGAGTCTGGGTAAAAATTATCTCATTCGCTTCTAACTTTTTGTCTCAGTCCTTCTACCTTTCTATCGTTAAGCGAAATGCATATCTTCCTCGATACTTCACCATACTATGTCTCCCTCTTAGGAGGATGACTAACACCTTATGCTTTAGGATTCCTCTCTGGTAGAAGTCAAACTTCTACCTCTTCACCTCTTTGTAATTCTTCGCACCTATAATGACTTATAATTTGCCTCAGAATAATCTTCCCTTATTAGAGCAACTGGAAAGTATTTCTATACATAGATTGCTATACATTCATACTAGCGTATTTGGTCTTGATGAGCTTAACTTTGCTCATGTCATTCGTCTCAAGAAAATCTCTGTGACTGACACTCAAAAGTCGTTCTTCTGTCGTTCATCCTTTCATCACTTAATCGTTCACTTTTGCTAATAATGCGATGCCAACTGTAGCAGAGATCCTTCAAGTCTCTGACGTGAATTCTTTTTGTCTTAGATTAATTTTTAATATTGGTATCTCTATGTCCATGGCGAACTCGATCTTCTGATAATTCTCCTTAAGGTTTCATGTTCACCTCTCGTAATAAAGACATGTTACGGTTCACTTTTATGCAGAGGCATAAAAGCTACTAAGAGGTTGTTGGTGCTCTAAGTTGAATAATAGTTTTTAGAGTCTCCACCTAATTTATAGGTAAATTAGGAAAATCAAGTTAAAATGGTTTATTGAAAAAATCCGTGAAAACCCCTTTCTAAACCAGAGTCAAGGTAAGGGTTTTGGTGATCTCCGAAAAAGGTGTTAGGCACCTCGATATTAAGGATCCGTAGAATATGTTTGACCTTCGAGTTCTATAACATGTTTAAACCTTATAAATTGCTTAAAGGTGTATAAATTCTTGCAAAATTCATGTCATTGATTTATCTCAAACTAAAAGGTTTTAAAAACAAAAGAGTTAGATTTCGCCTAAAAATGGTTTGCATAGAGGTAATTTGATCCACTTATTTTAGGACTTAGAACACTCAAGAATTAACTTGAGTATAACTCCATTATTTAGTCCAATAAATTGTCCAATATCCCTTACACTTTGAAAATCTTTTATGTTGAAAAGAGTGTAATGCATTTGAAATGACAAGTTTTGGGTTTTTGAATATAAAACATATTTTCTTTTACATGGTTTTTCCCCAAAGTCAATTTGTATTATACAACATTCCAAAGTCCCATAACTTAACTCAAGTCCAAGAAAGAGTTTGGTTCTTTTCTTTAAAACTTTCAGTTGGTCTTAGCCCACAAAATCAATTCATTACATGTTAAATACGTCCCAGAAGCAGTTTGGGAACAAACTTTAAAATCCAAGTTTCCGTTCAAGAAGTCATGTCAATTTTCTTCTTAGTCCAGTTCGTCAAGTTATAAGCCCAGAAAACAATCCAATTTATTTCAAAGAGTCTAAACAATTTTGATTTCTCAAAATCAAAATGTGAAGTTAACCATTTTTTGAAATTCGTTTATATGGCGATTCTAACTAAACGATGTACATATCGTTTGCCTATCCTAAGTCATAACTATAAAGGTTCCATTAATGTATACACAATATTATTTTATACAAATGGTACATATATAATACAAATATTAAATTGAAAGGGATGAATTTAGGCTGGTGGGCCTACCTAAGCCCACCCGTTACTATTTTCACCCATTGTTGGGCCTTCATGCGTAGCAACAATCATACGGACTCAGTAAAAAATGGATTAGTTGGGCTAGCTAGAGAAGGTGACATACCCAGGATGGCCCATCTCGTTGTGTATCGACAGAGCAAAAGAGGAGGGGAAAAGAAAAGCCCAAGTTAGAAGGTATATAGGACTTATCACACAACTATGCCTGTGGGATGAGCCCCAGAGTATTTCAAATAAACGAAACCTCCATTTGATATATACAAATGATATACTCAACTTATATACTTCATATATGTTAGTATACAGACTGTATGTCAAGGCATATATCAGATATGAACATACAAGATAAAATAGGCAGATAGGATATATATATCATGTATACACACAGATTTTCAAGCTAATTCATGTTCTTTGTGATTTCAAATTTTAAAAAGCACAATCAGGCATTTTTATCACTCAGAATACAAGTTAGCACAGTAGCCAAATAAGAGGATTATCCAGTCAGTTTTCATGTCCTATTATGCAAAATTATCTAAGTTGTAATCTCATGTTTCATATGCTCAAACTCAGGCAGTAAACAAGTCATTACAACTCAAACAAATGGTCATGACATTATCAACATCATTAATCAAGGACACAGTACCAATATCAAACAACAAGACCAAACCTAAACCCTACTTAGTCTAGAATTCACAGATATGTTGATAACTTGGAAACTCTAGATATTGCAGGATTAAGAAGGAACACAAGAGTATGGTTTAGCAGTTAGGTGGGATATCTAGACATGTTTATCTCTAGGCTTAATAGGTAATTGTGCAGTTCACTTCTATATCAAGCAAGTACTTACTAAAGCACCCTCAATCAAATACCAGCAAGTAGATATGCATTTCTTACATTAATATGAGACTAAGCAAGACATGTACTAGCCAAGCAGATACTGAGCACTATGGGACATGCTAACAGGTTCAAAGCATCATTTAAACAAAATGCTCAAGATTAATGATCTAATCCTAGTAAACAGGGGTACTGGACAGGGATTCAACTAGCACATAAGCATGAAAACATAAGACATACACTCCAGTTCCTAGATTTCTTTGAATTCGAAAAATGGCATAGATAAACTGCTCAAACATACTCCTAATTGAAATAAATAGAAGTAAAGCAGGGGTGATGTTACACTAAATATGTTGTTCTAAGCATGAAATTAGATTCACATAGGCAAATGAAGCTATAGTAGACATACAAGGGCATTCATGTTGAGACTACAAGTTAACAATCCTAAATGGGCAGTCACAGACTCATACAAGGTTTAGAGATGCTTTGTGTTCATCCATTTAGAATAACATGTGGTAATGTACTTAATAGATTTTCAAACATTCATGAATGAAAGCAAGACATAGTGGCATATGACATTAAACTAGCACACATGGCATAAAATACTTATAGATATGTCCTAGTACAACATATATGTGATTTTTAGGATCTTAAACAAAGCTTAAGTGCTTCAAGATGGGTGGTTTTAATATATTAGCAGTTTATGATCCAGAATGATACAAAGATGAAGCTCTGAGATTAACATGAACATCAAACAGATACACATGTGTCATAGAATCCATGAAAGAAAAACCAAACTGACCTCAACAACAACATCATATCCAAACAAAACTCAGATTGATAGAAATAGACACAAGACGCAGATATGCAACTTAAGCAGAACAATCAACAAGATGCAGTTCTCATATCAGGTTTTAACTCTGTTTAACAGAAGCATTTTCTTAGCAGGACATGGTACCAAGACTTTGATTTCCAGTCAACAAAGACATGACAAAATCATATGTAGTACCAAAGCAAGCATACACAACCTAGGTAAGAAACAAGCACACAGACATTATTGAAAACAAGCATACACAACCTGTGCTAAGCATGGACCACATTAATCATTTGCACAAAGTGGTTCAAGCAAAGTCATTACTATCTACCTATTAATATAAAGTTGATTTAAGGCTATTTCACCGTTAAATAAACTACATATCAATCACAGATTCATCTAAACGAACACTTCATGATCTCAGTAAGCATGTTCTTAATATACTATGTTCAAACCATCATTCATTTATGGATAATTATATATGGGGTAGTTACATCCAAATCATAAGGTTAAATTACATTTAATTAAGCTAAAAATGATCACACACAGTTTTAAAATTAACTAAAACATGCTAATTAATCACTTGATTCACATAAAAGCAGATTATGGAGCAAATTTAAACAAGAGAAAACTGAATGGAAATGGATTTAGGTTGTTTGGAGGCAGCCTAGGGTCGAAGGAGAGCTCGATTCTTCAATTAGTACCTCGAACACTAACACTAACACAAAAATGAAAACGTTTTAGTGGTAACGATTGATTAAAGAAAGTTAGAGATCCACCAAAGGGCTTGGATCCCTATTATGCAAAAATCAACCAAACTTTAACTCAAATACGACTCTTAGAAAACTAAAGCTAGGAATTCGAATTTGGACCGTTAAAATGAAGGCAAAAGGTCTCAATTTATAGGATTCATGGAACCCTAGCAGAACCAAGTGAAATCGGTGTGGGAGAACAAGAATTGGGGGGAAATTTCCCTTCCAAAAGTACTCAACCAATTAAAATTGCCATTTTGAAATCGTAATAAGACAAGAAATATTAAAATCACTCAGACGCATGGAGAGGGGTAGCGTCACCTGGGTAGTGTGGTGGTGGAACCTTTGCGGTCTTTGGTGAGATAAGACAAGGGCCATTAATGCCCTTTCCCGAAGTAGATGGACATAACTACAAAAAGGGAGGTTTTACCTACTCCTTTGCCAAAAATGGCACCGGAGACGATGGTCCTTGTAGCAGCTAGGGTTTGAGAATTCCCCCAAAATGTAAAGGGTCAAAATCAAATGGGCATCGTGCCCTTTTACTCCTAAGGATGGTGGGATGGGCCAGGTCTGGGCCCCTTTGGCCTGGGCTCGACTGGTTTTAAATTAAAGGAGAGGGCCCAACGATCTTTTAAAAGCCTTAATTAAAAACCGTCACATTTTGCAAATGTTACCATTTTTTAAATTGAAAAATGAGCAAGTAATTTTAAAAAATTACCTAATTAAATTAAGGGCTTCATTTTAAGCCTAAATTTGACACTAATTAGAAACTAAGAAATTTAAATCATGCAAAATTCTCTTATTTTAAAACATGCTTTGAAATTGAGATATAATTCAATTATCCTATTTATTTAGTCAATTTCCCGACTTTGAAGGAGTAAAATCTTGATTTCCTAAAATTGCAATTAATGATCAAAATATTTTTAAAATAGGATATATAATATACAATAAATATACTAGATGATATTTTGTTAAATCAAATGACAAAATACTTACTGAATAATTTTGTAAAATCCTTTTCGTCCTATAAAAGCATATTTCTCTCCATCTGTGACTCGAGAACTTTGAATAATTAACTAAAATTATTGGAGGATAAGTTATGTGTCAATAACTGCACCTTTATTGTTAGGGGATGGTGGGACCATCACTAAATAGCGAAATTTGACTAACCTAGTTTTTAGCCGACCAATTTGAAAAATACTTCTCTTTTATGCAATTCGGAACCTGGTCTAGGACACTTGTAGTTTGACTCGATTAGACTTCTCGAAAGCAATAACACAAAGCAAAAATCCCAGAACTAAAAGGTTTCAAAATGAATTTGTTGGAATGTGATTGATCCTCATGTGTTGAGTTAGCATAAATCCCTAGTTTTCGAGAATCATGTCACTTGTAGTTCGACTCAATGGCCCGAAAAGGGCATCCCTTATGCAGCAATGCCTTTGCTCATTTTGAAAAACTTTTCTGGTGTATGCTCGACCGGTTACGATTTTTTTAAAACAAAATCTTCATAGTTTGCGAGTGAGTTCAGTACGGAGTAATTTTCAAGATCATGTACATAGAGCTTAACTCTCGTTGGTATATTACATCAACTAGCTACCCAAGAACATGTTCCATATTTGCTCACTTGCGTCTAGATTTGGTCTGCTCGCTTCCCTCCTCCGGTAGCTTTGAACCTGTTCCAATTTTTTGAGACCTAACGTATTGATTATTTTTACGTATCATACCTGCGTGGCTTTGTTTGTTCTTCCCTTTTGGGCAGCCACTTTTGAGTGGGCGACACCTCCAACACTGTATGGCTCGTGCATATTTTTGTTGCATGATTTTTGGGTAGATGCCTCTTCCAACACTGTCTGGCTTTGTGCAGTTTGTTGACTTTGAGCGGACCGACACCGTTCACTCATGCATTATTTTTTGTTGAGCAAATGTCACATGTGACATCGTTGGCTCATACATATTATTTAGTTGAGCGAATGTCACATGCGACACCATTGGGTCATGCATATTTATGGTTGAGCGAATATCACCTTCTATACCATTAGCTCATGCATATATTTGGTTGAGCGAATGTCATTTGCGACACCGCTAGCTCGTGGGTTGAGCGTCTGTCACCTCCTACACCATTGGGTCGTGTATACTTGGTTGAGCGAATGTCACATGCGATACTATTAGCTCGTGTATTTTTATTGAGTGAATGTCACTTGCAACACCGTTAGCTCGTGCATATTTTTGGTTGAGCGAATTTTGCTTGCAACATTGTTGCCTCGTGTGTGCAAATGGAAAATATGTCCTTTTCGGATGGATTGTCTTTCTTTCATCCCTTTGTCGGTTGTGACCCTCTCGGTCAGATGGTCATTTTGTCCTTTTATGGCTCTCATGGCTGGATTGTACTTCTTCGTCCCTTGTCAGTTATAACCCTTTCTGTCAAATAGTCATTTTATCCTTTCATGGATCTTATGGCCGGATTTTTCCTCCCTTGTGGCGCTTTGCTCTTTATGTGGCTCTCATGTCTTAGTTATGACGCCCTTGTGGTGGTTTGCACTTTTTGTGTCGGAGTTTCTTCTTTGTTTTACTTGCTTCATCATGAGCAAACAAGTTAGTGGAATAAGTCGATATCCTCATGATGACGTTTTTGGAACCTCCAAACACAGAAAAATAATTAGTTTTCATGGGGTCGATCCGTTCTGATGACTCCTACTGCATCATTTCTCTATTTTTTAATGTCAACTCTTTTTGGCTCAGTATTGCAAGAGATGAATTCAAACTATGACTGGAAAAAGCATTTTGTAAAGATGTTGATCGTAAATCAAATTTTTGACTAAAACATTTTTATCATGTTAAAAATTATTAACTCAATTTCATGACATGTACACTTAGAGCGAGTTTTTTTACCGTCTTTGGCGCTTTGGGCGTGTTCCTCATTTGTCTTGGTGAAATTTTCGAGACCCCCTCAAAAATTTTACCTTAGTTGAAGGTTGTCTTGCGGAGAACTCCTCATTGAGTTATCATGAAGTATTTTTTTAGTCCCTCTCAAAAATTATGCCCCCAGTTGAATGCTTAAGATCGATTAACTCTTGTGCCGGATTTATCGGTGGAACTTTTTAGATCATTTAAAAAATTCTGCCCCAGTTGCAAGTTGGAGATCCTAGTACTCTATGAGGCAATTCTCGAATCTTCATGTCTCAGAGGCTTCCTAAGGTTGTCCTTGGTTTTTTGTTTGGAGCGACTAAGCTCGAAGAGTGCCTATGTATCCCACCTCGGGAATCAGGTCGAGCGTAGTTTGGAATAAAGATGGTTGATTTTTCTAATAATGCGACAAAGTCCTAAATGGATGCCTACGTATCCCACCTTCGGAATCAGGTCGTTCCATAGTTCATATTATAAGGAAATTACATTTGGTTTTTTTGTACTAAAGAAATACGAATACAAACAAAGAAATGCCATTACAAGCAAAGAAATGTGATTACAAGTAAAGGAATGTGATTACAAATTGAAAAGGTGTGCCTTCACATGTAGTATCTCTTGATCACGTCTGAATTGATTTCTTTGGGTCACTCTTGGTTGTCCATTTCTGCAAGGATTACAACTTCTCCTGAGAGCACCTTGCGCACCATGTAGGGCCCTTTCCAGTTGGGTGTGAATTTTTCTTTCTACTTGTGTTGGTATTGAAACACGCGCTTGAGTACCAATTGTCCTATTTGAAAGATTCAGGCTCTGAACCGCTTGTTAAAGGTGTGTGCCATTCTTTGTTGGTATAGTTGACCGTGACATACAACGACCATCCTTTTCTCATCGATTAGAGTCTGTTACTAGTATCTTTTCCAGACCCATTTCGCGTTGTCCAGCTCTGCTTCTTGTATGAATCTGAGTGGCGGTATCTCTACCTCAACCGATAGTACTTCTTCAATATTGTATACCAGTAAGTATGGAGTTGCTCTTGTTGATGTCTGAGTTGTGGTTCGGTATCCCAGTAATGCATAGGAAAACTGTTCATACCAACATTTGTAGTTGTCAGTCATTTTCCTTAGTATCCTCTTGATTCTCTTGTTGGCTGCCTCTACGGCTCCATTCATCTTTGGAGTGTAAGTGGTAGAATTCCAATGACTTATTCGGAATTATTCGCAAATATCTTTCATTAGATGGTTGTTTAGATTTGCTCCGTTTTCAGTTATGATTGACCCCAGGATGCCAAATCGACATATGATGTTGTTTCAGACAATATCTGTTACCACTTTCTTTGTCATCGACTTGTAAGAGGTGGATTCAACCTATTTTGTGAAGTAGTCTATGACGACCAGACTGAAGCGATGTCCATTGGTCCCAATGATGCCCATGCCCCATGCTACAAACAGTTAGAGTGAGCTCATGACATTGAGTTCACTCGGTGGGACTCTAATTAGATCTCCATGAATCTGACACTGGTGGCATCTTTGCACAAATCAACAACAGTCGATTTCCATAGTTATCCAATAGTATCCCGCCCTCAGGATTTTCTTGGCTAGGACGAACCCATTCATGTGAGGACCACAAGTCCCGGCGTGTACTTCTTCTAATAGTTTTGTGGCCTCTACGACATCGACACATCTGAGTAGCCATAGATCGGGCGTCCTCCTGTAGAGTAATCCTGTCACACCACAAACTTGGGGGTGTGACCGGAACTCATCACCCAAAGGCCTGAGCGAACCAACTATAGTATCTGGAACCTGTAACACGAAACATGGACCGATAAGAACTCTATTTCTAGATAATGTTTTGTCAATTCATGCCAAGAAGGAATGTTTGCCCTACATAAGTTAGCTATAATCCGCAGATCCTCGCACGTTCTATGGACGATTATCTACATTAAACAAATTATTCATATCAATACCAAGCTCATATCTTATAAGAGTTTCATTTAGGCAATTCGTCGAACAACTTGCATACATGAAGTTCTAGAGTTATTCTACCATGGATTCTTACTCAACTTAATACCACCATCTTCCATAACTCCTTTATTTAACTTCACAACCTCCCAAACATGATTCAACACTTTCATTTACTCTCAATTTCAATCAACAACCCCAAACAATAAGTTGCTATAACTTCATACAACAAGAGGTAATCTTTTAAGGCCATGTTTACAGTACTTCTATAACTCATAAGTTTTCTTCACTAATCAACCAGTCCAAACTAAGAGGAGCTAAACGACATATAGAAGGGATGAAACCTTACCTTAACTAACCAAACAGTTCCTCACAATAAGCTTTACTTTAATCTCCAGCAAGCTCACAACATTGTCGAGCCAACTCATGAGGATTTCGGGGTGTTCTTGATTCTTAGAGGGAGAAACCACCTTAGATACTTGTAGGAATGTTCTTTAATGGTGGAGGGGGTTTTGGATAGTTTTTAGGAGTGCCTTGGAGCTCAAGAGGTTGAAAATGACATAGAAAATGAATTTGGTCGACTTTTAGACTTAAATAGCCAACCTACCCGCCTCACATGTACGGTGCATATGCCACTACATATGGTGGAAGTAAGGTGAAGGAAAAGTGGCCCTGATTCTTAGCCACATCCGCGATGAGGAATGCCATCCGCGATGCGGAATGCTTAGCGTATCGTTTAAATTTCATCAATCTTCGTCAAGTTGTAGTTAGTTAGTTCCTTTTGACTTATAACCTTCCGAAACCATTTCTTAATATCCTTATACATCATACGAACCCTCGAAAACAATTCCAAGTCCTAACGACTCAAGTTGGCTAACTATACTCTCATTCGGGTGCAAAACTACTGGGCGTAACATCCTTCCCCCCATAAGAATATTCGTCCTCGAATGTTGAATATTGCTCTAACGCTTAGGATTTTAGAAAAATTTGGCAGAGTTTCTCCTATAAACAGGACTATCTGAAATATGCTAATCATCCCAAATAGATAACCAAGGCCCACAGGGCTACATAATAGCATAACAACATCCAATTGGACTCACACGACTTTCTATGTACACAAGAATCAAAGCGGGTTATTCATAACTCACCTTAACTAACATTCGTCATACTCTGAACTGCGTCGTCCATATCTGCCTCAACATTATCTCCTAAACAAGGTATATGAATTAAGATTAATGTATATAATAGGAACAAGAGAATCGTAGCACACGAATATCGATATAAACCTGAGGTCTGGAATAAATTAACCTAAGCAACTCAATTTATGGACTGGGAGAACTAGAATGGCAATGGGGACCTCATCGTATGATAAGTCTTCTGTAACTTGAACATCCTCAACATGGGTAATGCGGGAGGGATCGCCCATACATTTACGAAGCATGAATACCTGGAATATAGGATGAAATGCTTCTAATTCCGGGGGTAGCTCAAGCTTATAAGCTACTTGTCCTATTCTTTAAATAATTTGGTACGTACCTAGGGCTAAGCTTGCCCTTTTTGCTGAATCTCATCACACATTTCAAAGGCGACACCTTTAGGAATACCCAGTCTCCCACCGATAACTCTAAGTCTCGATGCCGGTTATCTGAATAAGACTTGTTGATTTTCAATTGTCAATAATCGCTCCTGAATCATTTTCACTTTCTCTACGGCTTGTTGCACCAATTCATGTCCCAATAACATTGTCTCACCCATATCAAACCAACCAATAGGAAACCTGTATTTTCGTCCATATAGGGCTTCATACGGTGACATTTGAATACTATAATGGTAGTTGTTACTATAAGAGAACTAAATAAGCAGTAGGTGATCTTCACAACTTCTCTTGAAGTCCAACACACAGGCTCACAACATATCTTCAAGCATATGAATAATGCGCTCGGCCTGCCCGTCTATTTGGGGATGGAAAGTTGTGCTAAGGTTAATCTGAATACCCAAACCCTTCTGAAAGGACCTCAAAAGTTAATTGTAAACTGAGCGCCTCAGTCAGATATAATAGACACCAGATCTCTATGAAGTCAGACTCTCCTTGATATACAATCGAGCACAATCTTCGGCTGAATAAGTAGTCCTGACAGGTAGAAAATTAGCTAACTTCATTAGTCTATCCACAATAAATCATATAGAATCGAACTTCCGATGATAATTAGGTAGTCCTATAATGAAATCCATGTTGATCGTTTCCTATTTCCATGTCGGAATTTCTATTTTCTGTAGCAATCCTCTAGGTTTCTGATGCTCAACCTTAACTTGTTGGCAATTCAGACACTGAGCAACAAATTCTGCGATATTCTTCTTTATATCGTTACACTAATATAGCTACTGAAGGTCATGATACATCTTAGTAGAACCAAGGTGAATAGAATACATGGACTGATGGATTTCCTCCATAATCTTCCCTCGAAGTCCTGCAACGTTAGGCACACACAACCGACCCTAATACTTAAGAACTCCATCTCTCGATAGTTTGAACAACCGCTTCTTTTGAAAGAGAATGCCTTATTTAATTCTTACCAAGGCTAGCTTGTCAAATTGTCGTGCCATCACTTCCGCCACTAGGGAGGATTCAATGGCATTCTGAACTATGGCACCCCCATCGCCTGTATCAATCAATCGCATGAGCCAACCGATACAGATATTTTTCCATCTCCAACTTATCAACTCCCATATGCATCAGGCTACCCATATACTTCTGACGTAACGCGACTACGATATTTTCTTTGTCAGGATGGTACAAGATATCGACATCGTAGTCTTTCAGCAGCTCAAGCCATCTTCGCTGCCTCAGATTCAACTCTTTCTACCTGAATATGTACTACAAGCTCTTATGATATCTAAATATATCAACATCAACCCCGTACAGATAGTGACGCCATATCTTCAGAGCAAATATAACAGTCGCTAACTCAAGATCATGGGTCAGGTAATTCTGCTCGCGTTTCCTTAATTGCCTCAAAGCATATGCAATAACCTTGCCATGCTACATCATAACACAACCCAATCCTACTCTGGAAGCGTCACAGTATAAAACATAGGCCTCTGATCCTTCAGGAAGTGCTAGAACATGTGCTGATGTTAACCTACTCTTCAACTCCTAGAAACTCTTCTTGCAAGCATATGACCACTGCAATTTAGCAGCCTTATGTATCAACTTTTTCAGTGAAGCGGCAATAGAGGAGAAATTCTCTACGAATCTTCGATAATAACCTGCCAAGCCCAAGAAACTATGCACCTCCGTAGGAGTTGTAGGTCGGGGCTAATTCTTTACCGCCTCGATCTTCTGATTATCGACCTTGATGCCTTCGTCTGATACTATATGACCCAGAAAATCCATTTAGTTCAACCACAACTAACATTTAGAGAATTTTGCATACAACTTGCAATCCTAGATTGTCTATAATACCGCTCGCAAATGATTCGTGTGTTGTACTTCTGAGTGAAAATATACTATGATATCATCAATAAATATTATCACAAAGATATCTAGAATTATCATAAACTATCACGCCCCTAATTACTATGTCATGCGGGCATCTACCATTTCCCACCTCGGTAAATGAACTTGTCCCTTAAAGATTCACCAACAACATACATAAATAAGAAGAACAATAGAAGTCTAAAAACATATATATCGGATAATGCGGAATACAACAACTACCCAAAGGATCTGATCCAAATAGTATAAGAGCTTCTAAGTATACAACATGAATGAAGTTTACAACTACAACATGTATACACTTCTATTTAGAAAGAGAATTAAACAAAAAATCTAGATGAACTACATGAGATCCTTGAAGGCTAACCGAACCTCGCTGAAGTTCCTGTAATAACTCTACACCCCTAAAAGGGTGTAGAAAGAGTAATATCAGTATAACACTATAACTGGTAGGTATCATAGGCAGACAATAGTTAGATAACATATATATAAGAAAGAAATTGAATGATAGACATGCTCGCAATCAAGTATCACAGTCTAGGAATAATCAGCCCAAGTATAGATAATTCAATGAATCCAAGAGATGAAAACGAAGTAATTACTAAACACACCCATCTAAAATTTGCAGTAAGGTGAATTACACTAGATCTCAGTACTCTGCAGACATAGCCTAGGCGAAATCTCGAGTCCTCAAATCCATCAAGTGTCTAAGTAAGAGATTAACAAGCACACACCATCTCAAGTGAATTAATAATTTAGGAATCAAGGTTGAACCGCATCACGCAATACCATGAAAACAACAACCAGAATCAGATGTATGATTGGATGTAATGTGAATGTATATGCGATGTAATGCAATCCACTGTCGAACTATCTCATATCATACATACATGCTCCGGGCGGAATATATCATCGTCCCAGCAGTCATGATCCATAGAGAACCCGTGAAGTCCATGTACCAGTCACTTTGTATCACACAACCTATAGTGACTCTTCCACCAAACACCCCGCTAACCATTCTGTATCACTCGACATAGAATGGCTACGCAATCAATATGACATAAGAATCAATGTTGTTTCTTTCTCACTTATCACCATCACGCCAATCACAAGTAATGTCAATGTATCACAGAATCACCATCACACCAATCACATGTAATGTCAATATGATGGAAATGAGGATGAATGCATGTATGAATGTCAAATTCAACAATAATCATGACATGAATAAACATAAAAACATCTGTAAATCAACTACCAATATGAAATTATTCCCAAATCGGTACAATGTTATGTCCGAAATACTTTCCCTTCAGACCAGATAGGTAACAATAATAATATATGCAAGATAGGCCATACAAAATAAACACGTAGCAAACACTCTAATAAGAAACCTCTGATGTTTCACTTTCCCTCTTATCATTATTAATGTCAAGTCACGGTTCACAACAAAGTATCATGTAGAATGTGTATAAATGATATGCATGTATCAATCTCAAGCGTAAATCATAATCAAATCCTAATCGGGCTACACATAGACACATATCACAATACCAGTATCAAGTCAAGTCCTTCCCTCTATCCATGATAATACCAAGATAAATGAGAGACAACTATATCACAATCAGGATATGACAACTAAGTGCAAGTACAAGATCAACACTAAAAAGTCAAGCTAATAAATCACAAGAGACAACAAGTCCATAAATCAGTCAACCATAGTAAACCTACGTAATCCATTCCAACATCATACCCGAAGGCATACATGCTTTCTCCAACAATATCTAACTATACATACACTTTGCTAATCGAAGTCTAACCAGAAGGTAAGCCGTAACCTACCTAGAATGTCGAGCGAGAGTCGCAACAATCAGACTTGAGTCTTTTCCTTCCTAGGATCACAGTCATACTCGGATTCTAATATTATAAAAATTTAAGTTAGAGAATGAAACCAACAACACCAAAAATAATATACTATTTATTTGAATCCAAATCAATTAGGGGAGAAAGGGGAAACTGGCCCACAAGGGTGAAATATGAAATTCAACGTTCTAGAAGTCCAATACTACTAACCAATTGCTAAATTAACTCAAGACTAGGAAAATTTCATCATACAAGCAAAAGCCTCAGATTTGGGTATGAACCCTAGTTTTTCCAACAATCGGTTTCATCAAGAAAGGGAAGATTCAAGCCTAACAACTATTAACTAGTGAACCCCAAGCATAGAATAGTAAAACCATCAATCAATTTCCATTTTTATGCTTAGCAATTAAATAAACTCTAACTGAGTTGAACTCATGTACCCTAACTAGATTCTAGGATATTTCCATCATTTATTCAACTTAAGGAAACTAAAAAAAGATAGTACAAGGTTAAGAAAGCTTACCACAAGAAGAAACCACCTAAAGTTGCTTGGAATCACCCTAGGAGTGCTTTGGATAAGTATTTTCAAAATGAGGGAGTGTAGGGTTTTAACACACTTAAAAATGATTCTAGAAAATCGGCATCCGCTGCAACGACCAGAGGCCCACTACAGTGGACCTGCGCCGGCGGTCATCGCATGCGATCCTAAGCCAAAACCCAAAAATCTCACTACAATGGATGGTTATCTGCTGCAGCGGTCCCTTCCGTTGGGGCGCACTAAGGCTCGCCCAAATGACTACACCAGAAAAATCAGCAAAAAAGTCTTGTGCAATTTCAACCCGAAATCAGACAATCACCCAAGATCTCCTAGACACAAATCAGATATGTACACATATGTAAATGTACGCTACAGACTCACTCATGGTTTCAGAATTTCCATCGGAGTTCTAAGTCTCTGGGTCAACCCTCAACGGGCTAAACTAGTTTTCTAACCAATAGCCAAAAGTGCTTCTGAGGGCCTCGGGAACCAAACCTATAATACCACCAAGTCATAAATGACCCTTCAGACCTCACAGAATTGACGAAATTCTGAAAAAGGATCCATTTACACATAAGTCAATTGTAGGTCAATACTTTCACTTTTTAAGATTCTAATTTCTAAACTTCCACTAGAATCGTCTGATAACTTCGGGGATTGGGTCAAATAATCACAATGCACGTAATGTCTGAACATGTCATTACATAAACACCCGATTGATAAAATCCACAAAATTTGTTGATGCGTTGGTTAAACCGAAAGACATAACCATAATTCATAGTGGCTACATCTGGTCCGGAAGGCTGTCATTAGAATATCCTTATACTTAACTCTAAACTGATGGTATCTAGATCGAAGATCGGTCTTTGAGAAATACTTGGCGCCTTGCAATTGATCAAACAAATCATTGATCCTGGGAAGCGGGTATTTATTCTTAATAGTCATCTTGCTCAACTGACGGTAATCGATACACATTCTAAATGAACCATACTTCTTATGAATGAATAACATCGTTGTACCCCACGGGGAAGTACTGGGCCTAATAAAGCCCTTTTCTAGAAGATCTTTCAGCTGAGCTTTCAATTCTTTTAGCACGGTAGGAGCCATTTGATATGAAGGAATACGTATAGGTTGGGTATATAGTAGCATGTCGATAGCGAAATCGATTTCCCTTTCAGGAGGAATGCTATGAAGTTCATCAGGAAATACATAAGGAAATTCACTAACGATATTAACTAACTGAAGGGCTGGAAGATTTGCTTTCGCATCCTATACTCGTACTAGGTGATAGATATATTCTTTTGAAATCATCTTTCGAGACTTAAGGTAGGAAATAAACCTCCCTTTAGCCGCTACAATATTGCCCATCCATTCAATGACGGGTTCTCCTTGAAAACTAAAGTAAACATTTCATCCAACAATCCATATTAGTATAACAAGAAGTCATCCAATCCATACCCATAATAACGTCAAACTCCATCATTTCTAATTCATTCAAATTGGAAAAAGTATGGAAATCATAAATTCTTACATCAAAACTCATATACACCCGCCTAATAATTACAGGCTCACCTACGGGCGTAAACACTTCAAATGAATTATGTAACAATTCAGGCTCCTTTCTACACTATCAACAACAAAATGGGTAATATATAATAAGGTAGAACTCAGATTTATCAAAGAATATACGTCAAGAGAAATGACGAACAATATACCGATAACCACATCCGGAGATGACTCAAGATCCTGTCGGCCTGACAAGGTATATATGCGATTCTAAAGACCGCCTGAACCAGATGATGTCCCCTGCCTCCACCATTAGCAGTCGATGTTTGTGCACCTTGCCTAGAAGGGCGAATTGATGAAAAATAAATTATTACAGACCATATTGGCTACGCCACACCACCTCTACCCCTCGTTAGATAAAACCGCATAATATGATTGGGCTATCTATATGAGTAACACACATCCAAACCCTGGCGGCATTGCCCGAAATGAGTCCTACCATATTGACCATAATACAGCATCGCTGGCCTCTCCTAACTAAAATCTCCCCTATGATGTGAGCCTGGTGCCTATGAAATCTAGTACTGGCCAAAATAAGTGGTTCAATCATGTCGATGGTCCTAAACTGCGGTGGTGCACTAGCCGTTAGATAAGAGGGGCATCTAGGAAACTGGGGCCTAAACCATCTCAAAAATCTACCATATCACCTGCGAACTGGGCCCTCTTATGTTGGACCCTATCATACTCTCGATCAGCCCGTTGTTGCCTCTTATAGACCTCTAAGTTTTGTGCATTAGCATGTAAGCCGACGATGTCCATATTTGGATTCAAAGAATATGTAGTGCACTCATTCACCAAATACAACCCATTAAAAAAACTAATGGACCCGATCACTTATCTCAACAACAATCGTAGGATCATACCTAGCCAAGGATTGAACTACAAACTATACTCTTAGATGCTCATATTACCCTACTCCAAGTGTAAGAACCTGTCCCACCTAGCTCGTCGAAGCTTGACTGGCAGATACTACTGTAAGAATGCCTCGAAGAACTCCCTCTACATAGTTATTGGGGCACGGGGTCCCCGAGTCTTCTCCTAAGTCTCAAACCAGGTCAGGGTAACATCTCACAACTTATAAGAAGCCAACTCTACTAACTCAACATATGTGGCATGTATTACCCACAAAGTACATTGCATCTCATCGAAAAAGTTCTGCAGGTCTGCATTTGGATCTAATTCTGTAAATACTAGAGGGTCCAGGTTGATGAAATCCCAAATTCTTGTGCTGATGGCTCTATAAAAAGTACAAGGGGTCTGTCGCTGGGCGTGAGAGGCCACTAGCCTAGTCAACAATTGCACCTCACTCTACATGTCTAAGTCCTGATCAGGAGCAATTATAAGAGGAGGGGGACATACATTATCTCCTTTATGCTCTGTTGGAGGTGGTGGTGGGCGTGGAGTCTTGGAGGCTCGAGATACAGCCTTATCTTAGTGCTCTTATCTCCTAGGTCAGTGGGTGATACCTGACTGGCTCCCACCTCTTCGTCTAACCTCTGCAGAGCCTTCTATCGTCTAGTAGTAGCAGGCATAGCTGAGAACATAAACAAGATGAAGATTAAGAGTGGACACTTACGATTCAACGCTATCGCACGATCATAATCAAGAAGAAAAGTAACCATTCTAAATATCATATAGCATTCTGCTTATAAGTGTGTTGCACAACACACCCATAAATAAGACTCTACTAGATACAACTTGTAGACTCCCTATGACATACCCTCTCTGATACCAAATTTGTCACACCCCAACCTTGGAGAGTGTGGCCGATACCGAGCCCAAAGGCCTAAGAAAAACAAATATAGTATCTGGAACCTGTAATATGAAACCTAGGCCAACAAGGCCTTCATATGACCATAATAAGACAAAAATAAATGACAACCTACAGGAAGAAGAGTCCTAACATGATATATATACAGATAACCAAGGATGATAAGGCCACAAGAAGAGTACACCACTAACAAAGGGGCCGACAAGGCCCCGACATACATACACACACTGTAGAAAGTATGAAAACCTCTAAGAGTAACATAATATATTAGCGATTGGAACAGGGCCCTGCCATACCTAAAATAGTAGGAATATGTACAACAATACCTATCAACTCATGTATATCAGCTCTGAGAGAAATGTGCGACAATTAAAGCTAAACATGCAACCTACTAAGGAGGAGCGCCGCCCTATTTATCGGTACATGTGGGCATGAAAACAATGTTCCAGAAAGGGGGCATCAGTATGAAAGATATACTGAATATGTAAGGTAGTTAACATATGCAAACATATGGTATAATGTAAGAGATATGTAACCAGAAGCCAACCTAAAACTCACAAGAAGCCTCTAAGGACATACCATATCACAAGTTTGGTTATATATACATGTTTATAAATCAATCCAATCAAATGCTATATAATATAGTATCAAGCTACTATGTGGAGCAATGCATATCATAATATATTGTACCCAGCCTCGAAGAGGACTCGGTCGTACCCGACCAACTATAACGTTGCTCGATAAGAAAATAGATACATATAAATAAGTGCAAAGCAATACATAGTTCAAGGGACATCACAAGCAATGCTAGAGTGACATATCATCGTTATCATCCGACTATGATTATTGGCTCTACGTTCTTAAACTTCAATACAATCATTTTGGAACATATAGAATCTCAGAGATGATTATCAATGGGGAATACATAAGGATTATGATCGAATTATCAAGGATGACATATTGTAGTTGATTACACGAGATGAGACTTTATTTCAAGATAGCATTTTCTCAAGTCATGCCAAGAAGGAAAGTTTTCCGTACATACCTTATCGATGAACCTAGATACGTTTTGCGGATCCTTGCATGTGCTATGGAAGATTATCTACATTAAACAAACAATTTATATCAATACCAAGCTCACATATTATAAGAGTTTCACAACTTGCATAAATGAAGTTCTAGAGTTATTCTACCATGGATTCTTACTCAACATAACACCACCATCTTCCATAACTCCTTTCTTTAACTTCATAACCTCTAAAACAAGATTCAACACTTATATTTACTCACAATCTCAATCAACATCCCCAAACAACAAGTTACCATTACTTCATACAACAAGAGTTAATCCTTTAAGGCCATGTTTATAATACTTTTATAACTCATAAGTTTTCTTCACTAGTAAACCAATCCAAACTAAGAGTATCTAAAGGACATATAGAGGGGATGAAACCTTACCTTAACTGACCAAATATTTCCTCACAACAAGCTTTACTTTAATCTCCAAGAAGCTCAACTTTGCCAAGACAACTCATGAGGATCTCGGGGTGTTCTTGATTCTTAGAAAGAGAAACCACCTTAGATACTTGTAGGAATGTTCTTTAATGGTGTAGGGGTTTTTGGAGAGTATTTAGGAGTGCCTTGGAGCTCAAGAGGTCGAAACTAAGATAGGAAATGAATTTTGGATGACTTTTTGACTTAAATAGCCAACCCAACACAGCCTCACATATGTGACCCCATATGTGGCGCATGTGCCCATATACGGCCGCACATGCCACCATATATGGTGGCAGTGACGTGGTGGAAAATTTCCCCTAATTTGTGGCCACATCCATGAGGCGGAATGGCATCTACGACGTGATACACTTAGCGCATTGTCAAAATTTTGTCAATCTTTGTCGAGTTGTACTTCCTTAGGTCCTATTAACTTCCAAAATTACATAACCATTCCTTAACATCCTTATACATCATACTAATCCTAAAAAATGATTCCAAGTCCTTACAACTCAAGTTGGCTGACTATACTCTCATTTAGGTGCGAAACAACGTGGCGTAACAACTCATTTGTTCAAAAAGAAATCATTTCTATTCTTCCAATTGTCTTCTTTTGGTTGGATGTAATATTCTCGAGACGCTCTACCTTTTCCAAGTACATACTTATGTCGGTGTACCATAATTTACCATCTAGTTCCACTTCCACATAGGAACAATAAGTGTGTTCTTCTATGATACTGGTTTCTAGCGGGTCAATATGACTGCTTTTGGGATGCTTTATCATGGATGCTATAGTTGCAAGAGCATCAGCGAATTCATTCTGAGCCCTTGGCGTATACTGGAAGTCAATTTTTCTGAACCTCTTGCATAGCATATGGGTAAGGTTTACATATGGCAGGATTTTCTCATTCTTGGTAGCCCATTCTCCTTGGACTTGATGAATTAGCAGATATGAGTCTCCTATTACTAATAATTCTTGGATATCCATGTCAAGGGCCATATGAAGACCCATAATGTAGGCTTCTTACTATGTTATGTTGTTAGTACATCAAAAATTAAGATTTACTGCCATCGGGAAATGATGACCCATTTCTGAGACCAAAACTGCTCCAATTCCCCAACCCTTGTAATTTACTACACTATCGAAGAACATTCCCCATCCTGAGTAGGTTTTGATTGTGTTTTCTTCAATTTTCATCACTTCTTCATCCGGGAAATACATCTTTAGTGGTTTGAACACTTTGTCAACCATACTTTCTACTAACAAATCGACCAATACTTGTCCATTGACAACTTTCTGTACCATGTATGTGATGTCGAATTCGCTTAGAAGCATTTTCAACTTGGCCAACTAGGCATGAGCTGGAAAAAATGTACTTCAAAGGATCCATCTTGGAGTTTAGGTGAGTAGTGTAAGCCGATAAGTAGTGTTTCAGCTTTTGTGTTAACTATGTCAGAGCACAACATGTCTTCTCCACCAAGGTATACCTCAACTCACAGGTGGTGAACTTTTTACTAACACAGTAGATGGCTCGCTCTCTTTTCCCAGTTTTATCGTGTTCTGCTAACATGCATCCGAATGTGTTATTCGATACCGACATCTACAATAATAGTGGCGCATCCTTTTTCAAAAGATTGCGGATGGGCTTCACGATTATTGTAGACTGTGTTGTAAAGCATCCAATGTAGTTCAACCTTCTTAGAAAACTCATGATGTATTTTTTTATTTCTAGCAGTGACAATTATTGAATGTCTTTTATCTTTGAAGGGTCTAGCTCTATGCCCCCATTGCTAACTATGAATCCCAATACTTTCCCGGCAGGTACTCCAAATGCGCACTTGGCTATATTTAGCTTCAAATTGAACTTGCAAAGTCTATCAAAGAACTTTCGCAAATGCATGATGTAATCTGAGCTTTCTCGTGATTTGATTATGACGTCATCCACGTAGAATTCTATCTCTTTTTGTGTCATGTCATGGAAGATTGTGGTCATTTCTCTCATGTAAGCTGCACCGGTGTTCTTGAGGCCGAACGATATTACACGGTAGTGGTATACTCCCCATGGACTGATGAAAGCTATTTTTTGTACATTTTCTCTTTGCTAATCATAATCTGATGATAATCGGTGAAGCAATCCACAAATAATTGTAACTCGTGCTTCGCGCAGTTATTGATGAGTATGTGGATGTTCGGTAGTGGAAAGTTATCCTTGGGACTAGCTCTGATGAGATCACGATAGTCCACACAAATCTGAATCTTTTCATCTTTCTTTGGTACGGGCACAATGTTTGCCAACCATGTGGGATACAGAGTTACTTCCACTACCCCTGACTTTATCTATTTCTCAACCTCTTCTTTCATTCTTATGCTCAGATCTGTCTTGAACTGTCAGATTTTTTGCTTGATCAGAATGAAACCCTTATAGATATGCAACTTGTGGGCCACTATGTCTATGTTTAACTGAGGCATATCCGCATATGACTATGCAAATATGTCGATGTACTCCCTTAGAAAGTTTATCAATTCTTCTTGTCGAGGTGCTTCTAAGTGTGCACTTATCCTCATTTCCTTAGCTATTTTCTTGTCTCCGAAGTTGATTGCTTCAGTTTCATCCAAATTAGGCTTCTACCTGTTTTCATACAGATCTTCTTCATCGATGAGATCTTCTGGTAACTTGGTTTCATCATCGTACTCCTTATATTCCCTTTCATTTGAATCACTCGACTCACTCATCTCGCGATATGTTATGACATTATGAGTTATTTTATTATTATTATTACTGAAAAATAAGGCAAAGTATGGTTAGTGTATAAAAATACATTAATAAGAATAAAAGACTATTTTTCACATAAATTGAGGCCTTTCATTAATTTGATAAAGAAAGTACAAACTTGGTCCTGACTCAGATCAACGTAGAGTCATTTCCATTTTTCAACATTACGAGGAACATAAAGATGCAAATGGTGAATGCTCAGGCATCAACTGATTTTCACCAATTTTTGAAAACAAATTTAAATTTATTCTCTTTACTGAGGAGACAAAAGTAAGGTAGAGGTCCAATTGGACAGTTGCTCGCCCGGATCAGCATTGTAGATGGTGGGCACTTCAGAGCATTCCTCCAATATCATGACACACTCTTCCTCTTGGAACAACATCCCTAAACCCTCTTCTATCTCTTTATCGTTGTGCATGGGCATTCTGACTAGGAATGACTGGTATGTATTCGGAAATGGCTTGTGTAACTGCGGAAGACCTCTCTTGTTTTAATCTGATTCGGAGGCTTCCTCGGAGTTTGGGATGTACCTCAGGCCAAACTGTAATCATTTTCTGAGATTGACACCAGTTCCTTAATACGCTGGAGCTCTTTGCCTAAACCTTTGCCTGGTTCAAACCCGCTTTGAAGCAAAGTGGCAGTAATTATCTTACAGACTGGTGGCATATGACTCTCTTCGTTGTCCCCTTTGTAGGCAGCTCACACGAGTTCTACCTCATGGGAATCCGTGTCTTCGGGGATTTCCTCTATCACTGGCATGAAGTTATTGGGGTAGTTATGAATGCTACTTGCCCCGTGGATCACCACTTCATGATTCTCCCATACAAAGTTTAATGATTAGTGGAGGAATGACGGTACTGCTCCGGCCATGTATATCCAAGGCCTTCCCTACAGTGGATTGTAGTTCGAAGTGATCTCCATGACCTGGAACTCGGTCGTGAATTCAGCGGGCCCCATTTGGATGTTGAGGTCTATTTCACCAATAGAATCACAGTGTGATCTATTGAAAGCTCTCACGTTGGTACGGCTCTAGTGTATTTTCCTAGTATCATAACCTAACTGCTTGAGTGAAAACTTATCACACCCCAACCTTGGGGAGAGGTGGTGTCCGACACCTAGCACCCAAAGGTCTGAGCGTACTACTGTAGTATCTGAAAACGGTGGTATGAAAATTGGGCCGACAAGGCCTCCAAATAACCATATAAGATAAGATTGATTGATAACCACCACACAAAAAAGTCCTTGTAGGATACACACACATACACACACACACACACACACACATATATATATATATATATATATATATATATATAAATAGATAGCCAAGGACGACAAAGCCACTAGATTAGTATACCGATAACAAAGAGGGTCGACAAGGCCACGACATACAAACATCCATACACAAGACTGCAAGTCTCTAAGGGTGACATAATATATCAATAAGATGGGGCAGGGCCCCTCCATACCCTAAAATATTAGTATCATATGTATCAGTTCCTAAAACTCCTGTAATGCAACTCCAAGAGAAAGGAGTGTGACAATCACAGCTGAGTAGATCACCTACTAAGGAGGAGCGTCGCTCTATCTATCTATACCTGCGGGAATGAAACACAGTGCCCCAGAAGGGACATCAATATGAAAGATGTACTGAATATATAGGTCATAATCAACAGTAAATCAATGAAATTAGAAATACCACCTGGAACCTCATAAATGTCTCATTATATTCCTATGTGGGTATATATTTATAAGTATCTGTTCGCGTATATAATGCCATAGGCCTCTGTGGGAAATATTTTGTATATAGTAGATCGCGTATATAAAGCCATATGCCTCTGTGGGCAATATCATTTGTATCATATCTATATAATTGTGTATATAACACCATAGGCCTCTGTGACCAGTGTGAGTATGATATATATCTATATAGGGACCATACCAGGTCTATGAATAACTCAATAACTCGTCAGGGTGACATAAAGTCGTTACACACCAGACTATCCTTATGTGGACACTAAGACACTTTTACATGTCGTAATTCATAAGAAAGGAAACCTCTTATTTTTATCAACTTCCTAATCACAAAATGAAATACCATTGTTTTACCAATGAGAAAGGAAAGACATCAAAATAGAATACAATATTACAAAGGTCGGATTTGCATCCAAGTAATCATAATCGACTAGGATTAGAGTTTTTACGAAATCATGTTTAAAGCGATTGATATCGATAGGATCATGCAATAAGGAGAAGAAAGGAAGCCCTACATACCTTATCGAGAAGACAAATTATGTCCCACGAAGCCTCGTATGTGTTATGGATGATTATCTACATCATATAAGGGATTTATGTCAACACCAATGTTATATCAAATCAAGGTTTAAATTTAGACAAATCATCAAACAACTTGCGCGGAATACTTCATTCCATCTTTCCTAGGTCAAATTCGATATATCCGATTTGACAATATTTACCCTCGTTCCTAGGTCAAATTAGGGGTGATTTATGGTTTATGTATTGGGGAAAATTAGCCCTTAAGTTGAGAAAATGACTTTTATACATAAAACAATCTGCACTGACCTATTTAATGTCCAGATTGACAATCCGTCAAAATTTTGATGGTCTGTCAATCTGGACCGTCAATCCTGACTTGAGATTTCATTTTATAGAGTAATATTAACAGTTCATATTAGTCCTTTTGACGGTCCGTCAATCATTCTATCAAAATGGATAGTTTTCTTGATTTCATCGAAGTGTATTTTCTTCGATCCGTTTAACTTCCATACACTCCGGGACTTCCATAAACAAGCTTTAAACATTCATTACCCTTCTCTAAGGTCTTACCTTTTCCCGGGACAATGGTATCCATTAACGACACAACAAAACACAAAATTACAGTGTGTAACATCCTTCCCCGCTTAGGAATATTCATCCATGAATGTTGAAGATATTCTTAACTCTCGAGGGTTCTAAAAATTTCAACAGAGTTTCCTTTGTAATCAACTGTCCAAAACCTGTAAATAATCCAAACATATATCCAACGCTACACAGGGTAACATAATAAAAACACAACATCCACTTGGCCTCACACGACCATCTATATATGCAAAAATCCAAGAAGGTTAGCCATAACTTACCTTAACTATCGTTTGTTGTACTCTGAGCTTCACCTGCCATATTTGTCTCAACATTAGCACCTAAACAAAGTATATGATTTAAGATCGATTGATAGAGTAGGAATGAGAAAAGCGTATCGCACGAGTATTGATATAGACCTGGGGTTTGGAACAAATAAGGATATCAGGACTTCATATCTTCTTTGACCTCCCAAGTCATTTGTATCACATTATTATTTCTCCAAAGAACTTTTACTGAGGTTACTTCTTTAGTTCGTAGCTTATGGATTTGGCAATCCAAAATAGTGATGGGAACTTCTTCGTACAACATGTCCTCCATGACCTGAACATCCTCAATAGGGGTTATATGAGAATGATCACCTAAGAATTTACGAAGCATCGATACGTGGAATACCGAGTGAACTACTTCCAATTCAAGGGGTAACTCAAGCTTATAAGCCACTTGGTCGACCCTTTGAATAATTTGATAAGGTCCGACGTACCTAGGGCTTATCCTACTTACTGAACCTCATTATGCCCTTCATAGGCGATACCTTTAGAAACACCCAATCTCCCATAGCAAATTCTAAATCGCAACGTCGGTGATCTGAATAATACTTTTGTCAAGTCTGAGTTGTCAATAACCACTCCTGAATTAACTTCACTTTTTTACAGCTTGCTATAACAAGTCATGTCCTAATAGTTTTGTCTCACCAACATCGAACCAACTAATAAGAGACCTGTATTTTTGCCAGTATAATGTCTCATATGGTACCATATGAATATTAGAATTATAGTTATTGTTATAGGCGAACTCAATAAGTGGTAAATGGTCTTTCCAGCTTCCCTTAAAATCTATAACACAGGCTCACAACATATCTTCTAGCATCTGAATAGTGCGTTGGGCGTGTCCGTCAGTCTATGGATGAAAAGCAGTGCTAAGATTGATTTGAGTACCCAAGACCTTCTAACAATATCACCAAAAGTTAGCGGTAAATTGTGCACCTCTGTAAGATATAATAGACATCGGGACCCCATGAAGTTAAACTATCTCTTTAATATAAAGTTTGGAAAAATCATCAGCCAAGTAAGTGGTTCAGACCAGTATGAAATGAGCTAAATTCGTGAGTCTATCCACAATAACCCTTATAGAGTCAAACTTAAGATGAGAACTAGGCAGTCTCATAATGAAATCCATATTAATCGCCTCTCATTTCCATGTTGATATCTTTGTATTCTGCAGTAGTCCTCCAGGTTTCTGATGCTCAATCGCCACTTATTGGCAATTCAGGCATTGAGCAACAGATTCTGCGATATTCTTCTTCATATCATTTTACCAATAAACTTGTCGGAGGTTATGATATATTTTTATCGATCTAGGATGAATTAAATACCTGGACTAATGGATCTCAGCTATGATTTTCTCTCGGAGCCCTCCTACATCCAGTACACATAGTTGACCTTGATATCTAAGAACTCCATCTCTTGTAAGTTCCAACATTGGCTTTTTCTGCTGTGGAATCCCCTCTTTCATTTGGACAAACTCGAGGTCATCAAACTGTATTACTTTCACCTTTGCTAACAAGGATGATTCTGCTGTATTTTGCACTACCACTCCTCCGTCATCCATGTCCAAAAGTCGCACATTTAAACTGGCTAAGTGACGCAGTTCTTTGGTTGTCTATAAATTGTTGGCCTCAATACCATCCAAACTCCCCATAGACTTGTGTCTTAAGGAATTGGCTATGACATTTGCCTTACCAGGGTGATATAAAATATCAACATCGTAATCATTTAATAGCTCCAACCGCCTTCTTTGCCTCAAATTTAGCTCCATCTGGAAAAATATATAAAGTAGAATCTTATGGTATGTAAATATATCAACATGAACTCCATACAAATAATGACGCCTTATCTTCAAAGCAAATATAACAGTCGCTAATTCTAAATCATGGGTCGGGTAGTTCTTCTCATATTTCCTTAATTTCCTCGAAGCATATGTAATGACTTTACCATACTACATCAGAACACAACCCAACCCTACTCTGGAGGCATCGTAGTACACCACGTGCCCTCTAATCCCTCAGGTAGTGCTAACACAGATGTCGACGTAATCTATTTTTCAACTCCTGGAAATGCTTTTCACAAGCCTCTAACCACTAAAACTTGGTTGCGTTATGTGTCAATATTATCAACGAAGCGGCAATAGAAAAGAAAATCTCTACGAACCTTCGATAATAACCTGCCAAGCCTAAGAAAGTATGCACCTCCATGGGTGTTGTGGGCCTCGACCAATTATTTACCGCCTCGATCTTCTGACCATCCACTTTGATGTCTTCAGCCGACACTACATGATCCTGAAAAGCCACTGAGTTTAACCAAAACTCGCAGTTTAAAAACATAGCATATAACTCATACCGATCGCAAATGATCCACATGCTCGGCTTCTGATCGAGAATATACTAGAATGTCATCAATAATTACTATTACGAAGATATCCTGGAATGGTTTAGATACTCGGTTCATCAGATCCATGAAGGCTACCAGTATGTTAGTTAGATCAAAAGACATAACAAGAAACTCATAGTGATCATATCTGGTCCGGAAAGCGGTCATTGGAATATATTTCTCCTTAACCCATAGCTGGTGATATCCAGACCTGAGATAGATCTTCGAAAATACTTAGTGCATTGCAACTGGTCAAACAAATCATCGATTCTGGGGAATGGGTACTTTTTTTTAATAGTCACCTTCTTCACCTGATGGTAATCAATACACATTCTTAAGGAACTGTCTTTCTTACGAACAAGTAATACTGGTGCACTAAACGGGGAAGTATTGGGCCTGATAAAGCCCTTTTCCAGAAGATCCTTCAACTGAGATTTTAGTTCTTTTAACTCGGTATAAGATATTCAATATCGAGGAATAAATATAGGTTGGGTATCTGGGAGTACGTCGATAGCGAACTAAATTTTCCTTTCGTGAGAAATGCTAGGAAGTTCATCAGGGAATACGTCAGGAAATTTACTAACGACGTGGACTGACTTAAAAGTTGGGGCTTTGCCTTCACGTCCTGAAGTCGCACAAGGTGGAAGATATATCATTTCGAGATCATCTTTCGAGCCTTAAGGTAGGATATAAACCTACCCTTTGGCGCTGCTATATTGCATTTACATTTAATGACCGGCTTGCCTAGAAAATCAAAGGGAACAACTTTCGTCCAATAATCGATATTAGTGTAGAAAGAAGCCAACCAGTCCATACCTATAATGACGTCAAATTCCACCATTTCTAGTTCATTCAATTCGGATACAGTATGAAGATCATAAATCTTTATATCACAATCCTTATACACTCGCCTAAAAACTACAGGTTCACCCACAGGCGTAGACACTTTAAACAACTTATGTAATAATTCAGACTCTTTTCCATACTTACCAGCAACAAAGAGTGTAATATAAGACAAGGTGGAACCTAGATCTATCAATGAATATTCGTCAAGAGAGAAGATGGATAATAAACTTGTAACCACATCTAGGGATGACTCAAGGTGTTGTTGACCTGATAAAGCATAGATGTGGTTCTGGTGACCACTCAAACTAGATGATGCTCCTCTGTCTCAGCCCCTACCAGTTGGTTCATGTGTCACTTGTCTAGGAGGACGTACTGATGATGAAAAAGCTAGTACAAATCCTGTTGGCTGTGACATACCGCCTCTACCTCTAATATGACAATCCCTAGCAAAATAGCCCGAGTAATTACAATAATAAAACATATTTGACTCTCGACGACATTACCTTAGATGAGCCTTACCACACTGAGCACATCGGGGTAACGATGGTCTGAACTAGGTCAAATCTCCTTTATACTGCGGGCCTAGTGCCCGACTGACCAGAATAAGTGGTTGAATGATGATGTTTGCCTTGAAACAACGATAGTGCATTGGTCGTCAGATAAGATGGGCATCTAGGAAACTGAGGCCTATATCTATCTCAAAACTCCCTTGTATCACCTATGGACCGATCTCTCTTATATTGACCCATATCATGCTCTCGATTGGCTCGCTATTGCCTCTTAAAGTCCTCTAGATTCTGTGCATAGGCCTGAATGCAGGAGATGTCCATATTTGGATTTAACGAAGCTGTCGTGCACTCATTCACCTAATATGGCCCCTAACCATTAACAAAGATGTACCTGGTCAATCATATCAGCAAAAATCATGGGAGCATACTTGGCCAAGGGGTTGAGTTGCAGGCTATATTCTCTGACACCCATACTACCCTATTCCAAATGTAAGAACCTATCTCGCCTGACTCATCAAAGATCGACCAACAAATACGGATATAAAAATTCCTTGGAGAACTCCCTACATCCTAAAGATGGGGTTTGGGGTCCCCGAGTCTGCTCACATGTCTCAAACAAGGTTGCAGCCACATCCCATAATCTATAAGAAGCCAACTCTACCATCTCATCATCCATCGCATGCATAACTTGTAAGGACCACTGCAGTCTATCCAAAAAAAATTATGGGTCCCATTAGGATCTGCCCATGTAAATACTACAGGGTCTAGGTTAATGAAATCCCATACTCTTACACTCATAGATCTATCAGCAACACCGGGGGTCTAACGTTAGGACTAAGAGTCCACTAGTAGAGTCAACAGTTGCACTGCACTCTGTATATCTAGATCCTGATCAGGGCAATCGAAGGAGGAACTGAAGGTATATCAGCTTCTCTCTGGAGGTGGTGGTGGGGGTGGAGTCCTGGAGGCCCTAGATACAGCCTCATCCTGGTGCTCTTATCTCCCCGAGTTAGTATGTGGTACTTGACTGGCACCCTCTACTACCTCCTCGTTTACCCTTCATTTTGCTTCTTGTCTTCTAGTAGTAGTGGGCATAACTGAGAATATAAACAAGATGGAGACTAGGAGTGAACACTTACCATTTAGCACTATCGAAAGATCTAGATCAGGAAGAAAAGTAACCAACTTAAATATCTTGTAGCCTCCTGCTTATAAGTATGGTGCATATCACACCATAAATAAGACTTTACTAGATACGACTTGTAGACTCCCTAGGATAGACCTGCTTTAATACCAAGTTTTTCACACCCTAACCTTGGAGGGGGGTGGTCGATACCCAACACTCAAATGTCTGAGTCTACTAGATGAGTATATCGATAACAAAAAGGGCCGACAAGGCAACGACATACAAACACCCACTATACACAAGTCTGCAAGCCTCTATGGGTGACATATTATATCAACAAGATGGGACAGGGCCATGTCATACCACAAAATACTAGTATCATATGCATGAGTACCTAAAACACCTGTAATGAAACTCTGAGAGAATGGAGTGTGACAATCACAACTGAGTACATCATCTACTGAGGAGGAGCGTCACTATGTCTATCTGTACCTGTGGGCATGAAACACAATGCCCCAGAAGAGACATCTGTATGAAAGATGAACTGAATATGTAGGGCATAATGAACAATAAAAAAAGAAGCAACAATAAATTAATGAAATCAGAGATACCACCTGGAACCTTATAAATATCTCACTAGACTCCTATGTGGGTATATATGTATAAGTATTTGACCGCATATATAACGCCATAGTCCTTTGTGGGTAATATTTTGTATAGAATAGATCGCGTATATAACGTCATAGGCGTCTATGGTAGTGTGAGTATAATATATATGTATATAGGGACCATACGAGGTCTATAAATAACTCAACAACTCGTCGGGGTTACATAAGGTCATTACACCCCCGACTATCCTTATGTAGATAATAATACACTTTTACCTGTCATGATTCATAAGGAAGGAAACCTCTTATTTTCATCAACTTCTTCATCAAAAAATAAAATACCATTGTTTTACCATGAGAAAAGAAGGACATCAAATCATAATACAATCTTACCAAGGTTGGATTTGCATCCAAGTAATCTTAATTGACTAGGATTAGAGTCTTTAGAAAATCATGTTTAAAACGATTGATATCGATAGGATCATGCCACAAGGAGAAGAAAAGAAGCCCTACATACCTTATCGAGAAGGCTAATTATGTCCCGCGAAGCCTCATATGCTTTATGGATGATTATATACATAATATAGGGGATTTGTGTCAACACCAAGCTCATATCAAATCAAGGTTTTCATTTAGACAAATCGTCAAACATCTTGCGTGCAATACTTTATTCGATCATTCCTATGTCAAATTTGAGATATATGATTTGTCAATCTTTCCCCTCATTCCTACTTCCTCTTAATAATATATTCATAAACATACAATTCTATTCAATGGCTCAAATTAATAAGAACAGCCCAAACAACCTAATTCAATCCTCAAGTTCCATAATCACTAAATTCTTCAAGTATTTTCCCTACAATTCAATTTAATACGCATACCATTTTAGTATTACGTTAGGGAAGATGAATATTAGCTCGATTACTCCAAAACACCCTTGTGTTAAGCTCATTCCACCACACAGTCGTCTCCAAAGTTAGCACAATGCGAAAGAAGCAAAATTAACAATAGCACGGGGATTCCTTACATTGATCTTGGGTGTTTTGCCTTTGAATACTGTTTTAATTGAATTGAGAGCCTTAGGTAGAATATTATGGGTGATTTAGGGTTTAAGGATTGGGGAAAATAAGCCCTTAATCGAGAAAATGACTTTTATACTTAAAACAATCTGCACCGACCTATTTGATGGCCAGATTGATGGTCCATCAAACTTTTGATGGTCCGTTAATCTAGACCTGAGATTTCATTTCGTAGAGTAAAATTGACGATTCAGATTGGTTGTTTTGACGGTTCGTCAATCTTGCCGTCGAAATGGACAATTTTTCTAATTTCATCGAAACGTATTTTCTTTGATCCATTTAACTTCCATATAGTCCAGGTCTTCCATAAACAAGATTTAAACCTTCATTACCCTTCCATAAGTTCGTACTTTTTCCCGGGACATCAGTATCCATTAACGACATGACAAAACACAAAACTATTGGGTATAACAAGACTTGGGGCATAGGTTGAGACCGGCCTCGTTGTTGCCCAATACTTGAGAAATGACATTGTCCGTAAATTTTATAGTGATGTAGAGAAACTTGTTATGGATTGTTTCTTCCTTTAGTAACTCATCTTTGAGTCAAGGAAATTTAGTGGGCCCTAATAATGTGGACTTCCATATCAGCCAATGTTTAGCTGTTTATTCCTGCGGGGACATGTACTTTGTCCAATACTTTAATAAGCAATTGGCGATGCTGTGATGAACTCAAGATCAATTCCAAATACACTGCCCGAGTATTTTTATTGTCCTGAAAAATTTCTTTCAACCGCACCCAAAGGTCACGTGCCGTAGCACCTGTTTTCATGATGGTACATAACAAGTCTTTAGAGATGGTGCCGTATATCTACTGTTTGACGATGACGTCAAGGCGACGCCATGTCGATTCGACAATGTCGGTGGGATGAGGAACAAAGTCATCAATATGGTCGAGCACGTTGTACGCACATGCATGATTATAGAACAGTTCTGTCCACATGAAATATTGACAGTCTTCTTGATCAAGAATTATAGGGATAGAGTTCTTGATGTTTGTAACGGCGAAAATCGGGTGAAAAGAAGACGATGAACGTTGAGAGGGGTTGTCAAAAGTGCTAGTGGAGGAACCGGAATTTGTAGGGGAAGACATGGTGGCTGCCTTGTTGAATTTTTGTTTGGTCGAGAAATACTTTTTCTGTTTTCGCCAAGAGAGATTTTCTGGTTTTGGCCGAGAAAGAGAGAGAGAAGGGAGAAGAGTAGGGTTTAGGTTTTAGGCTCTGATACCATGTAAGATAGAATAATTTTCCTTAGGGATTCCTTTCATTATTCACAATATGTATAGCTGTACAAAAGTTGATTCCTAAAAACGGGATAGCGTGGCGTGCCGCTTGGTGGATCATGAGATAAGATTATCCCCAAGAAATACACAGTACCCTGAGGTGGAGCAACGTGTGTTGGGGCATCCTGCCCAATCTGCATCCGTGTAGGCTAGCAACTTGGTTGGGGCAGAGGGGTATAAATGTAATCCAAAGTCTAGTGTGCCCTTAACGTATCTGATAATATGTTTGAGGGCGGCAAAATGGGACTCTCGGGGCTCATGCATAAACAGACACACATGCTGAACGACATATGAAATATCAGGCCTAGTGAATGTAAGATACTGAAGAACACCTGCAAGACTCCGATATAGAGTGGGATCAGAAACTGGCGCACCGTCAGTGACACTAAGCTTGGATTTTGAGTCCACCGGAGTTGGCATAATTTTACAATTTTCCATCTTGTCCATGTACACTATCTCTTCTGCATACTTACGCTGACACAGGAACATAGTGGCTGCAGATCTGGTCACCGATATACCCAAAAAGTAACTCAGCTTGCCCAAGTCAGTCATAGCAAATCCAGTTTTGAGTAGAGCAATGATTTCATTCTTCAAACCATCAGACGATGCAGTAAGAACGATGTCATCGACATATAATAACAAATATGCAGTGTTGCTACTTCGGTGAAAAGTGAAGAGAGAGTTATCACACCTGCTACATAGAAAACCAAACTGTAGAAGATACTTGGCAAAACGATCATACCAAACACGGGGTGCCTGTTTCAATCCATACAATGATTTCCTAAGACGACATACAAACTGCGGAACTGCCGGATAAACAAAGCCAGGGGGCTAATGCATGTATACAGTTTCTTTCAAATTCCCATGAAGAAATGCATTCTTGACATCTAGCCGATGAATCGGCCAATGCATGCCCATAGCAATACTGAGAACAGTCTGAATAGTGGCCAGTTTAACAACCAGACTGAATGTCTCACCACAATCAATACCCTCATCCTGATTAGTGTCATTTGGAACTAGTATTGCCATATACCTCTCTAAGTCAACACTGTCTCTGAACTTGTGACGAAATAGCCACATACACCGGATAACATTCACATCATCTGGTCTAGGTACCAAATCCCAAGTGTTCTGCTTGGTTAAAGCGTTAAACTCCTCGCACATGGCTGCATTCCAATTAGGGTCTAGTTTAGCTAGTTTTGGATTCTTTGGAATGGGTGATAAGGTTTGTTTGGAGAGATTAAAGTGAACCTTGGGTTTGAAGATCACGTATTGTGCACGAGTCTCCATGCGGTGAGGGGGCAGCAGTGGGAGGTCGGGACTGGGAGGCTGCATGTCCACTGGTTCTGGACTAGGAGGCAGCAAAGCTGCGGGACTGGTAGTCTGTGGGCTGGTGGTGTCCGGACTGGGAGGTACATGAGACACTGTTGGGGGGTGCAGGAGATACTGCCGGGGGTGCAGTAGATCGAGAGTAGGGAAATAGAGGCAACAGTGGTGGGGACGGGGCAGTGTCCACTTCCAGAACAGATGGCAGCGGTACTGTCCTTTGCCGGAGACACATCGACTGGAGTAGAGGAGACATAAGAGACTCATCGAGAAATGTGTAATTCATTTTGAAGGTTTGAAAAAGGAAAGGTTGTCTCGTCAAAGGTGACGTGACGGGAGACGATGATTTTGCGAGTGACAATGTCATAGCACAAGTAGCCTCGATGATTAAGAGATAGACCAGGGAAGACACATGGCAGAGTGCGAGGGGCAAGTTTGTGAGGTGCAGTAGAGGCTATGTTGGGGTAGCATAAACATCCAAAAATACGTAGGTGATCATATGATGGTAGCCTACGGTATAAGATTTTAGTAGGGGTTTTGTTTTGGAGTGTGCTAGTTGGTAAAATATTAAGAAGGAGTTCTACCATTTTGATAGCATAGACTCAGAATGACGGTGGTAGACAGGCATGAAACAGAAGGGTGTGAACCATGTTATTGATGGTACATATAATTCGTTCAGCCTTTCCGTTTTTGAGGAAGTATAGGGACAAAAAAAACGAAAAACCATGCCTTGTTTAGAACAAAAATTGTGAAATGCCGAGTTATTAAATTCACGTACATTATCACATTGGAATGATTTGATAGATTTTTCAAATTGTTAATGAATTTTTGAAACTCGAGGAATTTTGCAAAAACTTCAGATTTGAATTTCAGTGGGTAAATCCATACAAAATGTGAAAAATCATCCAAGAATACTAGATAGAATTTGTGACCTAAAGAGCTAACAATCGGAGATGTCCATAAATCAGTGTGCCCTTAAAGTATCTGATAATACGTTTGAGGGCGGAAAAATGGGACACTCGGGGGTCGTGCATAAACAGACACACCTGCTGAATGGCATATGCAATATCAAGCCTAGTGAATGTAAGATACTGAAGAGCACCTGCAAGACTCCGATATATAGTGGGATCAGAAACTGGCGCACCGTCAGTGGCACTAAGCTTGGATTTTAAGTCCACCGGAGTTGGCATAATTTTACAATTTGCCATCTTGGCCCTAAACCCTACTCTTCTCCCTTCTCTCTCTCTTTCTCGGCCAAAACCAGAAAATCTCTTTCGGCCAAAACAGAAAAGTATTTCTCGGCCAAACAGAAATTCAACAAGGCAACCACCATGTCTTCCCCCACAAATTCTGGTTCCTCCACTAGCACTTTTGACAACCCATCTCAACGTTCATCGTCTTCTTTTCACCCGATTTTCGCCATTACAAACATCAAGAACTCTATCCCTATAATTCTTGATCAAGAAGACTGTCAATATTTCATGTGGACAGAACTGTTCTATAATCATGCATGTGCGTACAACGTGCTCGACCATATTGATGACTTTGTTCCTCATCCCACCGACATTGTCGAATCGACATGGCATCGCCTTGACGTCATCGTCAAACAGTAGATATACGGCACCATATCTAAAGACTTGTTATGTACCATCATGAAAACAGGTGCTACGGCACGTGACCTTTGGGTGAGGTTGAAAGAAATTTTTCAGGACAATAAAAATACTCGGGCAGTGTATTTGGAAGAACAATTCAACAATACGCATCTCGAGAATTTTAACAATATGTCTGAATATTGCAAATAACTGAAACTCATAGTCGACCAACTATCCAACGTCGGAAATTCTGTTTTTGAAACCAAGATGGTACTCCAATTAAATGCAGGTTTACTGAAAGGTGATTACGATACACTTGCAACGATTATTCAACAGGCTGACCCACTACCCAGTTTCACCAAGGCACGGTCACAGCTCTTGTTGGAAGAAACCCATCCTGCTAAACAAGAGGAACATAATCAAAATGCGTTAGCCGTTGATGGGATGACAACACATACGGCCAGCAGCAACCAACCACCACCGCAAGACCACCACCAGCAGCAGTCCTGCAGCGGAGGCCGTGGCGGCAGAAGTCGCGATAACAAAGGCAATGGTCGCGGCAAGGGCCAACGTAACCAGTGGGATGGACAGACGCCAAGCCCCAATCCTGCAGTTTTCCAGTGGGCTGGACAACAGCCTGTATGGCCCAATCAGCAGAACTGGGCCTCTCCTACAAGCCCATACCCAACTATAGGGGCCCAGTTCCAACAGCCATGGTCGACTGGCCTATTGGGCCCTGCTCCAGCCACCAGGTAGGCCCAGCAGCAGCAGCAGTAGGCCCATCTGATCTCGGTCCAACAGCAGCAGCAACAACAATCCAGCAGCCTGGCCCCCACTGATTTGGGCCAGACCTACAACACCATGAACCTTCAACAACTCGACAAAAATTGGTACATAGACACCGGAGCCACATCTCACCTCACCCGGTCGTCAGGTAACCTATCTCAACTACTTCGATTAAAGTGTCCTCAATTTATTAATGTCGGTAATGGTCATCGCATTCCAATTGAAGGTTACGGTAACACACACACCAAACATTCGCACTCACCCTTCTCCCTAAACCACGTCCTATACACCCCTAACATTATTAAAAACTTAATCTCTGTTAAAAAATTCACTAGCAATAATTCTGTGTCTGTCGAATTTGACCATTTTGGTTTTTCTGTGAAGGAACTCAATATGGGGAAAATTCTTACATGCTGCAATAGTGTGGGAGACCTCTACCCATTTACTCAATCTTCCGCTGTCAGACCGCAAACACCTCTATCCCTTGCGGCAATCTCTTCCTCAACTTGGCACAACAGACTCGGACATCCTGGAGATTCAGTTTTTACTTTTCTTAGGACTTCTAAGCGTATTCAATGTAATAATGGTAAAATTGCCCAACACTATTTTTCTTTTTCTTTTTCGAGGCTACTTGTGCTATGACATTGTCACTCGCAAAATCATCGTCTCCCGTCACGTCACTTTTGACGAGACAACCTTTCCTTTTTCAAACCTTCAAAATGAATTACACATTTCTCGATGAGTCTCTTATGTCTCCTCTATTCCAGTCGATGTGTCTTCGGCAAAGGATAGTATCACTGTCATCTGTTCCGGCAGTAGACACTGCCCCGTCCCTACCACTGCTGCCTCCAGTTCCCTTCTCTCGGTCTACTGCACACCCGGCAGTATCTCCTGCACCCCCAACAGTGTCTCCTATACCTCCCAGTCTGGACACCACCAGCCCACAGCCTATCAATCCTGCAACTTTGCTGCCTCCCAGTCCAGAACCAGTGGACATGCAACCTCCCAGTCCCGACCTCCCACTATTGCCCCATCACCGCATGGAGACTCGTGCACAACACGGGATCTTCAAACCCAAGGTTCACTTCAATCTCTCCACACAAACCTTATCACACATTCCAAATAATCCAAAACTAGCTAAACTAGACCCTAATTTGGTACCTAGACCAGACGATGTGAATGTTATTCTGTGTATGTGTTTATTTCATCACAAGTTCAGAGACAGTGGTGACTTAGAGAGGTATAATGCAAGACTAGTTGCAAATGGCGCTAATCAGCAGGAGGGTATTGATTGTCGTGAGATATTCAGTCCGGTTGTTAAACCGACCACTATTCAGACTGTTCTCAGTATTGCTATGGGCATGCATTGGCCGATTCATCAGCTAGATATCAAGAATGCATTTTTTCATGGGGATTTGAAAGAAACTGTATACATGCATCAGCCCCCTGACTTTGTTCATCCGACAGTTCTGCAGTTTGTATGTCATCTCAGAAAATCATTGTATGGATTGAAATAGGCACCCCGCGTTTGGTATGATCATTTTGTCAGGTATCTTCTGCAGTTTGGTTTTCTATGTAGCAGGTGTGATAACTTTCTCTTCACTTTTCACCGAGTTAGCAGCACTGCATATTTGCTATTATATGTCGATAACATCGTTCTTACTGCATCGTCTGACAGTTTAAAGAATGAAATCATTGCTCTACTCAAAACTGAATTTGCTATGACTGACTTGGGCAAGCTGAGTTACTTTTTGGGTATATCAGTGACCAGATCTGCAACCACTATGTTCCTGTGTCAGCGTAAGTATGCAGAAGATATAGTGTACAGGGCCAAGATGGCAAATTGTAAAATTATGCCAACTCCGGTGGACTCAAAATCCAAGCTAGTGCCACTGACGGTGCGCCAGTTTCTGATCCCACTCTATATCGGAGTCTTGCAGGTAATCTTCAGTACCTTACATTCACTAGGCCTGATATTGCATATGTCGTTTAGCAGGTGTGTCTGTTTATGCATTAGCCCCGAGATTCCTATTTTGCCGCCCTCAAACGTATTATCAGATACGTTAAGGGAACACTAAACTTTGGATTACATCTATACCCCTCTACCCCAACTAAGTTGCTAGCCTACACGGATGCAGATTGGGCAGGATGCCCAGACACACGTCGCTCTACCTCAGGGTACTGTGTATTTCTTGGGGATAATCTTATCTCATGGTCCGCCAAGCGGCAAGCCACGCTATCCCGTTCGAGTGCTGAAGCAGAATATCGCGGAGTTGCTAATATTGTTGCTGAGATCTGTTGGCTCCGAAATCTTCTTTTGGAGCTCCAGTGTCCATTACGCAAGGCGTCTATAGTCTATTGTGATAACATATCTGCTATCTATATGTCTCATAATCCGGTCCAACATCAGCGGACTAAGCATATTGAGATGGATATCCACTTTGTGCGAGAGAAGATTGCCCGTGGTCAGGTCAAAATTTTACACGTGCCTTCCTCTTATCAGTATGCATACATTTTCACAAAGGGACTACCGCGACAGCTCTTCACCGACTTCCGATCCAGCCTTAGCATTCGCCCTCCTCCTGCTCCGTCTTAGGGGGGGTATTAGCGAATATTATCCGAATATTCACCGTATATTTTGTAATTATGATAGTTGTATATTTAAGGTAACTTAGGATTCTAATTGTATTAGAAATCAACCATTTAAGGTAAGTTATGATTCGTACCATATTAGGAATCAACCTTTGTACAACTATATATATTGTGAATAATGAAAGGAATCCCTAAGGGAAATTATTCTATCTTACACTTACTTTCTTGTAGTATACGTATTCGTTCCATATGAAAAATGAAAATAGTGGTTGTGTTTTCTAAGACCTAAAGATGCAAC
Source organism: Anisodus acutangulus (assembly GCA_029783415.1). Lineage (NCBI taxonomy): Eukaryota > Viridiplantae > Streptophyta > Magnoliopsida > Solanales > Solanaceae > Anisodus > Anisodus acutangulus. The sequence continues at coordinate 24,375,407 of CM056490.1, read as the reverse complement.
TAGGGTGTTATATATTTTCTAGGAATGAAAAAAAGAAAATAGGATTTGTATTCTTTAGGACCTAAAAGTGGAACTAAAGTGTGTGTATACTAGGAATGAAAAATGGTGACTAAGTTTGTTTTCCCCAAGACCTAAAATGCAACTACGTGGGTGTTCCCAGAAATGAAAATGAAAATTAGAGTTTGTGTTTTCTAAGACGTAAAAATACAACTAGGGTGCGTTCAGTGACAATGGTAAATGAAGATATGATTTGTGTTTTCAAAGACCTAAAAATATAATTAGGGTGTGTGTTTCTAAGATATTTGGGATTTCATTTAATTAATTTTATTTAATATCATGATTTTAGTCATGTAACGACTGAAACAAACGAGAATCACAAAATCAGTTATCATTAGCTTATCTTATAAATTCTCCACTTTTTTTTATTATTGTATGAATCTGAATATACCAAAATATACACGTTGTCATACTTGCCTTCTACTTAAATTATTTTTGTAATTGTTGTTCTTGACGGGTTCTCATCGTCCATTAGCCAAACAACTCAATAAGATTCACTCTCCTTTTCCATCTTTCATCGTCACGATTTGATTGTTTACTTTATTATTTGCACGTTTATTTGGTTCATATCTTGTATCAAAAAAGGATTACAAGATTTGAACATCACTGGTAATCCCAATTTTTATAATTTAACTACTTGATCTAATAAATGATTTTTACACCAAAACTCATGCATGTACTCACTAAGAAACTAGTAATAATCCGTTGTAGAAAATAATAAAATAAAAGAAATTTATCTAGTTTCCCCCTAATACGCCTTGACTGTTGCACGTACAAAAAGACAACAAGAAAAAAAAACTTTGGTTGATTGGTTAACATGAAAAAAGAAAATATATGAAGAGAAATTAATTTTAAAATGTGCTTTCCTTCTCGTCCAATCTATTATTCTGATTCTAAATCCGTCAAATGCATTGTTGGAAATTTGCCTTTGGCGGGGAGGTGCGTCCACCCATATTTAATGAATTAAACATTAGTGTTCCGCATGTTGGAGGGTTTGTCTATTCTCACATGCATAATCTACTAAGTGAGTAGATGACCGTAGGGCCAAGAATCGTCAAATTTCATTGAGAAATGAAAGAGATATTGGTCAACGAAGTAAGGTGTTTGAGGCATGGAAATATGGTGTGGGACAAATCTACCACATCGGTGGGAAAAGGAAGAATTGCTCTCTTTATAAGTCTCTAAAGTGGTTAAGGGTTTGGGACCCCAAGGGGTATCCCATGTGTTTAAAGGAGGGAGGACCTAGATGTGCTTGGCTTCAAGGCTAAGCCCACGCGCGCCGTCGCCGCCCGTCCCGTCCAAACGGGCTCGGGTCACGGGTCGTGGGCTGTGGGGAATTTCTGATATTATCTTTTTGGACACCAAATTGCTTAATATTTACATTTTGGTCCCTAGAGTTTCTGAAAAGTTGATTTTGGAAATGACGGATCTGCCTACCGTTGGACTATTTTTTGGAGCATTAACCAGCTATTACTTGGTTGATTAACTCCTCCATAATCAGCCCTCCTTCAATAACCATGAACAGTCTCACTAATGACATTAAACCTGCCATTAACAACCCTCCCTAATGTCCATTAACAACCATATTTTGGGCAGTTGAACAGCCTCCCTCATGCTATATATTGGAGTTGTTTTGCTCAATGGTGTTACATGAAAAACACACAATATATGCACATACTGTAACGAAAAATAGTGCACAAAACAGTGACGAAAAACAGTGAGGAAAGACACACATATACACAAGATATACACAACAGAGACACACTATATACACAGAGACAAAACAGAAGAGAAAGTCAATCCAAAAACGTTGGACGAAAACAGAAACTCTTCCTTCCTTTTCCATTTCTTCAGCAAGTCGATTCGTATTTGTTTTCTTCGTCAGACTCAACCTATTTGCTTTGTAGCGTTGAGATTAAAGTGTTGTTTTATCTTGGGAGACTATTGCCCGCTAACGTAAAAGCATATATACGGGGCAATCTTGTCTTAAGGACATAGTGCAATCACTCGACTCAGCACACAGTTGTAACCATCCAGATTTAGTGTTTCTTGATTTCAGATTATCAAGATTCAACAACTTTGCGGCAGTTATGAAGATTGACTATTTATTTATCCTTTCGAACACTTGTAATATTTATTTACTTTCCGTACTGCTTTACAATAATAGTCATCAATATGCACGTACAAAAATAATATTCTCATAATAACAATAAATGCTCATTATAATAATGTATACTAAAAATTATAAATAAAAGTTAGACAAACTCAACCTCAAAAACTGATTTCATGGGACCCTAAGGATTTGTGGTTATAAGATGTAGTGTGCCCCAAGTGGCAACACATTTCCTGTGTTGACAAAATGACAATTATAAAGATATACAAACACAAAAAAAGAAAAATATTATAAAAGTTTTAATTGCCTTTGAAAGGTTGATATAATTCCCTCGAATCAGTCTCGATGACATTACTTAGTTATCGTAACTAGTTTGGTTGGGAAATAAGTTATCATGGAATAGCTAATTTTGAAATTAGTTATTTTATCTTCAATATGAAATAAAATAACACTATAATCCTGAAATAACTAATTTCGAGATTAGTTATCTTAGAATTTTCTTTCAACCAAATATGAGATAAAGAGGTACTAAAATTTTATCCACTGTTCCTTTAATTAGTACTTCTAAATGATGGTCTTCATATATATATATATATATATATATATATATATATATATATATATATATATATATATATATATTTAACTTATTTTCCTTTTATTCCCTCCTTAGAGTTTTCTCGAGAATGCTTATTTTAATATTAAAATAAAAAGTTGTAGGTGTCAAAGTATTATACTTACTTCATTTCAATTTATTTTTCTTACTTTCATTTCTAATTTATTTAGCTCCCGTTTAGCCATAAATTTTGAACTTGTGATTTTTGAAATTTAAAGTTGTGTTTGGACATGCATTTTACTTTTAAAAAAATTGAAGTTTTGTGAGCGGAAGTCTCAATTTTTTTTGAAACTTGAAATTTTTTTGAATACAGATTTTCAAAATATGCTCCAAAATCTACGACCAAACAGATATTTGAAGATTAATTTTCAAAATTTATTCCAAAATCTAGCTTACAAAAAAGAATGTCATTCTCTATATTTAGTAATTCTTTTTACCCAATATCTTACATTGCATAGTCAAGACCACAACATTCAAAAGACATTTTACTATATACATTACACACATCAACATCAATAACAACAACAACAACAACATACTCGGGGGTAATAATTGAAAAATCTTTTTTATTTGCTTAAATTTCGTACTAAGTCAAACTAAGAAAAATAAAATAAAACGAAGGGAGTAAGTAAAGCAATTTAGCAAGCGTGATAATTAATTTTCAAGTTTAAGTTGTATGGTCGACAATATAATAATATTTACACAATCATATTAGTTAAACTATAAATACAAATCATTTTTATATTATACATTAATTGATAATTCAAAAAACAAATGTAATACATTTAATCGAGTAATTATGCTAATAACTAAAAAATCTTGAGACAATTTTTTTTTAAGTAATTTAATATTTTTTCATCTACATAAATCTTGATAGAATTATTCATTACCTGTACATGGTAGAAAATAAAAATAAAAATAAATTGTAGAATAATAAGGGTGCACATAAATTGGACCATACACACCCTTATCATAAAAAACTTACTCCTTTCATTTCAAATTATCTGTCATACTTACTAAAAATAACTATTTCAAAATTATTTATTATTTTTTAAGTTCAAGACAAAATTATTCCGTCCATTTTACCCTTAGTAGACATGCTAAAAATCTTTCTTTAATCACCAATCTTAATTGGAGGTTTTTTGCGCAATCTAATTCTCTAGATCTGGTCAGCTGCGCTTCTGAGTAAATACTGTGCTACTACTCCCAACAGCCCTAACTACCCTTCTCAAATTCAAAGTAAACTACATTTCGAAGAGCATCACTAAAACAACTGCCCTTAAAGCAATCTGGTACTGCTTATAACATCACCAATAATTGTTCAAAAATATCAATAAACGTAAAATGATTAAGATCTCTCCTAATTAATACTATTTCTCAAGGAACACGCAAAAAAATCACCATATATAATTTCAGACAGAGGGAATAGTTATTTTCTACAAAGCATAAAAAAGTTAAATCCTATTAGTGAAAGTAGCAATTAAGCTACGTAATTTTTGTAAACTCTTTTATTACATGAAATTGATTTTTATATTTAATTTTAATCATAAGCAGCCGATGGAGTAAAATTTCCCGTTGATTTATCCGGACACTTGACTTATTCTCACTCTGAATTATCCATGGCCTACACCTTTTTCAATACAACAAAAAGCTCATTTCATCGTCTCCGGGCATAGCTGAATAGCAAAGAAGATGAACTTAAAATTCAGCTGGACCTTGCAGCGTGAGTTTGAATCCTAGTGGAAGCATTTTGCTCTCTTCTGGGATAGGACCTTGTAGGTGATATCAGTTGCTACCCTAGTCATTCAGACACATCCCGCGATTTACTGATAGTAGTGTTCAGGGACCGATACTACTATCTACAGAAATAGTCTGGCGTATGGCTGGCCAACGGGACGGGGCGGGATTGGACTGTCGGGATCCGCCGATGTCCAGTCCCGTTACCGGTCCCGTCGAAAAAGGGGACCGGTCTTGCGGGATCGGGATTTTTTTTTTGCACTTAATTTTAAAAAATAACATATATAAACACCTCAATAATTGAACAAGATGGCGTAATAAAAAACATCCCAATACTGTTTTTGTGCCTCTTATATTATTTAATAGAAATATTATTTTTTTGTAATACAATTGTCAAAATTACAACTTTATGGTGTTGAAAGTTGCAAATAACATAGTAAAATTGTAATTAAAAAAATTACATTTTTAAAAACACATTTTCTAGTTGCTTTATAATTTCTTGTGGTTCTTCGGTTGGAATTGGTATTTGTTGGTCAAATTGCTCCACGTCGCTTCCACCTCCGTCGGATAAGATGTTGTAGTTTTCGTCTTCTTCGTTGATCTCCGATTGACCGTACCTTCTCTGCTCCGCTCGTATCCAATCTCTGAATAATACTGCAATCTCCAAGTTGTTTCCCGCTAATGAGTGTCTGCGCTCTCCTATTTGAAATCTGCCGACAGAAAAAACGCTTTAAGGCGCTGTTGATGATGCTTGAATGTTCAACACATCTCGGGCTCTCTTTGAAAGTGTCAAAAAAATTTCTATAAGGTAGTTGACAATCGTGACAAGTTTTTTTATAATCTTTTTTTCGTTGCATTCTATTACTTTTAAAAATAAAGTTTATAGTAAATTGTAATTTACTAAGAATTTCTACAAAAAGTGATAGATCATCATTTACAACTAAGTTATATATATGACATGAACATTTTATATGAAAATAATTTGGAAAAGATAAAGTTAAACCATCTTTTAAAATTCTAATAGCATAATTATTAGAAAAAGTGTTATCTAATGTAATAGTCATAATTTTATCAGTTATTCCGTAATAATCACAAACTTGATAAATATTATATATCTATACGCTAAAATACGTTTTTGCATAGACTATCTATAATCTATCCAATGACAGATTACCGTTAAATAATCATGGTCGTTAGTACTACGACCTATATCAGACGTGATAGATACTTTACCAGAAAAATGATATAAGGAATAACGTAAATATTGTTAATATTCACGTGCAGATTTAAATACATCTCTCTTAACAATTGATCTAGGAAAATCGTTAAAAGCAGGATTGTACATATCTCTAATGTAATGAATAAAATCAGGAGAGGAAGGAAATGAAAAAGGAGAACCCTCCACAATAACTAATTTTGCTATTGCTTTCCTATCTCTATGTTTATTGTATTTAGGGCCTACAATTCCCCCCGTCGTAGGGTTAATTTGACCATGTACTTAGTCCAGGACCGGGACAGTATGTGAACTTTGTCCCGATGGCGAGGGCATTTGCACACCCGATTTTTCAACCAGGTATTGGGCATACCTAGATGGGTGAAAGTTTTGTACGTGTCTCATTAAATCCCCCGTCCCACCCTGACCTTTTCCAATTTTAAATTTAAAAACATCTTTACAAATTTGACATCTAACTAGTTGATTCTATACGTCCCTATCAAAAATTTTCCATGCATCTGATTTTAATTTTTGTTTTGCTGGACCTCGTCTCATACAAGGGGGAATAGGAGACGTTTCAGTTGGAGGTGCACTAGTGGGTGTGTCATCTAGATTAGTCGGTGTGTCATCTAGATTATCTTCTAAATTAAAGTCTTGTTGAGTTCTAGAAAATATATCCTCGTCTAAATCTAATGGTATTGGAGGAAAATGTTCACTATCAACCAAATCAGCATGTCTAGGAATATGATGACTAGAAGAAGTACCATTGTCCTTGTTACCCCTACTAGAAGAAGTCTTACCATTACCCTTAAACATACCTCTTAATCATTTCATTTTAATTATACAAATAAATAATTAAAGATAATGAAATTAAGTGCGCTAAATAAAATAAAGAAACAATAATAATTTAATGAAGGAACGAATGTACCAAACGCCGACGTAACGTCGACATGTAATCGAGAGGTTGAAAATTGAAATTTTGCTCGATGGAAGATCCTCAAGATAGTTGTCAACTTCACTCCCAAATGAATAAATAAAATTAAATATTTAGTAGATAATGTAGACTTGTAGAGAGATAGATTGAGATATTAGAGAGATTGTAAGAAGATTTGTGAGAAAGATGAAGAGAAAATGAAGTATTTATAGTTGATAAATTGGGTTAAAGTGTAAATATAATAACTTAGGGGTTAAAAATAACTATTAAGGGGTGGGGGTTGGGGGAGGGAGAGGCTAAAAATAGCTGTTGCACAACGGTCAAAATATAAAATGATCGTTGGTGCAACGATTATTTTGTGCAAAGGGGAGGGATCGGGGCGGGACTGGGGCGGGGCGGGTGCGGGCGGGACGAACCCAGGTCCCGTCCCAGTTGGAGTCCCGGTACCATTTTTTTTTAAATCGGGGTCGTGGTGGGACCTGGTCGGGATCTGACTGACCCGGCCCGTACCCTTATTCTAGCGTAGGTAAGAAATCTGGATATAAAAAAAAAAACCCTTTCATCATTTTTACCCCTCATTGTGTACAACATTACCGTTCGTGTATATGCCCCTTAATTAATTATCCACTAGCCGGAAAAGGACGCGCGCCTCGAAAATCACCCATAACGTTACAATATGTTAACCACTCATAAACCGCCACGTGTATATATATATATATATATATATATATATATATATATATAGCTGTTTTCCGCTTCACCAACCTGTATTTGTTCCAGCCAGCGCACATTAGCATCAGTCAATACTTGAAAACAATATTTACATATGCTCATTGGTCCACGTGTCCAAAGACATCTAGCCGTTTGCCCTAAGCTCTTTCCTTTTTGCCCCACTTTCTGTTTCCAAAAACAAAGAAAAAAAGATTCTCCTCAAAATGGGTAAACTCATCTGCGACTCAACCACGTCGTCACCGGTGATTCCATGGCTGGATCCAACAACCACCACGACCTCTTCATGGGAAAATGTTATAGGTTTGGAGGAGCAGCAAAGAAAGAATTTAATAAAGATTCAGTCAAAGGGAGTGCTATGGAAGAATCCATTGGATCAGAATGCTTCGCTGGTATTCAGGCTAAGCCATGGTGGAGAAGTGGAGGCAGACGGAAACTGTCTTTTTACGGCGTGTGGGAAATCTATGGTGTCATATGCCACAGATCTTAGACGGAGGACGGTGAAGAGGTTCTTGGAAGATCTTGGAACGGTGAGTGATGAAGCTAAAGAAATGATTGAATCAGCGATTAAGCATATGTATTCTCCAGATCTGAAATCTGGATGGGGTATTCATGTCGTTCAAGAGTTTAAACTCTTAGCTTTGAAAGATGATCGTCAGGCTCTTCACTCCGCTATTTCTGAGCTTGTTCAGCTAGGGATGCAACGGTAATTTCCTATTCTTAGATCTGATTGATTGTGCGTCGTGTCCTTTAATTCTGACAATCCGGTTAGGTTATTATATCAACTATGTTTCACTCCCCAGATCTCAGCTGTGTTATTTAACGTCAAGTGAGATTTTTATCATGCATTTTCGCCATAGAGAAAGACTTGTTTTTTCTTCTTCTTTGAAGTGAAAATTTCTTTTTTATGTAATTGATTTAATAATAAGGAACCAAAGAAGAAATCAAATCTTTGGGTGTGTTTGGTATGATGAAAATGTTTTCCCAGAACATATTTTGTCGGAAATAAGTGATTTTCCTACTCATTTTTTTGTGTTTGGTACACAAGTTGGAAAATGTCATTTTAAAGAGCATTTGCATATGTTGAAAGCAAAACACTATTAAGTTTTTGAATTTGGAGTGCAACTTCTGGTGGGAGGTAGGGTAGGCTGCGGGGAGGGGGAGGTGTGGGATAGGGTGGGGGTGGGTGAGGTGAGGTATGTTGGGTTATGGAGTGGTGGTGGTGAAGATGTGAGGGGTAGGGGGTTGGTGTGTTTTTATTGATTCGGAAAATGTTATCCCTCAAATATTTAAGGAAAACATTAGATATTTAGCGCAACCAGACAAGGGAAAAAAGGAAAACATTTTCCGTCATACCAAACACACCCTTTGTTTGCTAGGCTTTCAGCACTGTCTGTTTTGGAACTTTTATTTTTCTTGTATAGGTGTGGATGCTACCAATTGATCGAGTTTGGTTATTTTATTGGATATGGTTTAGTTTTTGATATTGGTTTTGTGGTTGAAATTGAAGGGAATTGGCCGCTGAGTCTATATACAAAGAGCGGTGCATAAGTGTGGATGATGGGCCAAGTTGGGCAAAGTACATGTCAATCTCTGGTTCACCTGATGATGAATATGATATCATCACTTTGCAGTATACTGAGGACGGTTTATTAACTGTTGATGAGAATAGTGATGGTCATGCCGCTGCATTTGGAGACGATATAGCCATTGAATGTCTTGCCACTGAGTTTAAAAGAGAGATCTTTGTGGTAAGAAAATCATCTTCCTATATATACTAATAATTGCCTTCTCTTGAGTAATTGCTTGTGAGTGGTTTCACAAGCACTCTGAAGGTTGAACGGTATGCAATGTATTATTTTTGTTTCTACTTTCGAATGGTGCTATGTTTGTTATATATGAAGCTGCATAATTTTATTGGTCAAAGACAATGTAATGAGAGCAATGAGCAAAGATAATCCATGAGAACAATGCTAATGAAAGTAGGATGTTTCAAGAAGATAATCTTGCTAGTGGATGTTCCCTTTCCTTTTTCAATTTGGGATGATGAGATGTGTCTATTGAGAAAGCGGGTTTATTTCTACTCATATTAACAATCCTCCTATTCTTTTCATAGTTTTTTTCTAATTGATAAATAGGGAAAGATCCCACCAAGGTTTGATAGATTGCACAAGTTCATTTCTCAACTCCTATGTTCCTTACTCCTATGTATCTTTGTTGCTCACATATTTCTCAATTTGTGTGATGTGGAATTGTTAATCAAACAGTACTTGTCCTAAGTTTTCCTGTTGGTATATGATTTTCAGGTGCAAGCACATGGATCCGATGCAATGGTTGATGAAGAAAATTGTGTCTTCTTTCTCCCGCATCGTCCAAGATGTGAAATATGCGAACCTCCTTTCTTCATTTTTATGAAAGGAACAGGTACGTACAGACAATTTTGTCCTGCTGCTAAAATTTTTATGTTTATTTACTTGCATGTCTGAGATTGTGAACCTTTGCAATTGCAGGTTGGTGTGGTGCTGGGGCTGATCATTATGAGCCTCTTATTGCTTCTCCTTCAGCGTATGTTTCGCAGGAAAAGGTAGCATTGGTACTGTAGGTCATCAGTTGGGGTATTCTTGTGGTTAGAGAGGTAGTAGTAGTTATTCAAAGAGAATTCAATTGGAAAGATGTTCTCGATTCTTTTCTAGGTTATAGGAGGAAGATGTCCAATTGGGACATCAAATTTTTGTTGAGGGTATGTTGTAGGATTTGGTCTATTTGAAGTCCATCAGGCAAGTGCCTGCTTTTAGTTGCTGGTGGGTACTATTCTTTTGAGAGCTGGAATGGTACACTTATTTTGTTGTAACTCATGCTGAAGGAAATGAGATTCGTTGCAAATGCAAATTTCCCTGACAGTTCCTGTTTCTTTTCTTACAGTTTTGTTAAATCTGCTTTGAGCACCCATTAATCTTACTGAACGGTTTCTTCTCATCTTACTTTTCCTTTTCTTTCCTGTATATATATGTATTGAAAGTGAAAAGCTATCGCTGTGATATGTTACCGATGAAACTCCTTGGTTTCAAATCAAGCATCTAAAAGACGAGTCTCACTGAAAATAACATGCTTTGTTTTCGTCAAAGAAAAGTACTTGTATAACGCAGTACTATCTGAAAATACGTTTAACAAAGGAAACATATGTAAGCAAGTACTTTTGGCAGATAATAGTAGTAGAAATTTGATCTTCATTGTTTAAAATATGCTTGTCTAAAAGCACCACAAAGTATAGCATTTAAATGCACGTGCCAACTTTAACCTCAATTATAAGGGGGGAAAAGGCAGACCTAGCAAAATCAACGACGAAAACACTGAATTTCAGTTTTACTTCCATATACTTGTATTGCCCATCTTCAGAGATTAATATGTAAAGCATACTTTAAGAGAGAGCATTCCGAACTTTGTCAACTCTTTATTAAGTGTAGATTTTATCGGAATTTTTCTGCTTTGTGATCTTTCATGGACAGTAAGATGAAATGTTGTCCAGAATGTATGCTATACTCTGCTCAAGTTGCAGTTTGTGCTACTGAATTCTGATTCATACTCCCTCTATTTCATTTTACGTAGGAGACCTCCCTTATTAATCTGTCTAAAAAAAGAATGACATTATTCTGATTCATACTCCGTCTATTTCATTTTACGTAGGAGACCTCCCTTATTAATCTGTCCAAAAAAAGAATCACATTTTTTATGTTTAGAATCAAATTTTTTAAACTTTTTTTTATTTGTAATGAAATGATTTGCAGCCACATAAATGTCTCGCATGTTTTAGATTATACATTTCAGATTTTTTCTTAAATTTTGTCCCAAGTCAAGCAGTGATACATAAATTAGGATGGAGAGATTATTAAGATATCAACAAAGTAAAGCTTGATTTTCATATACAGTCGGACTAAGGATGTCAATTGGGCGGGGCGGGTGCGGGTACCCCTCCCCCGCACCCGTACCCGCCAGAAAATTTTATACCCGCCACCTGTGGCGGGTATATTCTTAAATCCACACCCGCTCCACCACCCAAGTGGATATCCGTCACCCGCCAATACCCGCTTGTACCCCGCATGCACAAACATTTATCTATTATCTTCTTCAAATCTTAGAGTTGTAGTCAGTTTTTATCTCTTGGGCATCACTGTTATATTCAGTAAATAACATAATGAAACAGATAAAGATAGAGATTTAAGAAATAAAATAAATGACAAATAAATAGATCCAACAATAGTCAAACTCAAACCAGTAATATTTTCAGGTACAATCCAAATAAATGGAAAGATTAAAAAACCAAGAATTGCTAGTAATGGTCCAGCTTCTAGCTGCTTTAACTGCTGGTTCTTAACCCCAACTCCCCAAGTGCAACACCAAGTGAAATAACCCCAAGTGCAACACCAAGTGAAATAACCCCAAGTGCAACACCAACATAACCAACAATAGTCAAACCAATATAGTTAACAAATGACAAAAACAAAGTTCATCCAAGTTAGCGGAAGAACATCGATTAGCGACAACAACATCGATAAGCCGGCAACAAGAACATCGGTAAGCGGCGGCAACATCGATTAGCGGCCAGGCCAACAACAACATCGGTTAGCAGCAATTAGCAGCAAGCCAGCAACACCATTACTTAGCAGTAAGCCATCAACAACATCAGTTAGCAGCAGCAACATCAGTAAGCCAGTTTTGATCACTTCAGTTAGCAGCAAGCCAACAACATCAGTCGACTTCTTCTTCAAGATAACATATTTCCATCTCCTTGACATCACCACCACATACATAATGTATTAAGAATAAACAAAGTAATTAGAGTCTAACTTCAATTTAATACAACATAAATAATTTAATCAAATTAATGTTACCTTTAATATCCGCCCAAATCCAATTTTGAGCACACATTAATGCCTCCACCGTTTCTGGAAGAAGTCGACTACGATAAGGATCAAGTACACGCCCACTAGTGCTAAATGCGGATTCCGATGGGACGGTAGAAACTGGAATACTCAATATGTCCCTTGCTATTTGTTGGAGAGCGGGATAATTATTTCCATTTGTTTTCCACCAATTAAGAATATCGAAATCATCCACAAGTGGTACAGTTTCAGCTTCCAAGTACTTCTCCAAATCAGATTTTAGTCCAACTTTACTATTGTCTTGTGACACAAATTGTGCAAACTCTTGCATGTACCCCATTCTCATACTACTTGTAACATAAGTTGAAGACACGTGGCTACTACTAGCTGAATTATTACCATTTTTGTGCCCATACTCATCCACCAATTCCTTTAGAAAATCATAAATCCTTTTTACCTCAACATCAACAACAAGCGTATCATAAATTTTAGCAAAGTAAAACCGAATGAGAGACATCTTGAACCTAGGATCAAGTATAGTTGCCACGCCCATAAGACCATTAACATCTAACCAATACTTATTGTATTTATCTAGCATTACCTCAACCATTTTTCCTATATAAATGGTAGGTGAGGACAACCAGTTGGTTAATAAGATTCTAATCTCACAAATTCTAGGGAAATAAATATTGGCAGTCGGATACGTCGAGGCAGAAAATTGATGTGTAATATCATTAAACACTTTCAATAGTTCACATATTTTCACAACCTTATCCCAATCTTCACTAAGTGGTGGATTTTTGTACAAATTATCTCGCGCACTTAAAACAACAAACACCTCCTTAAACTTCTTAGCAACTAGAAGCATGTCATACGTTGAATTCCATCGAGTTTTACAATCAAGTATAAGTGATTTTGAACAATCAGGAACAAGTTGCTTAGCTACTTGTTCAAATTTTTGAGCTCTCTTATGTGATGAAGTCCAAAAGACAATACTTTCCCTAATTCTTTCAATACCCTCTTTGAAAACGGCACATAAGCCATCTTGAACAATCAAATTAAGTATGTGTGCACAACAACGCATATGAAGAAAACGCCCATGTAACATCAATGAACCATAAGGAAATTCCAAACGCAATAAATTCATCATCGCATCATTTGTAGTGCAGTTATCAACCGTTATAGAAGACAATCTAAGATCAAGATTGAATGCATTCTTTTAAAGACTCAGCAAGCACCTCAGCTGTATGCGGTGCCGGGACATACAAGAACCTATTAGATTGATATGAACATAATACTACTATTAAGAATTTTGAAATAAAAACTTGCATGATCACATAATCATAGAAGACCACACCTATCAAATAATCACAACCATTTACCACATTACAACTTGCATAATCAAACAAGAAAGAGTACCTGATGATTCGACTTTGGAGTTTCCATGAATTATCAACGAAGTGTGCGGTGACAGCCATGTATCCTTTTTTTTTGATAGTTTGCAGTCCACATGTCGGTAGTCAAAACAAACCTTCCTTTGACTTTCCTTAGCAAATCACTTATACTCTATTTTTCGACATTGTGTCATTGGAGAATGTCTTTTTTGTTGTGTTGCGGCAGGGAACCTTGAAACCTGGTTGAAGAGTATTAGAGTACTTTCTAAAGCCATAATTCTCAACCATTATTAGTGGGTATTCATGGAGAATAATCATTTCTGCTAAGTCTTGTCTCGCATTATCTTGGCGGAACTCATACGGGGACAATGTCAGCGTCTCATTCGTATCACAAGGGCTAGCAAGTGTATCAAACATCCTTGTTTGTCGGAGATCCATGCATTTCTTTTTTGAACATTTACTTGCATGCTCTTTCAAGTGACTTGTTCCAGCTCTCGGTCCTCCAGCAAGTTGCTTCAAACAATGGTTGCACTCCGCTTTTATTTCTTCCTCTACTCGTTTCCTTGTAAAATTATCCCAAGCTTTTGATGTATGTCTACTGGTTCGGGGCAAAACAGAAGTATCTGCAAAATTAGTTTGCTCTTGGCTCTCTTCAATTTCTTTACCTTTTTCCACTGTATTCGGGGTACAACTTGCCGTAAAAGGATATGATGATTTTGAGGAAGACATAGTAGTGGCATTACCCTTGCTTGCCATTCTTACCTATGCAATTACATATATATAGATTAGGACAACATTGAAAAATGTTAAATTTATTTGAGGCAGAACAATAATCAGTAATCAGTATAGTCCATAGGATCAGTAATCAGTAATCAATCCATAAATTTGTTTGAGGCAGAAAACTAATGAGTAATCAGTAATCAATCCTATAGTTCATCTAACACTAATCATTAATCAATCCATAAATTTGTTTGAGGCAGAACACTAATCAGTAATAGTAATGGTTGTGCAATACATACTACTCCAGCCAACTTCAAATAGAGAAACAAAAGGGATGGATTTTCCCAGTGAGCATACAAAACACATAGTCCTATATCTCGTTCAAACAACTTCAAAGATCAAGTATGACCAAAATGTTAGTGCATTTTTACCAACAATAAATAGGAAAATATTATTAGTTTATCAAATGAGACCCAACACATATTTCTTGTTAATGGTCTGACTAGTTTATCATGCTTCAACACTCGACAGTGAACAAAATATAAGGGAAAATGTTTAATTTTTTTCGATAGACTGACCTTTTTTTAGTGTAGCAAATTGAGGCGGAGCGAACTAATAGCCGATGAATTTGGGTGCAGCGAACTAATGGCCAACGGGTTTGGGGGAAATAAGGGCTGGTCGATGGTCGATGACCGATGGATTTGGGGGAAATAAGGTCGATGGTCGATGGTCGATGATGGGTTTTGGGGGAAATAAGGTCGATGGGTTTGGGGGAAATAAGGTCGATGGGTTTGGGGGAAATAAGGTCGATGGTAATGGACTGATGGTCGATGGCCGATGTGTTTGGGGGAAATAAGGTCGATGGTCGTGGTCGATGGTGATGGACTGTTGGTCGATGGCCGTCGGCCGATGATGGGTTATGAATTAAGGGTATCGGCCGATGATGGGTTAAGAGTTAAGGGTATCGGTCGTCGGTCGATGGTCGATGGCTGCTGAAGTTGAGAGTATCGGTGCTGAAGTTGAGAGTATCGATGGTAGTTGAGAGTATCAGTGCTGAAGTTGAGAGTATCGGTGCTGAAGTTGAGAGTATCGGTGTGTTGGGAGTATCGGTGTGTTGGGAGCCTAGTAGTCTAATTAAGGGTATTGGGCTAATGGATGGGCTTACGGAATACAGACTACTAGTCTAATATTATTGGGCTTATGGGGCGGGTAGGCAGGCGGGTAGGCGGGGGAGGCGGATATAACTGTAAAACCACCACCTACCCGCCTACCCGTGGCGGGTACATTTTCAATACCCATACCCATCTACTATCCGCCAAAGTTATACCCATACCCGCCCCAACTGAAGCGGGTGCGGTGCGGAATTCGCAAAATTATACCCACCTGCCATCCCTAAGTGGGACCCTTTTCTAAGAGCTTTGTTTGCCGGGGTCGCTTTTTGCCTCTAACAGTTAATGATGTGATATGCTTGTAACATCTGTTTAACATTTTGGCCTTGTTCTACTTTTATAGACGAAAATTACTCTAAAAATTGTTTTCCACATTTATGTTGTAAGAGATCAACGGTATTATTATAAAGGTAAAATCTCAACTAACGATTTTATTTTCCATTGACATTCTAATATATATTTGAGGAACGATTGTTGACACCCAATTTTGTCTCGTTTTTTCCAATTTTATTTGCAATTTTAAATATTTTTAACATCTCAAAACAATTTTAATATATATATATTATTCCCATTTTTTACTATCATTTGCATTTTTGTCATAATCATAAGTTTTATCCGAAAATTCTATTTTATTTTATTCTGGCAAAATTGCATCGCATTTCCATTTTTATTAAGCATTAAACATTTCACAAATATTTTATTATTATCGCATCGTTATTTTATTTTAAATAATTCACATCTTCTACAAAACAAAAATATATTTTTTTAATGTTAAACCCCTTTTATATTTTTTAAACCCAAAACAATTTCTAACCCATTTCATTTTCCCAACCCAATACAAATTCTACCCAAACAAAATTCACCAAAGCCCAAAACACCCATTTCCCCCCTTTACTCTTCGACCCAATTCGGCCAGCCCAAAGCCCAACCAAGACTCGAGCCCAACATCCCTTTTCCCCTTTTATTCAAACCCATTTCCCTTCCCCTTTATTTTCCCCAATTCCCACAACCCACAACCAAAGCCCAACGCCCACTCCCAGGCCCAACCGACCATTAGCCAAATTCGAACCCGTCGGCCCACCTGAAATCCTCAAACCAAACAAACCCAACCCCCTAAACCGACCCATCACCCATCTTCCCCTTTAAACCCCAAAACCCAAAACAAAAACAAAAATCTAAAAAAAAAAACCTTCAAGTCGCCGCACCCATGCCCCCGCACCCCTACACTCCTGCCCCATCACCTACACCCACACCCTGCCTCTCCCGACACCACCACCAAACCCTGATACCACCACACTCCTCCCATCACTTCACCATACCCATACCCCTAAAATCCGCTTCCAAAGTTCAGATTTCTTTTGCCTTTAATTCAATTTTCAAACTCGTTCTTGGGGGGGAAATCCACCTATAAATATCCCCCTTGTTCTTCATTTTTTGGGGGGTCCGAAAATCTGTCTTTGAAGGGGATTTTTAGAGTTTTTGGGGTCGATTTTAAGTCCGAAAATTTATGTTTATGAGTTCGAAATTTTCTTAAAGGTTTTGCTTTGTACTTTGTTTGTGTTCTTCACTATTGGGAAGATTCCGGATTTCAAAAATCCAGAATCTTCTTAAGAGTGTTTGTTCTTGCATATGTTCTTCAACTTAAAGGTTCAAAATATAGGTCGAAATTATTGGTTTGTGGTGTTAAAAAATCTTGAATTTTTGCTCTTTCCAACTGTTTTTTGGTTCCGGGTCGGGTCACTTCCGGGTCGGGTCATTCCGGGCCGGGTCGGACATCAGAAACAAAAAAAAAGTAAAAAGCAGCATTCCAAAATCAGAAATTCAGCATCCAAAATCAGAATTTCGAAATTGCAAAAATCAGAATTCCGAAATAACGTCTCCGAGCGGATTCGACGATTCAAAACACGCCTCGCTGCCCGGAGAAGGTCCGTAAACTATATCTCTTCTCTGTTTATTTTCTGCATTTTTTATCTTTAGTTTGTTGTGCTAATCATGTGATGGTTTATTCATATTATTGTGTTCTCTAATGATTAGAATATATTTAGTATGATAGCTTGTTTGGTTAATTGTTATAGTATAGATGTGTTCTTAATATTCTGTTAAAGCCCAATATTAGTATCATACTTAGTGTAATATGCTGAAGATGCTATTTAGTATCTGTTTAGGGGATTATGTGGATTAATTAAATACTTGCTACTGTTGGTAATTTGCTAATATGTTTAGTTGATTATGGATACTTACCAATGTTGTGCTAGGTTCATGTTTTTGAATTAGTGCTTAGATTAGTCTAGTTTTAGTTTGAATGTGTATATTGTTAGCGTAATTTCTGATTATTAATTGCTTAATCTAAAGTGTAATGGCCTGGTCCAGTTAAATCAGTGATATCTATGTGTTACACCTAAGGTAGATAGATGAAATATTACATGAATTAACCTCAAGCGATAGCCCTCCCTCTTAAGATCTGATCTAAATAGATTGACTAAGTTATCTAATTAAATAATGCATTTTAGGATGTTTGCTACTGTTTCATTGCTTACTAATATGTCTAGTTGACTTCTAGTACTTAAATATACTATGTTAGGTTCACATTTATGCATTACTTAGTGTGTATATTGCTGCCTGGTATTTGCATTTGGTTCTAAGGATAAACAAAATAAGGTTGAACTATGTTTGTTCCTGATAAGTTTGGTTTCTTAATTTGAACTATCCTTGTTCATGTATTCTGCCTATGATTTAAGGATATTATGGAAGTGTATTTGTCTTTGTGAATTAGGTATGATTTAATTTCAAGGTATTAGCATGCCTAAAATGGTCTAAGTGTGTTAAATTATGGGCTTGCATATGTATATATATGAATATTTGTTAATTGGGCTTATCGCATATTGGGTTGGTCTGTGTTTCTACTCCTTCCAGCTTATGTCTTGTTCCTGTCTTTATTTGAGACTTTCATGTATATATGTGAGTTTTATACTTATCTTAATATGCTGGTTGAAAGCCAAGACAAGCTTCGGATGTGGCTTAGCCTTCTTCGATAGCCTGCCATGCCTATGGTTCTGAAACCTTTTGATCTTGTTGCGGCATTGGAAATGGATGGTGGTAGCCCCCTTTACTTCCTTGTCTTTTAAAAAAGTGAAGTCTAGTCTGATGAATTATTTTGCTGCATTTTGGGCTCATTGTTGTTGCCTTTACAAGGCTGTTTTGTACCTTAATGCTATCTTGTTGTTGTCATCTATGGTTGATTGCTGCTTGCTAGATGGATTTTGAACCCATCCTATTATGCATTATACGAAATTTGAAGCCTTATGTGGATATAAGCAACTGCTGTATTTTTACCAATTCATTGATGTCTTCTTTTGGCCATTATGCTAATGTATTTTGGGGTTATGAGTTGATGTATCATTCTTGGTTATTTACTGTCACATTTGGCTGCTGGTTCGAAATGTTATACTCCGAAAGGAAGCTACTACATTTATTCAGTTGTTACACTTGACAAGGAATGCTTATTGCCTTCTGAGAAGGCTGACTGATGTATATTTTTGTGGCCATTTTTCTGAAGTATTTTGAGGCCACGGGCTGCTGTATTTTAGAGCTGAATTGATGCTAAATTTTGGAGCATTTCGTTGCATTTTGAAACAATTAGTTGTGCACTTTGAAAATGAAAACAACTGCTGCACTTTGGATGGTGTATCTTTGCAAGAATGGTTGCTGCATTTCCTTGGCTGAAAAGTGCCATCTCTTGAGCAGATTTGAGGTCGAAATGATTGCGGCATTTTAGGCAACTTTGTGGTCATTTATCTTTGCATTTTTGGCCACCGCTTTTCAAGTCCATCGCTTATGTGTTTCAAGCCCATCGCTTATGTGTTTCAAGCCCATCTTTGTGTTATTTTTAACCCAATTCTTCTTTGTTTTCTCGGCTTAAAAACAACTGGTTTAAAACTGCTTTGGACAACTGCAATATTTCGGTTTTTACTGTTTTGGTATTATTTTACTGATTTGAATAAATACTACATTTAGGCCGATGAAATTGAATTCGATGCCGCACTTTTTTACTATTTTTATTTCTCTGTTTTATTATTTTACTGATTTGAACAAATACTACACTGGCCGATGAAATTGAATTCGAGGCCGCACTTTATTTTCGTTTCTCTGTTTTCAGTTTGCTGTTTTAAACATCCATGCAACGGATATTTACTGTTTTACTGTTTTAAACTAAACATCGCGTCTTTTTCGGAAATTGCCTCTGTTCTTTTTACTGCTTACTGCTTACTACTGCTGCTTAATGTTTCCAATTTAATTTTGCTGATTTGAACACGATACTACACTGGCCGATGAAAAATATCCGTCGATTTTGAGGCCTCCACAGTTGTAAAGACGGAGAATATAACTTCTGGGCAAGGATGAGGCTTAAACCTTTATTTCTTCCGAGATCAACATGTTTAGTAGGCGAGGTGACTAAAATAACCAACAAGTTATATATTCGCAGCCACGACGTGATTATAGTGATCTTTTCTTTTCATCCGAGAGACCAACACGTTTAGTAGGCGAGGCAATCAAAATAATCACATTAGTCGTATGTTTGCAGCCACGACGTGATTGGAATGGTCTTTTCAAAATTTAAGTCTGAGTCCTCCGTGATAAAAACATTTACTGTTTTGGACATGGATCCGAAGTTATTTGTATTTAATTGTTTCTAACCGTTTGTTCTTGACAACTTGCAGGGAATAAAGTAAATAAATGCAGATGTTCCTTGGAGTTTATTTATTTTATTTACTTTCTTTTTATTCAGCTTTTACCCCACTCTGTATTGTAATATTATTTATCGCACTTATATAACTATTGAAATGCTTAGAATAGACAAACTTAGAGTTAATTCATAGGGTAGTTTAAGACTTGAAACTTGTCGCTAGCTTATTTATTTGTAGGCTCGGTTAATTCAAACTTAGAAACCCTCTGCTAGTTATTTATTTTAGGCTTGTCACGCGTATTCAAGATTTTCAAAACAACTTTTGTCATCTTTTATTTGCTTTATTAATCATACCGAATAAGTTTATCTTTTGTCAATTTACAATTCAATGATTCCCAAAATTTTACTTCTTTGGCATTATAAATAATTTATTGCCACAAACGCATATTTTCCAAAACTTTACATGTATCTTTCCTTTTATGTCATCCGAATACGTACTTGTATAAAATGCATCATTTACTAAATATTTGCAAAACATCTTTAAATCTATTATACTTGTAAAACATGCATTTTTCTAGCAATAATTAACCTGAGTTTGACCGGATAACCGCAAGTTAGCGGATCTTAAAGGATGCATAATCCCTTCCCTTTAGGATAATAAAGAACCCTTACCTAGAATCTCACTAGTTTCGCAGACCTTAAAATTGGAGTTACATTGCAGCATTTAGTTTAATATTTAGGTGTCCTAATTCACCGTAAAAAATAATTAGGTGGCGACTCCTCAATCCTTTTACCCAGGAATCACCGGATACGTCTGTGCTCCGCTTTTTGACCCGAGCGGGTCGAAAATGGGGCGCGACAACGATTTTACAGCTTACAAAGAATATATTGATATAAAGATGATTATTATTATTATTATAGATAAAAATTATATTATAGAAGGATAAAATAAAAAATCAAATCTCAAGAAAACGTGTCATTTATGATGAAATGCTCTTATAGAGGATAACTCTTATAGAGAGATCTGACTGTACTATTAACTAGTAATGCTACAAAAAAAATTGTATTTCTGAACTGATGCACTCGAAATTAGAGTTCTTAGTTGCGGAAAGTTGTGAAAATATCAATTTGATTTTCCAAAGTTGGTTGTTGTATTACAAATTTGCATTACCGCCAAGGTAAGTGTATAACAGTACTAGCGCAAACCAAGCCCTACCAAGATCGCTGATTCATTGTTGTTTTTGTTAGAAATTTTTGGCAAATATCCAAGTGGAACAAAAATAGTAACATCCGGTAGATTTTACAAATTAATTCACACCGCGTAACCAATAAAAAATATCAATTGGTAGAAATAAATGCTAGGTTGTAGTGTCTACTATCTCCGTTAATAAACACTACAAATTTATCTTTCTATTGTATCATATAAACTTGTATTATGTCTCTTCATTTTTAACTCTTCAATTTCAAAGTTATGATTCGCTAGGTGTGGGCTGTAGGCATCGGATGTCAATCACGTCTTTGTCCTGTTTTGGTGTGGGACAACAAAACCTAGCCCAAAACACTTCATAATTTCCCAAAGGCACAAACAAAATTGTTGCAGTCTTTCACAAAAGGATTCTACCATGCAAGTTGTGTGTCGGAGAGGATTTCATTGTGACTGATGTCAATACGCCCTATAACATCAGTTAACATTTTGGCCTTATTTTATTTTATGGACGAAAATTACTCTAAATTCCACCCCCCACCCCCCACCCCCCACCCACACACATATTTATGTGGTAAAAGATCAACGATATTATTATAAAGGTAAAATCTCAACTAGCGACTTTGTTTATATATATATATATATATATATATATATATATTTAGGAACGCTTTATAGTTAACAAAGAATGTATCGGTATAATGATGATTACTCTTATAGGTTAAAAATTCGTTATAGAAAGGTAAAATAAAAATTTAATCCCAAGAAAAATTGTTATTTATGATGAAATGCTCTTATAGAGAGATACTATTAACTACTAAATGCAAGAAATTAATTGTATTTCTAAACCGTTGCACTCAGAAGTTGGAGTTCTTAGTTGCAGAAAGTCGTGAAATATCAATTTGATTTTCAAAAGTTGGTTGTCATATTACAAATTTGCATTACCGTCGAGGCAAATGCATAACAGTGCTAGCGCAAATCAAGCCCAACCTAGGTTGCTGATTGATTGTTGTTTTAGTTGGAAAATATTCGCAAATATTCAAGTGGAACAAAAATAATAACATCCGGTAAACTTTACAATCAATTCACACCGCGTAGCCGACAAAAAATATCAATCGGTAGCATTAAATGCTACATCAATTGTAGTGCCTACTTTCTCGGTTAATAAACGTTGCAAATTTATCTTTCTCCTATCATGTAAATTTGTGTTATATCTCTGCATTTTTCCTCTTTAATTTCTAAGTTATGATTCATTAGGTGTAGACTGCAGGTATCAGGACAACAAAACCTAGCCCAAAACATTTTCAAAATTTCTCAAAGGCACAAACAAAGTTGTTGCACTTTCTTCACAAAAGAATATCTACGATTAGGAGTGTCAAAATTAGCCCAAATTCATTTGACCCGCCCAACTCGTCCAAACTTTAATGGATTTGGACTAGAGTGATTTTGAAGATGGGCTAGCCCAAGTTGATCCATAACAAATCATTGCCCAAACTAACCCATCAAATGAGTCTAAATTGACCCATCAACTGCCTTCCGTTTAGAAGTTAAAAGCTGCAAAATATGAAACTCTTTTTTAATTATTTTTTAGTTTTTTGTATTTTAAATTTTCAAATATATATTTTTTTTTTCATTTTTAATTAAATTTTATAATAATTATTTATTTTTATTTTTATTTTTAAATATTTTTTTATAAAAAAATTATTTGAATTTTAAATTTTTTAATAATTTTTTATTTTTAGATTCTCAAAATGTTTGAAAATTGGGTTAAGTTGAGCTGGTTGAATTATGACCCATCATTTAGTCAATCTTGACCCAACCCATCTTAGCCAAAACAAGCTTTGAGCAGATTTGTGCATTGACTCATCTATTGATTTAGCTCATCTTGACCCACCAACTTCAACTCAAACGACCCATTTGCCATCCCTATCTACCATGCATGTTTGTGTCGGAGAAGATTTCATTTTCATATAAACCTTCTCGTTTCATATTTAAAGTTGTACCAAAAAGACAAAGCATAAATCATAAATAACATACTAAATAAGTTTCTTGATTTATTTTCCTTATTTTGGTGTATTTGATTACATATGGATCATGTAAATTCTATTACATCACTACTAGGAAAGTGATTTTCTAGGACAATGAAAACCAAACTTTTTTATTCTTATCAAACTATCACGATATAAATCACTTACTAATATTCTCAAATTCATTTCAGATTGCATTACCTTAAATTATAAATATAGAATGATTCTCAAAATCAGTGACGGAGTCAAAATTTTCACTAAGAGAATTTAAAATATGAAGAAATAAACACACGAACAAGCCAAGAAAATTCAACATCTACTATATCTATATATAAAATATTTTAATCTTGTATATTTAATATAATTTTCAGGAATAAGGTTCTGATAAACGCGCTTGATCCACTTGGCTCCGCCCATTCTCAAAACTATATATGGTTCAATAAATGAAACATGTATTTGTACAAGAGCTACAACTCGTTATAGATCTATTTAAAATGACTAAAGCTTCCTTCGCTTTAATTTTATCTATTTGTTTGATTCTCGTCACAACAGATATCTCTCCCCACTATCGCTCTCTCATTGAAAATAGAAGTCTTAGTTGAGAACATGCCTCTACATGCCTAATGTGCCTAATGTCTCATACAAAATCTTAACAAGAAACTGTATATTTTGTTATTCGGATTAAATTAACATTTATGATTTTGTCACATAAATATATGCTTAGGCTTATGCCTTTTCAAAGAAAAATCAATTCCAAGAACCCCTTGTATTGGGCAAAATTGGTACACTGCAAGTGGACGCATTAAATAATGTCACGTAGCAATAATTACAGGTCGGACTTGAATCAGCAAGCGGGAGGTTGTGGGGATACTCGTATGTCCCCGGAAGGGTAATGTGGCTTCATGTCTTCGGAGGCCGAGGTTTGGAAGAGCTTCAGGGAAGGATGTTACGTTGCACCGGCGATATGAAGGCCAACGGTTACCCGTTACAAATAGACCCCAAGTCTCCCTCAAGTCTTTAAATGATCATTATTGTCTTTTTTATTATTCATTATTGCTTTATAATTAATATTCAATATTAAAGGAGGGAATGATTCATTGAATATGTACCCCATAACTCACGTATAAATATGTATCCATATTTAATTATAAAGGCATCTGAAATCTCATAGACGAAAAGCACACTGATTTGGTTTCAAGTAGCCCATTGCGGAAAATTTTCCATTGCTGCTTCCCGTTGGAGTCTGGGCCGTGTCTCAGTCTGAACCGAAATCACTTTCGAAATCATACTTCCTACAGCTAACATGTATCCAGTCCAGCGGGAACGCGCAACTCAAACGAACCTGAGCTGCTATATCGAATCCCCCGCTGGCCATCGGGGACCGAGTGGTAAGGCCATGATCCGAACCGAGGGCCTTTTTTTTTCAAGAGGTGATTTTGAGAATCAACCAACGGAAAAACCTGTAGCCCAGGTGACCCATTGACTAAGAAGAGGGCGGACACAACAGCTACATGGACCCCTTCCTTTCAGTTGTTGCCAGCGCTTTCCTGGGTGAGCCAAAATTTTAGATTACAAAGGGCAGACAAAGCCCGAAGGTTTCTATCCTAATAGGAAGGGTGGAACGAGGCTTGAAAGAGAGGGGTACCTTCGGGAATGCGAACACAGGTGGTGCATGACTGTCGTCAGCTCATGCCGTAAGCTGATGGGTTAAGTATCGCAACGAGTGCAACCCTCGTGTTTAGTTGCCATCGTTGAGTTTGGAATCAGAAAGGAGCTGAAAGCCACTTGACTCATTGGAAAGGAATTTGAAAAAAAAAATAAGGCAACATTGACATTGAATGAGAATGCTTGAATGAGAATTAGCTTAGCAACTGACTTTAGACATGAGTCTAGGGTAGATCGGTAGCCACCCCTCCGATACAAAAATAATTATGCATCATTCGCACACCGGTATATTAATTCTCTTTCTCGAAAAATATAGAAGAAAGGGGTCTGCGCACCAATATCCTCCATTACCTTGACACTAAAGAAGAGTTCGACCTAATGCTTTATTTCTGGCCTAGTTGATCTTGATTCGACATTAGAAGTATATTGATTCACAGTCACATTAGAAGAGTTCGACCCAAACTGACTCATGGGAACCGATTCACGGTCACTTTCACGGACAATAAATTATTTTACGGACCGTGAAATGTATCGTGAAATAAGCTTAACGATTGAACAATATAAAACTGCTTTTTCAGTCTTTTTATTTCATTCTTCATTCTCCCAAGCTTTAGCATGAAGTTCTTCTCCCCCCATCATCCTCATAGCTCAAGGTAAGTCCTCTCCATATGTTTCCATATGATTCTTATTAATTACACGTAGTTTCTAAGCGAAATCATAGATTTCTAACCTAGGATTTTCAAGATAAACCCTTTTCAAGGTGTCAAGGTTCAAGCTTTTGGATTTCTTCTTCAAGTTCTGACCTTTAATACAAGACAATGAGCGATTAAGGTATGTAGGGCTTCTATCCACATGTGAAAATGTTATTGTTCTTCCCCATGCCACATTCCTCCACGAAAATATAAAATTCCACAAGCATAGGATTTTATTCTAAGTTCATGATAACTTTAATTACATATATTATTATATTTCATGATTATATTACATATTTGTTAGTTGAATTCATGATATTTCATTATGACTGTTATGAACCTGTCTGTAATCCATGAACACCATGCTTTGAATTTCATGGTGTAATGACCCGTTTGGTAATTTTTAGATAAGGACCCTTAGTTGCCTATTTTACCCTTCCCGTGGTCTTTATGTGGGGTTTGTGATGTGAAAGATGGGTGGAATAGATCCCGAGGTCCATTTATATGAGTTTCGGAGGAAAAAACCAAAACTAGAACCTTAGAGTTGGATAGTTTGACTCAAGACTGACTTTTGAATAGATGAGTTTGTTTTCGGGTTTCGTCACTTCTGGCAGATCCGGAGGGTCATTTATGACTTAGTCGAGTCATTGG
The DNA here is from genome assembly GCA_029783415.1 of Anisodus acutangulus. NCBI lineage: Eukaryota > Viridiplantae > Streptophyta > Magnoliopsida > Solanales > Solanaceae > Anisodus > Anisodus acutangulus. The sequence continues at coordinate 24,348,922 of CM056490.1, read as the reverse complement.
TTTTCTTCTCGAGATAATCAAATGTATTTTGTGGCCTTATTTGTAATATTTAGATTTTTATTATTCCGGATGATTATTAGAAAAAGTATGTCTTAGCTAGGTTAAATGGGAAATCTGAGGACATGAGTAAGTTTGTAACACTATTTACGTTAGATGTGCATGTAAGGTTTGTGTTGGGGGGGTCTCGAGAGTATTTGATAGAAATTTGGCTTGATTTCATGATTTCTGGTGTCCGCCTCGACGAGAGGTTGGCTTGCAGAAGCGAGGTCATGGTATCTGTGGTGTTTCCACCTTGGCATATGGGACTTCCGCAGGGGCGGGTGTGCCTCTGTGGAGTCAGGTTCATTGTGACGCTGAGGCAATGAGTCAAGTAACACTACCTCAGTAAGGGTTATTTACACAGGAGCGGGTCCGCGCCAACAGAATCAATTCCGTTGGGGCAGAATTGCTGGGTCAGAGGTACTATTTAAATTACGTAGGTCTGAATTCTTTTCCCAAAATAGAAGCTCTCGAACCTAGAGCCGCCAGGGAGAATATGCAGAGGTTTAAGAGAGATCTCATCTTTGGGGTAAGAAATTCCTTCCTTTATGATTTGATTATATATTTCTAAGTCCTTTAATGGTGATATAGTATGATTATAAGTTGGGGAAAATGAGTCATAATTTCTTATGAGTTTAAGAGAGTTAAACTATTGATTTAAAGGGTATTTATGGATTAGATTGCCTTGATCATTATGCATTAATGATTGAATATGTTAGATAATCATGTTGTGGGACTTAATTTGAGTATAGATACCTATTGATTTGGGGATAAATTCTTGTGTTTTCAATTTAGGGCTTTTTGTATATTATTCAATCGAATGTCCAAATGAGTATAGTTAGAGTCTTGATGACGTGGGCCCGGGGTTGGTATTTAAGTCTTGCTTTGTTAAGAATTATGTCATTGTTTGTTGTGTAAGCCTTATATTAATAAATAGTATATGTGTTAATAGACTTAGATTATCACGAGACGTGGAGGAAGGAAAAGGATATCACTGAGACTTGATTGTTGGTGCTCCTATTCGGCCCAGAGGTAGGCTACGATTTATTTTCACAAGACTTCAATAGAAGTGCGTAATTAGTTATAAATATGAGGGGCATTAGATGTGTTTGTGGGTCCTACTCAATCGGGTGTGATGAACGATTGAGTGAGTACCGATGTTGAACTGTGATGATGAGTGATTGGGGAATCAGCCTTAAGTTGATTCCGACTGCTGATTGATTGGGCTTATTTCCATTATGTGGGCTTGTCGCCATATCTATTATCATTTTGCTTATTCATCAAACATGCCTTGATATGATATCCTGATTGTACTTATGTTATATGTTGCTGTATTTCTTGAAAGCATGTGATATTCATCTCTTTTAGATCAGATTCGGACCCACTAGTATGATAATATGAAATTGTGCAAAATTTGAGATAAAGTGATTAGTAGTGAGGCCAAGGAGGCCATGATTTATAGTGAGGGAGTGTTGAGGATCAAATGTAGAGTATGCGTTCCTAGAGTTGGTGATTTGACTAGACTGATTATGGAGGAGGCCCATAGATCTAGATATTCGATTCATCTAGGTCCTACTAAGATGTTCCATGACCTGAAGTAGCATTATTGGTAGGGGAGGATGAAGAGAGACATTGTTGATTTTGTGTCTCGTTGTCAAAATTGTTAGCAAGTTAAGTATCAGCATCAACGACTTGGTGGTGTGTCTTAGAGGATGCCCATTCCAGAACGGGAGTGGGAGAGGATTGCCATGGATTTTGTTATTGGGTTGCCCAAGAATTTGGGCAAGTTTGATGCTATTTGGGTCATTGTTGATAGATTGACCAAGTCCACATATTTTATTCTAGTTCAGACTACTTATAATGCAGAGAAGTTGGTAAGATCTACATTTGAGAGATTTCCTCTCTATAGGGTTCCTATTTCTATAATCTCGAATCGGGGTATTCAGTTTACTTGGCATTTCTGGTGGACTTTGGATAGAGAGAGTTGGGTACTCGCTTGTCTATCAGTACAACTTTTCACCCTCAGATTAACGGTCAGTCCGAGCGGACTATTCAAGTATTGGATGACATGTTACGAGCCTGCGTGATTGATTTTGGTAGTCATTGAGACAAATACTTACCTTTGATAGAGTTTGCATACAATAACAACTATCACTCCAATATTGATATGGCACCGTTCAAGACTTTATATGGTAGGAGATGTTGATCTCCCATTAGTTGGTTTGATGCATTCGAGGTTCATCCTTGGGATACCGATTTGTTGAGGGATTCTTTAGAGAGGGTGAAGGTGATCCAGGATAAGATCATGGCAGCACAAAGTAGACGGAAGGAATATGCGGACCAGAAGGTACGAGACTTAGAGTTTATAGTTAGTGAAAAGGTTCTTCTGAAGGTCTCACCCATGAAGGGTGTGATTAGGTTCGGGAATATAGAAAAGTTGAGTCCGAGGTATATTAGACCTTTTGAGGTTCTTCAGAGGGTTGGAGAGATTGCATATAAGTTGGCTCTGCCATCATGTCTTTCAGGCGTCCATCCGGTATTCCATGTGTCTATGCTGAAGAAGCATCATGCCGACAATTCTTATATCATCTAGTGAGACTCCGTATTGCTAGATCATAATTTGAAGTTCAAGGAGGAGCATATGACTATTTTGGACAGGTAGGTGAGGAAGTTGAGATCGAAGGAGATAACTTCGGTAAAGGTTCAGTGGAAGCATCATCTTGTTGAGGAGGTGACTTAGGAGACAGAGTCCGACATACAGAGCATATATCCTCACTTGTTTACTACTTTTGGTATGTTCCCTCTGTTCGTTTCTCTCCATTCGAGGATGACCGTTAATTTAATTGATTTATGATGTAACGACCCTTTTAGTCATTTTTATTTAAGGATCCTTATTTGCCTATTTTCCCTTCTCGTGGTCTCTATATGGGGTTTGTAATGTGCGGGGATGGGTGTCACGAATCCCGAGGTCCATTTATATGAGTTTCGGAGAAAAAACCCAAAACTAGAACCTTCAAGTTGGATAGTTTGACTCAAGGCTGACTTTTGAGTAGATTGGTTCGTTTCTAGGTTCTGTCTCGAGATAATTGGGTGTATTTTGTGGCCTTATTTGTAATATTTTGATTTTTGATTATTTTGGATGATTCTTTAGAAAATTATTTCTTAGTTGGGTTAAATGGGAAATCCGAGGGCACGAGTAAGTTTGTATCATTGTTTACCTTAGACGGGCATATTTGGTTTATGTCTAGGTGGTCTCGGGAATGTTTTGGGTGTTTGATGGAAGTTAGGTTGTATTTTATGATTTCTGGTGTCTGGTGTATGCTTCGATGACATATCTGTCCAGTTGTGCGTGTCTACCTTGGCGGGAGGTTGGCCTGCAAAAGCGGGGTCTTGCTATCTCTACTAGACACATCCTTGTAGACTCCCTAGGACTGAACTACTCTAATATCACTTTGTCACACCCCAAATTAGAGGTGTGTGGCCGGTACTCGATGCCTTGCTAGGTCCGAGCGTACCAATATGAACTCGAAGTACGAGCCTTGTAGGTAAGCTAGGCCCTTGAGGCCATACTGTAAAAGTAATCTCTAACTAGGACAACAAGGCTGAACTTGATCTTAATAAAGGTTACGATGGGCCAAGGAAGTCTATGCAAACACTTATACTGACAAACTTAATAAAATATAAAATGAGGGCCAACAAGGCCACTGACAAACTGTACATACTGAACCTGTGTCTACAAAGCCTCTAAAGATGACTGCCATCAAATGTGGTCGGGATAAGGTCCTGGCCTACCCATAGTTTGTACAGAAAATCTGCTACATAACCTCTAGACTCTGCTGCACTTTGGAAGAGATGGAGTCTTATCGATCCTTTGCTTAATCCCAATCTGCTTTGCTGGGCGAACTCGTCGAACTGATTACCTGCTCCTGTAGACATGGAATGCAACGCCCCAGCAATGGGACGCCAGTACAAAGAAATGTACCAAGTATGTAGGACAGAAAAATAATATATATATATATATATATATATATATATATGAACTCTAAAGTTGACGAACATGGATAAATATGGTGGAAGTCTCTACTGGAATCAAGGGACGGGAGTGGACTGACCACAACCTCTCGGTCAACTTACTTGGTCACTGTTGCTTGGAACGTTTGGCCTCTCTATTTATCTATACGATCTGTTCGATCTCGGCTCTATGTACCATCCTTGCTATATCTTATTTCTGATCTATATTACGTTACTATCTAGCGTACAATCTAAACGCAATATTCTGGCCTCACAAGGGATCCGATGTGTAAGTGTATAGCCCCGAAGGAAATCTATATATGTATAGCCCCGAAGGCAAGCACGCATCTGTATAGATCCTTAGACAATCTGTATGGCCAATAGCCCAGAAGACAATCTGTATAGCCCCGAAGACCATCTGTATCATAGCCCCAAAGGCATTGTCAGTAGCCCCAAAGGCAAGTGCATACATACAACAACGAGCAATCCTCTGTAAACTATGTACTTGCGTCTCTAATTTATAGCTCGTACTTGTTCATACTCATCTAGTACTTCATGTAATTCATGCCTTGTCCTTACTAGTATTTGATCTCCTTTCTTTAACTATTACAGAACTTGAACTATCCTTGGTCACATCCGACCTATCTTGATATATTACTCATCCTATCCTTATGATTTACATATCTATACTTGAAGTTTGGGGAGTAAGTTGCACGACTCGTGTTCTATATTCTTCTAAGTGACTCGTCCCATCGTACTTCGTATTTTATTTCTCTTTGTTTTAGAGAGGTTCTTAGTCTTCCTCGAATATGCCTACGTGCTCATCTTACTAGGCTATTACAATATGATCTTCTAGCTAGTATGATCTCATCTTTTCTTTACTTATGTCATATACTACTAGTTTATTAGTTCGTTCATTCAGATCTCTCTATATCCAAAACTCTTAACCTATAGGTGGACAACTTTCGAATGTCTTGTTACTAGCTCTAATTGTCAGGACTTTACACGGAAGCTCTAATCATTATCGACTTCTCAACTCTTAGATGGTCTCATTCCGTCACTAAGAAACTTAAAGACGAACTAACCCCCTTCCGCCTTCTAAAAAAAGGGGCGGGCTTACGAAATCATGCCAGAAAGAATGAAAGATATCCCTTACATACCTTTTCTCCTTAGCTATATGAATTTCACGAGTCCTCATATGCTTCACGAGTGCTTATCTACATTATACAAATGATTATATAAACGACAGATTCACATCTCATAAGAAAACTCATTCAAATATTTCGTCGAACACCTAGCGTGCATAGTTCTCATGCTTCTATTTCTATGTCAACTAGCCACAATTACTTACCCTTCATCAACTACTACAATATCAACCAAATTGCCTATCAATATCAACTCATAATTCGAACAAAACAACCCACAACTCATATTACCATGATTTCATAGGTTTACAGGTTTCTATTACAAAAGTTCTTTCACAACTTACTTCACATCATTAATTAATCATAAACATAAGTAGAGGAAGATAAAACTCACTTTTACCCATAATAAGCTCCTCAAAACAGTAACTTACTTCACCATCAAGGGTTTCCAGAATCGGTTCTACAAGGAGAAGATGATTACTACGATAACTATAGGATTCACTATGTTGATTACGCTTGGTTGGCTTGGATTTGATCTTTGAATGATCCAATACCTTATAGAGGATTTTGGGGGTGACTTAGGGTTTAATTTTGGGGGAAATGAGGTCAAATTCTCAACCAAATGATTTTATACCCGACTGAAAAATTGCACTGCCCAATTTGACAGTTCATTTGACGGTCCGTCAAATCTGTCGTGTAATTTTTGACGGTCCGTCAAATCTTCCATATTTCTCAAATTGATGAATTGTCAGTTGCATTAGAAAATAGGCTCTCTGAGCTTGAATTTAGATAGGTTATGGGATCCGTAATTCTCTTATATACTAGGAAATATACCCCAGACAAGTTGGGTAAAAATTCAAGTCCGAAATTCTGCCTGTTTCCCCAGTATTTTTTTTATGAACTTAACTACTTTGATTTGTTTGGCCTCAAAACCTTTTGGTACTCTCTTAACACTTGATAAAAACCTTAAATTTATAAGGGTATCATGACCTTCTTGGCTTACGTTATCTAGCTTATGACGACATCGACGTACAAAGTGCGAGTGTAACATCCTTCCCTCTTTAAGAACATTCTTCCTCGAATGTTAAGGTTTATCCATCTATCTACCTCGTGATTGCAATTGTCCTCACACCAAGGTCTCTTATCCATGGTCGTCACCCACGTACGACTATCACTTCTATCTCTATGATTAATCCTTTTTTATTCAAGCCTAGGTAATTACTTTTAATCTCACTGAATATCTATAAGTCAGACCCACCTCTTGTCCCTCAACGTGAAGTCCCTTACGGGAAGTCATCATATTTCCCTTGCTCTCCTGATCTTACGCTTCTTGTTCCCTTGGTCCCTGATTAACCTCAAATCATTTGTTCTGGTCGTTCATGTTCCCTCTGAGACCTATTATTGCATGGTGGTCCTGTACTAACTAGACACCTCATCTTTTTTTCACCTTGCTCCTTTAATTTGCCAGAACTTCCACTTCTATCTTCTCATCCTCAGGACTCAACATCCTCCAGAAATCTTTCAACTAATGTTCTTACCTACTGTTGTATTAGCTCTCTAGCTGGCGATAATCTTTCAGGCTACAAACATCTCATCATAATACTTATCGAATGGGAGCTCAACATTGACTCATTATGACTCAGCTCTTTACAACATGATCTGGATCAAAAAGAAGAGTAACCAAACCTAAATGTCATGTAGCCTCCTATTTATAAATGTGGTGCACAACACATCCATAAATAAGAATCTACTAGACACATCTTTGTAGACTCCATAGGGCTGAACTACTCTGATATCACTTTGTCACACCCCAAAGTAGGGGTGTGTGGCTGGCACTCAATGCCTTGCTAGGTCCGAGCGTACCAAGTTGAACTCAAAGTCTGAGCCTTGTAGGCAAGCTAGGCCATTGAGGCCATACTGTAAAAGCAATCTCTAACTATGATGACAAGGCCGAACTTGATCTTAATAAAGGCTACGGTGGGCCAATGAAGTCTCTACAAACACTTATATTGACAAACTTAATAAAATATAAAATAAGGCATGACAAGGCCACTGACAAACTGTACATACTGAACCTGTGTCTACAAAGCCACAAAAGATGACTGACATTAAACATGGTCTGGATAGGGCCCCGGGCTACCTATAATATGTACAGGAAATCTGCTACTTGACCTCTAGACTCAGCGGCACTCCGAAAGAGATGGAGTCTTACCGATCCTTCACTGAATCCCAATCTGCTTTACTGGGCGAACTCGTCGAACTGATTACCTGCAGGCATGAAATGCAGCGCCCCAGTAATGGGACGTCAGTACAAAAAATATACCGAGTATGTAAGACAAAAAATAATCTATATATATATATATATATATATATAAAATCTGAAGATGAAGAACATGGATAAATGTGCTGGAAGTCTCTACTGGAAGGAAGGGACGGGAGTGGACTGAACATAACCTCTCGGTTAACTTACCTGGTCGTTGTCGCTTGGACCGCTTGGTCCCTCTATTTATCTATATGATTTGTTCTGTCTCGGCTCTATGTACCATATTTGCTATCTCTGGTTTCTGATCTATATTATGTTACTATCTAGCGTACAACCTAAACATAATATTCTGGCCTCACAAGGGATCCGATGTGTAAGTGTATAGCCCCGAAGGCATGTATATCTGAATGGCCCCGAAGGCAATCTATATCTATAAAGCCCTGAAGGCAAGCGTGCATCTGTATAGCCCCTTAGACAATCTGTATGGCCAATAGCCCCGAAGGCAATCTGTATAGCCCCAAGGGCAATGTGCATATCTGTATAGCCCCGAAGGCCATATGTATCATAGCCCCAAAGACAATGTCAATAGCCCCAAAGGCAACATCATTGCCCCGAAGTCAAGTGCATACATACAACAACGAGCAATCCTCTGTAAACTATGTACTTGCGTCTCTAATTTATAGCTCGTACTTGTTCATACTCATCTAGTACTTCATGTAATTCATGCCTTGTTCTTACTAGTATTTGATCTCCTTTCTTTAACTATTACAGAACTTGAACTATCCTTGGTCACATCCGACCTATCTTGTTATATTACTCATCATATCCTTATGATTTTCATATCTCTACTTGAAGTTTGGGGAGTAAGTTGCATGACTCGTGTTCTATATTCTTCTAAGTGACTCGTCCCATCGTACTTTGTATTTTATTTCTCTTTGTTTTAGAGAGGTTCTTTGTCTTCCTCGAATATGCCTGCGTGCTCATCTTACTAGGCTATTACAATACGATATTCTATCTAGTATGATCTCATCTTTTCTTTACTTATGTCGTCTACTACTAGTTTATTAGTTCGTTCCTTCAGATATTTCTCTATTCGGAACTCTTAATCTATAAGTGGACGACTTTCGAATGTCTTGTTACTAGCTCTACTTTTCAGGACTTTACATGGAAGCTCTAATCGCCTATGATGTCTAGGGGGTATATTTTGTACTCATGCTACCCTTGTTGCATCTTTGCTTGATAAAGATATAGATCCTTCAGCTAGCTCGATACCATATGGCTGAGTTCGAGTGGTTGATTCTCCGGCATTCAGGGTGAGGATGCCACTTTCAGCATATCCCGGGATGCTCATATCTCATTTTATGTCTTTATTTAGTTATGGAGACATTCTCATACTCTCAGATTATGGCTATTCAGTTTTGGCACTATATTGCCCTTGACTTTCAGACTTGTATTCATTTTATCTAGTGCTCTTGTATTACAGATTTGATTTTGAGGGTTTGTATTGATCTTATGACCATCTATTCCGCATTTATGATATGAGACATATTATACAGTAATTACTATCTTTCCGCTTTTATTTATGTCATATCATGTTAATGATTTGGGAGAGTGGTTCTCCTACCAGTAGGAATACGTAGGTGCCACCACAACTCCTAGAAAGGGGTCATGTCACATAGGTTCTCAATTACAAGTTATGAACTAATATTACTTTATTCCGTGAATCTTACATGTTTTCATGCTTCATACAAGTTATATTATGTATCTATATACATGTTAAATTATACTTACAAATCATGTTTATGAAATCTATGGGCTTAAAAGCCAATTATATTCATATTTTGAGAGTTGCACTGATTAATGAGAAGGTTTAATACCTAAAACTATGTATGCCAACATAGGATAAGGATCACTCCGCCCAGTTAGAGCGATTCCTTCATATTACCCATTGAGGCTTATTGTATCCATCTATGTCATGTTCATGTCTCATACCCCGGAAACATGCGGGGTAGCTTAGCTGATCAGGCAGAGATCTCGCTTGGTGGTTTCATGTCAGATATTATACATGTTCAGGTTACAGTTTCAATTTCAATTCCAATTGTCATGTGCCTGCTTATTCATTCAATTGTTACATATACGAGTACAATTCAAATGTACTTACATCCCTTTTTCCCGGAGTTTGCATCTCACGATGCAGGAACGGAGTTTCAAGACGACATATCAGTTTGTTGAGATTCTCATGTACCAGCTATTGGTGAGCCCCATTTTATTCGGGGTGTTAGTTTATTTACTTTTCATGTCATGCTTTACGATAAAGGTATGCTAGAGCCTTGTCCTAGTAAAATAATTTTTAGTAGTCAGACTCTTGTTCAAAGGTTTCATAGACTAGTCTAGCATGTCATTTCAGTTATTCAGACTTAATATATTTTTAGATTATTTCTGCTATTATATTTTAAGATAATATATTTTCAGCATTCAGATTTTTATGTTTTAAATTACTATTTCATAATATTAGATGCACATGTTGATCCCGCAAGCCATGTGGTTCGCTCGGTCACATGCAATCAGACACCGAATGTCATGTTACACCCAGGCCATGGTTCGGGGTATGACAACATCTTTCACTTATCATACATAATGTGGTATCATTCAATTCAGGTATATCAATATTTGCATAGCTTACATGTATAAATGGTTCGCTCATTCATGTTTAGGTACCGGGTGTCGATCTGCCTCACTCGGATTTGGGTTGTGACAAACTTGGTATCATATGCCTCGCACAAGGCCCATTAGGGTCTATTTATATATGGAAGATCATGCCTCTCATGGGACCTATATATATATATATATATATATATATATATATATATATATATATATATATATATACGTAGATCATGCTTCGCACAGTGAAAATAATACAACCTAAGTTGCATCAAGGCCGTTGGTGTGGAGTCAAGTCCATGGACTCCAAGCATCACAAGGGTTGTACATGAAGAGGGATGCTCGTGAGCATGCCTTAGCGTCATCTCAGGGATACCAAGTATGGATGATTGCATGGAAAGGCAAAATGATGAAAGATTGTATGGATGACACCACCCCGCGAAATGCAGATGGTGTCACAAGATGGACCTATGAGCCGCATTTCAAATGCAGAGGAAGCTAAAAGAGACACCACCTACGAAACATGGATGGTGCCACAAAAATTACCTACATTGCGCAGGTTGGCCACAAGATGATGCGACAACTGAATGTGTTGGTTATTTTTGTAATCAAAGAGTGTGGGACTCTTTTGTAATAGCTTAGCTTTAGACTATAAATATCTAGCCTAAGTCATATTATTCCTTAATTTATGTTGAATATTGATTGTACTCTTTTGATCGCTTGTGAGTGGTTATTGAAGCATTTGATTGAACCTTGTTTGAGAAGATTATTTACTTTGGAATTCAATTCTCTTGAGGTCATCCTATGAGATTATGTGCTTGTAGCAATTCTTTGAATTGGGGTTTTGGTATCATTAGACCCTTGGTTCCAGTTCAAGTCCTTCTTCTGTCAATCTATCTATCATTTATTTCTTGTTTGTTTATCTTCTGCATTTGATATTGTATTAATTGGTATCAGAACCATTAATATGTTTGCTCTAGCAAATCTAGTCTTGAGTTTTGTTACTACAAAAAAATAGAGTAAACAAATCCAAATATATTTGATTCCGTGTTGTTTTACTGAATCTAACATGAGATATGAGTTCCCTAGTGTTAGTAGAGTCTAAATCCAAAGTTTCAAGTCATTTGGAGTCAATTTAGGCAATCACCATTGTTGGAGCTTGAAGCTTGAAGAGCTAGTGGGTCTTATCGAAGAAGGGATAATTGGAGCATGAAACCTATTTGGCTTTGTTCTCCTAGTGAAGAAACTTTAGAATATGATATTTGAGAGAAATTTGAGTAGATTTGAAGATCTGAAATTTTTTGAATCTTCAAAGTGTTCTTGAAGATCTTCAAGTGTTCTTGAGGAAGAAGGTGAAAATGTACAATTTGATATTCAAAACTGAATTCTATTTGGTGAAAAGTGTTTTCTGGGCCAAAAGAAGAAAAATATCTAAAATGTGAGCCCAAGTAGTTAGAATAATAAAAAAAATTCAGAAAAAGGTCATAGCCAAATCCCAAGAAAGAAATTTGCGTAAGAAATATTAACTATATAGACACGACCTACGACCACATCTACGACTCACAGGTGTGACCTACGTTTCGCAGGTCCGACGCAAATGCCCCCGACTTGGTGTCTCCCTGTGCATCATGTGCGGAACGTAGACTGTGTAGCAGACATGACCTGCGAGCTACTGTTGCTCCACAAATCGAACATTTTAGGTTTTGACTCAAATTTTCATTTTGTTTCACTTTCTTTTCCACTTCTTTGATCCTCTAAACTAATTAACTCTTCTAATTGATCTTACTAAGAGATTGATTAGTTTTTGAGCATGTAATTTCTTTCGTGCCAATTATTTTCAAGCTTTTCTCATTTAACTTCATCGATAACCTCTTGATTCAAGTTCGTTAGTTTGAATTGAGTCATCCGTTCTTCGAGTTGAACAAGAAGCAATTCTGGACAATAGTAGCAAGTGTATCCCTTGTGACTCATTGGATTAAATAAGGTACAATCATTGGCAGATACAATTTGTAAAGCAATCAAAGGTGTGCAAACTTGAGTGACTATGAGATTTATATTTCACTAACTTAACGTGTTTGCTTGTTTTGGTTGAGTATCTTTGAATAAGTACTATGACGACGGGAGATGAAACACAAGTTCCTACCGGGGAACCAACTTTTGTTGATGTGATGAACGTGTTGGCTTCCATTGATAGTCGGATTGTCATTATGAATGGTAGACTAGGGGTAATTTCAAGGCGAAGTAGGGACGTGTCTCTCTTCACTCAAGTTCACCATCAAGACACCAGAAGTAGCATGCCTCGGGACACACCGCCTACCTTGTTACCCAGAACAATTCACCGAATGTATAATCCTACCCTACAAAACACCACCCCAACACCTCAATGAGATGAAAGCCCAATCGAACCACCACCAAATGATCCTTTGCCACACCAAAGCCTTTTAAATACCCACCAACCGCTCTGGAATGTACAACCTTTAGGAGATGAGTATCAAGAATATGATAAGGGGGAGTATGAGGGGTATGGAGAGGAGAAGACCCAAGAGGGTGATGACTTCAGGGATTATGGCAATGGTAAGAAAAATTCTAGGACACGAGGTGGGGATATTACCGTGACAAATTATTTCGCAAGGAGGGTGTTAACACGTTAGGCCATAGGTCAAGAAGGGGAACTTACCATTCCAAACTACGTTGTGAGGAGAACTACGATAAGCGAGGCCATAGATGATCCAAGCCAAAGGGAGAATCCCTTTCATTCCAAGTGCCTCATAAATCGACATGTATGTTCCATGATCATTGATAGTGGAAGTTGTGCAAATGCCGCAAGCACAACATTGGTTGATTTCTTGAAGATTCCAACAACCAAATATGATACTCCTTACAAACTCCAATGGCTAAATGAATGTGGAGAGTTGAAGGTGAACCAACAAGCTTTGATTAAGTTCAAACTTAGGGAGTATCAAGATGAGATCTAATGTGATTTAGTCCCCATGAAAGCTTATCATCTCTTACTTGTAAGACCCTGTCAATATGACCATTCATCAAGGCATGATGTGAGAACGAATAGGTATTCAATGCTACTCAATGGAAAGAGACATTTTCTATACCCTATATCACCTTTGCAAGTTAGTAAAGTCTATCAAAAGATAAAGGAGTTAAGGGAAAAGAGAAAAGGCGAGGGAGGAAGTAGTAGTGAAAATGGTGCTAAAAATGGGAGCAAGAAAAGGAAAGAGTCTAAGGTATAGGGTAAGGTGACTCTCATGGCGAGTTTTAGGGAGATTAAGAAGGACGTTGAGGAGCAAAGTGCAGTTTTTTCTATCATGGCTTGGGACTATGCTTTTATAAACTAACGAACTAACCTCATCCTTGCCTAATTCTATGTCTTACCTCTTCCAGGACTATGATGATGTGATGCCCATGGAGCTCCCAAAGGGTTTGCCACACCTAAGGTAAAGTGAGCACCAAATTGAACTCACGCCTGGGTCCAACTTATCAAATAAATCAGCCAATCGAGGTAACTCAAAGGATACTTTAAATACATATTGAGGTAAAACATCTTAGCTTAATACTCCTATTTCTTCGCATGATCTTGATAACAATTTGAGTATGGGTGATTGTTTACCTTGCATTGAGCTTAACTTACCTCCAACTAGTGGAATGTTTAATTTGAAAAATAATCCTTATCTAATTGAGAGTAATAACATATGCTTTGAATATTTCACGTTCAGTGACTATTCTCTCTTTAGTGATGATGCCTTATTTTATAATGATGAGAACATTTCTAGTGATGTGCTTAGTGTTATGGAATGTGATGATATTGACGTAGCAAATTTTAGGGGCTACACCATCTATGACACCCCACTATTGGATGTTGACCATCTTCCCATTGACGAAAGTCTCTTATTGAGGGATTGCATTTCACTTATGGGGAGGGATTATTTTGATAATGGTTTTGACATGCCAAAGGATAATGCATCTCTAGTTGATGGTGCGATTGACTTACTTGACTACTTGAGGAACCCTATTAGTAATCCTTCTACCTCTAATGTTCATGATTCTGAGACTTTGTATGATGCCCCGCCTATTTACGACGATGATATTCATGCATGACTTTATTCAAGTGACCCCTCAGAATATAATTTGTTCCTTGATAAAAATGCTAGTGAGGGAACCTATCTTGGTACTAAGAGTGTAGTGTCATATTTTAGTAGACCTATGTTGGTAATGGAACAAGGCTTTGATGTTGTGAGTGATTTGGTTGATGGCTATATTAATGGTACGATATTGGTAGATGTTTTCCGTACCAAATTATTTTCTTGTGAGGTCTCTTGTGAATGTGATGATGCCTTTGTGTCCCATGAGAATTTTACACTTCAGTTTGCATTAAGGGAACTTTCCTCTATTATTTATTTTCTTATAATGATTTTCATTGTGAGATTATCCTCAAGGATCTCTCTAGTGCTAATGATTCTTGTAATGGTGTCATCTTAGTTTCTTGTTGGACCCTTAAATTTGAGGACAAATTTCTTTCAAGATAGGGATAATGATATAGCCCAAGTTTTATCAAGGTCGTTGACATGGAGTCAAGTCCATGAACTCCAAGCATCATAAGGGTTGTACATGAAGATGGATGCTCGTGAGCATGCCTTAGCGCCATCTCGGGATATCAAGTGTAGATGATTGAATGTGAAGGCGAAACAACGAACGATGGTAAAGATGACACCATCTGCGAAACACAGATGGTGTCTCAAAATGGACCTGTGAGGCACATGTCAAACGCAGATGAATCTAAAGGAGATACTACTTGCAAAACACATATGGTGCCAGAAACATGACCTGTGTTTCGCAAGTTGGCCACAAGATGTGCTAGTCAAATGTTTTGGTTATTTTTGCAATCAAATAGTGTCATATTTGGACCTCTTTTATAATAGCTTAGCTTTAGACTGTAAATATCTAGACTAAGTCATTTCATCCCTAGTTTATGTTGAATATTGATTGTACTATTTTAAGAGCTTGTGAGTTCTTGTTGAAACATTTGATTGAACCTTGTTTGAGATGATTGGTTGCTTGGGAATTCAATTCCCTTGAGGTCATCCTAAGAGATTAGGTTCTTGTAGAAATTCCTTGAATTGGGGTTTTGGTATCCTTGGACCCTTGGTTCCAATTCAAGTCATTCTTGTGTTAATTTATCTATATTTTATTTCTTGTTTATTTATCTTCCGCATTTGATATTGTATCACACGGGATCCACTAGGGTCTATATGTATATACAGGAGATGTTTTCACATGTTATATCCCCTATGTGGCTCCTTTATTCATTTGTTACATGTCTCACATTGGCTCACTTATTCTAAAATAAATAAAGAAGGAATCTAATGTATGATGATCCCACGTGTTACAGTGAACCGTCCCAGAACATTTCTCCATAAAGCAACCTAAATATATCATTAGAAAGACTCATAAGAATGCTAAGAATAATCTTAGTATAATAAGTCTTAAATGGTGAGTCTAAAGGTTATTTCTTAGTCTCCTGATGTTCTCACTTGATTATGTTTCAATTGTCTCTTTTATGAGCTTCAATATTTGTATATCCTATCATGTCTGCCTTACATATGGGTACAATTCTTTCCGTACTCACATCTCTTTTATCGGGGGACGCTATGTTCGTATTGGAGGTTTAGATGTACAGGTTGATAGACTTTCTCGCTCTATATTACGGACATTCAACGAAGGTGTGTATTGTAAGCTCCACTTCTATATGGAACTGAGTTAGGTCTAGTGTTCTCATTGATGTATAGAGATTAAGGGTAGGTCAGGGCCTTGTCTCGACATTACATCAATTGTTCAGTTTTAGCTATCTTAGAGGTTTCATAGACATTTGTGGTCATTTGCAGTTATGTAAAGATGCTATGTTTCAGTATACATGCAGTAGTTCATCCGAGTATTTTGCTATCTCTCTTTTTCACATATCTCAGGATTATGTGATAGTCATAAGAGATGTTACATGTTGGTTCGCTCAGTAAATTAAATGGATAGAGTGTCGGTCCGCCTCACCCAAGTTTGGGGAGTAATACTCGACTTCGGATTCAACTTCTGCTTAGGATTCTGATTTGGCCAAATGATCTGATTGATTAATAATTTTTTGTATCAATTTTTTTCTTTTTTGTAATTTATTTTCCATTTATGATATTATTTCTACGCCTTACAAATAAAAATCTAGTCTTTCTGTGATTTGTTACTGCCTTTGAGTTCGACCGGATCGGCTTCAGTTTCGAATTTGGATTCGATTTTGGCTTTGGCTTCGAATTTCGATCCAAATTCGAATTTGGTCAAATAATTTGATTGATTGATCAGTTTTTCGGACCAAATTCATTTTTCATTTTTGTAATTTATTTTCCATTTATGATATTATTTTCGCGTCTTACAAACAAAAATTGAGTCTTTGTGTGATTTGTTATTGCCCTTGAGCTCGACGAAGTCTTAGGCGTTTAATGTACTGATACTCCTACGACAGGTATATCCATTTTATTCTGAAAAGAAGTAGTCCATAACCTCGAATACAGTGAGTAAATTAAATTCTTTAAGGACACACAATGAATTATGTGGTCTCAGATATTTTCAATTTTTGCATTTTTTTCATTTTTTTCATTTTCTAGTTTAATTCAATTTTTCTGATTTACTGGTTTTGAAAACAGTTACTAACAAATTCGTGCTTCCCTATATAAAGTTGGCACATTTGTCTTAGAAGATAAGTTGTAATCTATTATTTCATGCATTGCCAACTGATGAGCGTCTATTTCGTGCTTCCATTTTTTTTTGTTTTTAGTTTCAATTACCTTTTCTTAATTCTACTTCTTTCTATTTTATCCTTCTACATAATTGAAAAATAAAATTATTTATGATTTTTCAAAGCACTGAGAAAATTAAGGTGTAAATCATTAAAAACAAATAAGATAAGGAGTAAATCACAAAAGAGCACATATATTAAGGGTGCAAATTGTAAATTATCCCACATTATAAGTGGTTTTCCAAACATTTTTACTTTGTAAGATCAATGCAAGAACTTGAGTGACTTTATTGGGATAAAATAAAAATAATGACTTTACTAGATAATTTTGTTAAGTTGAGTATCTATTTGAGAAATTAACTCGTTGTTTAATTAGATTGAAGTGATTACTGTATTGTGATAAAGTTGTAACTATAGAACAACTCTAAATCTCTAATCTTAATTTGTAAATGTTTCGAAGACTACTACTCTAAATATCTAATCTTAATTAATTTGTAAGTGCTTCAAAGAAGTAACATCATAATTCTATTTCTCCTTGCACAACTTTGTCAAAATAAGAACTTGGGATTATGATAATGTGGTAGATTTTAGGTAGACAAGTTATGTACAAACTGGTAATGCAGGAAATAGTAATGTTTGAATAAAGTTAATCGATTCATAACAATCTGCGCTCCCCGAGTTTTTAATCCTTGCAATCAAATTATTTGATTAAGCATAAATACCAATTTCAAACAACCATCTTTGTCTTCAAAGTTCAACCTATAAGTCTAAGGGGTCGTTTGATTCAGAGAAGTTATGTACAAATAGGTAATGCGGGAATTAAAAATGTATGTTATACAAAATTAGTAATACATAAATTAGTAATATAAGGATTAGTTCAGCAAAAAATACTTTTTGTTGAATAATTTATATATTATAAATCAATACGTACTATAATAATTTAAAATATTTACTTATTCTTTAACCAAATTTTAAAAATATCTTAGTATTATGAGGGTTATTGTCATTTTAGAATATTAATGCATATATTTCTAATATTCGTATTCTTATTCTACATTTTATCCCTGTAAGATAGAATAATTTTCCTCAGAGATTTATTTCATTAATCACAATATATATATAGTTGTACAGAGGTTGATTCCTAATACAGTAAGAATCCTAACTTACCTTAATTGGTTGATTCCTAATACAATAAGAATCCTAAGTTACCTTAAATATACATCTATCATAATTACAATATATACTGTGAATATTTGCTAATACTCCCCCTCAGACGGAGCGGGAGGAGGACGAACGCTAAGGCTGGAACTGAAGTCGGTGAAGAGCTATCTCGGTAGTCCCTTTGTGAAAATATCTGCATACTGGTAGGAGGAAGACACGTGTAATATTTTGACCTAACCAAGGGCGGCCTTCTCTCGTACAAAGTGGATATCCATCTCAATATGCTTAGTCCGCTGATGTTATAAACTATAGACGCCTTTATCAGTGGACACTGGAGCTCGAAAATGAGATTTCGGAGCCAACAGATCTCAGCAACGACATTAGTAACTCTGCGATACTCTGCTTGAGCACTCGAACGGGATAGTGTGGCATACAGCTTAGCTGACCATGAAATAAAATGATCCCCAAGAAATACACAGTAGCCTGAGGTGGAGCGACGTGTGTCTGGGCAACCTGCCCAATCTGCATCTGTGTAAGACAGCAACTTGTTTGGGGCAGAGGGGTAGAGATGTAGTCCAAAGTCCAGTGTGCCCTGAACGTATTTGATAATACGTTTGAGGGTGGAAAATGGGACTCTCGGGGGTCGTGCATAAACAGACACACCTGCTGAACGGCATATGCAATATCAGGCCTAGTGAATGTAAGATATTGAAGGGCACCTGCAAGACTCCGATATAGAGTGGGATCAGAAACCGGCGCACCGTCATTGGCACTGAGCTTGAATTTCGAGTTAACTGGAGTAGGCATAATTTTACAATTTTGCCATCTTAGCCCGATATACTATCTCTGTCGCGCCCGTTTTCGATCACGCGAGAGCGAAGCACAACGTATCCGGTGATTCCTGGGTAAATGGTTAAGGAGTCGCCACCTAATTATTTTACGGTGAATTAGGACACCTGAATATTAAATAAATGCTGCAATATAACTCCAATTTTAAGGTCTGCGAAACTAGCGTGATTCTAGGTAAGGGTTCTTTATTATCCTAAAGGGAAGGGGTTAGGCATCCTTTAAGATCCGCTAACTTGAGGTTATCCGATCAAACTCACGTTACTTATTGCTAGGAAAAATGCATGTTTTAAAAGTATACTAGATTAAAAAGATGTTTGCAAATATTTAGTAAATGGATACACATTTTGTACAAATATGCATTTGTATGGTATCAAAGAAAAATACATGTAAAGTTGAAAAAATATGTTTTTGGTTCAATTAATGGCAAGGAGAAAAACGAGCTACTTATATGCCAAAGAAGTAATTTTTTTGGAAATCATTTTGAGTTGTACAATTAATAAAGTGACCAGAAGATGATCAAAGTTTGTTTTGAAAATTTAAAAAATTCATGGCGAGCCTAAAAATAAATAAACTAGCGAAGGGTTTATAAGTTTGAATTACCCGAACCTACAAGTAAATATACTAGCAAAGGGGTTTCAAGTTTTAAACTATCCTATGAATTAATTCTAAGTCTGCCTATTTTAAGCATTTCAATAGTTACATAAGTGCGATAAAGAATATTACAATACATAGCGGGGTAAAAGCTGAATTAAAGAAAGTAAAAAAACAATAAAATAAATAAACTCCGAGGAATATCTGCCTTTATTTACTTTGTTCCCTGCAAGCTATCAAGAACAAACGGTTAGAAACAGTTAAATACAAATAACTTCGGATCCGTGTCCAAAACAGTGAGTGTTTTGATCACGGAGGGCTCAGACTTAAATTTTGGAAAAGACCATTCCAATCACGTCGTGGCTGCAAACGTATGACTCGATGGTCATTTTGATTGCCTCGCCTACTAAACATGATGGTCTCTCGGATAAAAAAGAAAAGATCATTATAATCACGTCGTGGCTGCGAACATATAACTTGTTGGTTAATTTAGTCGCCTCGCCTACTAAACATGTTGATCCCTCGGATGAAATAAAAGGTTTAAGCTTCATCCTTGCCCAAAAGTTATATTTTCGTCTTTACAACTGTGGAGGCCTCAAAATCGACGGATATTTTTCATCGGCCAGTGTAGTATCGTGTTCAAATCAGCAAAAATTAAATCAAAGCAATAAGCGATGCGCGATGGCGATGGCGATGAAGTAGAAAAAGAGAGGCAATTTCCAAAGGGACGGTGTTTAGTTTAAAACAAGAAAAGCGATGGCGATAATCTAAAACCGAGCAAATGAATCAAAAGCGAAAAAGCGATTGCCCGAACAGACGCGGTATTTGTTCAAAACAGTAAAATAATAAAATAGTAAGATATCCGTTGCGTGAATGTTTAAATGCCAAAACAGTAAACTGAAACAGAAAAGCAATGCCCGAAGGGCACGGTATTCTGTTTAAAACAGTAAAACAAACCAAAACGGCAAACTGAAACCGAGCAGTAATTCTCGAAGAGAATGCAGTATCAGTTCAGTCAACGAAATAACAACATAGCTGCATGACGGATGCTCAAGTGCCAAAGTTACGAACAGTAAACAATTAAAATATGACCCGAATTCTGAAATTTCGAAACCGAAACATGATTAAGAAATGTTTATGAAAAACAGACCCAAGTTCTGGACAGTGACCTGAATGGGTGACCCAATTCTGAAAATTGACCCGGATAAACGCCCGAGAAAATGCAACCCGAAGTAGTGACCGGAATCGGAATCAAAATTCAATTTTTTCAGACAACCAACAAATGAGATATAAAATGCAAGAATCTGGAAAATATCCAAACCGGGTCGACCCGACCCGGGTCAGTGACCCGACCCGAATCATGTGTCAAACCCGAATCAAATTTCTTCTCAGCAATTTCAAATAACCAACATACAAGATGTGAAATGCAAGAATTCTGGAAAATACCCGACCCGGGTCAGTGACCCGACCCGAATCATGTGTCAAACCCGAATCAAATTTCTTCTCAGCAATTTCAAATAACCAACATACAAGATGTGAAATGCAAGAATTCTGGAAAATATTCAAACCGGGTCGACCCGACCCGAATAAGAAATTCAACCCGAATCGATTTTCACCAATCTCAGATAACCAGCAAATAAGATGTAAAATGTAAAATTCTGGAAAATATCCAAACCGGGTCGACCCGATCCGGGTCAGTGACCCGACCCGAATCAGGTGTCAAACCTGAATCAGATTTTCACCAATTTCAGATAACCAACAAGAGATGTAAAAATGCAAAAATCTGGAATATATTCAAACCGGGTAGACCCGAAATCAGTGAAGAACAAACCCGAATCGAATATTTCAGCAAATGCAGATAACCAACAACAGATGTAAAAATGCAAAAATCTGGAATATGTCCAAACCGGGTCGACCCGACCCGAAATCAGTGAAGAACAACAACAAAACACAAGCAGATTTTCGGATTCGGCTTTCAAGGCCAAATAGAAGTATTTAAAACCCAAGTTCAAGAACGAAATTCACCCCTTTTGTTTCGAATCTTGGACTTATTTTCGGACTTGTTTCTTGAACAACAAAGAAGACAAATGCTTAAAATCAAACTCAAGAACACAATAAGTATTTATTTTTTTTGTCTCGGTCTCGTCCTCCGGTCCCCTTTTAACAGTGAACAAGGGGGGGGGGGTTATAGGTGGATTCGAACTCTCCAACGTTCACCCCCATACCCCCTTTCAACGAGTTTGAATTTCAAAATAAAGGGGAACAAAAACTTATTTTTGTGGCGATTTCTTGGGGCATGTGTTGCGGTGAGAGGTGATGGGGTGGGTTGGTGGTGTTAGGCGGCGGTGTCGGCGATTGGTGGTGTCAGGCGTAGGGTGCGACGACGTAGGGGTAGGGGTGTGCGGCAATTTTGGGGGTTAGGGGTGTTAGGGTTTTTGTAGATTTTTTTTATTTTTTGGGTTTTGTTTTGGTTTAAAGGGTAAGGGAAATAAGAGGAATGGGTTTGGGCCGGCGAGTTGGACGATTCGGGTGTGGGCTGCGGGTTGGCCGGTTGGGCTTGGGGGGAATTAAAAGGAAAAAAAGGTTGTTGGGCTTAGGAGTTTTGGGCTGGGGCGATGGCCGAAATAGGGGCGGTTTCAGTTGGTCGAGAAATGGGAATGGTCGCCTGGGCCTGTTGGGCTCGGGTATGGAATTTCGAAAATGAGGGGGAGTGGCCGATTGGGCTTGGGAGATGGAATTTCGGGTGGGCCGAAATAAGAGAAGGGGGAGTTGAATTGTTTTGGGTTGAGTAGAATTTGTTTTGGGTAGAAATTGTATTTGGGTAGAAATTGTATTTGGGTTGGAATGAATGAGTTATGGGTTTAAAAATATAAAAATGGGTTTAATATTAAAAAAGCTTTGAAGAAAAAATGCAATTTTTTTTTTAAAATAGGATATAACGATGTGATAATAATAAAACATAATATTTGCGAAGTGCTTAATGCTTGATAAAAAATAGAAATGCGATGCCATTTTTGCGGAAAATAGAATAACATAGAATATTAGGGATAAAACTTATGATTATGATAAAATTGCAAATAACAGTAAAAATGCGAATAATAATAATAATAATGAGAATAATAATATATATATACGCATGTATGTATATAGATAAAAATTATTTTGAGGTGTTAAAAATATTTAAAATTGCAAATAAATTGGAAAAGACGGGACAAAATTGAGTGTCAACAATCTCTTATGCATATTTATGTTGACACAAAAACATAGTATCTGCAGATCTGATCACTGATATACCCAAAAAATAACTCAGCTTACCCAAGTCAGTCATGGCAAATTCAGTTTTGAGTGGAGCAATGATTTCATTCTTCAAACTGTCGGATGAGGCAGTAAGAACAATGTCATCCACATATAATAGCAAATAAGCAGTGCTGCTATCTCGATGAAAAGTGAAGAGAGAGTTATCACACCTGCTACATATAAAACCGATCCGCAGAAGATACCTGGCAAAGAGATCATACCAAGCGCGGGGTGCCTGTTTCAAGCCATACAATGACTTCCTGAGACGACATACAAACTGCGGGGATGCCGGATGAACAAAGCCAGGGGGCTGATGTCGCGCCCGTTTTTAACAGATCCGCGAGAGGTCAGGACGGAGCACATACGTATTCGGTGATTCCTGGGTATTGGATTAAGGAGTCGCCACCTAATTATTTTATGGTGAATTAGGGCACCTAAATATTAACTAAATGCTGTAATATAACTCCAATTTTAAGGTTTGCGAAACTAATGAGATTCTAGATAAGGGTTCTTTATCATCCTAAAGGGAAGGGGTTAGGCATCCTCTAAGATCCGCTAACTTGCGATTATCCGATCAAACTCAGGTTAATTATTATACTAAGGAAAATGCATGTTTTAAAAATAGAAAGTTAAAATAATGTTGCAAGTATTTTAGTAAAAGAATGCATTTTGTACAAGTATGCATTTGTATGGTATTAAAGAAAAATACATGTAAAGTTTGAAAAAAGTATGCCTTTAGGACAATTAATAGCAAGGAGAAAAAACGAATTACTTATAATGCCAAAGAAGTAATTTTTGAAAATCATTTTGAGTTGTACAATTAATAAATTGAACAAAAGATGATCAAAGTTTGTTTTAAAAATTTTAAATATGCATGACGAGCCTAAAAATAAATAAACTAGCGACAGGTTTTAAACTACCCTATCCATTCATGACCTAATTATTCTAAATATCCTAACAACCACACAAGCATTAAATAATTAATACAGACCCAAATAGAAATAATGAAATTAAAGAATAACTATGAAAGAGAACTAAATCGGATTACGATGTCAACTCGCCCTATTGGTTTTGAAATCCCGAGGTTTGGAGAATGCAAGGAGTGTGAATGCAGGTCTTCGTTCAGCAATGATCATGATGAGTCTCAGAACAAAACTCTTCGTAGCTCCCGGTGCATTTCATGCAAGTGAAGAAAAGAAAAGAAAAGGATTAGTAGCGGAACATGGACATACATACACGTATGAATAAATATTTCATTAAAAAAAAGTAATATATTATTGGGCCTCGGAATGCAAACATTTTGCGGGAGGGTGTAAAAAAACGAGCCAAAACAGAATTTCAGAGCGAAATAAATTGGCTTGGATGCGCAATTGGCCCAATTAACACGCGGAAAAAAAAAAAGCAGGCCCAAACATAATTTTAGATATATATATATATAAAGAAAACAGATTGTCCCATGAGCCCACATCCAACATACATTCAGTCATTCCACATTCTTTTAACCCAAAAATGCATATGATATACGAAGGATATATGATATGCCTAGAGATATGCGAGGATATACAATCTTAGTATACACTAGGTATATACCTAGACTTTTATACCTTACATACCTTGAGGTATATCATTGTATACTTAACATTTCATAACTAGAAGAGACAAAGCAAGATCAGTTTTACATTTACCAGCAAGAGCAAAAGATAGCCATAGGTATTCCAAGGCAAAAATAATGAACCATATGAATAAGAATGGAGAAAGCCAAATACTAGATGGAGATAATGCACTAGCAGCCTAATAAATTCAAACCAATAATGCTAAACCAACTATGTGATCATGCCCAGTTTCAGACCACAAGCAGTAATAATCAGAAAAGACATGCTAGTATATGGGGAATAAGGATAAATGCATTTAATTAGATAATACATCACACGAGCCTAAGTAAATACCTAACATGGGATACTTAGCTTATTAAGTCCCCTAAACAAACAAATATCACAAGACATTTAACCCAATCAATATCACAGTTCTTTTAAAAAAATTGTTAACAATATTTCAACATATTACAACATATATAAATCTAATCAATAACTTAGGCTGCTTGAATCAATTATTAAACATGTTGACCAAACATCATACTTAGACATTTTAAGAACACAACATTATTCCACTAATTAAATACTGAATAGAACACACTAATCAGGAATCCAGCGAAACATATCTAAAACGTATTAACATAACTAAACAGGCTATTATACACAATATAACTTAGTCATTAGGAAACACAATAATATGAACAAAACACCACATGATTAATACAACAAATTAAATAGAAAAATGCAAAAAATGAATAGAGAGGAGATGTAGTTACGGACCTTCTCCAGACAGCGAACCGAGGCGTTGTTTTGAATCGTCGAATCCGCTCGAGAATGTTTAGAATTCAGATTTTTGGATGTTTGATCACCGAATTCTGAATTTATAATTCTGAAAAAAATTCCTTTCCTGAAAAATTCGACCCGACCTAGAACTGACACGACCCGGTAGTGACTGACGACCCGACCCGAATCGAACTGAAACAAAAATAAGATATTTTGAGGGTGAAATTTAGGGAAAAGAAAAGGAGTGATTTTCGGATTTTTGAGCCAACCCAAAATGTGAAGAACAAAGGGATTTTCGGATTTGGGAATTAAGGAACAAAAGAGGAGATTCTTCACCAGAATTAAGAACAAAGAAACTTGAATTTATAGTCTTCAAACCCAAACTTAAAAATTTGAATTTTGACCCGATTTTGACCTCTCCAAGACTCTCCCTTTAACAGTGAACAAAGGAGTATTTATAGATGGTTTTCCCCCCAACGTTCACCCCGTCAAAATCGACTTTAAAATTTGAATTAAAGGCAAAGATTTCTGAATTTTGGAAGCGGATTTTAGGGGTATGGGTCGCGGATTTTGGGGGAATGGGTATGGAAATTGATGGGGTGGTGGTGTCAGGGGTAGAGGGGTGTGGGTCGTGGCAGGGTATGTGCGGGAAAGGGGGGTATGGGGCAGAGGGGTGTCGGCGGCGATTTGGAGGGGAATGGGTGAAAGAGTTTAGGGTTTTTGTTTGGTGTAGGGGGAATAAAGGGTTGGGTTTGGTATAGGGCTTTCGGGTGGGCCGGTTCGGATTAGCCATTTGGGCTGGGGTTTTCAGGTGGGCCAAAAAAATAAAGAGGGGGAGATGGGTGTTTGGTCGAGTGGGCTTGGGGAAATTGGGCTTTGGTTGAAATTAGTTTGGGTAGAAATTGTTTTGGGTTGGGAAATGAGTGGGTTATGGGTTTAAAAATATAAAAGCGGTTTAATATTAAAAATGCATTGAAGAAAAAATGTAAATTATAAAAATAAGATATAACGATGTGATAATAATAAAACATAATATTTGTGAAGTGCTTAATGTTTGATAAAAATAGAAATGTGATGCCATTTTTTTGCGGAAAATAGAATAACATAGAATTTTTGGATAAAACTTATGATCATGATTGGGTTGGGAAATGAGTGGGTTATGGGTTTAAAAATATAAAAGCGGTTTAATATTAAAAATGCATTGAAGAAAAAATGTAAATTATAAAAATAAGATATAACGATGTGATAATAATAAAACATAATATTTGTGAAGTGCTTAATGTTTGATAAAAATAGAAATGTGATGCCATTTTTTTGCGGAAAATAGAATAACATAGAATTTTCGGATAAAACTTATGATCATGATAAAAAATGCAAATGACAGTAAAAAATGCGAATAATAATAATAATAATGAGAATAATAATAATAATAATATATATATATATATATACACGCATGTATGTATATAGATAAAAAATTATTTTGAGGTGTTAAAAAATATTTAAAATGGCAAATAAATTGGAAAAGAGGGGACAAAATTGGGTGTCAACAGATGCCCCTCTTTGGCCGGAGACGATGAAAGAGTTTTCGGACAAAGAAGTTGACTAAGTAGCCAAATTTGTTCTGATCATCGGAACTCGAAGGACGATTAGGGATGCATGGGTAGAAATAGAATTTCGAGGGAGAAGACATTGAAAAAGTTGGTGCGGGTTCAAGAAATATTGCCCCAGTGTCGAGTTATGATTACACTGGTTGCAGATGTGAAAAATTATTGGGGAGGAGCGGAACGACGTTCGAAGTACGCTGCTGGCCAAAATTGGCTCAGTTCGCCGTAAGAGATAGTTCCACATTGTGATGAAGTTCCTGCAAATTAAAGCTCCTGCAAACTAAAGCTTAAGATAAAATTAGTGTATAACTGCTGAAAAAAATTATAGAGAATATGACTTGGAAATACCCGCATTATGAGGTGGACGCCTGACTGAAATTAAAATACCCGCATTATAAGGTGTGCGCCTGACTGAAATTAAATACCCGAATTATGAGGTGGGTGCCTGACTGAAATTTAAAAAACCCGAATTATGAGGTGGGCGCCTGACTGAAATATAAATACCCGAATTATGAGGTGGGCGCCTGACTGAAATTAAAATACCCGAATTATGAGGTGGGCGCCTGACTGAAATTAAATACCCGCATTATGAGGTGGGCGCCTGACTGAAATTTAAAATACCCGCATTATGAGGTGGGCGCCTGACTGAAATTAAATACCCAAATTATGAGGTGGGCGCCTGACTGAAATTTAAATACCCGAATTATGAGGTGGGCGCATGACTGAAATTTAAATACCCGAATTATGAGGTGGGCGCCTGACTGAAATTTAAATACCCGAATTATGAGGTGGCTGCCTGACTGAAATTTAAATACCCGAATTATGAGGTGGGCGCCTGACTGAAATTTAAATACCCGAATTATGAGGTGGGCGCCTGACTGAAATTAAATACCCGAATTATGAGGTGGGCGCCTGACTGAAATTTAAATACCTGCATTATGAGGTGAGCGCCTGACTGAAATTTAAATACCCGCATTATGAGGTGAGCGCCTGAAATGATGTCATTGTATTGACGTGTTGTGTTGAAGACGTCGTTGTAACATTGTTGACGTCGTTGTAATGTTGTAAAAGATAATTGTTGTGCAGAAGATGTCATTGCGTAGGCGTGTTGTTGATGACGCCGTTGTATGGGCGCGTTGTTGATGACGCCGTTATATGGTGTGATTCGAAATAACATCCTTGTGCTGACATAATGGTTGGGGCCCTGTAGGTCAAGATGATGTCTTCGCATAGATGCAAAACAGGAACGTGATCCTTGTGGTGAGCTGTGATGCCGAAATTCTTTGGGAAATTTATCATAAGTGATGTGGCTTCCCTGCTTCTTACAACCTGAAGAACCTGTACTCAAAGAAAATTTGTGAGTTTGGGGGAGGGGCGGTTGATTCGCGTTGACTTTGTAGTTTTGACTCTCGATACTTGCATGTCCTGTTGATTCGGACTTGTAGCCCCGTCTGGTTACCAGTCTTAGCAAGCCGTTAATGAAAATATTTGTTGAAAACAATTCGTTTATAAGAAAGTATGCATAAAAACTTCTGTCGAACTCTAATGAAAATATTTGTTGAAAATAATTTGCTTATAAGAAAGTATGCATATATATAAATGTCTGTCGAGCAGTGACATGCGGTGAAACAAAGCAAACGTCTTATCCCAAAATCATTCTTCTGGCTGAATACTTTGTTGGCCAACACTTTTCTCATGTATATCGGCGTCTTCTTGCAGTGAACCCTTAAAATTTTGCCCCAGCTTCTGATACGTGAGGATGCTGAACTTTCAACTGGACCAAGCCGAGTCTTGTGGGGGTTGCTTGGTTGTCCTATCAAGGTGATCGGACGGGTGTACTTTATTACATGCAAGATAAAGGGGGGAAATTTTAATGGTGTGACCGAAGCCGATATAGGCCGCCTATGTATCCCAACAAGGGAATCAGGTCATAACGTAATTCGTTACAAGCAAAAGGGGATTGTAAGAATTTTCTAAAAAATGGGACCGAAGCCGATGTGGCTGCCTACGTATCCCGCCGAGGGAATCATGTCATAATGTAGTTCGTTACAAGCAAAAGGGGATTGTAAGAATTTTCTACAAAATGGGACCGAAGCCGATGTGGCTGCCTACGTATCCCGCCGAGGGAATCAGGTCATGACGTAGTTCATGTGGCGAAAGAGATTTATAAGG
This sequence comes from Anisodus acutangulus, assembly GCA_029783415.1. NCBI lineage: Eukaryota > Viridiplantae > Streptophyta > Magnoliopsida > Solanales > Solanaceae > Anisodus > Anisodus acutangulus. The sequence continues at coordinate 24,319,961 of CM056490.1, read as the reverse complement.
GTTTTCCAAAAATGGGACCGAAGCCGATGTGGCCGCCTACATATCCCGCCGAGGGAATCAGGTCATAACGTAGTTCATGTTACAATCAAATGGGATTTTTCGAGAAATTTCTGTCTTAAATAGACGAAACCCTATGTGGGTTCTATGCGTGTCCCGCTGAGGGACTGCAACTTTTACAACATAGAAAAATGTATTACGTAGAGAGTACAAATCCTAGATATGGTATCCCTCCATTGCATCTGCATTGATAGCTTTTGGCCATACTTCGCTGTCTATTTCAGCCAGGATTAGCGTTCCTCCAAGTAGCACTAGGTGAACCATGTAAGGCCCTTCCCAGTTAGGTGCGAATTTTCCTTTAAATTCATCTTGGTGTGGGAATATGCGTTTTGACACCAACTACTCCGATTTGAAAATCTTTGGCTTTACCATCTGTTCTGATAAAGTTGCCCCAGACAAACTGCATTGATCTGCTTTTCATCAATCGGTTTTCGTACATGATTCTGTATCCACTTGGCGTTGAAAGATATAGTGTTGCCCCAGTAGAAGTCCTGATTGTAGTGTTATAGCCCAAGAGTACAAAAGGCAAACGCTCGTGTCAATGCTTGTAATTTCGTCGCTTAGACTTTGTTCGCTTGTTTCATTACATGTCACATATTATCGACAAATTTATTAGTTTGCATGATGAAAGGGAAAAGAAAATTATTTAAACAAAATGAATTTTAAAATAGCAAAAGCAATGCGAATTTGTGATTTTGAGCTTTCAAAAGGTGAAAGCAAAACACATTAAATGCATAGATGTGATTCAGGCCTCAATCTGAATCGCGTTGTTTCATTAAATATTAATGCAATTAACTAGTTTCCGGGAGAAACAAGGCCGGGGCACAAGTCCAATTTTCCTAAAACATCTCCTTGCTCTGCAGCCCAAATGGTTGAATCTTTAGCGTAATCATCGAGAATCACATTTCATTTTGCTTATTCTTCAGCAATGAAAAATCTTTTGAATCCCCTCACGAGGTTGGCTGCATTGTCCTCCTTTGATTCCTGAGTGGCGCATGCTTTGACAAATGACTGACTCAGAGGCAGAACAAGCTTTGGTAAATGAACATCTCACTTCCTTCGGAGATTGGTTGATAATACTTTTTCAGGAAAAGATGGTGTCATGATCCGCGGCTTTGGAGGAAACACTTCTACTCCAAACGGTGCCCTCAATTGGATTGTAATCATAGAGGTGATAAAGGCCAATGATTCAACATTTTTCTCTCTCTAGACTGGCACAATAGCCCCTTCCAAATTGTGCTCTTCATCAACAGTAATCATGTTCACATTGGCATCGTCATGATTTGGAAAATGGTTATTGTTTACATTAGGGGAACCCTCTTTCAGTTGGATAACTCCTTCTCTGATCAATGCCTCGATTTTGTCTTTAAGGGTATAACAATTTCCAGTGTCGTGTCCAAGGACTCCCGAGTGGTATGCACAATGATTAGTCTCATCGTGCCATTTGGGAATAGGATTTGGGACATTTCCTGGGATGGGCTGGAGTATTCCTGCGATTCTCAGCCTTTCATACAACTGGGCTCGAGGTTCGGCTAAAGGTGTATAGGTTTTGACTAGCTTTCTTTCGTGTTTTGCACGGGGTCTGGGTGCGTTTGGTAGATGGACTCGTGGCTGAGGTAAGTATGTGGGCTGGTATTGTGGGGGATTTGGATAGGCAGGTGTTTGCGATAGGCTATATATTGGCTGGGTATGGTAGATAGGGTAGGGACCAGGAGAGTGCTGATAGTAAGGCTGAAGGCTTTGGGCGTATGGGCTATAATAGGAAAGCTGAGGATTTTGGGTATTTTGATTGTAGTAGGGAGGCTGGGGTGACGATCTTTGGTAATTTGACATTTGATTTGGCCTATATTTCTGGATCGTCATGACAGATGACACTCCGTCCCTCTTCTTCTTTATTATTCCCCCAAATGAGTCCGACTGGATTGCCTCACTTGTTTCTTGCAACGCTACCAAGTTTGCAATTCTCCCAGTTTTGATACCTTCTTCTATGAAATCTCCCATCCTTACGACTTCAGAAAAGCTTCGTCCTATGACGCTTATCATTCTTTCATAGTATGTTGCATCTTTCAAAGATTGTACAAAGAGAGTGGCCATCTCACTTCCCGCTATCGGGGGTTGAACTTTTGCTGCTTCCGCCCTCCACTTCATGGCGTACTCTCTGAAGGTCTCTGTGGATTTCCTTTCCAACTTCATCAGATAAAATCTGTCCAAGACTGTGTCAGTGTTGAACTTAAATCTGTCCACGAAATCTTATATCATCGTGTCCTAATTACGCCATTTTTGCGGGTTTTGGCTCGTGTACCAGTCGAGTGCTTCTCCTGTCAAACTCCTTACGAACAACTTCATTATGATAGCCTGGTCTTTACCTGCCCCATCCAGTTTGTCGCAATATGATCTTAAATGAACGTGAGGATTTCCCTTCCCATCAAACAAGTCAAATTTTGGCACCTTATATCCGACAGGCAATTCAATGTCGGGATGCATACAGAGATCTTCGTACTCGAGTCCTTCATGTCCCTTGGTGGTTTGGATGTTCTTGAGTGCTTCTTTTAGGCTATGAATTTCTCTCGCCACACTTTCTTCATACTGGTCAATTTCCTGAGGAGCTATGTTTGGTATTATGGTAGTAAAAGGTTGAGCTCCCGTTACATATATTGGCGGCACACACTGTTTGTTGTGGTTAGTGATGTGTGCCATCGATATTTGTTGGGTAGCCCAGTGATTTTGCGTGGGAGGGGTAATTTGGGTAAGTGGAGCTTGAGGTGCATGTAGAGTTGTGAATGATGCCGGATCATTTTGTAGCGGCCTTTGTTGTGGACTGTCTTGTGGGTTAGTGTGTTGTGGATTGGTTTTGCTTAGTGGCGAATTTTCGGGAAGGTTTTGGGGAAATGGTGATTCAGGAGATGAAAAAGCTTGCGGTGCAGTTGCATTCGTCCCTTGTTCAGGGAGTGGGGTATTGGCGCTAATGGACAAGTTGGTGAGATTTTGGAGCCACTCTATCTCAGTCTGCATGGCTGTCATCTGTTGTAACAGTTGGACGATGTATTTTTCTTGGACGGTAACATTTCTATTTTCCGAAGCTTCTGGTTCATCTCTCGAAAAAGCGATAAGTCCCAGGCCAGTACGTTCGGATGCGTCTGAATCAGTCATTTTGCTGAATGATCGAGCCTTTGATCTCGTGAAGTAGGGGTGTTCCGCCAGTTCTAGTCAACGCAAATCAACCTTTGGGAAAAATAATCTAGGCAAAATAAACCTTCTAAAAATGAAGAAAACCAAGTTAGTATAAGGTGAGTAATTATTGATTCAAATAATATGCACAGAAAATGGGAAGCAGCAGAAAATAACAAGCAGATTGTATGAAAATTAAATGCGCATCCTAATATGCATGGGGCCTCTCTTATGCCAGAGGTGGGCCTAAACGCCACATATGCGAGATTATGATAGATTGATCCAAGCTACTAAATTGAAATGCCTTTATTGAAAAAATAAACGTGCATTTTCCAATTTCGGCATATCCTGATTAGACTTAGATTCGTCTATCATTATCACGCTACACACAATATGCTGAATGGTCGTTGAGTCGTGAGGCCCGTCGATAATTTGGTGGATATCTTAATTGTGGAGTCGATGCCAAGGATCGACCCACCTAAGGTGTATGCATGCATGACTTAAGATAAAGGGTGGTATAGCTCTACCCTAAATTTTCTAAGATTTGGCTGACTAGACTCAAGGTTCCCGAGCGGACTACTCGAGTGAGAAGGCTACGCGGCCACCGGATGGTCCGGACACTCCGCGCAGACGCCAACTCTCCTAAAATTTGGTAATTTGAAAGAAATTTGCGGGTGCGCAAAACACACCTCGCGTGTAATGTGTGATAGTGTCAATTTTCCGTAATGGAAGAAATATGAGCGGAATGCCAATTTAAGAAAAGCAGTAAGAGAATATATCAATTAAAGCAGTTATGCAAAATTTACAAAGGAAGCAAATCAAAGCAGTAAATCAAATAAGAAGCAAAAAATAAAGCACAATAATAAGTAACCTGATTTTGCTATGGTTAAAAACCTGAAAATTCACCAGCGAAGTCGCCATGCTGTCGCGCCCGTTTTTAACCGACCTGCGAGAGGTCGGAGCGGAGCACAGACGTATTCGGTGATTCCTGGGTATTGGATTAAGGAGTCGCCACCTTATTATTTTATGGTGAATTAGGGCACCTAAATATTAACTAATTGATGCAATATAACTCCAATTTTAAGGTTTGCGAAACTAATGAGATTCTAGATAAGGGTTCTTTATTATCCTAAAGGGAAGGGGTTAGGCATCCTCTAAGATCCGCTAACTTGCGATTATCCGATCAAACTCAGGTTAATTATTATACTAAGGAAAATGCATGTTTTAAAAATAGAAAGTTAAAATAATGTTGCAAGTATTTTAGTAAAAGAATGCATTTTGTACAAGTATGCATTTGTATGGTATTAAAGAAAAATACATGTAAAGTTTAAAAAAAGTATGCATTTAGGACAATTAATAGCAAGGAGAAAAATGAATTACTTATAATGCCAAAGAAGTAATTTTTGAAAATCATTTTGAGTTGTACAATTAATAAAGTGAACAAAAGATGATCAAAATTTGTTTTGAAAATTTTAAATATGCATGACGAGCCTAAAAATAAATAAACTAGCGGAGGGTTTCTAAGTTTGAATTAATCGAGCCGACAAATAAATAAACTAGCGACAGGTTTTAAACTACCCTATCCATTATCCATTCATGACCTAATTATTCTAAATATCCAAACAACCACACAAGCATTAAATAATTATTACAGATCCAAATAGAAATAACGAAATTAAAGAATAACAATGAAAGGGAACTAAAGCGGATGACGATGTCATCTCGCCCTATTGGTTTTGAAATCCCGAGGTTTGGAGAATGCAAGGAGTGTGAATGCGGGTCTTCATTCGGCAATGATCATGATGAGTCTCATAACGAAACTCTTCGTAGCTCCCGATGCATTTCATGCAAGTGAAGAAAAGAAAAGAAAAGAAAAGAATTAGTAGCGGAACATGGACATACATACACGTATGAATAAATATTTCATAAAAAAGTAATATATTATTGGGCCTCGGAATGCAAACAATGTGCGGGAGGGTATAAAAAAACGAGCCAAAACAGAATTGCAGAGCGAAATAAATTGGCTTGGATGCGCGATTGGCCCAATTAACACGCGGAAAAAAAAAAGCAGGCTCAAACATAATTTCAGATATATATATATAAATAAAGAAAACAGATTGGCCCATGAGCCCACATCCAACATACATTCAGTCATTCCACATTCTTTTAACCCAAAAATGCATATGATATACGAAGGATATATGATATGCCTTGAGATATGCGAGGATATACAATCTTAGTATACACTAGGTATATACCTAGAATTTTATACCTTACATACCTTGAGGTATATCATTGTATACTTAACATTTCACAACTAGAAGAGACAAAGCAAGATCAGTTTTACATTTACCAACAAGAGCAAAAGATAGCCATAGGTATTCCAAGGCAAAAATAATGAACCATATGAATAAGAATGGAGAAAGCCAAATACTAGATGGAGATAATGCACTAGCATTTAATAAATTCAAACCAATAATGCTAAACAAACTATGTGATCATGCCCGATTTGGACCACAAGCAGTAATAATCAGAAAAGACATGCTAGTATATGGGGAATAAGGATAAATGCATTTAATTAGATAATACATCACACGAGCCTAAGTAAATACCTAACATGGGATACTTAGCTTATTAAGTCCCCTAAACAAACAAATATCACAAGGCATTTAACCCAATCAATATCACAGTTCTTTAAAAAAAATTGTTAACAATATTTCAACATATTACAATCTAATCAATAACTTAGGTTGCTTGAATCAATTATTAAACGTGTTGACCAAACATCATACTTAGACATTTTAAGAACACAACATTATTCCACTAATCAAATACTCAATACAACACACTAATCAGGAATCCAGCGAAACATATCTAAAACGTATTAACATAACTAAACAGGCTATTATACACAATATAACTTAGTCATTAGGAAACACAATAATATGAACAAAACACCACATGATTAATACAACAAAATAAATAGAAAAATGCAGAAAATGAACAGAGAGGAGATGTAGTTACGGACCTTCTCCAGGCAGCGAACCGAGGCGTTGTTTTGAATCATCGAATCCGCTCGAGAATGTTTAGAATTCAGATTTTTGGATGTTTGATCACCGAATTCTGAATTTATAATTCTGAAAAAAAATTCCTTTCCTGAAAAATTCGACCCGACCTAGAACTGACACGACCCGGTAGTGACTGACGACCCGACCCGAATCGAACTGAAACAAAAATAAGATATTTTGAGGGTGAAATTTAGGGAAAAGAAAAGGAGTGATTTTCGGATTTTTGACCCCACCCAAAATGTGAAGAACAAAGGGATTTTCGGATTTGGGAATTAAGGAACAAAAGAGGAGATTCTTCACCAAAATTAAGAACAAAGAAACTTGAATTTATAGTCTTCAAACCCAAACTTAAAAATCTGAATTTTGACCCGATGTCGATCTCTCCAAAACTCTCCCTTTAACAGTGAACAAAAGGGGTATTTATAGATGGTTTTCCCCCTAACGTTCACACCTTCAAAATCGAGTTTGAAATTTGAATTAAAGGCAAAGATTTCTGAATTTTGGAAGCGGATTTTAGGGGTATGGGTCGCGTATTTTGGGGGAATGGGTATGGAAATTGATGGGGTGGTGGTGTCAGGGGTAGAGGGGTGTGGGTCGTGGCAGGGTAGGTGCGGTAAAGGGGGGTATGGGGCAGAGGGATGTCGGCGGTGATTTGGAGGAGAATGGGTGAAAGAGTTTAGGGTTTTTGTTTGGTGTAGGGGGGAATAAAGGGTTGGGTTTGGTATAGGGCTTTCGGGTGGGCCGGTTCGGATTGGCCGTTTGGGCTGGGGTTTTCAGGTGGGCCGAAAAAAATAAAGTGGGGGAGATGGGTGTTTGGTCGAGTGGGCATGGGGAAATTGGGCTTTGGTTGACATTAGTTTTGGTAGAAATTGTTTTGGGTTGGGAAATGAGTGGGTTATGGGTTTAAAAATATAAAAGCGGTTTAATATTAAAAATGCATTGAAGAAAAAATGTAAATTATAAAAATAAGATATAACGATGTGATAATAATAAAATATAATATTTGTGAAGTGTTTAATGCTTGATAAAAATAGAAATGTGATGCCATTTTTTTGCGGAAAATAGAATAACATAGAATTTTCGGATAAAACTTATGATCATGATAAAAAATGCAAATGACAGTAAAAAATGCAAATAATAATAATAATAATGAGAATAATATATATATATATATATATATATATATATATATATATATATATATATATATATATATATATATATACACGCATGTATGTATATAGATAAAAAATTATTTTGAGGTGTTAAAAATATTTAAAATGACAAATAAATTGGAAAAGACGGGACAAAATTGGTTGTCAACAGGTGATGCATGTATACAGTTTCTTTCAAATCCCCATGTAGAAATGCATTCTTGACATCAAGCTGATGAATCGGCCAATGCATGCCCATAGCAATACTAAGAACAGTCCGAATAGTGGCCGGTTTAACAACTGGACTGAATGTCTCTCCACAATCAATTGTATGGCTTGAAACACTTCAGATTTTATAGATTTTTCAAACTGTATTTTAATGAATTTTTGAAATTCAAGGAACTTGGCAAACACTTCAGATTTGAACTTTAGTAGGTAGATCCATACAAAGTGTGAAAAATCATCTAATAATACTAGATAGAATTTGTGACCCAAGCAACTGACAACCAGAGATGTCCACAAATCAGCATGAACAATATCAAATGGAGAAAAAGTAACACTGTTGGATGACATAAATGGAATACGAGTATGTTTGCCAAGCGGGCAAGAAAAACAGTGTTGTACAAGTTTCTCATTATTACATTGAATACGCTTATTAGTCCTAAGAATATTAAAACATGATCTCTTGGGTGTCCGAGTCTGTTATGCTAAGTTGACGGAGAGATAGCAGCAAGGGAGACAGGTGAATGAGTTCTGACAGCGGAAGATTGAGTGAAGGGGTAGAGGTCTCCCACACTATTGATGAGCGTAAGGATTTTTCCCGTATTGAGATCCTTCACAGAAAAACCAAAAGGGTCAAATTCGACAGACACATAATTATTGCGAGTGAATTTTCTAACAGAGATTGGATTTTTAATGATGTTAGGGGTGTATAGGACGTGATTTATGGAGAAAGGCGGGTGGGGATGTTTAGTATGTGTGTTACCATAACCTTCAATTGGAATGCGATGACCATTGCCGACAGTAATAAATTTAGGATATTTTAGCCGAAGTAATTGAGATAAGTTACCTGATGACCGGGTGAGGTGAGATGTGGCTCCGGTGTCCATGTATCAATTATCGCCGGGCTGTTGAAGGTTTATGGTGCTGAAAGCCTGGCCCAAATCAGTGGGGGCCAGGCTGCGTCCTTGCGGGTGTTGCTGGATCGAGGCCAGGTGGGCCTGCTTCTACTACGGGTGGGCTCGCTGTTGGTCGGGCGAGCCCGATGGAGTCACCGACCAAGCAGTCTTTGGGCCGGGCCGCTATAGTTGGGTAAGGGCAGGCTGGTGGTCCAGCCCACTGGAAATAGGCAAGAGACGGGCCTGGCTGCTGGTTGCGTTGGCCCTTGCCGTGGGCCTTGCCTTTGTTGTTATTGTCACGGCCTCTACCGCCACGCCCTCTATCGTGGGACTGCTGTTGTTGGTGATCTTGCTGTCACGACCGGACCTGACGGGCCGCGACTAACCGCCCTAATGACGTCATTATCCTGACATGTCACACATAATACAACTAACACCTAATGAGTCAGAAATCCGGCAGCATAACGTTGCAATAACAACATATGCCAGGGTAGGCAAGCCAACAAGGCTGTCTTTACCCCCGAATGTACCTGCCTCCTGATGAGTCACAACTAGCCAACACAATACAACAGGAAAGCCGACAAGGCTGCCACTAGATAATATCATATATACATGGGGACACCCCAACACAGAGTACAATAGCATGACTGACCAAAATAGAGTTATAACCCTTATATAAGTACAACCCACAACTGTCTACAGACCTCTATAAGAAGGACAATGACATATGACGAGACAGGGCCCCGTCGTGCCCCTAAATATACATAAATCAAAATGATCGGGTTCTGTACCAAAATGCTAAAGCTCTGGATCAAAGGAGCTTTCCAAACAGCTTCGCATGAACCTAAATCGTAGGGTCACCAAACTGAGAACTTGTACCTGCGGGCATGAACGCAGCCCCCCGAGGAAAGGGGGTCAGTACGAAATAATGTACTGAGTATGTAAACATGAAATACTGCAAATGAGATCATAAGTAGCCAATGGATAACAAGAGGTCAGTATAAAAATCAGGATCCAAATCCAACTGTGCCATAAACAATAAAAGTCAGTTGTGCCTTATGAAAATGAGAGTCAAGTCAAGAAAACATGAATGCCTGTCCATATACATATATATACATGTAACATAACCCGGCCCAATAATACGGGACTCGATGGAATCATATCGTAACCCGGCCATATTAGAACTCGGTGAAGTCATTTCCTAACCCGGCCCATTCTGGGACTCGATAAAGTCATATCATAACCCGGCCCATTCTGGGACTCGGTGAACAATGCAAGGCTGTGCACGAACATAACCCGGCCCGGGACTCGGTGAAGTGAAGTAATAACATTTAGCATGAGTAGATTTCATGAGTAACCATATGCAATCAAAATCTTCATTTGACTCCCAATAAAGTCATTATAATAATGTCATAATAAACTCTTTACTGAAAAATCATAGGCACTTCTCATAACTAACATCTTTAGGAATTAAACTGTATAAGAATCATGTACGTCTGATGTACCTTCATTAAATAAAAATCATGCCAAAGAAAGAAGGAATAGTTCACATACCTCTTAGACGAACTAATCAACTCGATATTAGAGTACGTCTCATTTTTTAACTTCAACCTATAATAATGGTAATACATTCGTCAATTATATGATCACTGGCATACTTTATATCGAATAACGACTTCCTATTCTATAAAAATTGGGGCAGCACTTCCCTTGTTTATATATGTTTCCACAACTTCCAAACGAGGCTAACAACATTAATAACCAAGCACCAATTAAGGGCACAACCAAAACAGCAACAAAGGGGATTTACACACCCACTTCTCATGTAAATTTAGCCTCTTAATCCACATTAAAACAGCCCACAAAAACAGTCCATGTTCCAACAACTAGGGTAGAATGTGAAGCCTTTCTACACCTTTCTACACCCTTATTCCTTTAGGACTTACATTAGCAATTACCACACTTAAACATGCATAATGATAACTAAATTTTCAGCATTATAACACCACAAAACAGTCCCTAAAATAGTCCATATCCATCTCAACATGTCCAACGATTGCATGCAAGTTCTTGGCCACAACATGTCATAATTCCATAACTCTTCTCTTAACTCCTAAAATCTAATTCCATATTTCAATACTTCCATATAACTAATTTTAAACTTTAATATCAATGTTTTCTTTCAATTTCATCATGCAATTAGTGATAATATTAACAACAATAACCAACGAATCCAACAATCACCAAAATCTGTCCCAAATTGGCAACTAGCCCAAAATTGTCACATGCATTATTCAAATTCCAATTTTTTCTTAACACAAATTCATATCCTTAATTCTAACAACATGCATTCCAATTAGATTATAGAAAGAAGAATTTTATACCTCAATTTCGTCCAAAACAGTCCACAATTTTCTGCCCACTGCTTGTCCGAAAATCCCCACTGTTTTCGTATTTCTTTTCCTTTTTTGTTCACTTCTTCAACTCCAATTGACATGCAAGTGTTCTACAATGTTAAACCATCATCCTTACATGTTTTTCTTCCAAAACTTCCTCCCAAAAATTCAAAATTTCTGGTCTAATTTTCGGTAAGCAGTGGCACGTTTTTGCCACTGTTTTTGGTGTTGTTTTGGCTTCTAATTTTGTGAATAATGTAGTCCAAGAAGAGGAGATAAAAACATTAAATTTGGTTATGGGTGGAGGGTTTTTCGGTTGAGCTTGGAGGAGAGAATGAGAGTTTTTTTTTGGTAAGTTAGAAAGAAGATGAAGAGGTGAGTGTAGGTTTATAAAAAAAATCTGAATTTTCCTTTTTACACTTTGGCCCCCAAGTTCTTCAATTAATAAATCTCAAACCCACTTCTTTTAATTTCCGAGAATTTCATAAGCCTTGTTTCCTCTTGTATACTAATTTCCGGTATTTGAATCATATTTCCTTAATCTTACGAGGTGTAACACTTGCGGTGGTGGCGGGTTGGTGATGGTCGCCGGTGGTGCCATCCCGTCAACGGCTAACGCCTTTTGATTATGCTCATCTTGTTTAGCACGTCGGGTTTCTTCCAACAATAGTTGTGAACGTGCCTTAGTGAAACTTGGTAGAGGGTCGGCCTGTTGAATCATTGTTGCAAATGTATCGTATTCACCTTTCGGTAAACCAGCAACTAATTGAAGTACCATCTTGGTTTCAGAAATAGATGTCCCGACGTTGGAAAGTTGGTCGGCTATAAGTTTCAGTTGTTTGCAATATTCAGACATGTTGTTAAAATTCTCGAGGCGCATATTGTTGAATTGTTCTTCCAAATACATGGCTCGAGTATTTTTGTTGTCCTGAAAGATTTCTTCCAACCGTACCCAAAGGTCACGTGCCGTGGCACCTATTTTCATGATAGTACACAACAAGTCTTTTGAGATGGTGCCATATATCCATTGTTTGACGATGGCATCAAGGCGACGCCATGTCGATTCGGCAATATCGGTGGGACGAGGAACAGAGTCATCAATATGGTCAAGCATGTTGTACGCACATACATGAATATAGAATAGTTTTGTCCACATGGAATATTGACAGTCTTCTTGGTCAAGAATTATAGGGATATAATTCTTGATGTTTGTAACGGCGAAAGCCGGGTGAAAAGAAGACGATGATCGTTGAGAGGGGTTGTCAAAAGTGCCAGTGGCAAAATCGGAATTTGTGGGGGAAGACATGGTGGCTGACGGCTTGCCGTCGACCGAAGGGAAAAAAATCGGGGGGGGGGGGGGGGTCGACGACTGTTTTGAGAGAGAGATGAGAGTAGGGATTATGTTTAGGCTTTTGATACCATGTAAGATAGAATAATTTCCCTCAGGGATTTATTTCATTAATCACAATATATATATAGTTGTACAGATGTTAATTCCTAATACAGTAAGAATCCTAACTTACCTTAAATATACATATATCATAATTACAATATATACTGTGAATATTCGGAGAATATTCTCTAATAATTCCGTAAAAAATAATATATACATTTCTACATAACAACATGCATTTTATCGTATGCAAATCAGTAGATAGCCTATACCGTTCCAACAATTCCTGTAGGCCCCATTAACAAGAGAATACAAGAATTATCACGTGAGAAGTGATGTGTATAGCACATAGAAGTCAAATATTGACAAGTTCATATATCACGATATTATCTACCGGCACACAACTAGATCCTAGATTTCCGCGTATCAAACGCCAACCATTTAATAATTTATCACTATACAATATCCTTACAATTACACTGTCACCCACACAAGTGGGTATCTCAGTCACAAGTGTGAGACCCTGTTTCTCGGCCTCAACCCTTTAAGTATTTATACGATATATAAGCTCTCCAAACGGAGTCTTAAGAGTAAACCATAACCTACCTCGATGTCGAACGAGTGCCATGAACCCTCCTCAAAGTCGAGCTTTTCCCTTTTTTTTGAGTCTCGATCGATCCAAAACTATCAAGAATGAAATCTCTATGAGCATACGAATCCAACCATACTCATTGTGGGATAAATCCATTCGGGTCAATATTCGACCTACAATTCATCTCGAGCCTCGGTGATGAAATAAAAATTTATTTCAAAATAGAAATACCCACTATCCAAATATTTCAACGGATCAACTAAAAAATTCATCATCTTGGCTTACAATTTGAAGAAATTCATAATTTTAACTTAGGGCTTTAAAATCTCAAAAAGTGACCCCGAATTCTGACGACCAAATCAGATTTTTCCATTCAAAATAGTTTTCCCTAAAAAAGGCTACAATTTGACCTTCAATTTCTTATTTTCCAAAAATTCAACCTACCCAAGATAGCCTTTTGAATCACCCAATTTAACCTTAATATGAGAGAGATATGATGTTTTTAAGTTTTAGAGAAAGTCGGAAAATTTATGGACGATTTTTAAGACATAATTGGTATAGTCGGAATTATTGCACCAGAAAACACGACAATTGAGAAATCTTAGTTTTAGCAGCTGAAACTCATCCGAAACCTCATGGACACAAACCATTGTCACACCACTTTTTTACCACTAAAAAATACCATGTTTTATTTATTTAAAAGGATTTTTTCAATTAAAGTGACGTTCTGAAAAAGGGGTTATTATTTTTACAGAGTCGTCACTTAAAATTGAGTTCTGGTGTTCCAAGTCACCTTATGAATCCCTAATCAAAAGGAAATGACTCTTTATTATTTAGTCTGCAAAAATAAAAGAGTGAGTAAGGAATTCTGTTAACCGGGGAGAAGGTATTAGGCATTCCCTGAGTTCCATAGTTCTAGCACGGTCGCTTTATCGACTTCTGTTTGACTTAAATTAATCTTGAACAAATTATACTTGTTTTTCTATGCCTACTATTCACACAAAATTCTCTTAGAGATGATTACTAAAAAGAATTCAAATTTATATGCTAACATGAAAAACGAACTCAGCAAATTAGATTAGTTCCCTCAATCAAACAGAAACCAAATTAAGACCAATTTGCATAATAATCCTTTGTCATTAATTATTTTTATCACTCTGAGTGCATTAAGTTAGACACGGACAGACAACTTTCAACATGCAATAAATACATAGTTAATTCATATTTGAAAGAACAATAAATACAATTAGCCAGTAGCAAATCAACTAGATTTTTGTTATAAAGGAAACCAAATAGTGATTTAAATTGGACAGTAAAAATTGCTTTAATTGAATCCATCCGATTATGAATCCCCGTCACTACACTTACAAATTTATGTGAAATCACATATAGGTCAAGTGGCGTCCAATTAGTAAAAGTTGTGTAGTCTTGTAGTGGAGTACCAATATTACGTAAACAAATTTGGAACATGGTGGTAGTTCATGGGTCCATAATAAATACATATATATGTAAAGAGTGGCTTTAATTTTGAGTAAAACTGTGTGTGTTAAGCATATAAACTTATACATCTAGTTTATTAGGTCATTGAACTTTAATAATCTTAATTCATATTGGATATTGAAATATGTATATTTTTGTTTAGTATACATATACTAAATTTATTTAGTGTGTTTATTTTTGTTTAAAAGAACCTAAAAATTAGGACAACCAATTTTTCTTCATATCTCCCTCTTTTAACTCAAAGCTATTTAATAAAAACAAGATCTAGTTTAGTCATCTAAACATGTATATATACTCACCCCTAATCCCACGTGAGATTTTTAGTCGTTTATTCGTTTAACAAGAAATTATTTTTTTTGTTTTACCACCAGAATCATCAAATGAAAAATAGGAAGTAAAAGCCGACCTTAAGATGCAAGAATAGTCACATGTTATACCAAATTTATTTTAAATTTTAACAATACAAAAATCTTAACATACTTCATACTTTAAGGTCGAAGATTAATAACTCATTACAAACATACGAAATTTGAATAACCTCGTAACATTGGAATCAGGTTTTAGATAATCGTGACACTAAACTGTTCAAGAGATTCAATGTTACCTTTTTGCGAAGATTAATTCACGATAATGAAAACGGCTACAATCTACTGATTTTCAAAGCTAACAATAGTTAATTTTCAAATCCACGAACTCAAAACTGCGAACAAAAAAAGAACTCCAACTCCAACTTAACTTTCAAACCAAACTTTTTCGAAACTGGTATTTTTTTCCTCTCAATATTTTGCTCTCTATTTCTTATGCTCTCTGTGTTATGTTGTGTCTCTACTGATTTCTTCGTG
Source organism: Anisodus acutangulus (assembly GCA_029783415.1). Classification (NCBI taxonomy): domain Eukaryota; kingdom Viridiplantae; phylum Streptophyta; class Magnoliopsida; order Solanales; family Solanaceae; genus Anisodus; species Anisodus acutangulus. The sequence goes on along the minus strand of CM056490.1, from coordinate 24,304,673 downwards.
TGTTCTCTGTGTTTTCTGAGTGTGTTTATTTATATTGTATGTTGTGGATTGGAGAACAAGGGACGTGTGGGAGTGGGGGTCGTGAAGATAATTTTTGGTTGAGTGTTTTTTAGGAAGTGAGGGTGAGGAAGTTTTAGGATTGACTTTGGTTGAAGCTTTAAAGGGGGAAGGAGACGTGCAGTTAGGGGGGATGTGTGTGTTGAACGTGAATTTTGGGGAGTTTACATTTGCAGATTCATTTAGGTTACATTTTTAGGAAATCTTTTCTTTTGGTTTTTATTTTCTTCTTATTCAGTAATTTTGGTCTCTTCCTTTTCCTTAAAAGTTAAAGAAAATCAAATATATAGATAAAGATATTGACTAACTACTTTTCGACTAATAAAATATAGAGAAGTTAAATCGCTAGTCCAAAATAAAATATAATTAAGAAAAACTACTAAAACTCTCTAGCTTATTTATTAAGACCTAAGTAATTAGTAAAAGGAACATATTCTTTTATAAATTTTCTTTTCTTTTTGAAAAACAAGACTATTCTAAAATGTGACTCTATTTTTGTAGTTTTTAATTTTTTTAAAAAAATTAAAACTTACTAAAAATAAAATAAAATAAAAATATTTAACTAAACCTAAAAGAAATATTTAAAGCTACAAATGGTGTAAAAACTTATGTTCGGTCAAAAATAAGGTGTTCACACCCATATATGCATTTCAATCATAAAACAAGCTACGAACCTGCTCATGCCCTCAAAACACCGAAAAGAGGTTGTCTTGGCCCGATGTTGACCATTGTCAACTTCAAATTCTTAGCTTAACTAGTTTCTCAACCAAACACCTAAATCATACCTGAACCCCTCAAAATTTGTTCTAACCATTCAACTAAGTCAAAAATCACATTCCGGACCTAACAGAACCATCAGAATTCAATTTCGGACGTATTTATCCAAAAATAAACTATTGCTCAACCCCTTTAAACTTTAAACTTAAGAAACTTAAAATTTTGGTTTTCTCCCCGATACTTATCCGAATACCTCGAAAATTGTGTCACCCTACCCCGCAAGTTAAAAACACTAATCTAAAGCTACGAGAAGGGTCATTTTGGGGAGAATTACTTAGAAGCACAAAATGACCAAACATGTTATTACAGATCACACGATTCAAAAGTCTATTTTTATTATTTTTTAAATATTGTGATCAGTCAAACTAAGACACTTAAATTGAGAAGGAGAGAATAAATTAATGTATAATAATTTTAAATATTTATTTATTCCTTATCCAAATTGTAAGAAAAATATTTGTATTATGAGGGTTATTGTCATTTAAAAATATTAATACATGTATTGCTAATATTTGTATTCTAATTCTAATTTTATCTCGTATAAAATAATACATAAATTTCTGCATAACTTATGAAGGTAAATATTGTAGGCACTGAAATTTAGTCGGACTTAAATCCACAAATTAATATGGATCATATTCCAAATTCGAGATGTATTGATCCAAACAAATATTATGAGCTAATATGATCGGATTTATTGATTAAGTCTAATATATATAGATTTAATTGAAAGACTAATTCAATTGGACTAGTTTATCTTGTTGGACTTCACATGATGAGCCCACTCCATTAGCCTAAGGTACATGCCATGTGTCAAAGTGGCGTGGCGTGCCAAGTCAAGTCAAGAACCAATAGAATCATGTCATGTGCATAAGTGACGTAGCATGCCAAGTCAATATAAGAACCAATCAAATGTCGCCAAATGTTCAATTGATATGGTTCAACAAATCATATATATACCCTAACTCTCCCCTGCAACTATAAATATGGGTCTTCATAGAGCCAAAAGGTAGAAAAAGAAAGATATACATAGAGAGGCTCTCATCCCCAAATGTGATCCTCAAGTCTTCCGCATACTAAGAAGTCTTCGCTCCAAGTGGTGAGTCGCAAGTTTCCATACCTCTACGTCTGTGATCAAAGCTAGGCTCAGCATTCGTAGTGAAATCTTGACAACAAGTAATCCCGTCCATCCAAGAACAAGAAAAGCCCTTGATTGATGGTCGTATCGTGAGGAAAAGAATAGAGGATTACATCTTTTTATTTAAAATTTCATAAAGACGGGTGGGGCTTCTTATACCTAAACGCAGCAGGCCCCGTGAGTAGTCGAGCAAATGAGAGGTTGTCGATGAAGGGGTCAAAGGTTGCAATTGCGATAATCTGAAGGTTGCGTTTGCGATAATCTGAAGGTTGCGCTTGAGATAATGTGAAGGTTGCACAAGACCCCTTCAACCTCGCCCGCGTGTTAGTTTGCTTGTACTATCGCTCGCCTGCCTGACCTGCTTTCTGGATAGCTTCTTTATGGCAAGCTCTACCCTAACCTATCATGAGCTACATCTTGCTAAATTGTAACCCCCGCACAAATTCTTGAAATCAAATATTATTCTTTGTCGCTATTTTTCTTGTCTGAATTATTATTTTTCAGGATCGAAAGATTAGTCGTTACAAATTTGGCACGCCCAGTGGGACAATCTTTACCTCTTATCTCTTCTCTCCAACAACCGAAGTTTAAAAAACATTAAGATGGCTTTCAAGAAGGTTAACTCGAAATCTGCATCCGCAAAAACTATCGAATCTAGATTTTCTGTTATTGTAGAAAATATCCTAGATGTTACCGAGGGGAACATGAGAACAGTCACGAGGAACCAAGCCAAACTTTTAGGACAACGAGCCCCACAACCGTAATTTGAATCTGCTATCATCTTTGGTTCATCTGCAAAAGACGTGAGATCTCTCGCAGAAGTCACAAAAGAAAGGGAGGATGTCACCCAAATGGTCGAGAGGGTTCTTGCCCAACTTAGTTTGTTTAAGTCCAAGAAATCCCTCACGCTAGTTGATGATGATGTCTTAAGCATTGGATCTACTCCACATAATATGTCTACATACAATATTCGTGAAAATCCATGTTATTCCCCGTCGTCTACAATGGTGATGCATGCGATGATGATTAATGCTTCAACTGTTGAAGAACAGCTCGCAAGCTTGACAAAGGCGATTTGAGACTTGACAAAATATGTGCAAGAGCAATATAATCGAATTGTCAAGCTGATATACATATTTAATAGTGTGATTGAGAGGGATTTAAGTCATGCACCTAGAAAACGTCTGCAAGCACAAGAAAGGATTGACTCTCCTGTAAAACAAGTGGAACATGCTTCGAAAATCCAAGTTTCCTCTAAAGGGATGATTCCCATCGATCAAATAAAGGAGTTCATCATGAGGACCATCAAGGATAAGTATGAGGTTGCCAAAAAATCTTCTCTTACATATGCGAAGACGTACACCGCAAGGATTGATGGCTTGAAGTTGCCTGTCGATTATCAACCCCCAAAATTTTAGCAGTTTGATGGCAAGGGAAATCCGAAGCAACATATGGCACACTTCATTGAAACATGCAACAACACTGGAACGTATGATGATTACCTCATTAAATAGTTTATTCGTTCCCTTAAATGTTATGCTTTTGATTTGGTACACATACCATGAGTCCAGTTCCATTAATAGTTGGGAGCAAATGGAGCAAGAGTTTCTCAATCACTTCTACAACATAAGATGTACCGTAAGTATGGTGGAACTTACAAACACTCGCTAGCGGAAGGAAGAATCAGTCATTGACTACATCAACTGATGGAGGCATGCAAGTCTAAACTGCAAAGATAGACTTAGTGAAGCTTCGGGAATAGAGATGTGCATCCAAGGTATGCACTGGCCTCCTCTATATATTGCAAGGCATAAAGCCTAATACTTTTGAAGAATTGGACACTCATGCTAATGACATGGAGTTAAGCATGGCGTCAGCCGGAAGTGAAGCACCGCCTGTCTACGAATCTCTCAAAGGTAAAGACAAGCAAGAGATAGAGAAAGTGGGGAAATATTTGGCCAAGACCGAAAACAAAGAAATTCACAAATGTTAATTCTTCACCTATGAGGTTCACCACTAAGGTGAGAAAGAATCAGAGTGTAAAGGCAACTTCTTTGGAGGATAGAGAAAACTGAAAATTGAATTTGAATGAGTTGCAAGAGAATGATTGCCCATTCCTTGATTCAGATGTTTCCGCAATCTTTAATGAACACCTTGGGCTGAAACATTTGAGCTACCTGAGATAAAATGGTCGAATGAAGCATGGAGAACTAATGAACCAAACTATTACAAGTATCATTAGTTGGTCGTCCACCCTATCGAGAAAAGCTTTGTATTTAAGGACAAAGTTATGGAGCTAGCTCGCGAAGGCAAAATTACGCTTGAAGATGAGAAAGCAAGTTCAAACCAAGTTGGTATCACTTTTGGCTTGATCAATCTAGTCATGACCTGTAAGTTTGTTGAAGGATATGAAGAGAAAAACATCCCAAACATATGTTTGGCATGAATGATTAAGTGTGGAGACTTTGAACTCGCAATACAAATGAATTATTGTCTCTTCTTATGCCAAGTAATGTGTTGTCAGCAGAAGTAGGATCGTTAAAAGGAGATGGAAACCAATTTGATCATCTTGACAATAAAGAATGGACTCTCGTGACTCACCACAAACGCTGCAAAACAGGTCCACAAAGGTAGTTGGCAAAACAACAAACTAAGGAAAAGATGGTAAGAAAACCCCAAGTAAAAAATCCAATCGCGCGCTCAAAGAAGGATAAAATGGAGGGGCACTACTACCAAGAACCACAATGGCCAATAACATTAGGAGAATATTTTCCAAGTTGGTTTCGCACCAAGTTCATCGTTGATGGTGTAAAAGCTTTATGTTGTACCGTTGATGAAGAGGAATTGAAAAATGTAACCTCATCATGTCAATTATAAAAAGATCCTCCAAAGTCATCTCATGAATTAGTGGATGCATGTATGGCCAAAAATCATGTTCACCAATGATGACCTTCTACTCGATGACACACCTCATAACCGCCATTTATTAATGATGGGTTTGTAGGCGAGCAAAGGGTGAATAGACTTCTAATTGATGGCGGATCTTGAGTTAGCATCCTTTAAATTCACACAATCAAGAAATTGGGGATTATAACGGAAGATCTTTTTGAAAGTTGCTTGATGATCCAAGAATTCAACCAAGTGGGACAAAGGGCAATAAGAGCCATCAAAGTAGACCTCACCATCGGTGAACTGCATTTAAGTGTCTGGTTACATGTAATCGATGGAAAGACTTCAAAAAATATGTTGCTTGGTAGGACTTGGGTATATGAGAACAAGGTGATCCCATCTACCTACCACCAATGTTTGAAGTATTATGAGGATAGAGCTGAAAAGAAGATTATGGCAAATGATAATTCATTCACTGAAGCTGAGGCACACTTTGCTGACGCAAAGTTCTACTTAAAGAAATATGCCATGAAATTGATGATGTCGTGATGATCGAGAATGTAGAGGTCATGAGCAAAAGGCTAAGGTGGTTCCTTGCAAGGCAAAAATTGGAATTAAGTAAGATCAAACGCCCGCCATTGTGAATAAGGTGCCTAACATGAATGACGCTTCTTCAAGTAAAAAAGTAATTTTTCGTTATGTTCCAAAGGATAAAAAGGACGAGGGAAGCACATTAGGTGGACTAACCCTTCCTATTAAGTAGATTGACACGATAAATTCGTCGATGAAGCTACTTGGAAAGTTTGTGGCCCACAATTTGCCACAAAATTAAGCACTCCCTATGAAGCGTACAGAGGAAGGTTTTGATCCGAATGCTTACAAACTACTTGCAAAGGCTGGATACAATCCCGATGATACATCAAAATTAGGGAAGCTTTAATTAGAACCAATTGTGAGGCAATAACGTGAGGGTTTGGGAAACAAACAACCCCCACCAGTTCGTATCTCTATAAGAAGGGTGAACAACAACTATATCACTGTGGTAGATGAACATGTCATTTCTGACAAAAGGCTATATGTCTTTGATTTACTTGGAAAATCAATGACAAGAGTTTCCGTATTTAAGAGGCTAGGGCCACCGAAGAAGGAAAGCAAGCTTTGGAGGGACTACAGTGGTGTGAAATCATCTGCTCTTCCCAAGTCTGAAAATATCTCCAAGGATTTTCAAAGTCTGATCCCTTCTAGAATGAGGTGGTAAACGAACCTTGTGATCTCATATAGAAAAGTACTAAAAGTAAAGTCGTACACTATGGTCTACACCAAAGATCATGATGAAGATGAAAAACGTGTTGGCTCTTTATCTCCAATAAAAATTAATGAAGAGTTGGGGGATATCTCCTGATTCTACCACATATCTTTCAATGATGGCGAACCTCAAAAGGATGAAGACGCTAAGGATGCTCTGCCCGAACTTGAAGAATGAGTAAAAATGACAGTTGATGCATTAAAAAAGGTCAACCTTGGCATTGATGCAGATCTGAGGCCTACTTATATAAATTCTTTACTTATAGTAGATGAAGAAAGTGCTTACATTGAGTTACTTAAATAGTATAAAGATGTATTTGCATGGAGTTACAAAGAGATACCTGGATTAGACCCAAAAGTTGCGGTCCATCATCTTGCAGTCAAGAAAGGCGCACATCTTATCAAGCAAGCTCAATGACGCTTCAGGCCAGAATTGGTTCCATTGATTGAAGCTAAAGATAACATGCTTATTGAGGCTGGTTTCATTTGCGAATTTAAGTACCCTACATGGATTTCAAATATCTCCCCTGTGAGGAAGAAGAATGGATGAATTCAAGTTTGTGTTGACTTCAGGGATCTCAATAATGCATATCCCAAGGATGAATTTCCACTTCCCATCCCAAAGATTATGATTGATGACACTACTGGGTAAGAGGCGATGTCCTTCATGGATAGATCATACGGCTACAACCAGATCTGTATGTCACCTAAGGATGAATAGCTTACCGCATTCCGCACTCCTAATGGTATTTATTGCTACAAAGTGCTGCCTTTCGATTTGAAGAACGCTGGAGAAACATACCAAAGAACTATACAAAATATCTTCAACAACATTCTTCACAAAAACATTGAATGTTACGTCAACGATCTGGTGGTGAAATCAAGAAAAGAGTGTGACCACTTGCAAGAGAAGGGTGTTCGATCTACTATGAAGGTACCAACTCAGAATGACTCCTCAGAAATGTGCATTTGGAGTTACCTCTGGAAAATTCCTTGGTTTTATCATTCGACATCAAGGGATAGAAATTGATCAAGCCAAAGTAGATTCAATCCTAAAGATGGTCGAGCCAAGAAACATCCGTGAGTTGGAAAGTCTACAAGAGATGATGAAGTTGAAGTATTCTCCGATAGAAAATTGTGTTTGGCCTTAGTATTCTCAATTCAAAGGATGAAATAATATTTTCAAGCTCATGTTGTTCGCCTTATTTCCAAGGCAAACCCCATCAAATTTGTGATGTTGAAACATGTCCTTAGTGACTGACTAGCAAAGTGGTATCTCCAATTTCAACAATTTGAGATTTTGTACGTTCCTCAAAAGGTTGTGAAATGACAAGCATTGGCAGACTTCTTAGCAGATCATCTGATACCTAACGATTGGGATCTAACTGATGAACTACCTAATAAAGACGCAATGGTCATTGATATTCAACCACCTTGGAAGATGTATTTCGATGGTTCCACACATCGCGAATGAGCTGGCGCTGGTGTGATATTCGTCACTTCTCAAGATGAGGTCTTGCAGTACTCATTCAGTTTAACACAATACTACTCCAACAATATTACAGAATATCAAGCACTTATACTTAGGCTTGAAATGATTGTTGATATGAAGCAATTACAATTACAAGTCTTTGGAGATTCGAGTTAGTAATCAATCAGTTGTTGGGTATCTACGAGGTCAAAAAGCCAGAATTGCGTCCCTATTATGACTATCCATAAAACTTGATTGGATGGCTCGATGACGTGACTCTTCAGCATGTGCCAAGGAAGGAAAATAAGAAAGTTGATGTCTTAGATGCTTTGGCTTCAACATTGACTTTTCATGATCAAACACAAATCACTATTTGCAAAAAATAGATAGTACTGCCGGAGGAGGATAAGGATGAGGATGAAGAAAGCGAGCTCGAGCATCTTGTAGACATTTATGAAGCTGAGAAAGTTAATTGGTGACAAACCATAATTGATTACTTGTGTTACAGCATACCTCCAGAAGATCCAAGAAGAAAGATCAAAATTTGTCGTCATGTCCCTCGCTTCCTTTACTACAAGGTTACATTATATCAAAGATCATTCGAGAGAGTTCTCTTGCGTTGTTTAAGGGAAGAAGAAACTCAAGCTATCGAAGAAGCACACTCTAGAGTTTGTAGATCGCATCAATCTGGGCCAAAACTGCACTTTCACATAAAAGAATGGGGTATTATTGGTCAACAATGGTGAATTATTGTTTGGACTATGCTCGAAGATGCAAAGCATGCCAACTTCATGCAAATTTTATACACCGACCTCCTGAAGTGTTATATACAATTGTCGCATCTTGTCTGTTTGATGCTTGGGGAATAGACGTGGTTGGACTACTGCCGAAATCTTATGGTGTCCACTTGTACATCTTAGCTGCAACAGATTATTTCTCAAAATGGGCGGAGGCTGTAGCACTCAAGGAAGTAAAGAAGGAGAACGTTGCAAACTTCATTCGAGTGAACATCGTCTATCGTTTAGGTATTCCTGGTTATATAATGACGGATAACGGCAAGTCGTTCTCCAACAAATTGATGACTAAGATCTGTGACCTTTTTGGCTTCAAGCAACGTAATTCATCGATGTATTATGCTACTGCATATGGACTAGCCGAAGAATTTAACAAGACCTTGGGCAAATTGTTGAAGAAGGTCATATCCAAATCTAAAAGAGATTGGCACGATATAATGGAAGAATCTCTTTGGGAAAACTGGATGACTCATCGCACATCGACTCAAGCAACTCCTTATTCTCTTATTTATAGAGCTGAAGCGGTGCTTCCACTTGAACGCCAAATACCTTCATTGTGGCTTGCTATCCAATAGGGGCTCATTGAAGAAGAAAATGCCCGTCTACACCTTGAAGAGTTAGAGGCCCTTGATGAGAAAAGGTTAGAAGCTCAGCAAAGCCTTGAATGTTATCAAGCTAGTCTTTCTGGTGCTTTCAACAAAAAGATTCGCCTAAGGTCCTTTAAAGTTGGTGATCAAGTCCTAGTGGTAAGAAGACCTATTATCATATCTCATAAATCTGGAAACAAGTTCACCTCAAAGTGGGATGGGCCATATGTTGTCCAAGAAGCCTATTCAAGTGGTGCTTACAAGTTCGTAGATATAAATGGATTGCGGATTGGTCCCATCAATGGAAAGTTCTTAAAGATGTACTACCGTTGAAGAAAGATTCCGCTCATTGACGCACGACCATAAACTGCATCTTACTCCTTGCCCGCATTAGTTTAAACTGTGTAATCCCCCCCCCCCCAAAAGTCTGCAATGTTGAAAATCTCGAAAGAGGCGGCCTAGGCAAAAGATAGGACACAAAAAAAACTCATTCTTCCAGACTACAATATGACTTGAGGAGGCAACTTGGAGTCTTATTCTAAGTTCAGTCACATGAGTAAAAAAATAGCATGGTGTTATATGATCGACGTTTTAATTCTTTCAAACGAGGTGCCATATATAGCTGAAAAGAAGGAAAATAATTTGCAGCAAGGCATAAAGACTATTTTTTTGGTTTAATTTCGAAAGAATTTGATACGTCAATGATTCAAAGAAAAGGATGAAAATATCTACGTCATCCTATACAAAGAATCTAAGTTGGTCACAAGGGCAGTTGAAGACGAAGATGGTTGCAGCTCGTCTTAAATGCTTCTGTCAAGTTAACGTTATTTCTTCAAAGAGAAGAAACCACTGCAAAAAGTTTGTGAAGTTGAATCCAACTTTTGCGTCGTGCTAGCACTAGCAATTTGTGTTCTGAAGAATCAAGCAAGGCAGAATCTAAGCTAACTTTAGATAAATATTTGTACAAATCCGGAATGATTTTGGCCGAGATTTTTGTACAGGTTGTGGTTCCACGAGTTATTTTTCAAATGGAATAGACATCTCATAATTTTTATGCTCCTACTCTGAGTTATCAGTTTTCTACCACCAAAGCGCAAAGCTGAAGAGTTGAGCGAGGAAGAATTTGAGCTAACTTTCAAAACATTATCTGTACAAATACATAGAGCTTTGGGACACGATTTTTATGCATATTATAGTATTCAGAGTTCTCTTTTAAACAGAATTGGAATCTCGACATTCCGGCACTCCTACTCTGAGTTATGAATTTTTCGACGAGAGTGCACAAAGTTGTGTATCAAACATGATAGATTTGTAAATCAGATTCAAGAATTAATTTTGGCCGACCAAAAATGAATTTGGCTATGAATTTTGGATATGTTGCAGACTTTTGAATTACGATTGTGTACGACCAAGATTCTCGAAATCTGAATACTTTTAACTCAGGATATGATTATTTCTGCCATAGCGGTCAAATCTGAAAAATCAGAACGACAGATGTTTTGTTCAACTCTAAAAATTTACTCCGGCTTGTCCTTAAGGAATTTTCACACCCCAGCCTTAGGGGCGAGAGGAAATCACCCAGTGCCCGAAGGCATGAGCGTACCACTCTTGTAACTGAATTCTGTAACCTGAAACTTAGGCCGACAAGGCCTCCATATAACCATATACGACAAGACTGAATGGCGACCTGCACACAGAAGAGTCCCATCATGATATATATATATATATATATATATATAAAATAGGTAGCCAAGGCCGACGAGGCCACTAGATGAGTACATTGATAACAAAAAGGGCAGACAAGGTCATTACATACAATACCCACCATACACAAGTCTGCAAGCCTCTAAAAGTAAGATATACATGCCAATAGGTCAGGACAGAGCCCCTTCATACACCAAAACACTAGTAACTTATATAATAGTAACTAAGGACTCTTGTACTGCAACTCCGAGAGAGGGGAGTGCGACAATTATAACTGAGCATATCACCTACTAAGGAGGAGCATCACTCTATCTATATGTACCTGTGGGTATGAACACAGTGCCCCAGAAAAGGGCATCAGTACAAAAGATGTACTGAATATGTAAGGCAGATAGCAAATGTAACAAGAAAGTATAATGTAAGAGATATGAGTACATAAGTCAACCTGAAACTCAAAACAAACCTCTGAGGGTCTACCTGTCATAACCCTGACCATCTAGGTCACCAATCTTTTATTTTATGGAGTCGGAGACGATCGAAGAGGCAGCAAAATAGGAACTTTCAATCAGGAAGAGCTCAACAAGGTCGAGACCAAGATGATGGATATTCCAAGGAAGATCTATAAAATCAAGCCGCTCAGTAAGGCCATATAATGTAATATTCAGCCTCTATGTGGGGGAAATCATATCATAATTTATATATATATATATATATATATATATATATATATTGTACCCATCCTCAATGAGGACTCGATCGTACCCGACCCATATGTGGGACTCGGTAATATCATAACTAACTACAATGGTGTAACTATAGCATGGCTCAGTAAGAAAATATCTACATATATATAAGTGCAATGCAAGATAGACTCCAAAGGATATCATAAGCAGAGCTGGAGTGACATATTATCATTATCCTTCGGTTGTTGTTATTGGCACTACGTTCAAGAATCTCGATGCAATCAATTTAGATCATATATAATCAAAGAAATACTATGGATTAGCAATATTCAGAGATTAGGATCAATATGTCAGGAAATACTTTTCATTTCTCAGTTTCATAAGAGAGAATTCTATTCAAAGAAATGATATATCGCATCATGCCAAGAAAGAAAGTTTCCTTACATACCTTATCAAATAAGCTACAAGTCGTCCTCTATGTCCTCATACTTTTCAAGGATGATTATCTATAACAAACCGAGGGTCGATATTAATATCGAATCCATATTCTATTGAGAACTTCACTTAAGCATTTTAACAACAACTTTAAGCATATAGGTTCTTAGACCTCTTAACAAGGGATATTTAGGTATTCGATCCCACAATTCTCCGAGAAGTTCTTTCTTAGTTTTACAACACCACAATTCTCCGAGACGTTCTTTCTTAGTTTTACAACACCAACAATCAGTTTGGCAATCAATTCCAACTCATATCTCAAATAAGACAACCCACAAGTCATATCACAATGATTTCATAGGTTTACGAGTTTACGAGTTTTCGATTACGACAATCCTTTCACAATTTACTCCAAACCATCAATTAATCACAAATATAGGTAGATGAGGTCAAATATTACCTTTACACTTATCACCACGGGTTTCTGAAATTGATTAAATATGGAGAATATGATTCTTGTGATTACCACGGGAATTATCACGTTAATCTTGTGTGATTAGCCTTAGATTTGAGCTTGGGGAGTTATGGAACCTTAGAGAGGATTTAGGGAGGATTCTATGTCTGGTTTTGATGAAAAATGACTTTAAAATCGCACAACCCGATTATAAACCCAACAAAAAAAATTCTCTGTAGCAAAAGGATGGTCAGATTGACAGATCTCAATTTATAGGAATTTTGACAATTCAGATTGGTATTTTGACAATACGTCAACCTTGCCGTCAAATTGCACAGTTTTCTGATTTCACGAAACATACTTTCTTCAATCTGTTTAACTCACAAACACTCCGGTACTTTCATAAATAAGCTATAAACCTTCATTACCATTTCATGAGGTCATACCTCTTCCCAGGACATCGATATCCATTAACAACTCGACAAAATATGAAATTACGGGATGTAACATCCTTCCCCCCTTAAGAACATTCATTCGCGAATGTTGAAGATACTCTTAACTCTCGAGGGTTCTAAAAAAATTGGCAGAGTTTCCTTTATAAACAGGACTATCCAAAACCTGTTAAACAACCCAAACACATATTCAGTGCTACCCAGGACAACACAATAATAAAACAATATCAACTAGGACTCACACGACTATCTGTACATACTAGAATCAAATAAAGTTAGCCATAACTCACCTAAGTATCCTCTGTCATCCTCTGGGTTGCACATGTCATATCTGCCTCAACATTAACACCTAAACAAGATATATGATTTAGGATTTAGGATTAGAATAGAATTGAGAGAATCACATCATACGAATATCGGTATAAACCTGAAGACTGAAATAAGTAAGGATATCTAGATCGCATATCTTCTTCAGCTATCAAAGTCATCTCCTCTATATTGTTATTTCTCAATAGTACCTTAACAGAGGTGACTTCCTTATTTCTCAGCTTCCGAACTTGCCGATCTAAAATGGATACTAGAGTCTCTTCATAGGTTAAATCTTTGGTGATCTGCACATCCTCTACGGGAGTGATACATGAGGGATCTCCTATGCATTTATGCAACATCGACACATGTAATACCGGGTGAACTACTTCCAATTCTAAGGGTAGTTCAAGTTTGTAAGCCACTCGGCCTATCCTACGGATAATCTTATATGGCCCGGCGTATCTGGGGCTATGTTTTCCTTTCTTTCCAAACTTCATAACTCCTTTCATTGGAGAAACCTTTAAAAATACTCAATCGCCAAGTGTGAATTCCAAATCGCAGCGCCGAACATCTGAATATGATTTTTGTCAACTCTGGGCAGTCAATAGGCATTCTTGGATAAGCATTACCTTTTACATTGCTTGCTAAACCAAATCGGGACCTAGTGACCCAGCTTCGCCCACTTCAAACCAGCTAATTGGGGATCTACACTTCTGTCCATACAAGGCCTCGTACGGGGCCATCTTAATGCTAGAATGATAGTTGTTACTATTAGCGAACTTAATAAGGGGCAAATGATCATCGCAACTACCTTTGAAATCTAATACATAGGCCTGTAGCATGTCCTCGAGTGTCTGGATTATGCGTTCGGCCTGACCGTCAGTCTGTGGATGGAAGGTTGTGCTATGATTCACTTGGGTGCCTAAACCTTTCTGAAAAGACCTCCAAAAGTGAGACATAAACTGAGCACCCCTATAGGATACAGAGACTAGAACACCATGCAACCGAACTATTTCCTTAATATACAGCTTGGCATAATCTTTAGCTGAGAATGTAGTACGAATATGTAAGAAATGAGCCGATTTTGTAAGTCTGTCGATGATAACCCAAATAGAATTGAACTTCCGATAAGAATGGGGTAGTCTGATGATAAAATCCATATTGATCATTTCACATTTCCAAGTAGGGATTTTAATATTCTAAATTATGCCTCCAGGCTTATGATGCTCGATCTTGACTTGCTGACAATTCGAGCATTGAGCTACAAACATTGCGATATCTTTCTTTATATCATTCCACCAGTAAACCTATCAGAGGTCATGGTACATCTTTGTCGAGCCAGGATGAATGGAATACTTGGACTGGTGAATCTCAACCATAATTTTCTTTGGAGTCCCCCTACAGTTGGTACACATAGTCAACCCTGATATCTAAGAACTCCGACTCTCGTAAGTTTCAATATTGGATTCTTCTGCAGGGGAATACCCTCTTTCATTCAGACCAACTTGGGGTCATCAAACTTTCTTGCTTTCACTCATGCTATCAAGGATGATTCTACAGTATTCCGCACCACCGCTCCTCCGCCATCCATGTCCACAAGTCGCACACTTAAACTAGCTAGGCGATGTAGTTCTTTGGTCATCTCCAACTGGTTAGCATAGATACCTTTCATGCTCCCCATGGACTTACGTCTTAAGGCATCGGTTATGACATTTTCCATTTAAGAATGATATAAAATGTCGACATTGTAGTCCTTTAATAATTCTAGCCACCTTCTTTGCCTTAAATTCAGCTCCTTCTAGCGAAAGATATATTGTAGACTCTTATGGTCCATGAATATGTCAACGTGGACTCCATATAAATAATGATGCCACTTCTTCATGGAAAAGATTACTGTCGCTAACTCAAGATCATGAGCCGGATAGTTTACCTCGTGCTTCCTTAATTGCCTAGAAGCATATGTTATAACATTTCCGTGCTGCATCAGAACACACCTTAGGCTGACTCTAGAGGTATCATAATAAACCACATACCCATTGGTACCTTCGAAAAGAGCTAACACAGGTGAAAATGTCAACATGTCCTTCAATTCTTGAAAACTACGCTCACACGCATCTGTCCACTGAAACTTATTTGGCTTGTGAGTGAGCTTGGTCATAGGTCTGGAAATAGAAGAAAAAACCTCCACGAATCTCTGATAATATCCTGCTAAGTCTAAGAAGCTACGTACTTCAGTAGGAGTCATGGTCCTCGGCCAATTATTTACAGCTTCAATCTTTTGACGATCCACCTTAATACATTCGGATGAGACAATATGGCCTAAAAAGGCAACAAAGTTTAACCAGATTTTGCATTGGCATATATCTCACGGTCTTGAAGTGCCTATAATACCGCTCGCAAATGATCCGCATGTTTGGCTTCTGATCGAGAATATACCAGAATATCGTCAATAAATACTATTATGAAGATATCCAGTAACGACTTAAATACCCGATTCATCAGATCTATAAAGGTTATCGGCGCATTAGTCAGACCAAAAGACATAACAAAAACTCATAATGGTCATATCTGGTCCGGAAAGTGGTCTTTGGAATATCTTTCTCCTTAACCTGCAACTGATGGTACCCAGACCCGAGCTCAATCTTCGAGAAATACTTAGCACTTTATAACTAGTCAAACAAATCGTTGATTCTGGGGAGTGGGTACTTGTTTTCAACGGTTACCTTATTCAGCTGATGGTAATCAATACACATCCTTAATAAACCGTCTTTTTACTAACAAACAACATTGGAGCACCCCACGGAGAAGTACTGGCCTAATAATGCCCTTCTCCAGAAGATCTTTCAGCTGCGCTTTTAATTCTTTTAGCTCGACGGGAGCCATTAAATACAGAAGAATAGATATAGGCTGGGTATCTAGGAGTACGTCGATAGCGAATTCAATTTTTCCCTTTCGGGAGAAATACCAGGAAGTTCATCAGGAAATACGTGAAAGGAACTGACTGAAGGGTTGGAGGCTTTGCCTCCGCATCCTGAACTCACACGAGGTGATAAATATATCCTTTTGAGAGCATTTTCCTATCCTTAAGGTAGGAAATAAACCTACCCTTTGGCGCTGCTATATTGCCTTTCATTCAATGGTCAACTCACCTAGAAATTAAAGCGAACGACTTTCGTCCAACAATCGACATTAGCATAGCAAGAAGCTAACCAATCCATACCCATAATATCAAATTCCACCATCTCTAGCTCATTAAGTAGTCTACCGTATGGAGATCATATATCTTTATATCACAATTCCTATACACTCGCCTAACAACTACAGGTTCACCCACGGGCGTAGACACTTCAAACGACTTATGTAACAATTCAGGCTCTTTCCCACACTTACCAGCAATAAAAGGTGTAATATAAGACAATGTGGAACCTAGATCTTTCAAAGCATATACATCAAGATAGAAAATAAATACGACACATGTAACCACATCTGGGGAAGACACAAGGTCATGTCGACCTAATAAAGCATAGATGTGGTTCTGGGGACCACTCGAACTAGATGCTCTTCCTCTGTCTCTGCCCCTACCAGCCGATGCACGTGTACTCTACCTTGAAGGGCATACCGATGAATAAGAAGCTGCCACAGACCCAGTCAGTTGTGCCAAACCACCCCCACCTCTCATCGGATAAAACCGCATAGTATGCCCAGGCTTCCTATATGAATAACACGCATTTGAGCCCTGTCGACACTACCAAAGTGAGTCCTACCACATCGACCACAATATGGCATGAGGGGACTCTCCTGACTAGATTTTCCTCTATACTTTAGGCCTCATGCCCTCGAACTCTGACCCTGACTAGAAAAAGTGGCTTGGTCATGACACTGGCCCTGAAACTGCGATGGTGCACTAGTCGTCAGGTAAGATGGGTGCCTAGGAAACTGAGGTCTAAATCCACCTCGAAACTCCCATGTATCTCCTGCAGACCAAGCTCTCTTATGTTGAACCCTATCATGCTATCAACTGGCTTGCTGATGCCTTTTGCGATCCTCTAGATTATGTACGTAGGCCTGAATACGGAAGATATCCATATTCGAATTCAATGAAGTTGTTGTGCACTCATTCACCAAGTGTGGCCCCAATCCATTAATAAAATGATATACTCGGTCGCTCATATCAACAACAATCGTAGGAGCATACCTGGCCAAGAAGTTGAACTGCATGCTATATTCCTTTACACTCATATTACCCTACTCCAAATGTAAGAACCTATCTCGTCGAAGCTCGACCATAGATATTGCTGTAAAACACTTCGGAAAACTCCTTCCAACCCAAAGGTGGACCCTAAGGTCCTCGAGTCTGCTCACAAGTCTTAAACTAGTTTGCGTCCAGATATCATAATTTATAAGAGGCCAACTCTACTATCTCAGCATCCGTCGCATGCATAACTCATAAGGTCCGCTGCATCCTATCCAAAAAATTATGTGGGTCCACATTAGGATCTGTCTCTATAAATACCAGAGGGTCTAGGTTAACAAAATTCTAAACTCTTGCACTCACAACTCTATCAGCAACGCCAGAGGTCTGACGTTGGGCCTGAGAGGCCACAAGTCGAGTCAACAGTTACACCGCACTCCGCATATCTAGATCCTGGTCAGGGGCAACTGGAGGAGGAAACGGAGGTACATCAGCTCCCCCTGTCCTTTTGGAGGTGGCGGGGGTGGAGTCTTGGAGGCCCGAGATACCCCCTCATCTTGGTGCTCTTGTCTCATCGGGTCAGCGGGTGGTGCTTGACTGGCACCCTTTCCCGCCTCCTCATCTACTCTTCGCAGAGCCTCCTATCATCTAGTAGTAGCAGGCATATTTGAGAACATAAACAAGATGGGATTAAGAGTGGACACTTACGATTTAGCACTACCGCGCGATCTAGATCATGAAAAAAAATAACCATCCTAAATATCTAGTAGCCTCTTGCTTATAAGTGTGGTGAACGAAACACCCATAAACAAGAATCTACTAGATACGACTTGCAGACTCTCTAGGACAGACCTCTACTAGATACGACTTGCAGACTCTCTAGGACAGACCTATTCTGATACTAAGTTTGTCACACCCCAGCCTTAGGGGGGGTGTCCGGCACCCAGTTCCCGAAGGCCTGAGCGTACCACTGTAGTATTCGAACCTAGTAACCTGAAACTTGGGCCGACAAGGCCTATAAATCACCATATACGACAAGACTAATTAAAGACATGCACGCAGAAGAGTCCCAGCAGGATATATATATATAAACAGGTAGCCAAGGCTGACGAGGCCACTAAATAACTACATATATATAAGTGAAATGCAAGATAGACTCCAAAGGATATCATAAGCAGAGCCGAAGTGACCTATTGTTGTTATCCTTCGGCTATTGTTATTGGCGCTACGTTCAAGAATCTCAATGCAATCAAGTTGGATCATATAAAATCAACGAAATAATATGGATTAGCAATATTCAGAGATTAGGATCAATCTGTTAGGAAATACTTCTCATTGCTCAGTTTCATAAGAGAGAATTTTATTCAAAGAAATGATATATCGTGTCATGCCAAGAAAGAAAGTTGTCTTACATACCTTATCAAAGAAGCTACAAGTCGTCCTCTATGTCCACGTACTTTTCAAGGATTATTATCTATAACAAACCAAGGGTCGATATTAATATCGAATCCATATTCTATTGAGAACTTCACTTAAGCATTTTAACGACAATTTTACGCATAGGTTCTTAGACCCCTTAACAAGGGATATTTAGGTATTTCGATCCCACAATTCTCTAAGACGTTCTTTCTTAGTTTTACAACACCAACAATCAGTTTGGCAATCAATTCCAACTCATATCTCAAATAAAATAGCCCACAAGTCATATCACAATGATTTCATAGGTTTACGAGTTTTCGATTACGACAATCCTTTCACAATTTACTCCAACCCATCAATTAATCACAAATATAGGTAGATGAGGCCAAATCTTACCTTTACGCATCAAAACCCTCCTAAAATAACAATTTATCCCATCACCAAGGGTTCTTGAAATCGATTCAATACGGAGAAGATGATTTTTGCGATTACCACAGGAATTATCACGTTAATCTTGTGTGATTAGCCTTACAATTGAGCTTGGGGTGTTATGGAACCTTAAAGAGGATTTAGGGAGGATGCTAAGTCTGGTTTAGATGAAAAATGACTTCAAAATCGCACAACCCGATTATAAACCTGACAAAACTTTTCCACCGCCACAAAAGGACGGTCAGATTGATGGTCCGTCAAACTTTTGATGGTCTGTCAATCTGGACCGTCAATCTAGAATCTGAAATATCAATTTGCAGGAATTTTGACAGTTAGATTGGCATTTTTATGGTCCGTCAAACATTTGACGGTCCGTCAACATTGCCATCAAATTGCACAGTTTTCTGATTTTGTCAAAACATACTTTCTTTGATCCGTTTAACTCCCAAACACTTCGGTACTTCCATAAATAAGCTATAAACCGTAATTACCCTTTCGTGAGGTCGTACCTCTTCCCAGAACATCGGTATCCATTAACGACTACACAAAATGCGAAATTACGTGGTGTATCAGGAATTTGATGTAGATTTTTGATATGATGCATTCCTTCGAGATTTGACTTTTTAGAAACAAGCAACTTGTGATTTCATCGCTCTTACATCAAGGAATAAATATTTTGTGGAAATACGCCACATGCTCGCTCGCAAAGGATGGAATACGATCGATGTGTCACTAATTATGGAATATTGTTGTTGTGCAGCTAATGAGGGAGTACGGTCGCCGTGTCTCCAAATTATGGAATAATTCATCATGTCGCCAACGGAGTGAATCTTCTTTGTCCTATATAGATCAATACGTGTTGTGCTAATTTCACGGAGCTTTTTGGTTTTATACGAACCGACACCTACGGTGCTAACTGCACGAAGTTTCCATGGTTCTATACAGATCGACGCCCTCAATACTAATTGCATGAAGTTTTTTTGGTTCTATACAGATCTACGCCAATAGTATGAAGCTTCAGTTTGGCATGATAGACATCAGGAGAAGCACAACAGTCTAATTCAACGTGGTAGATATAGGTGTCGATAACACGAAGCTTTGACTTGCGGCCAAGTTCGATCTTGAACATCAATCTCCATTGCTTTAGAAACACGTGAAACACGGAATAAATGATACAGTGGCAACCATTCTGCAAGATGAAGCGATTCGACAGATAGCTCTCTAACATGTAAGAAGGTGTCGATCATCGGAGGTTGAACCCCAAGGCAAGAACTTTGGTGTTTGGGTTTCGTTGGTCGCTCACTGTATTTAGATGAGGATGCGGCGTATTGTGATCACGAAAGTGCATCATGTTTTACGGAAATTAAAGTTGTATAGATTCACCAACGACCTACAAAAGAAATTAATAAGAAAAGGTAATGTTCGTAAATCATGTGCAAATGTAATGGACTGATAAAGTAATTACAAATGTGATTGAATAGAATTTAGGAATCGAATGGAAATTGGACTATTTTATTGATAATATTGCGGAATTACAATGAAATCACCTAAACAATTGTAACTACAAGCTTAGGAAACCCTAGACTTCCATTAACAAGCTTCCAAGCTCCAAATCCTGTGCAAAATGAATCAAAATTGGTGAGAATCAAATGAGAAAGAAGATAGAAGAGTTTAAGATTGATGAGAGAGAAAAGAGGAGGGAAATACAAATTACCAATCCAAAACTGTCGTCTGGCCC
The DNA here is from genome assembly GCA_029783415.1 of Anisodus acutangulus. Lineage (NCBI taxonomy): Eukaryota > Viridiplantae > Streptophyta > Magnoliopsida > Solanales > Solanaceae > Anisodus > Anisodus acutangulus. The sequence goes on along the minus strand of CM056490.1, from coordinate 24,283,840 downwards.
AATTTACTTTCCAATAAATTGGGCATGCACCGACTTGCCCCTTTAATCCTAGCAATCAGCTCAATTAATGAAATAACAATATGAGTTGTGTTACACTTATTAATCTAAGCCATTGATCTCTACTCATCTAACCACTCCAACGACTCCACGTGTCCACTCCCTTACTCCATTTATTTAGACCTAATTACGTCGCATTTCCTTAAATCATCACTTTCCCCAATTCATCTAGGGTTATTACAATACCTCCCCGATAAAATCGACATTGTCCTCAAGGTCGTGATTGTGCAACAAAATCTGGAAATTGGTTACGAATGTAACCCCAATCTTCCTATGATGCAACATCGACACCCAAATTAGTCCACTAACCAAAACCTTCACCTGAACTACATTGTTGACCTTCACCATATGGCATTGAACAATAGCCAAATGTTGTACTAAAAGGCGACCCTCTCAATCGCAAACAGGGGGTTGTTGTTGAGGCACTACCGCCAGTCTGACACGGTGTTTAAGTTGTGACAAGTGAAAGACGGGATGCACGTGAGATCCCGCTGGCAACTCCAAACGGTAAGCAACAGAACCCAATTTCTATAGAATCTTGTAGGGCCCGTAGTATTTAGCACTTAATTTTAATTTTTTGCACAAAGCCAAAGAAGTTTGGCAATAGGGTTGTAGTTTTAAATAAACTAGATCTCCCTCATGTAACACCCTATCTTCTCGTTCCCTGTCAGCGTAGAACTTCATATGCGACTATGCTTGAACAAAGCGCAATAATAATTAATTTGGGTTTGCTATGGTTAAGAACCTGAATCTCAGTGGAGTCGTCATGCTGTCACACTCGTTTTTACCACGGTTCGCGACGTAATAGGTCTGCGAAACTGTAAGAGTTCTTTATTATCCTAAAAGGAAGGGGTTAGACATCCTTTAAAATCCACTAACTTGCGATTATACGATCAAACTTGAGTTAATTATTATGTTAAGAAATATTGCATGTTTAAAAAATGGGACGTTGCAAGTAGTAGATTAAAAAAAACATTTTTGACAACGTAAAAGAATTCTTGCAAAGGTGATTGTGATTTCGAGAAATAAATTCCATGTGTAAAATACGATAAAAGTATGCATGATTTTATACATATAAATTTATTTTTGGATAGGAGCATGTATTTGTAGAACATTGTTTATAAAATACATGTAAAGTTGAAAAAGGTATGCATTTGTATGAAAATTGATTTTTTGGGAAAACATGTATTTTCATTGAATTTGTTTATAAAATACATATTTCTGGCTAGTAAAGGAGAAAAGTAATGTATTTATAATGCAAAGAAGTGATTTAAATGGAAGTAATTTTGAATTGCAAATTGGATAAAAACAAAAATCTTGTTTGTATGATTAATAATGCGAATAAAGGATGACCAAATTATTTTAAAAGTTTTGAATATGCATAACGAGCCTAAAATGAATAAGCTAGTGGCGAATTTCCTATTTTAAACTACTCGAGCCTAAAATAATAAACTAGCGGCGGATTTCCAATTTTAAACTACCCTATTAATCTAACAATTCGAGGCCTAATTATTCTAAGCATTCCTAAGATAGCGCAAAATTAAATAATTATTAAACCCAAAATAGAAGTAGCGGAATTAAAGAGTTGAAAGCAGCGACTAGGGCGGATGACGATATCATCACGCCCTATTTGTTTTAGAAGTTCCGCAGCCGGAGAATGTAATGAATGTAGATGCGGGTCTTCATTAAGCAATGGTCATGATGAGTGTCATGGTGAGACTCTTCGTTGCTCCCGATGCATTTCATGTAAACAAAAGGAAAGGAAAGGATTAGTAGGTAGAATACGAAAATATATACATAAGAAAATTATAAATAAATAATTTCATGAAAAGTAGTACACCATATGACCTAAAGGATTTCTCATTTCGTTTGGAACTATCACAGCTTAATTAAGTCTTAACATATCAATCAAGGACTAAAATCGGATTTTAAGAGGGGGTGAGCACGTAATTAAGCAAGAGCATCCAAATAAAATGTACACTATTCATTTTTGGGAAGGGGAACATGCCATTGGATGTGCAAGGTTATCTTTACACTATGCTACATATGGTGGCCTTCAGACAAATAGAATACTAATGGGACAGGCTTAATGAACATGCTGGACGTTACGAACAAATGAGTTTTAGACATGAATGCACTGATGGCTATGCCAAACTCTTAAGATCAAAACAAATCAAGTCATTCAAATTTTTATTTTCAAGCAAATAAGCTCAATGTGCTAAATTACAAGCATATGGACAGACTGAGATCAACCGGCAAAACATGAAGAATTCCCTAAACAGACAAGCTAGGCACACATGCATAGAATTAATTTTTTTCAGAACTGACATTTTTAGGCATGCTGGACTAACCAATTTCAAAATAAGCACATACATATCATATAAGTGTTATGGTGACTAAACAAAATCACAAGTTAATCATGATAACAGGTCACTCTACTCATGATGCCTAGTTAGAACAACATATATATCACAGGATTCTCCAATATGAACCTTAACACAGTACATGCAATCAACATGTTACAAATAATTATGGCCTAACATCACAGGATCCATATTAAACTTGCTATGATCCCTCTAAAAGAAAGATATACTAAGGCTAAAACCAAATGAGTTCCCTAATACCATACTTCATATTTCATTAAAGCTTTGAGTATAAATCTAGTACCTTAAGCACACCATTAAGTATAAAAAAAAGTATTGGTTTAATCCCTAAATATAGCATCAGCCCAGAAGAAACTTAAAAGACCTATGCTAATTATGGATATCCTAATAGCCTACTCACATTGAATCACGAGAAAAATTAATACTATTTAACTTAACTATACAAGATTTACATGTTAAAGTAGAATATGATCCCTAAACATCCCTAATGTAGGTAAAACAAGCTATCGTACTTTAAACACTTTAATATTCAGAATCTTGGACTAATCAACATACATAACACACATAAAAAGAGAAATAGGAGGAAATTGAGTTTAGCTTCTCCGGCAGCGAACCGAGGCGTGTTTCGAATCGTTAAATCCTCTCGGAGAACTTATTTAAAAATGTTGATTTTTTGCGATTTCGGAATGCTGATTTTGAGTTTTTTTTTTTAGAATGCTGATTTTCTGATTTTTGGGAACCGGTTTCTGCCCGACCCGGAAATAGTGAACAGACCCGAAACAGTCACCCGACCCAACCCGAATCATAACAGACCCGGAACGACCGGAAAACGTAAAGAACACAAAAAGGGGTTTTCGATTTTGAAAATCACAAACTAAGACAGAATATTATCGTATTAAAGAATTTATGAAACAAAAGGGGTATTTTCTAAATCAAAACTGAGAACAATCAAACCAACTTTTCTGATTTTTCGAACTGTTTTTTGACCTCAGATTTTCGACCCTTTTTTACCTTTAAAAAACGACTTCGAAACCCGACCCGAAATGGACCCGAAACAGACCCGTAAAAGAACCTCTTTCGGACCGGAACTCCCCAACCCCTTAAAATGAAGAACAAAGGGTTTATAGATGGATTCCCCCTAATGTTCACCCCATACAATCGAGTTTGAAATTTGAGTTTAAAATTCAAAATAAGAGGGAAAAAATTATGAGTTTGAAAAGCGGATTTTAGGACGGATTTTTAGGGGTGCAGAGTATGGGTGGTGTCAGGGGTGTGGGTCGACGACGTGATGGGGGTGTCGGGTCGGCGCCGGCGGGTTTTGGGGGTGTGGGGTATGGGGTGCGGCGGGTGTAAGAGAGGGAAATGGTTTTAGGTTTTTTTTTTTAGAGATTAGGGTTAAATGGGTTTAGGGGAAAATAAAGGGGGATTGGGCCGAAAATGGTTGGGCCGACGGGTTTTTGGGGGTGGCCGGTTGGGCCTTGTGTTTGGACGATTTTGGTTGCCCTTTGTGGGCTGATTTTTGTTTGGGTGAGGGAAAATAAAATGGGTTGTGGGTTAAAAAATATAAAAAGGGATTTAAAATGCTTTGCAGAAATGTAAATTATTTAAAATAAAATATAACGATGTGATAATAATAAAATAGAATATTTGTGAAATGCTTAATTTTTAATGCTTAAAATAAAAAATGCGATGCCGTTTTGCGAAAAAATAAAATAACATAGAATATTAGGGTAAAATTATGATTATGATTTTAAAAGGCAAATGATAGTAAAAATGTGAATAATAAATAATGATATTGAAAATAATATAATATATATATGTCTATATGTATATATATTAAAATTATTTTTGAGGTTTCAAAAATATTTAAAATTATAAATAAATCGGAAAAGATGGGATAAAATTGGGTGTCAACACCAAAAATATGAGAAGTAAATAATATTAAGGTCACAACGGCAGTTGTATCATGTATAGAACATATCCTTCTGTCACATGAAAATAAGAGCAATGATCCTGCAACTTCAGCTATCATCATACTTACTTCCCATGGGATATGAGTATAAAAATAGCAATATGATGTACTACACAGCAGCACATCCCATATGAGGGCAGAATCCAAGTGACCAACTCCTCCAGTTGCTGCATAGTTGAATATATTCATCAGTATGCAAAGATCTAGACAATCTCCATATATTGTCATATTTCCATATGACTGAGAATGTAATGCTAATACCACACTTTGGAAATTAGTCAATATATGGATCATGTATGCCCTTGTAAGGAACTTGAACCACCATACTCCATACAGAACTGACTTTATATAGCATTATACTGTCGTATCATGTTCTATTGAGATAGAATCAATGACCAAATAACAAGAAAAGAACCAAACCAGTACCAAATTATTTTCAAAAGTTTCAGGATCATTGATACCACCATTGCAGCATCCAATAGCTGCTAGATAAAACTTGTGTTGCACCATTGAACTTGTGTACTTGTCATCTCATGTGCTAAGATCCAAATACCAGTAGTAGAAATTAACCTTGAGCCTTTTGTCCACTAAATCATTTCCAAGGTCATGTTTTCCCTCATAAACTGATTTCCAACAATCACCATAACAAATTTTAAACCTGCAAAACAAAAGCCAATATTAGTGTAAAAAATAACCACCATACTCTCTTCCCATAGGATTTGAGTAAGGTAGTCTTCATTCCACCATTTCAATACACCAACAGACCCCATCAATATCTTTTCCTTATTCTTATTCTCAAATATGGACATAAAAGCTTGCCACTATTGAGAATTTTCCTTCCCTTGGAGTCTAGTTCTGTAAAAGAATACACCAACATTTCTCTATGATCAAGAGTTATATTAGCAAGATTATCTGCCAATTGGTTGCCCTCCCTCATGATGTGCAAAACATGAACTTCTGAATTTTCAATAATCTCTAATAATTCCTCTACTATAACAGCTATATTCCAAGGTGGCTTCTATGTCCTTTCCAAAATATTCTTCATCAACATGGAATTAGTCTCCAATATGAAATTATAGTTATGTTAAGACAAATAAAATCTAGCAGCTTGCAGCAAAGCTATTGCCTCAGATTCTATGTTAGTTGAATCCTCAATCCCTTTAGAATGTGCATAAAATAAGTCCTTTTTATGGTTCGTCACACACAAAGAAAAAGAACTCCTACTTGGATTATCTCTTGTAGCACGATCAGTGTTGCATTTCCACCAACCTTCAAGCGGCAAGTACCAAATAACTTGTGTAATCTGCAATTTTGGCACAAAGTTCTCAAGAATTTGCAGAATATCATGCCATTTATATGGCACTGATATGATACCCGGTTTCCTCAATCTCACTAATTGATGAATATTGTTTGATGTTTGATATATGACCCTACTGTTGGAAATCTAATTATTATGCATATCTCCATTCATCTTCTTTCACAACTCCCATAAAATTATAGAAGGAACAACATCAAAAACTGATTTCATTCTTGGAAAAACATCTGCAGTCTACCACTTTATTATCATTTGATGCAGATGTATACCTTCTATATTTATTCCAGCATCAGAACAAAAATAGGACCAAGTTTTCTGAGCAGTCTCATATCTGAGAAAAATATGTGAAAAAGTTTCTTGTGTTGGATTTACACAACACCTGCACTTAGAAGACATATGATAACTCCAGCTTCTTACAACATCATTCAAAGGCACATTAAAATTCCACACCCTCCACATAAATAGTGCAATCTTATATGGTAATCCTTTCACCCATATCTTCTTATAAACATCTCTCTTTTCACCTTTACTTATGATGTATTCCCATGAAGACCTCATAGAGAACTCACTATTGGTTTCAAGCATCCACCATGATCTGTCATATAGTTTCAAGCCATGTGGTTGACCATTTATGAGTACAGAATACCAGTTGTTACCAAAAATCAAACTGATAAACCACTCACATAATCCAAACTTCCTTAGAATCTTTGTGAGAAAACACCAAGAGAGCCTGTCGTATACTTTTGTCATATCTAACTTCATTACTACATTGGGCAGCACAAAATTTCCTTTTTTCTTCCTTTTTTTGGTTTTAAGTCTAAGATCAGTAATGATTTATTGTGTTAATAAAATATTCTCAATTATGCTCTCCCCCTTAATAAAACATGCTTGATACTGAGATATCAAAATAGATAGCAAAGGGGCCAATCTTTCATGTATAACTATGGAGAACACTTTATTGAAAAAATTACTCAGGTTTATAGGCCTCATGTCACCAAAGGCCTGAGCATCTTTCTTCTTAGGAATGCATACTAGATTTGTATGAGTGATATACCTGGGCAATTCAGAACCATGTATAAAGTCATCCACCATATCAAATAGATCATTACCTGCAATATCCCAACAAGTCTGGAAGAATAAACGTGTACAACCATCAAGACCTCCTGCACTTGAACTATTAAGTCCAGATACTGCATGTTGCACTTCTTGTTTTGTTAGTCTAGCAATCAAAGCCTCATTTTGCTCTCTTGTGATCAAACTAGGGACATGTTGCAAAATATCCCATTGAGTAGGGGGATTAGCTTCATGAAACTGATCCTGAAAGAATCTAATAGTCTCATTAGCTATGTCCTGCTCCTCTTCAAGCCATTACCCATGCATATTCTGAATTGTCTTAAGCTGTAACATCTTTCACTTGCCATTTACATGTGCATGAAAAAACTTAGTGTTCTTGTCACCTTCCTCAAACCAAGACATACCTGATTTCTGCTTTCAGAACTCTTCTTGCAGTTTCAACACTCTAATTATCTCAGCTTGTACCTTCTGAAGTTTTTCCCTATTGATATAAGAAGAATCAGCCTCAAATTGTGCTTCATGTGCTTTCACAGCCTCTTTAATATTAGTAAGATGAGAAAGATATCACCAAAAGTTGTTCTACTCCATGTAGATAGTATTTTCTTCATTTTTTTCAATTTAGAATTGAAAGTGTAAAAAGAATTTCCAACCATATCAGTATTCCAATTATGCATAACAAAACAGTAGGATGTTTAGTCCAAAAATTAAGAAATTTGAAGGACTTCTTAAATTGAGAATATCCTTCTTACACTCAACCAACAAGGGTGAATGGTCAGACCCAGGTTTGGTTAAGCGTGTCACCTTCAATCCAGGAAAAAAGTTGCTGAAAATCAAAGTTCCCAAAACACCTATCCAATCTTTTGAAAAAGTATTCACCAGCACATCTACCATTACACCAAGTATATATACTGCCTATGTAGCCCAAATCTGTGAGACTACAAGTATGCACTAAATGCCTAAAGTCATCTACTTCATTAAGGGATACTGGATTACCACCATACTTTTCATCTTCATCCATAATAACATTAAATTCCCCTCCCACAAGCCAATGAGCTGTCATGTTTGATGCAATATGAGATAGTGAATCCCATTGGATTTCTTCTGTTTCATAAATTTTATCCGGATCCCACCCTTTTTCCAAAAAAAGCAATTCTAATCTTTCATCTCTGTCACACTTTGAATACACAAGAGTCATAATAATCTCCAATGTAGGATTCCCAGTAGATAATTTTAAGGTCAAATGCTGCAATGATCCATCAAAACTATAACTTCATATTCTTCATCAACAAAGGCCCATATTTTGCCAGATATATTGCTCATAGCAAATTGTAATCCAAGTCTCCTCCCGTAACTTTCCAACTTATATGCTTGTTGAATAGGTTCCATCAAACCTATAAGAAAGAAATTGTGTTTCCTATGCATTGTTAAAAGTCTTGCAAAGGCATTTCTTGTATTCACTGATCTTATATTCCAAATTAGTGCATTCATCATCACTACATGTTGGATTTAGAGGTATTTCATCTTGTTTGTACCCCTGACAAATGAGGTACACTTGTATCTTTTGAATTCTTCTTCCTTGCTTTACCAACTGCATTTGACACTTGAGTAGGAGATAAATCACCATCACTTGCAGCATTATTAAAGTTATGGGCGGTAGATTTCTCATTCATGTCAATTCTAGCATCTTCACCTCCAGTAATAACAACCTGCAGATTTCCTTTAGGTACTGCTACTATCTTCATGTTACTAGTATTTGAATGAGATTGTGAAACTAAGATTTGATTCTGAACCTTATTACCCTTCTGCATCAGGTGACTCTTTTTATCCTCTTTATTGCTTTTGACCCCTTGTGCTTGAGTCTTTGTAATAATGATGTTTTCCTTATTTCCACCTGATACACCACCAACTTTATTTTGCTGACTGTTAGATTTCTTCTGAGTGTTAGCTACTAGAGTTATAGTTACATTAGCACTTCTCAAATCTTGTTCTGCATTTTCCCCAATCACTGTTGATGATTGTTTATCTTATGGAGGCCTACCATGTTTGTTGTTGTTAGAACTAGGGGTTACCATATAATGATCAGTAGTCATAGTATTAACAACAACAAAGATAGGCACTTCCATAACCTCTCCATTATGGCCTCCTTATTTCCATTCTGCAGATTAGTTACTCCATGTTCCACACTATTATTACCATTCACATCTGCTACACATTGGTTTTGCTTATCAATTACATTAGCTTCTTGATTCTTTTGTAATAAATCATGATTCACCACCTTGTCTGCATTCTCTACACCTTCTACAATCTCAATATGTGATAATGTCAAAGACTCCATAAATGCCTTTGAAATATTTGCAGATTCACTTGGTATTTCACTTTCTCCCCTTTCTCCACTACTTGGTCACTCCACAACTTCCTCTCCCCTTCAATATCAATAATAGTTGAAGGAACCTCACAAGCATCCACTTCTTCCACTGGCTTATAAAAAGCCTTCTGCACCCATTCCTTTGTTTTTCCAGGAGAATGCACCCTCTTACTAGGTGTAAACACCTTAACATTAGGATTTAGAGGCATATCATTCACCAAAACTTTCACCTGATCAGCCACTTCAGTTAATTTTCCCTCTTCTACATTAATATGATCCTGACTAGGACCATGTACTTTATTCACCTTTTCGGCATTCTTATTCAGTTTAGGATCTGCATGGGACTCTACTATACCATCTTTTACTCCTTCAACCTCCACCACTTTATACTCACCCTCCCCTAATGCTGCATATTGGTTAGCCATATTAGACTTAGGTTTAGTAGTTGAACTAGGGTTTACTATATTTTTTCCATGCATGGTTACTTGCTTCTAATTCTCAACCTTGCCATTTTTATACTTTTCCCCTTTTGAGTTTGCCATTTATCATCTTCCTTAGCTTTGCCAACTACTTTACCACTCGTTAACACCATAAGAACATCACTTTGTTCATTGCTAGGGTTAGAGTTTGTAGCCTTTCCATTATTGTTGTCATTTCCTTGTTCTTGTGCATTGTTAAGGTTCACAATTGCCTTCTCTTTATTTATTCCTACTTCATCATTGTTCTTCACCGGTAGCATCTCTGAATGTAACTTCCAGCAGCTATCTACGTCATGTCCTTGTAAACAACATTCTTTACAATATTTCAGCGTAAAATCATATTGGATTTTAACCCAACGTGATTTTATAGCTCCATTGGCAGTAACCACATCTATCTTCACCCTTGTTGTATGTTCTTCCAATAAATCCACTTCTACTTTCACCATGAGCATAACTTGGCCTCGTCTTATTCTTAGTAGCCATGTTGACTGTCAATGGCTTGCCTACTGCCGATGCCAAAGAAAATAAGAGTTCTTCCACAAAGAAATTAGGTTTCAAAGTAGGGAAAAAGATCCATGCAATAGCAACACTAGTTTCTTCATCCAGGGTGAACCATGGATCCCACTTCAAGGTCCTCATGGGATAATACAGTTTTTTCTCATTAATCCAAGAAGATGATTTGGACATGAGAGTAACATAATCTTTCAGTAAACTACATCTAATAAGAACATGTCGATTACATAAGAAACCAATTATAGGTTCTCATTTAATCTCTCATTCTTTTGGAATAGCCGTATGTAAATCATTAAGGTCATTCCAACCATTGATAAATTTTCCCACAACTGCATATTGTAATTTTTCACGTACTATCATAGCACTAATCTCATCCGTATCATATTGTAACGTCGTCTCTCCATGATGATAAACAAGAGGACGATAATGTATTGTTTTTGTCGGCATTGTTGATGCATTAGGGTTTTGTGTAGCAAGTTATAAGAGTTTGGAATAATTCAGCGTCAAAGTAATTGGTGTGGTTATTGCAATTGGTTGGGGAGGGTGGGCAACCCCTCACAACCCCAGTGAGGGGTTGCCCGGTGGCCGGAGAGGCCATGGGAGGCCAAACGAGTTATTTTTTGATTTTAGGGTTTTAGTCACAGGAAAGAGAAGCTCTTATGCAGCCGTCTCGAATAAAAGCATTCCTTCACATAAGGATTTTCATGACACACACCTCTACCATGTCCTTGGAACTCATCACTCTTCACAAAGACAAGACCAAGAGATTCATTTTTGCATCTATCAAACATGGGTGGGGTGTCACACGCATTCACATGATCAATTACATTCACATCATCACTAATCAGAGGTTCATTAAGCACATCAGAAGTTACCTCAATTAGTGGATTAACATTATAATCAAGTTGATCAACACAAGTATCCACACTAGTTGGACACAAATTGATATTTCTAGAAGAATCAATGCGGTCATCAATATGATCAACTAGTGGGTGAGCAATCTCAATAAATGACAATGCACAAACACTCTAATCATACGTGTCAACACTTGGTGGACACAAATTGATCTCATAAGAGAAACCAATTCAGTCATCAAAAGGATCAACTAGTGTTGGAACACCAATATCAACAACATTGTTAATAATTATTAAGGCATTATGCTCAACACATGGTAAAGACTCACTAAGCTCACATAAGGACAAGATATCACTCATACTCAAGTCAACAAGATAATCATTCACATGATTTGGAGAGTCGAGATTCGCTATTTTACCTTGAAGCTCACACACACCATCTTCTTTATCTTGAGTTTAATCTTTGGAACACATTTGCTCCTTCGGGAAGCCTTCAATTACCTCACGATTGTCCAAAGTTTGAGGTTTCTCTTTCGATTTACTTCCAAGAATACTTACACTATTATCAACATAACTAGAAAAGAAAGAAAAATTATATGAGTTAGAATGGATTTGTAACAATCCTCTCACATCACTCCTCACAACCTCTCATTTTTCCTCTGTAGAGTTGTCACTTTTCTCTCCCCTACTTCTCTCAATCTTTTCTCTCTCAATTTCATGGGAGTTGGGACAAGTGCTAAGAATTTCTTGAGAAGAACTTGGTGAAACTCACTTTTCTTTTCCTTTGGCTTCACTTGGAGTATGTATTGCCTCCCTCTCTCGTTTCTGAATTTTCTCCCTTTGGGATCTCTCCCAGAGCTCCCTCATGATTCTATAGTCTTCAATCACTTGATAGGGTATTAATGGGGTGACTCATCAAATACAAATAAATACTCGTTAGTTTTCCCATCATGTTGTGCACCCCTATCGAATTGCCAAGGTCTCTTAAGAAACATATGACATGCTTGCAATGGCACCACATCACACACCACCTCATCTTGGTACTTGCCAATGCTAAATTTGATGCTCACTCGCTTGGAAACCTTCACTTCACCACATTCATTGAACAATTGGAGTTTGTAAGGGTTATGATGTTTTGTTGTGGAAAACTTCATGTGTTCAACCAAAATAATGGTCACTACATTTGTGCCACTCCTACCATCAATGATCAAGGAGCACACATTATCCATTATCTTACACCTAGTATGAAAGAGATTCTCCCGTTGGTCAAACACCTCCATAGTCATAACATCCATAATCTTTTGTAATATACAAGACAAGTTTATCCTCTCCTCCAATCGCTCTTCATCACCATTCAAGGGTTCTTCCTCATGTTCATCCCTCAATTTTTCATCCTTACTTCCAACACCACACTTTTCATCATCATTGATGTGGTAGCCATTAGGTGTAGCCACAATTGATCTCCGGCTGGGACATTCTTTTGCAATGTACCCATTACCTTGACATTCTTGACATTGAATAATAGAAGTGTGAAGGAAGTTAGATTTTGCATTGTTACCTCCCGTTATCTTGTCACCTCCGTTTGCTTGGTAATCCACCTTGTTTTGTGAAGCGTGAGTAATGGTTTTGGATTCCTCCCAAGTTGATGAGGGCTCCCTTTCATATGCATCATTTTGCAACCTATTCTGATATTCACGCACATGGTATCTTTCAATACCTCTTTGCCTTCCGACACCTTGATTGACAAAACCTCCATGTCGTGGTCCATTCCACCATCCTTCTTGAGAAACTTCCTCAATCATATCATCATAAATGGTTTTTTGGAAATAAGCTTGGTATGGTTCGGGTGGAAATTGTTGTGTGGTAAATATGGGGTACATGTGGCACATGTTGTAGAGCTACATGTGTAGCCATTTGTGGTGCCTCACATTTTTTTGAACATTGGTGCTTTGGAAGGTAGGTTGTTGGGTGTGTTTGGACGGTGTGGGGTTATGTTGAGGAAAGCATAATATACGTACTTATCCGGCATAAGAGTCAATGACATAGTTGGTTCTTGGCTCAACTCTCCTCCTACATTATATTGTGAGGTCTCCATTCGACTTGTATGTTCAATATTTCCCCAACTAGATGCAATATTCTCCATCTCACCCACATTCTCCCTCTTTCCACTCATTACCGTTCTCATCCTTGTCAACTCCCCAAGTATAAGGGGCATCGGGTCCTTGCCATAATGAGATTGACCCCCGAATTTAGTCATCGTACCTTCAAAAACTCAACAAACACATTAGAAGTAATGTTCCTCATGTCGCTCGTATTTGCGCTCCACTGAACACACTTTAGTCTTTTCACTCAACTCTCCACACTCTAATGTCTTCCAAGGTTGGTAAAGAACTTTGTCAAATCAATTCACAAGGTCACTTAGCCTATATGGAGGAATAGATTCTTGTCAAATCGAAATACGGATGACTCAATAAAGCTAACTGACAGAGCCAAAGAAACTTGATGAAATAAAATAGAAAAACTTATGAAGAATTAACACGAAATAAAAAACGGGACTCAAGAACTAATTAACAATCAAATAGGTCAATTACTTGATGTTAAATAGTTTGGAGAATCAAAGAAGTGAAAAGAAATAGAAAATGAAATGGAATCACAAAACCTGAAAAAGCGCGATCCGCTAGACCTGTGCAAGTCTGTGAACCGCAGATGCCGTCTGTGACTGAATCTGTGATCCGAAAATGGCTCAGCAAACTTACCAAAGTTTCTGCCAAGGTTTGCGGACCAATTGTGGTTCGCAAGTGAGGTCTGCGGTCCTCCCTGCGTTTCGTAGGCTATTTCGCAGCCAAAACGCTAGTGATATCACTTTTTGTTGAGGCCCGTTTGGCTGAACTTCTTTTGATTATTTCTTGTACTTGGATTTTCTTGGACCCACTTTTAAGATATTTTGCTATTTTTGACCCAACAAACACTTTTCTATTTTTTTCTCAAAATTTTTGGATCAAATGCCTCTTTTGGGTGTCTTCTTCCTTATGAATGTATGAAGATTGTTCAACCACACCCAATTTTTCAACCACCTTCAAATCAACTCCAATTGCTCCCAAATTTTTTATCTAGGCTCTGCTTAGTAAGGAGAACAAATCCTAATAGGAATTGAAGCTAATTGAACCTTCCTTCAACAAGACCCACTTTGGAGTTCTTCAAACTTGAAGGTGGCAATGGTGGATTGTTCAAATCAACTCTGAATCCTCCAAATGTTAGATTTTAACTCCTTAGATGATAGAGAAGAAACCTCAATAATTTTGAAGATCAAGGAACTCGAATTTAACCAAACTCACTTGTTGTTCTTCAAGTTTTGAAGGTCTTCAATGGTGATTCAACTCAAAATCCATCCAAATTGCTTCAACCTTTAGATCTAGATAGATTTGACCTCTAGGAACTCAAATCTACACTCAAATGAAACAACAACACCTTCTTTTTTTTGTGATTTTTCAGTTAAGAAGAACATATGATTGAGAATAGGGGTGGGCAAAAATTCCGGAGAACCGAAAAAACCGAACCGAATTCGGTTTGGTTTTTTTTTATAAAAAAAACAATTTTTTGAAAAATCGAACCGAATCAGGATTTAGTGATTCGGTTCAGTTTTTTAATTTTGAATACGAACCGAACCGAAAAAATCAAATTAAATATATAATTATTCTTATTTTTTATTTTAGGCTACTACTATCTCTTGAATCATTGTCATTGAAGTCAATCTATGAAGCTTTTATGGAAGTCGAATGCGGCATGAACTTGATTAACATATCACGGAAGCATTGACATAAAATGTAGGGAGAGAAAGTAGTTGTAAATTGGTGAAACTTTAAATGGTCATAGCTATGCACTCGGATGTCCGTTTTACCCGATTTTTTTTGTTTTAGGTATTTTTTTGAGACGGGGCCAGCCCAAACCGCCTGCGCAACCAATTTTTATGAAAACGTCCGTTTTCCCAATCAATTTGTGTTTTCCCCAAATCAGTTTCGAATTTTTTTTTTCTTTAGTAAACATCTCACGATACACAATAGATTTCAACGTCGAAATTTCATGGTAGTGTAGGTGTGAATGTCAATTTCAGGTTTGGAAATTCAAATTTTTTTAATAATAAAAAATTTCTCGACCCGGCTCACTAGAAAAAACCGATATAATCCGAAATGTTCAGCGATATAAACCGAACATATCATTTTTTTTAAAAAGTTGTGTTCGTTTTTTTTTTAAAAAACCAATTTTTATTCGATTCATATTTTTCGGATACAAAACCGAATCAAACTGATATATGTCCACCCTAGTGGTTGTATGGTCTGCTTGGTATTCAAGAAAGGCTACAGGGATCCTTTGTTACAAGATTCGTCATTGTGTATTTGTGACCAAAAAAATAAATTGATACTTTTACCATCTATTGATACAAAACTTGATTTTCTCGGCCATTGATAATAAAGGAATATCATGCAATATTTTCATAAGCCGAAAGCACCTCAAATTGAAAAATGGGTCGGCAAATGATTGAAAGACAAGTGGGTCTCTCGCAAATTCGAGAATATCACCATAGAAAATAAAAGATGCGGCATATGTTAGTTCGGATAGCTTTAACATGTAGACGATTAAGTTGCGTCAAATCGAAGAGCTTGAACATAGTCATTTCTTGTCTGATTTCGAATATTTTGCAAGTAGTCAATTACATGAAGTAAAATAAAATTTGCTTCACCAATACTTCAAGTCTCGTCCTTTAAAGCCCGGCAAGTCGTGTACCTCAACAAGCCTTGAAGCAGGGGACATTTGTAGGTGTTGGGTCCGGGGCTACGGATAAGCAAGAATATGTAAGAATAAAACAGTAACAGCTAAAGCAATTAAAACAGTTTCTGGATGTTGCCTTCAATGTTGTGTCAACATCTGAGGCAACATTGTGATAAAACAGTTATAAACCTTTATAGAGTAAATGCAGCGGAAAAGTAAATAGACACAAAGTTTATATTTTCAAGGGTATATATTAATATATCCCTTGATGGTCAATGACAAAAGAATTGTATAAATTATATACAATTACAAATGAATTTCTTTTTACAAGATTGAACAATAAATGCGAAAAAAAAATTACAAACAAAAGTGAAGTCGCAGATGACTTCAGCCTAAAGTTAAAAGATCTAAAAAGATAAATACAACATCTTCATTACTATTGCTTGAAATATAAGCTTGATCTAGAATCTGAGCAGCAGTAGTAATGTGGGACTAGATGTTGTTATACTACTTTAGGCTAAGTGTGTTGATCTAGTTTCTAAGGTGAATATCCGAGAGCTCTCTTGGTAATTCTTCTTGTTCAATTCTGGATATCGATACTCTGAAGTTCCCTTCTATTTATAGTGTGGAACTTCTCTTGAAATCCTCACTGGTTGGTTGTGGAGGCTGAGTAAAAGAAGGCTTCAGCTTGGACCGGTTCTTGCTCCTTCAAAAGCTCAACGTTCTGGACTTGGTCTTCACGCTGCTTCCTCTCCAAGCTTTGACTGTTTCTTTTACCACGTTTTAAACACAACATCATTGTTAGCTTGCCTAGGTCACTTTTTTACTCACAGTAACACAACCTGTTTTGGCCGGAAGAATAGGCAAAATCGTTACAGAAATGTTGTCACAACATCGCAGGCAACATTCTTATTTTCATAAGATGTTGTCCTGAGCATTTACAGATGTTGTCACAACATCCATCCAGCATCAACAATCTCTCCCTTTTTTCTTTCTTCACAAAACTCCATACAAAGCGAAAATGACTAGGATACTAATTCCCAATGTAGTCCTTACATTACAAGAATCGGTAGGATCAGTGCTATGCTCTCCCCCTTTACCTGCAGTGTTAAATTCCAAGTAGTGTAGTATCAATGATTTGATTAGATAGGAGTTATGTTCTGTTAGTCGTGACTTACTTACGGCAACTACATAATCAGTCTACAGTAACCATTCATAAAAATCCACATCAGGAAAACATATATAAACAGCTTTAGAAAACAGTCACAATGTCTGCAACAACAGACCAAATGTCCCAAAGTAAAATATTACAAACACAAATAATATTCCAAATGTCAGTATATCCACAATTCAAATAAACATTCATCATTGAATCACCAACTCCATATCACCAACTCCATCAGCATGATGATCACATTATCTTACAGCTGCTTTCTGTGATCGATCACTATGTCGCAACATTATGCAACACCATCTTCATCTTCAGTATCAGAAGTAGTCAGCAACCATCTTAACTCTTCTCCCCCTGCATCATTGCCTGCACCCTCCCCCTGTCTGTCTGCTTCCAGCATCATCATCAGCAGTTCCCCCTATCTGTCTGCTTCCAGCAGCAGCATCAACATCAACATCCTCTCCCCCTTTTTGTGAAGAAAGTAAGCCCATATAGTAGTTCCTGGCTCACACTAGTTCTTGAATTTGCCTGTCAAGTTCAGCAATGTGTTGTCGAAGCCAGTCTTTGGACATTGGGACCTTTCCTTGAGCAATGCTGCCAGGAATGTCAGCAACATCTTGTGATGTCGTAGTGTCCTATTTATCTTTCTTCCAGGGTAGATCAATAACTCTGTCCCTGCTGTTAACAACTGCTTGTTGTACTGAGTAAACCTCTAATACTAGACTCAGTTTTTCTCCTTTTGGAGTCTTAAAACCTTGGTTGAGCAGGATTTGAAAAATCAAGGATGGGTATGGAAGGGCAGAGTTGCTCTGTTTTTCTGCCAAGTTGACAACATGGTTGAATATAAGTATTCCTAAGTCAACTTTTTGATTCCTTCCAATCTTGAAAAGCAGTGATGCTCGATCAAGGGTCACTACTGTCTCGTTGAGGGAGGTAGCCAGTTGTATATAGCAAGTTTGTGCAAAGTGGCAAACATGGCAGTGAGTTTCAACACAGGGCTGCGAGGAGCCCAAATAATGATCAAATTCCCTGTAAGGTACTTGATCATTGAATTGAGTTCCTCCACAGTGGGGTTTGGTTGAGGTTCTCTTTCACTAATAATTATCCCAAGAGTGGAGTTGATGATATTAGGTGTAAAATTGTATACCTTGTTGTATAGGTACACTTTCCCAAATTTCTTTGAGGTTGTGTCCTTAACAGCAAGCGTCAAATTAGCATAGAACACCCTAATCACCTTCTCACAATAAGGATTCTTACCAGATACAGAGCTTAAGATGTTTCGACTACTTAAGAAATCCACTAAACCATTTTTGGAGAATGAAGTTAGGTCAATCACCTTCTCCCCTCTAACTCCTCTACTCTTAAACAAATTCCAGTTACTGGAGCATGATTTAGTTTGAAACATGAAGGAGTAAGGAATTACCTCAGAATCTATTTCAGATTCTGTGTTTTCTCGTTCGGATGAGGTGGCTGCAGGTGTTGCCTCGGATTTTGGGGCAACATAGTCTGGGTCCATTTTCTCGTCTGTTGCCTTTGATGTTGAGGCAACATTTTTGTCAAAATTCCAGTATGTTCTATGGACCTCTTTAGGAATGATGTTTTGTAGAGGTGTGTCATCAGACATCTCTTTTTTTTTTTTTTTTTCCTTCTCAAATTCTGCTTGTGCAGTGGAAGTTGATGGAGTTCTGGAGGAACTGGGCACACTAAAATTGGTGTCAGTGCTGCTGCTTGTGGTAGTATCAACAGGGAAAGTCGACTCTTCCCTGGATCTTTTGACAGACTAGAATTCACCGAATTGGTTTTTGAAAACCCTCTTTGACCTTCACGTCGGAACTGTCAATTTTGAGGCAAGGTTTGAGAAATCAGATATTGCATCAACATCGATTGGGTTTTCATTATCGCCTGGGTAGCTCACATGTAATGGCTTATCTGAACCAAGCAGGATCATAGCATGTGTGCAGTCCTCCTCGACTGGTCTCAAGTCATTGATGGAAGTATAATGCTTGTAAACCTTGTTGTTATTTGCTGGACTAGTTGACATTGGAGAATAATCTTTGGTGTTTGTGGATTTTGGGGACACGGACATGGGAGAGGGTTTTGAAGGATTGGGCGTGTTGGAGAAGCTTTGGGTTTTGAGAAATGACGGTGTTATTTAGGTTGCCATGGTTTGATGGATTGGTAGTCGGCTGATGTGACAATTCCAAGACAAAAATGAGAGGTTTTATTATGACAAAGTATACTTACACTCAAACTTCTTTTCCTTAAATTTAGATTGTATAGAAGAATAAAAACTATTTACACACCTAAAATAAGGATTGTCATAGCACATATCATCATTTAAAAAAAATGGTCTTCCAGAATTTTTGGACTTCCAGTTAAAGACAGAGACGTGTTAAATACCAAAAACAGGAATAAAATAAGATAAACCAGATTGATCAATGTACTTGAACACGATGTTGTTGATGATGTTGGCAACATTTCAAAGTTAAACAAGCATTATGAGACTCCAAGGATTTTCTAATTTGGCATATGACATTTCCGTATATGTTCCCTATGAGACTGATCGCTGGATAATGTAACATTTTACCATTGTCCTTAATCAACTTAGTTGAACACATACAGATTAAAAAATATTGAGGAATTTTCAATTTTTTTGAAGCACGTGGTACTCCTATAGAATAGGAACGATACCAATCTTAGAGCTTTGCTCTTTTTGTATACATCCAAATCTTTTAGTAGAGGCTTTGCCTTCATATCTTATCCTTTTAGAGTCATGCTCGAATCTTTTGAAAAATATTACAACATCACTACAACATTTATCATGTATATTGACCCATCAGTAAATGTTATCCAGAATGTTGGGACAATATTTCAGACAACATCTACCTAGCCTGTCTTATTTTCAAAGGAAACATAGACCAAGAGATTTTTTCAAGTTAGAAAATCTCTCATGATCTAAAGGTTTGGTAAAAATGTCAGCCAGTTGACAAAAAGTATCAACATGTTCGATTTGAACTAGCTGTTTTTCTACTCTCTTAGAAAATGATGTCTTATATCTATGTGCTTTGTACGTGAATGCTGAACAGGATTTTTGGAAATATTAATAGCACTCAGATTATCACAGTACAAAATTATGGAGTTATTAGATATGTCATAGTCATCTAGCATATGTCCTAACCAAATCAGTTGAGCACAACAACTTCCGGCTGCCACATATTCAGATTCGACAGTCGAGAGTGATACACAATTTTGTTTACGACTGTACCATAAGACTAGATTATTGCCAAGATAGAAACACCCACCACTAGTGCTTTTTCTATCGTCTACATCACCGGCTCAATTCGAGTCACTATATCCTATTAGATTATGATTAGTGTCTTTGGAGTACCAAATTCCCAAGTCACTTGTACCGGCAACATATCGAATGATACATTTCACAGCATTAAAATGAGATACCTTAGGACTGGCTTGGAACTTGGTGCAAACACATACGCTAAACATAATATCGGGGTGACTGGCAGTAAGGTATAGAATGCTACCTATCATAGATCGGTATAATATTGGGTCAACATCTTGTCCAACATTGTCTTTACATACCTGTTGCGCAGAGCCCATTGGAGTCTTCATGTGTTTAGCATTTTCCAGACCAAATCTCCTAACAAGATTCTTGGCGTATTTGCTTTGAGATACAAAAATCCCATCTTCATTCTGTTTAATCTGCAAGCCTAAGAAAAATGTTAGTTCTCCAATCATGCTTATCTCAAATGTTGTCGACATTGCTTCGACAAAAGACTTTACTAGTTATTCTGTAGTCGAACCAAAAATAATATCATCAACATAGATTTGAGCTATTATTACATCTACACCGTGTCTTTTAATTAATAATGTTCTGTCAGCTTCTCCATGGGTAAAAGTGTAAAACCAAACTCAACAAGAAAGTTAGTTAGACAACCATACCATGCACGTGGTGCTTGTTTTAGTCCATACAAGGCTTTCTTGAGCTTGTACACATGATGTGGATGGTGAGGATCCTCAAATCCCTTTGGTTGTTCAACATAAACTTCTTTGTCCAAGTATTCATTGAGGAAGGCACCTTTAACGTCCATTTGGTGCAAGGTAATCTTTAGATAGCAAGCAATAGCAAGAAGCAATCTTATTGACTCAATTTTAGCCACATGAGCGAAAGTATCGTCATAGTCGATAACTTCTACTTGTGTATATCCTTGAGCAAGAAGTCGAGCTTTGTTCATGACAATCTTCCCTAACTCATCTAATTTGTTTTTGAATATCCACTTGATCCCAATAATATTTGTGTTGTTAGGTCGTGGTACCAAGTCCCAAACCTCATTTCGGGCAAATTGTTCAAGCTCCTCTTGCATGGCTTGAATCCAAGAATTATCTTTTAATGCTTCCTTAATATTTTTGGGTTCCAAAGTAGATGTAAGACAAGAAAGACTTACCCGTTGGTATATGGTGGACATGCACACATACCTTACCATTTCTCGGTAATTCACTGGCTCTTTCCATCTTATAAGCCTCTCCTAAAAAACTCCCCCTATCACCTGGTAGGGTGGATGGTTCCTTCTAATCCTCGATGGAGGGTCTCTTCTCACTTGATCATTCAGTTCAGTAGCAGATTCCTCCTCGATTTCGTCCCCTGTGTTCTCTTTTTGAGGTTCAGATGTTTCTTCTGATGTTAGGACAACATCTGGGACTACATCTGTTTCTTCAGTGGGTTGCTCCTCTTCAACTGTAACCACAATGTTGTTTTCTGAAGATTTACCAGATATATCCAGCAGGTCATCGAAAATAACATTGACTGATTCTTGTATGGTCTTTGTTCGAAGATTGTATATTCGATAAGCATGGCTATTCTGAGAGTAGCCAACGAATATTCCCTTGTCACTCTTAGAGTCAAATTTGGCCAGTTTATCCCTGTCATTAAGAATATAGCACACACACCCAAATACATAAAAGTACCGTACTGTAGGTTTCTTTCCATTTAACAGTTCATAGGGTGTTATCTTGGTCCCTGACCTTAAATAGATTCTATTAGTTATGTGACATGCCGTGTTCAAGGCTTCTGCCCAAAACCTTTTTGACAATTGCTTAGAACTTAACATAACTCTAGCCATTTCTTGTAGAGTTCTGTTCTTTCTCTCGGCAACCCCATTTTGTTGTGGTGTTTTTGGTGCCGAAAATTCATGGAATATGCCTTTCTTTTCGCAGAATTTTGCAAAGGTTTGATTTTCAAACTCCTTTCCATGATCAGATCTAATTTTGAAAATTGAAGAACAAAATAGATTTTTAATCCTAGAGTAAAGTGTTCTAAACATCTCAAAGGTTTGTGATTTTTCTTTTAAAAATAGATCCAAGTGAATTTGGAAAAATCATCTACTATCACATAAGAATATCTCATTCCTCCTAGGCTATCTACCTCGATTGGACCCATAAGATCCATATGCAATAATTGGAAACAATGAGACGTACCTGAATGTTGTCCGTCACGTTGGACAACATTATGAGAGACTCGGGTCTGCTTTCCTTTCAAACAATCTTCACACAGTGTTTTATCTTTTGGATCCAATCTGGGAATGCATCTAACAGCTTCAAATGTGATCAACTTCTCCAAGGTGCCGTAGTTGACATGTCCCAACTTTTGATGCCAAAGTGTCAGGTCACCTACCTTTGCGGAGTTGCAAAACTCTTGTCTACCGACTAGATAGCAATTATCTCCCATTCGGGTTCCTAACATGACACATTTATCTGTAGAATCTGTAACCTTGCATCCAAGCTTGTTGAATTTCACCTCGAGATCATCATCACATAGTTGGCTTATGCTAAGAAGATTAGCAACTAAGCCTTCTACATGAAGAACATTTTTCAAGGCTGGTACATCCGAAACATTAAGAGTTCCTTTACCAATTATCTTACTCTTACTTACTCCTCCAAATGTCACGTATCCTCCATTGAATGCTCCATACTCCTTCAATAGGCTTTTCGTACCTGTCATATGACGTGAGCAGCCACTATCGAAATACCTAGACCCTGTAATGTTAGTACGTAAGGAAGTTATGCACACATTACATTTCAGATTCAGTTTGGGTACCCATTCCTTTTTCTTCCTTCTGTTTTCAGGCTGGTTGCTTTGAATGTTGTCAGTGATGTTGGGCAACATTGCTGATGACATTTTAGGCAATATTCTGAGTGTAGAGTTTTGAAGTTTGTAGCAGTAGGGCATAAGATGTCCTAACTTTTTACAGAAGCTACATATAAACTTTGATCCAATTTCAGTGATCTGAGAGTTACTCGGATATTCTTTGACAAATTTTATCCTCTCAGTTTGACTATGGATTCTGGAAGTATTTGTTTTGCTAGGAGATTGGTACCCAAGCCCATCCCTTGTAGGTTTATTGAAGTTTAATAATTCATCCAGTTTGGAGGTTCCCATGTTGAGCCTTTGAAAGGTGGTCTCAGCTACATTCAATCGTGCACGAATCTTACCAAGCTCTAGGACCTTCTTGCTAAGTACCACCTCTAATCGGTTGATTGTGCCTTTCAGATTGCTATTCTCAAGAGCCAATAATTTTGCTTTTGAGTCTAGTTGCTCAGATTCAGTGATTAAGGCTTTACAAAGACTTTGTAATTCCTTTATTACATCGTCTTTGAAGTCAACTAGATCCAAATTTACAGCCTCAGCTGAAGAATTAAATCCACTAAAACAATTTACATTAGAATAGTCAAAGCATACATATCTCTCTAATGTTGAAGATATTCCATATGTTGAGTCTGATGTTGTTCCTGATGTTGTCGCAACATTGTCAATAACATCTTCATCGTCGGACAGTGAATGTTCGAACATGGCTGCCAACATTGCCTGTAGTTCTTATTCTTGATCTTCTTCCTCCTCTTCGTTCTCATCATCACTGAGAGTTACCCACATAACCTTACCAATTTTTCTAAGGGTGTTTGCACACTCATTAGTATAGTGTCCCCAACCCGAGCATGCATGACATTGCACTCCCTCGAGTTGTTTGCGATTGAAATTGGTACTGTCGGAGTTAGATTTTCTCAGTGGATTATGATTACTTTGATCAGAAGGTGACCTATTCGGCTGTTTATTAAAGAGTGGGTTTTGATGTTATTTGTATTTGGCTTTATTGCGATCAATGTTGATCTTTCTCACCATCGAATTGAATCGACGAGTAAGTAAGGCAACAGTTGCACCATTTCCCAGTTCCTCCAATTTTTCTTCCTCGTTTTCCAATTCAGTTTCCGAGGTTTGTCCTTGGAGTGCCAAAGTCTTATCTTTATACAGATCTCTTTGGCTCTTCATGTTTATCTCATATGTTTGAAAGATGCTCATCAAGGCATGTAGATCTATAGTAGAAAGATTGTGGGCCTCTTCAATAGCACAAATCTTAGTATTAAACCTTTCAGGAAGAGATCTGAGAGCTTTATCCACAAGCTGTGTGTTGGTTAAAGGAGAACCAAGCACTTGACACTGATTAGCAATGTCAATTAACTTTTCAAAATAGGATTTTATGTCTTCAGATTCTTCCATCCTTAAGCGTTCGTATTGGCTCAAAATCATGCGAAGCTTTGTACGTCGTACACTTGAGGTACCTTCACAATGAGTTTGTAAGGTCTCCCAATCGTCCTTGGCCGTAGTACAATTTTGGATAAGTTTAAACATATAGAGATCTACCCATCAAAATATCGCATTTAGGGCCTTTTCATTAAAGCTCGTACTGTTGATCTCTTCCGCGGTCCATTCAGATTAAGGTTTGGTAAGTACATCACCATCCTCGTCTGCTGGGTACTTGGGAATCACATAGCCTTTGGAAACTGATCTCCAAGCTCGAACATCAATGTATTTGATGTGCGAACGTAGTCGGATTTTCCAATAGGCATAGTTAGTTCCATCAAGAATTGGAAGTCTACCAACGTTTTATATAGCTGAGTCCATAGCCGTAATATTTAGAATCAAACACTTATTGTATCAAGTGTTGACTCTAATACCACTTGTTGGGTCCGGGGCTACGGATAAACAAGAATATGTAAGAATAAAACAGTAACAGCTAAAGCAATTAAAACAATTTCTGGATGTTGCCTTCAATGTTGTGTCAACATCTGAGGCAACATTGTGATAAAACAGTTATAAACCTTTATAGAGTAAATGCAGCGGAAAAGTAAATAGACACAGGATTTATATTTTCAAGGGTATATATTAATATATCCATTGATGGTCAATGACAAAAGAATTGTATAAATTATATACAATTACAAATGAATTTCTTTTTACAAGATTGAACAATAAATGCGAAAAAGAAATTACAAACAAAAGTGAAGTCGCAGATGACTTCAGCCTAAAGTTAAAAGATCTAAAAAGACAAATACAACATCTTTATTACTATTGCTTGAAATATAAGCTTGATCTAGAATCTGAGCAGCAGTAGTAATGTGAGACTAGATGTTGTTATACTACTTTAGGCTAAGTGTGTTGATCCGGTTTATAAGATGAATATCCGACAGCTCTCTTGGTATATCTTCTTGTTCAATTCTGGATATCGATACTCTGAAGTTCCCTTCTATTTATAGTGTGGAACTTCTCTTGAAATCCTCACTGGTTGGTTGCGGAGGCTGAGTAAAAGAAGGCTTCAGCTTGGACCGGTTCTTGCTCCTTCAAAAGCTCAACGTTCTGGACTTGGTCTTCACGCTGCTTCCTCTCCAAGCTTTGACTGTTTCTTTTACCACGTTTTAAACACAAGCATCATTGTTAGCTTGCCTAGGTCATTTTTTACTCACAGTAACACAACCTGTTTTGATCGAAAGAATAGGCAAAATCGCTACAGAAATGTTATCAGGAATGTTGTCACAACATCGCAGGCAACATTCTTATTTTCATAAGATGTTGTCCTGAGCATTTACAGATGTTGTCACAACATCCATCCAACATCAACAGTAGGCATTGAAATTTAGTCGGACTTAAATCCATAAATTAATATGGATCATATTACAAATTCGAGATGTATTGGTCCAAACATATATGAATTTAATTGAAAGACCAATTCAATTGGACTAGTCTGTCTTGTTGGACTTTACATGATGAACCCGCTCCATTAGCCCAAGGTCCATGCCATGTGTCAAAGTGACTTGGCGCGCCAAGTCAAGTCAAGAATCAATAGAATCATGCCACGTGCACAAGTGACGTAGCATGCCAAGTCAATATAAGAACCAATAAAATGTCATTAAGTGTTCAAATGACATGGTTCAACCAATCATATACATACCATAGCTCTCCCCTATAACTATAGGAGGAAGAAGAAAAATATACATAGAGAAGCTCTCATCCCCAAAGGTGATCCACATTCGTAGTTAAATCTCGACAACAAGTAATCCATCCATTCAAGAAAAGCAAGCCGTTGATTAACGATCGTATCGTGAGGAGAAGAATCATAGGATTACATCTTTTTATTTAAGATTTTATAAATATTGTAAACCCCGCACAAATTATTGAAATCAATATTATTTTTTGTCGCTATTTTTCTTGTCTTGATTATTATTTTTCAGGATCGAAAGATTAGTCGTTACAAATATTATTTATGAGGAAAATAAAATGTAACATTTAAATATTATATATCTTAATGTTGATTTTCTGTAGAGAATAAATTTCTTCAAATCGAACCAAATATGATACTTACAATATAATGCTAAATTTGGGGGATTATTTCTCCTCTAACCCAAACAAAAGTGCCCCTAAGAGTTCATTGCTGACTGGCAAGGGCAAAGAAAGTCCGAGAAGGAATAAACTACAAGAAAGACCAAGGATTCTTTGGTAGCTTTGTCGCTTCCCTAAGAGCCAATTTTGCAATACAAACTTGACTTATTAGCAGCAGCAGTATTTGGCTTGAAAGTTGCAACCAATCTTTGATGTTACAATTTTTTTATTGGTCCCTCTAGTCTTCAGAATAACTTATTAACAACCCCTCATGTTTCCAATTTCTTAAAACAGTCCACATACTTCTTTCATTATCGATTCATTTTTTTTTGCCCCATCAGTTGACCTCACATGATGCACACTTGCACTTTTTTAGTTGAGTCTTTTGGAATCTATTCTAGTGGTTAAAGCCTTGATTAAATTTTCAGACTACTTCAAGTATACCCCGTTTGTTTGAGAAAAACTTGTCACACTAATTACACGTAACTATTAAAAATAAAGTTCAATTTAAAAATGTATTTATATTTTATTAGAAATAAACATTTTAATTATTTCAATAAAATAAAAGGTCATTTTCTTTCAATAAGTTTGAGAAAATATAAGTTAAGGTAATATATTTTACTCTCCTAAACGACCAATTTGGATAAAAAAAAACTTTTAATGAGAAAAATAGAATGATATTGCATACCCAGAATATGAAAATGGTACATATACATAAAAGGCATAATACATAAATAGACCTTCAAACTTGATCTCATTTTTAGGTATGATCTTCAACTTTGGGTGTGCACAAATAGGTACCTCAATTTGTAAAAAGTTGAACACATAAACACAAAGTGGAGACAAGTTAAGGTGCATATTTGTGCACACTCAAAATTAAAGTACATACTTAAAAAATGAAACCAAATTTGAGAGCTTATTTATATATATTATGCCTATATAAAATGAAAAATTCGCGTGTAGCGAAAGCTTAGTGCATGAGGCAGCCATAATCCTTTACGCTAGCACCTTGATTGTAAAGGAACTGAACATTGTGAAGGAGAATGCATATAAAGTAAAAGGAAACATGACTACAACTCTAGAAAGAGTGACAAATTATGAACATAACCAAAGTTTGAGGTTAAATCAAAACTTCATCAAAACAACCAGGATGCTAAATGCAATTAAATGATAACCTAATTTATATTATGTTAAATCAATAAATTAATAGGGCACTAATATAAGTAATTAGTAATCAATAATACCATCCTAGCATTCCCTCTCCACTTGCCAAACAAATTAGTAAAAATTAGCAAACCGAAAATGTAAGAACAACCTTTCGGAGATCTCAAGAGACTAACCCACTCGACAAATCCCAAGTCCTCTCACGCCATAACCCAACCCCCCTTTTCTTTACTACCGAACCCATTTCTCAACTTTTGTAGATACAGATTTATTTTTCTGAAAGTAGTGAAGAAGAAATCAAGAAATGGTGACCCTTTTTTCCACGCACTGTTCATCATCTTCTGGGGCAGTAGCCTCCAATTCTTCTATTGGGTTCTACAATTATCATAACAACTTAGCTATTTCTTCAAGAAAGTTTGGTTCACAGAAGATTTCTTTGCAAATTAATCGGACATCAATTTGTAATGCCGTTCGCATGCAGGATGGTTCGTTTTTTTTTTTTCCTATTGTTCCTAATTGAAACAAATGCTAAATTTGATTAATTGTTTAGTTTTTATGTGTTGACCAATGCTAAATTTTGTTATCAGTTTATTCCTTGTTAGTAATGTTGAGAATATAATTAAATAATAAAAGTGTTTTCTCTCTGACATGCTTAAGCTTTTAGATGACATGACACACTTACATGTATCTTGTTCTCCAACAAAAGGGTAAAAAAAGATAAAAAGAGTTCTAGGATTCTTTTTTGAGTTCACATAATAAAGTTTGAGTCTTTTTTTCATGTTTCTTCTTTTCCTGATCTAGACAATATGCTAAATTTGATTAACTGTTTCGATTTTATAAGGTTATTTTCATCAGGATTTTATAAGTTGACCATAGTAAATTTTGTCCCAATATATTCCTTGTTAATTGAGTTGTAGGAATGTTGGTCTCCAACAAAAAGGAAGAAGATAAAAAAAGGGCAGCCTCGTGCACAAAGCATCCCGCGATAGCAGGTTTTAGGAGTCTTTATTGAGTTTACATCATAAATTTTGAGTTTGTTTCATTTTTGGTTGTGTGAATTATCCACAGAGTAAAGCTGCATTAATGTGATTTTTCAAATTATTATCTCTTCAATCAAGATGCTTTTGATTTATCAGTAACCGTATCTCCTTCTAGGGCTGCAAGAGAAATCATTGGGGCTTGTTGAGCCGGTTTTCCTGTTGTGTGAAATAGTAAAGGTCTGCTGCTTAATATGTTTCTTGAAAGTGTGTTATGGTAAACCCATTTATGGTATCATTGTTCTTAGAATAACTACTTTGGAACATTTATATTTCTCTCTGTTGGTTTCTTATGTTGAACTTAATGTTCTATAGGTGCTGTAGCGGCTCCGCCTAGCAAAATCGAGAATGAAACTCCTTTGAAGAAATTAAAAGATGGAATTTTGTCAGTTACACCTCCAAAGGAGCAGAAAGATACATTTGATTTTGATAACAACAAAGATAAATCGACAGTTAGTATCACTGTTGTTGGCGCTTCAGGAGATCTTGCCAAGAAAAAGATATTTCCTGCACTTTTTGCACTTTATTATGAGGGTTGTCTCCCTGAGGTGTGTCCGTTGAGGTTACTGTTGATTTTAAAATTAATTTTATATCCTTCATTACTTGTGTGGATGTACACTTAGATACAGTAGAATGGGTCACATAAAATTACGCCTTTTGTTAATGCAGCATTTCACTATCTTTGGGTATGCCCGGAGTAAGATGACTGATGCTGAACTCAGGAACATGGTTAGCAAAACCCTTACTTGCAGGATAGATAAGAGGTGCGATTTGATTTGATCGGTTAGGATTCATATAGCCGACCCCAATTTGTTTGGGATTGAGGCGTAGTTGTTTTATTTCGAGCAATGAGACTAGGATTGATATAAAAGTGCTTAACCTTGTTATTCAGGGAAAATTGTGGTGAAAAGATGGAACAGTTTCTTGAAAGGTGTTTCTACCATAGTGGCCAGTACGATTCGCAGGAAAACTTTGCAGAGCTTGATAAAAAGCTGAAGGAACATGAGGTAATTAGGGATGATATTCCTAAGTTTTGTGATCTTTAGCTTTTGAGATAATTGAGTTTGACAATGTAATAAAATGAAGCTTCTTCTGGTCATTCATAATAGCAACGTGTAGTTCTCGTGTTATTTGGTCAGGGCTTGCAAGTTGAATTCATCTCGCTAGTTCATCTTAAAATACTTGATCTCACTCCTGAACATCCAACAGGATATGACAGAGGGAACTTTTATACTTGAGAATCGTCGCAAACCCCATTTATTAGTCATCCTATGTGTACAACTCTGTATATATATATATAACAAAAGGGCAGCCCGGTGCACTAAGCTCCCGCTATGTGCGGGGTCCGGGGAAGGGCCGGACCACAAGGGTCTATTGTACACAGTCTTACCTCACATTTCTGCCAGAGGCGGTTTCCACGACTTGAACCCATGACCTCCTGGTCACATGACAACAACTTTACCAGTTCCTCCAAGGTTCCCCTTCTATATATATATATATATATATATATATATATATATATATAATTCAGCATTATGATATATCAATTTGGTTGAACTTGCCTTCATATGGCATACAACCCCATCCTGTCACGCCTCTCCTCCTTTTCCTGTCAAATGAAAGAGTTTCTTTGATTGTTGGCTTCTGCTAGATTTTCAGCCAAATTCAGCTCTTCGTGGCAGGTCTCATAATTCTAATGAGGTGAAGTTTAATATAATTTTCTAATTCACTTTGGAATTGTCTCAACATTACCTTGATAACTTCTGTAGGCTGGAAGGTTTTCCAATCGGCTATTCTACTTGTCCATTCCACCAAATATTTTTATAAATGCTGTACGATGTGCAAGCCTCTCTGCATCATCTGCTTATGGATGGACTAGAGTCATTGTAGAGAAACCCTTTGGTCGGGATTCTGAATCCTCTGCTGCATTAACAGGAGCGCTTAAGCAGTACTTGAAGGAAGATCAAATTTTTAGGTGCAGTTAAAGTTCAACTGCTTTTGACCCACAGAAGGAAGAGCACTATTATTTAACTGGTATATTTTATCCTCATTTCTGTTTCACATCAACAGGATTGATCACTATTTAGGGAAGGAGCTTGTGGAAAACCTTTCTGTCCTTCGTTTCTCCAACCTGATATTCGAACCCTTGTGGTCAAGGCAGTATATAAGGAACGTGCAGTTTATTTTCTCTGAAGATTTTGGCACTGAAGGACGGGGAGGGTAATTCTCTCTCAAATTTTAAATTTAGGTGGTGTAGAACTAGTTTGCCGAACTTATTGTTTTACTTTTATTTGTGTCTCCAGTTATTTTGATCATTATGGGATAATCAGAGACATTATGCAAAACCATCTGCTTCAAATTCTTGCCCTCTTTGCCATGGAAACACCTGTCAGTTTGGATGCAGAAGATATCAGAAATGAAAAGGTTTAATTCCTTTATGACCGATTTATTTTAAAGGAATTTGTTGTTTTCTAGTTCCATAACTAATTCCTATTACATGCCAGGTAAAAGTTTTGCGTTCTATGAGACCTTTACAACTAGACGATGTTGTTGTTGGGCAGTACAAAAGTCACACAAAAGGGGGTACTACCTATCCCGGTTATACCGACGACAAGACTGTACCAAAGGACAGTCTAACCCCAACTTTTGCTGCAGCTGCTCTTTTCATAGATAATGCAAGATGGGATGGGGTGCCTTTCCTTATGAAAGCTGGGAAAGCTTTACATACCAGGAGGTTAGTGAAGCCACTCAGAGAAATACATATTTCCTTTTTTATTTTTCCTTCTTAATTTTTACTTGCGACTTCATACCTCTTTGCGTTTGCTTTGCTAGTGCGGAAATAAGAGTACAATTCAGGCACGTGCCCGGAAATTTATACAACAAGAACTTTGGCTCAGATCTTGACCAGGCGACGAACGAGCTTGTTATCCGTGTTCAGCCTGATGAAGCTATATACCTAAAGATCAATAACAAAGTTCCGGGTCTAGGAATAAGACTGGATGCCAGTAACCTGAATCTTCTTTACTCCGCAAGGTACTGATGACAAATATGTAATGCCCCATTTCCTGTTTGTGTTAATTTAATTTAGGGGATAATTTGAATATATAGAAAATGAGACAATTAGAAAAGTCTCATCGAGTTTGAATACAGGATGCAAGCTAATTTTTGTTAATCTAAAGAAGAAAAACCCGTGACTGTAAAACTCTAGAAGTTTTTCCCTAGGTGCTTCTGCTATTCATTTAGATGAAAGCTACTTTAAACATCTATTTGGATCACATATATCAACTGCATATGTAATGATTAGCTAAGTTTTTTCCATTGTTTTGATATCAGTACGAGGTGATTGCTGAAATGATTCCCCTTCGAGTCCATGTAATCATGAAAAATTATGCATTTTTTGCTAATTTGCAAGTAATTCTTTTTTGCAAGTAATTGAAATGAACTTTCAAATGGTGCATAACAGAGATCAAACTATGATGAAGTCGATGTATCTTTTGGGTTCATGTTTTAAGGCTTAACACTTCCAATTCTTTAAGAAAAGGCAGATGCATTGCTTCAGTGTAGTTTTTGCTTCGTGACTCAATATGCTCTTGTCACACTAATTTTCGTGGCAAACTAGTAAAAACTTTGTCATGTTATGTCTTTTGTTAAACTCTGAAGACTGATTTGTTCTTTATCTGCAGATACTCGAAGGAAATCCCTGATGCATATGAGCGGCTACTTCTTGATGCCATAGAAGGTGAACGGAGGCTTTTCATCCGCAGTGATGAGCTGGATGCTGCTTGGTCTCTTTTCACACCAGTGTTGAAAGAACTTGAGCAGAAGAAAATAGTTCCGGAAAAGTACCCCTATGGAAGTCGAGGACCTATTGGAGCACATTACCTTGCAGCACGATATAAAGTAAGATGGGGTGATCTAGCTTAGACAAGTAATTTCCAGACTTTTCCATTGCGATAAGAAAGCCTTATAACTTATTTGCAAAGATTGAAGTTGCTTACTGTCAAAGTAGATGAGAATAGAGAACACAAGTTAGTGAAACAGAAGAAGAGGGGAATCTTTTTTTTTTTTTTTAATCTATTCGAATAAATCTTTTTTAGCGCACCAAGGCCATATCCCTTGGTTATAACTTTTCTCATGTAGCAGTTAGTTTGCCTTCTTAGAGTCTAATAATGAGAAAAATTGTCGTCTTATCAAGGTTCAGTATTCATGCATTCAGCTTTATGGTCCCGAACTATGTTTAATGCAAAGCTGATTTTAGGATTTGTTACAGTATCTAGTTTACTTTGGTTCGGGTTAAGGTTTTGCTATAGACCCCTTGACATTTCTCAGTTCTTACATTGTTAATGGTATAATATATTCTCGAGTTAATGTTGTCCGTTGCCAACAGCATATGGTGAGGTGTGTCTTTTTTTCTTCTCAATGATGTATTAACTACTTCCCATTTCCAAAAGTTTGCTGACATTTATTTTACAAGGACAGAAAGTAGATTTCGTTTAATTTAATTTTTGTACGGAAACTCATGATTTTCTGCCTTTAATATTATGCCCTTAATACGGTAGAGAATTCAAATGTACATTATCAGTCGTATTGTTATTAAGTTCGACGGTTACCAAATCAAGATGAGCAAAGTTTAAGATAAAGAGCAAAACGCTAAAGATATTCTTTTTTGTGCATTTACACATTGGGTTGTGTATGTATGGTTGGTGGCAACAAACTTCTTAGGAAAGGACAATTTCGTTATCAAGTTTAGAGCCAACCACTTTCACAGCCCTACTATTGTGGTTCACCCCAATTAGACAAATAAAGTTTCTCTAAATAAAAATAGATATAAATCGCTAGCTGCACTGCGTAACTCGCACCGTTTTTGAAATTAAAAAGGCCAAAGCAATGATTAGCGAAAAGTATAACATTCTCAATATGGTCGAGTTAGAACGATGCAATTCTCAATATACTAACTCTTCCATTCCTCTTCCTCCCAGCCAGTGACTGGGTATTTTTTGGGGGAATTTTCTATATATACTGCTCACATATCTAGTTTAGCCCATTGTATTATTAGTATATAAATAATGTATATATACAACCAACACGGTCTAGTCTACCGCCCAGATAGCCCACTGCATCATCAATATAAACAATGTATATGGTCTGTACAGCTAGTTATAAATTTCTCAACATCTTTTGTAATATATATATAGTAGTAAGTACTTCTGAACCGGGGCTCACTATTCTGGTCCAAGGGATCACGATGTAAATTACCAAACTAATCCTCAAAACCTCAGTCTAATTCAACACTTTTTTCAGTCGCAATAAGCTAAAGAGAAGAGGGACAAAGAAAAAATGAGAACAACAATGGCGTCGGCGTTGAGATCTGCTATACTCCGACACATCCGGGTTCCGGCATCCCAAGCCCTATCTGCAAATTGATCGAGGCTAACCTCCTTCAGCTCTTGGGAGAACTGCCTCGATTTCGCAACCGTCTGGGCTTTCAACTCCCGTGAAAACTCACAGAATCCTCGATGAAATGGGAATTGGGTTTTGAAAAAAAAAAAGGGCGGCTAAAATGCAGTTAAAGTAGATGGCCGAACAATACATAAAATAAGTGGATAGTTGGTGGAACTGTCAAAACGGGCTGGTCCAGCCCATACGGGCTTTGAAATTTAACCGGCCAAGTTGGACTGGCCCATTATTTTGATGGGCCTTTAAACATCAAGCCTAACCCATCGTTATATGGGCGGCAAGTCTGGCCGGACCAGCCCATCTTTTTATAAAAAATATTTTTCATAATTTTTTAATTTAAATTTAAATTTAAAATGCTAACATAACTATTTACAAGATAATATCACATGGTGATATCATTGTTAATCAAGTCTCAAATCGACAAATAAAATTATTCTAATAAAGCTGATTAAGTTTGACTTCAAGTAAAGATTTAATTATATGACTTCGGTATGAAATTTCTACCATTCTATGTAATTATTTTGGGTACAACTGAAGAAAACGATCTTGTAGTACCAAACCTTCTGCGAAACTGAATAACTTTTGATATTGTTAACACTTAACATATTAATAACTAATATCACTCGAATTAAATAAAGATATTAATAGCAAACTAAACAGTTAATGAGTAACGATACAACTAGCTAAATATGAATATTAACCTAACTTTGTTTCAATAGATATCAATCAAACGCAAAAGAAAATGATAATATTTTATCTATTTAAAGTAAAATGAACTTCTCAAAGAAACTTCCATGACACTTATGATGTATCCAACACCAGCACATCATCTTCATTAAGCACACCTGATTCTGCTTGTGACAAAGTTGTTCTAACATATTCACTTTTTGGAATAATTACATTCCATAGCTTAATCTAGGACGTATTAACCTTTAGTAACCATTATTTAATTAAATTACAAAGCATAACTATAATGTGTATTTTAATTACCTATCATAGTTACATATATATTTAAAGCAGAATACTTTATTTTTATTATTTTTTATCTTAACTGAGAATCTGCTTCTGCTCTCAGCCGTCGTCGGCCACAACGAACCGTCGCCGGAGGTCCGACGAATGAGCTCCGGCCACCAACTAACAACAACATACCATTGCTCCCTTCGTTCCCTTCTCCTTCTACTCTCTCCGTCATCCGCGCCCCACTGCTCTGGCGAGGAGCTCCAACTCCGGTGAACCGGAGTAGCCAACAACCCACAAACGACTGCCGACATCACCACAACTAACTGACTGTTTCGCATCGACACCACTACTCCCTCCGTTCTCACCTCCTTCACTCTACCATGCCGCCAACCACCATGACTACCACAACCCATTCCCTCTTCTCCCATCTCCGTTTACTACTCTCTCTCTCTCCGTTCATTATTACGCTGTCACAAGATCAGATCTGAAACTGTTCACTGTTATGTCATCACATGACCAGATCTGGAAAAGAAATCACCGCAATGAACTTCGTCGTGACCTAGATCTGTTACGCTGCAAAGAAATCGATGTCGGCGCCTCCAAATCTGATAGCAATGGACTCCGTCGTGACCCACTACCTGCCGGAGCTCCAAATTTGAGCTTCTCTTGCCCGCCAGAGCATTTTATTTAGTGTATTTGTTATTTTTTGTATTCAGTATTTGAGTTTATTTGTTAATTTTTTAGATTGTATTCAATTGATTATTTTTTTGTATTCAGTATTTGAGTGTATTTGTTAAATTTTTTGTGTCTCTATTTTTTTGTATTCAAAATTTTAGTGTATCCATTACAGCTAAATCTATTTTTTTTGTATTTATGTTATTTGAATACAATCGAATTTAAAATATAATAAGTTAAATACAATATTTTTTTGTATTTATATTTTTTAAATACAATCGATTTTTAGATACAATAAATTGAATAAAATATAAAAGTAGCTGAAAATGAATACAACTGAGTTGAATACATTTGACGTGAATACATCTGAGCTGAATACATCTGACTTGAATACAATGAAAAGAATTTTGACTACATTTTTTACTCGATGTATTCATGAATATACAACGAGGTCTTTTTTTGAATACACCGAGCCATTTTATGAATACAACGAGAAAAAAAATAGTTATACCCTGTAAATATTAAAACTATAGCTATGACAAGTTTAAAATCCCTAAACTATAGTCATTTGTGTAAGTTTCACTCACTTTTTTGGCCCACAAACCGGCCCAACCCATGCACACTTAAGCCCACTGATCAACGGACTTACTCGGATCGGGCTAAAAAGCCTCGTTCTTAAATAGACTTCAAAAATTCAAGTCCAACCCTATCAAATCACGGACTGAGTTGGATCAGCCCATGGGCCTTAGCCCACATTGATGACTCTAATAGTTGGGCTAAAAGGGGCAAACTAGATATCCTAATGGATTTTTCCTATTTTTGCTGTCCCATTTGAAATGGTATTTTAACTAAAAAGTTAAATTGGGTTTTCACTAAAAAGTTAAACACAAGAGGGTTCCTGACCGTTTGATTTTTGTCGGTATTTTAAGTATAACTTAAAAAAGAGAATTATAAAAGCAACTATATCGACTAGGTAACTAGGAAGAATAAGGTGGCAGGACCTCAATTTTTTTTTTTTTGTAAGTGGCAGGGCCCCTCTTTTATTTTCCATTTATTTTGGGTCTAGAAATTACTAATGAGGTGATTAGCAAACATGCAGGGTCTTTTTATATTTTTAAAAATTTCGGGGTTAAGTTTCTAAAGTTTCAAAACAGGTTTCTTTTCTTTCCCTATTTCTTCTTCGTTCATTTTTCCTCCAACTCCAATGATCATTGAGATTCCTCCTTCTCCCACAACTCCATCTCCAAAAACATACCTGAAGGCAACTTTGGGAGCGGAAAAATCTATTTCTAGAGCCAAGATTTGAGGATTTCAGTTGAAGAATAGTTGCAGGTTTGAGAAACCCTAACTTTTTTTCTATTTTAATTTCTTTCGAGTTCAAAATGGTATTTTAATGTCTTATTTTGTGATGTTCTGAGTTTACAGTTATGGAGGAGCCCTAATTAGGTGATATTGATTATTTGTTGATTTTGATTTACATTCATTGCCAAGCCCTAATTATTTTTATACTATTTTTTTGTTGAGTTCCATTGTGTGTTTGCATATCTTATTTGTTGATTCTTTTGAGTTTATAGTCATAGTGATGGGGGAGAAAGGCGCAGATCTTTTCATCCTCCACCAACAAGAAGAGCCGACACCGAGCTACTTCCTACCTTTTTCATTCAAATGGGAATGACTCCACTCTTAGTCCCAGTGTGGCTTAGACTAGTAGAAGGCGTAAGGATGCTAGACCGCTGCTCAATACTGGATAATCCACGTTCATTGGTCTGCAGCAAACACTGACTTTTAGGGGGCGGTAACTAAAGAGGTAGCGAGACTAAGCGCAATTTCAGGAAGAGTTGGACCCTTTCCTTACAGTCAAGTGGCTGAACGCCCCTTGCCTCTAGGCTTTCTTCTACCCTTGTGCTAAAGGACAGAAAAAACAAGTTCTTTAGATTATTTTCTTATTTGTAATAATGGAAAAAGTCGAACCCTACATAGTCAAGCAAGGCTTTCCACACCTTTCCTTATTTATAGTAAATGCAAGCAGCTTTTTCGCTCCTTTCCTTCTTGACAATCAAGCAAGTGGCTGGAGCGCCTCTCTTTCCTTATAGTCAAGAGAGTTGCTAAAGCTCCTCTCCAACCAGTCAAGTGGCTTTCACTCCTTAACAAAAAAAGCCTGAACTCCAGTGTAACTTTCGTCTCTGATCGGTGTCTTTTTCAGGACCCGAGGACGAGGGGATCCTTGGGAGTGGACGTGAGGACAAGGGGCTCTACAAAACATCATTGAGACTTCTGGTCTTATGTCCTCCACATAGGCCTTGAATGCTTCTTCTTATAATGAGGTCGAGTTATGGCATCGTAGATTAGGGCATCTTCATGTGTCAAAGATGCGAGTCTTAGTTCCTAGTTTATCTGAATCAGGTGTGTCTGAGTTGCATTCTTATGTATGTAAGAGGGCTAATCATATTCTAAAGTAATATTCCTATAGTGAGAGTCATTGTAGTGTACTATTTGAGTTAGTTCTCTCTGATGTACGGGCTTTCTCCTACTCTTTCTTTATCGGGTTATAATGATTTTGTGACCTTTTTGGATTCTTTCTCTCGTCTTACTACTGTTTATCAATAAATATCGTTGGATGAGGTTCGTTTTATCCTTCTTTTGAGATGAATCTTCAAAAGTCTTTATGGTCTGAAGCAGTGTTAACCTAGGTTTACCTGATTAATAGGGATGCTTTCCGTGGTATTGAAAGGGACCTGTACAAGTGTGAAATCCTAATGCGAAAAACTTGATTCTTCTACCTAATTTCTAAATGTATCGAAGTCCTGGGTAGTAAAGAAAAGTGGGATGCTATATTTCCAGGATTGGGATTCGTAAATATGTTAATAGATTCTTGATCTATATCTTCCATTTTTAGGTGTGTGTGTGTTATGTCTATGTAACTGGGACCTCTCATGAGAAATTGGATCCTAGAGCTATGAGATGTGTCTTCACTGGTTATCCGACATCACAAAATGCTTTGATCCCATTACAAAAAGAAAGTATGTCTCTATGGATGTTCCAAGATTTTCAAATCAACCCGATTTTCATGACCCAACCAAGAAAACCTTGAGTCATCAATAAGAAGAACCTGAGTCAAGTGATCAGCCGTCTTTTAGAATCCCTATGTCATCTGCCCATAGAGAAAACAACGCTACTACTCCTCCAGGGGAAGATGCGGTCAAGACCAATTAGTGGAAGACATACTGACCCGACGAGGTAAGAGAGGACTAGTTGTCCCTTATGTTCCTCTTGTTAACAACGAGGATCTTTCCCTTGAATTGGGAAATGTTAATATGCCTCAAGATGAAGAGAGTGAAACTAACCTCAAACTTCGATCTTGATCTTACGATTGCAAATCGGGAAAGGGGAAAAGAGCACTGTACCTAACTCCCTTTGAACTACTATATATCCTATTCAAAATGGTCATCCTCCTACAAGGCCTTTAAATCCACTGGGAATTCGGTATCCATACCAAAGACTAGAAGGGAACCCTTGTGTGCCCTCACCGGAAGAGGGCGATGATGGAGGAGATGAGTGCACTTGAGAAGAATGAGACATGGGAGATTGTTGATTTACCTCCTGGAAAGAAGACTGTGGGATCTAAATGTAAATGGGTATACACAGTGAAATTCCAGCCAAGTGGGGAGATTGAGAGATATAAAGCAAGGTTAGTGGCAAGAGGATTCACACAAACCAAAGGAATAGACTATGGCGAGACCCTTTCAACAGAGGCAAAGGTCATTTCTATTAGAATCTTACTTTCCTTGGCTACACAGAGATCATGGCCATTGTATCAGTTAGATGTGAAAAATGCCTTCTTGCATGGGGACTCGCACGAGGAGGTGTATATAGAGATAGCACCCGGATATGGAATGAAAGGGAAGTCACATAAAGTATGCAGATTGAAGAAAGCACTGTATGGATTGAAGCAATCCCCGAGGGCGTGGTTTGAGAAGTTCAGTAAGGACATAGTTTAGTTTGGCTACAAAAGGTGTGCTTCTGATCACACACATTTCGTAATGTAATAAAGGGTGAGAAAGTGAGCCGGATCATAGTAAATGTTTAGAATATTGTGGTCACTGGTGATGATGTTGATGAGATTGCAAGATTGAAGGCTTACCTTAGCCGCACCTTCGACATAAACTTGGCATGCTAAGGTACTTCTTGGACACAGAGGTTTTCGAGATCTATAAGAAGTAGAGCCATCTCTCAAATTATGTCCTTGATTTGAAGAAAACAGGGATGTTAGGTTGCAAGGCCGCAATTAGCCCAATAGAAGAAAATCATAAGCTTGAAGAAAAGAGAAAAGAACCCTTGGATGATGCAGGCATCAGAGGCTTGTGGGAAAACTTAGATATCTTACTATCACTAGACCTGACATTACCTATGTTGTGGGATTGGTAAGCCAGTATATGCATGCTCCTTGTCAAGCACACCTACATGTAGTATACAGGATCTTGAGGTACCTCAAAGGTTATCTTGGCAAATGTATGATCTATACTAATCATGGCCATGGGAGAGTTGAAATCATTAGTAATACTGATTGGGGTGGGTCAGTAGAGGACATGAGATCAACTTCAGGATGAGAAAAGATCGCTGAGAAAGCATCTTGGCGAAGATAAAAGAGTTCGACACCTGACCGAAACAAAGCCCATATTCTTCCTAAACCCCCTATTCTTAGCATGGCGGATATTGAATAAAGGGACGACCGAAGGGGTACTGATTTGAGGGAAGCATAAAGGAAGACGTCGAAAGGTTATGTTAAAAGAGATGGCTATGAGACTAGTGCAAACAATATGTTGAAATAGTAGATTTAGTAGTCTGCTTTCTTTCTCCGGGTATGAACTCCTCCCTTGAGGAAGGCCCCTGTTGTGGCAATTCAACCTAGAGGGTATAGTTACTATAACTAATAAGAAGCATAGTAAAGTCAGTGTAGAATAATAGAATCTCTTATTAGCTTATGAAGGAAGGAAGCAAGTGTAGCTTTGAAAGCAGCAAGGAGGCATTAGGGGAAACCTAGATTCAAGGTCGGAAGAATCGGAAACAGACTAGAAAACGGAACCCTTTCTCTAGCGGCCTCTTGGCTTCTTTCTTTACAATCAGTCCAAGCCAGTAGCTGCTCCTGGCTTTCAGACAGCTAGAGCACCGATAGATAGAGCGAAGAGTCCATAAGGAGAAGAGCCAAGGCTTGTCGTAGATAAGAGTTGTATACGATAAGTTTGAGTCTTATATCTTATGAGCGAGAATTTCTTCTCTCCGGTCTTATCTCCTCACTAAGTGGCTGCACACACCTGTCTTACAGATAGAGTCAAGCATGAGACATGTATTTACTTGTTCTTTTTAGCATGTGCTAGCTAAATGGTATCTGCGGTTGAATTCGTTGTTTTGCTGGTCGGCTGAGGAAAAGGCAAATGGTATTTGGAGGAATAGACAAGGCATGATTTTCGTCTTGATGAAGTGTAGAACGGGGTTGTCTTTCCATTGAGCCGGGGAGACGATCCAAATCATAGTCAGTGTCCATTGTTTGATTGAGTACGACGTGGTCTGCTAGTCGCGTTAAACCATCCAAATGAGTACCGTCAGCCCCCAAAAGTGCTTTCCTTCTCACGCAAAAGAAAAAGATGTTTAGCTTTTTTGCTTTACCTATCTTACCTCTTTCACACTGTGGGTCTATGTCTTCATCCCGGATTCTTCATGATAGATTCCATTTTCCTCCTAAAAAACAACTTCTTTTCTGTCAGTCACCTTGCAACTAACCATCTTCATGTCATATTTTCTTCTTTTAAGTGTCTTATCCACGATCAGCGCACGGGAAGGATCGTTGGCTGGTTGGGAAAGCTTTATTATACGGATATTCTTCTCTACATTCCTTTTTTTCAACTGCTTCATTAGGATAGGGAATGGGACCAGCCGTCGCCTGAGACATACACAACACACAGTGCAAGACTTCTTCCATTGTCTAGGGTATATTCCTGCATTTCATTCAGATGGGTTAAACAATTCATGTGATTGTTTACAGTTGGCAATTGTATGCTCCTGGATTAAACATAAGAATCCAATTGTGCCTTTCTTTGGATTGATTCATTCGTTAGTGTCCACTTGTGATTTGACCTACGGCTGATTGTTGGATATATCACAGACAACTACTTGAATTTCATATTGGGGTCCTACTCGAGTGCAGTCATTCATAGGTGCAAGGTACTTTACTTACTATTATAAGTGGATGACTACTATTAT
The DNA here is from genome assembly GCA_029783415.1 of Anisodus acutangulus. Taxonomy (NCBI): domain Eukaryota; kingdom Viridiplantae; phylum Streptophyta; class Magnoliopsida; order Solanales; family Solanaceae; genus Anisodus; species Anisodus acutangulus. The sequence goes on along the minus strand of CM056490.1, from coordinate 24,241,617 downwards.
AAATGGATACATCTGGCTTTCTTTACTTATAGAGAAGTCCTAATCTCTTTCGTTGTTTAATATATAGAAAGTTTGGAAAATAAGTCAAATCTCCAGATCAAGAGGTTGAGGTCTGAACTCCGGCGGAGAATACGTGTCAAGGGTGTTTGATTTCATGGTCTTGAAGATAGGAATCAAACGTGAGCTGTCGTGTGTTCATACTCCGCTGCAGAATGGGGTGTCCGAAAGAAAACACCGATATATAGTTATAGTTGAAATGGCTTTGACTTTGATGATAAATAATGGAGTACCAAAGCATCTATGGGTTGAAGCATTCACTACTGCAGTGTATTTAATCAACAAATTGCCATTTTCTGTTATCAACATGCAATCTCCCTTTTCTTCTCTTTATGGTCGTGATACTTTTCAGGGGGAGATCACTACCCTTTCTGAGACATCTGACTGGGTTACTTTAAAGAAATCTTCAGAGCACAGTTCCGATAGTACAGTTCAAGGTGCCGATAATTCATCTTCAAAAATCATTCTATCTCTGTTTGCCACCTCAAGTGAGCACTTTATGGCCTTATACAAGCACCCAACCTATACAAAGGGCTATAGCTGTCCACTATAGGAGCTTTCTTCTAACAATCCCTTATTTGGTATGTCATGAAATCATGAAGCGAACTCGTTCTATTCAATATCTATATGGGGGAAAGAAGATCGAAAGCCATTGAGTAGTGAGACTTTCTTTTCCAGAGTAGTCTGCGAAAGAGAATCGAGGGGTCTGCAGGCATGAGTGCTCAGGTACGCCGTCAGTCTAAATTCCTAGCAGTCTTTTTCAGTTGTATTTGTTTTAACGAAAAAAGAATGAAGAAAGTCCCGAAGAGCGGAACGGCCATCCAACTCTCCCAAATACAAGGGAGCGGCATCGCTCTCACTGTCAGAATAACGAAAGAAAACTCCACATACCGGAAAATAAATTGACCTTATTCTTAGAACGGAATATAGACATTGGTACAACAGGAGACTCGAGAGACCTCGAGCGTAATATACGCTACCATCGGAGAGACTTTAGCCACATCAACACCCGAATGAGGCGATCAAGAAAGTCCTCCCCTGGAAAAAATATCCGAAGATCTTCCCTTTCCTTTTCATTACAAACAAAGCGAAGGCGCTACTTTTAGCCCTTTGAAGAATGAAGGCCCGCGCGACACTCGACGTTAACACTCCCTAATCTGGAAATCCTAACCACAGTTTTCATGATAACGGGCGGCGAAAGCATACAAATATAGTGAGGCTTCAATCGCTTAGATTTAGGGCGATATGGCGCACCACAGATACGATAAGAAGCACCACTCAATCGATAGGTCAAAGACAGAAACATAGTACCAGTGACATCTCTAATCTTTGAGAAAATCGGGGTCATTTCCACATACATAATTGCGTCAACCAAAGACCGGAGCATCTTAGCAGACACTGGAGAGAAATCCATAATAACTTCGTCGCTCCAAAATTATTTGGCAAACTCCAAAACATGACAACTAATAAATAATGTTTCAAATGGGAGACTTTTCTTTAGATATAGTTATAGTACACTGAAACTATATATTATGCTAAGTGGCCGTCACCTTCTCGTCGGCGATCACCGTCGCCAAGAATGGCATAGTCGCAAAACTTCGTCGTGCTATACACCCTTTCAGTAGCTATCCACACAAGCATATAATGTTTAAGTGTGAATAGAGGCCAAGAACAAAAAAATCTGAGGGGTTGACCCTTCGTAAACGTCACAATCGATGACCTATAGCCTTTATTATAGAAACTATATGGTAATTGAAAGACTACAGAACAAAGTATGAACGTCTAGGAAGTTGCAAAGGGATTTCCGAACAACCCTGCATACAAGACGTCAGGATAACAGATAAGGAATCGTAGTGACCTTAAGATAGATAAAAAGAGAAGAATTTTTGCTTTCTTCTCAATGCAACGGTTGGGTCTGATTATAGGTACCATCCATTCTGAACCTTGCCAAAACCTTCATCCATCATGTATAGGCCGTACCAAGGCCTGATATAAGGGTAAGCCAATAGCGAATAACCTTTTCTTCCCTGCCTCCTTGACCTTCATTCCCACCCTGCAGCCAAAGTGATAGCGACTGTAGCATCCACCGGTAATGTGTGGAAGAGGGTAAGATTTCTATGTGGATAGGGCGTATCAACACCTTTTGCATCTTTTCATTTGAAAGGAAATATAAAGGAATAATATAGTGTTGGGTCCTGAGGAACAGGATGGCCGAAGATCAAAACCTAAATGTGCCAGGGGTTGATCATCGAAGCATGGGAAATAACGATTAAGGAATTTGAGCGCTGATGTAGCTAAGAGCCACCTTCATAGTCAATTCATTAGGGTTGTCACCTTCTACCCGGAAAAGTATCCACTATTTTCTTTATCTGTTAAGCCTCACTGCTATGGGACTTCCTAAAGATGGAATCGCAGTTTATCAACCACTCACAAGACCACCGAGATCTTTGACTTAGCTCCCAAAGGTAATCCACCCGGCCCTTTCCCAACCTATACAAGGAGAGCGGAAGATAACAAAAGGGAGACAAGGTCCTAACTAAATATAACACAAACTACCATTCTATCTATCATATCAGTCGAGTCGATCTGATTCATTCTTATCTATAGATAAGGCAAGAGAGAACTTATGACCTCGCGGATGGAGAGGGATTCGAACCCCCTGTATTCCACAAAATACTTCGGTTTTCAAGACCGACTCTTTCAACCGCTCAAACATCCATCCCCTTCGCGCTTCGCCCGCCCTATCCATCCGCACGCTGGCAGGTAGGGGCTTATCTATGTGATTCGCTACGCTTGCCTGCACCTATCGGCTGATTCTATTGCCTGCCGGTTAGCAAAACTTTTCCGATACTACGAATCGCTATGTTTCGCCTCTTTCTATATGATAATATGCATCTTGGTTGCTGCGCTCCCTGCGGGTAATAGCAAGAGAGTGAATAACGAATGATCCTCCAAACTCAAAGAGTGATTGAGTCCGACTCAAGTGAGTGAGTGAAAGGCGTGGCAAGAGAGCGAGTTTGACTCGCGAACGATCAGCAAGTGAAGGACCGATCCTTTTGCGCCTATACTGTTGCGAGACTGGGACTTGGTGGCTTACGAGCAACATATAGACTAAGGTTTCCCATCACTCCTTCGCTCTTTATTGAAAGCCCTTTCAATTCTCTTTCTAGTATGCTTCCTCCATAAGAACACTGAACGCCCAGCTTCGCAGAGCAACTCTCTCCCCAGCCCACAGCTTAGTGTGGAATCTGGATCCTTTCATCGAGCACCATTTCTTTTAGATAGAAAGGTGTTCTGACTCTATTGGATCAAGTCATAACCTAAGCCTTCTACTAGTAGACTACTATGGAGAGACTAAGCTCTATTTCAGAGATTGGACTCTCTTACTGTGATTAGCTCCTACTAGTAAGAAGCTGTTCTCGAGCCAGGTTCCCTGGATCCACGTGTTCCTAGCCAGGCCTAAATGGATGAATGAAGAAGGGCGCCCGGGTAGACTTCAAGAGCTCTTGCTCTGCCTATCCTCCTACTACTTATTCTGGGGGTCATAGAAAGATACGAACCGCCTACTCTTTAAAGGGTTGGTGTGGCATTAGATTATTGAAAATGAAAGCGGCTTGTCCTCACTAATAAAAAAGAGCAATCCCTCCCCTTCTGTTACCTACTTTTACTCATTTCTTCGGTATACCTCAATACAAGACAAGCGCAGGAAAGGATAAACAATAAAAATCGCGCTATCGCCCTATCTAAGAAGCTTTCCCCTCTCCTCTACGGAAGTAATCTTTGTTTCTATTTCAGTTCCTGTGTCTGTCGCTATCGCCCTATTCTCTCTCAATTGCCTATCGTTTCTAGATGAGGGGGAGTCCCTTAGCAGTAGCTTCCAACACTTAAGATTGACCTCCTCAAGTGCCAGATATGAATGGTTTCTGAATTTCATACGGGACTACTTACTTACCTAAAGTTCACTTTTGGCTTACCAAAAAATTTGACTGAAGGAACTGACCTAAGCATAGCTCTCTCACTCAAATACAAATGTCAAGAAAGGGATTCCTTGGACAAGTGGAAAAATGCTAAAAAAATCCTTTCATTTCTCTTTGAAGGCCTTTGTCCTACTTATAGTATCAGTCCTCCAACCTATACTTGCGTTTTTATTAACCAAGAACATATGCACTTTGTTGGCACTAAAAATAAAGGTTATTCAATCTACTAGAGCAACTGAAGGTGCGCAGCCTCTTCTGAACCAGAACAAGAAAGAGCTCATAACCACTGCTTGTGAACAGATCTCCTCAACTTAAGGCGCACCTACTCTTACTAGAAGTCTAGTCTCTCTCAGGTCCATTTTTGATCTCTAACTAACTTACAACATAGGCCGGAAGAGAGATATTCAGAAAACCCAATTTCTTGTCTTAAGAACCTGACTCAAAAGAGAAAAGAAGGCCGGACAAAAAGAGATCTCACTTTCGACGATTGAACTTAACTTTTATATCCAGATTGGAACTGGACTTAAATGTCTTTGGATCCTGCTTAGGGCCGACTTTCACTTTCATATCAGGAACGTCGACTTGCACTTGCAATATCAAATTTGACTTTTCAGAATCCTTGCTCCTGGCTTATATTCACATACCACTCATAAAAATAAGACATTCAACTCCCTAAAACACGTGTAATTGAGAGAGTCATCATATCAGTGCCTTTGGGAAATGCCTACCTTCAGGAGAAGATTACCGAATGAGTTTCAAACCTGTCTTCTTCGCTTCCCAAGATATTTAGGGAAAGGGGCCTTCAGCCACTTGACTGGTTGGAGAGGGTTGTTCAGCCACTTGACTGGTTGGAGAGAGGCGTTTAGCCACTTGACTGGTTAGAGAGGGGCGTTCAGCCACTTGACTGGTTAGAAAGGGGCCTTGTCGGCCACCGCTTGCTGACAACGGAACGCATTGTCAATTAAAGGGTCCTCGCCTTGGACTTAGTTGGAAAGGTAGGTGTTCGGCATGTCCCTTGCTTGTGAACTTCTTTAGTAGGGTGGAGGTACCATTCCTTACGTTTACCGTTGTCCCTAGACTTCACTCTTTCAACACTTGTATACTTTCGAAAGAGTCAGGCATGCCCCTGTCCCTGTCTCCAAGTGTGTGATCCACCGATTCACTGAGTGACTTTTTCTTACCGCTGCGCTGGAGTCCCTATCTCAACAAGGGTTGGTGTGGCAGACTTCCCCCTTGTTTGCTGATTGAAGAAAGCCTTATATGGCTTTAAACAAGTGAGAAAGGCCCTTTCTATCTTATTAGTCAAGCGCGCTAGCTGCAATAAAAAAACAGCGCTAACGAGCAAGAAAAGAGATGCACTAAGGCGCAACGGCTTTCGCGCAGCTACTGCTTCTTTCTTCTTGCTTTCGAGCCGGAGATTGCTGGGTAGTGAAGTGGTCCATGAAGGTTAAATAAGACTTGTGTTAAGCAAGCAGAGTAGTCAAGCAGAGAGTAAAAAAAAGCAAGAAGCGGTTAGTTGTCTATCTAGGGCGATCGACGGAATCAATCGTACTTTCACTGCTGTGGACCGACTTTCATAAAGCACCTTTGGGCAGCAGCTACTATTGGGATCCAATTTCGAGATCAATTTGACAATGAAACTCTTTAAGAAATGATCTTATCTATGTCATTTTTCTTCACGCGATACAAAAGATGACTTTCGAGAGTCACTTAGCCCCTTGACCTCTTCTCTAAAAAAAGACGCTGTGCGGGCAAGTCGATCAAAGTCAGAGCGGGGAGGGAATATTTATTTACAGTTGTTGTAGTATGACTTTTCATTTCCTGTACGATCTTTCAATAAGTAGTCAGCTGCGGGCGTAGTCAGACTTAACATTAATTGAAGCAGCTGTTGGAGAGAAGGCACCAGTCAGACTTGCAAGCACCGGGTAGTATGCAGCGATAATTTTCAATCATACAACGTGTACTCTTAGTCTGACTTTTAGCGGTATCCAGCTGTCCTCGTTCTCCTCTTTGAATTGCCATATTGAGTAAGGGTCGGTGCTTGCAAAAATGTCAAGCCGACGGGGTCAGGTACTAGTAGTGACAATAGCAAAGGGGGGCTGGACACTAGTTGTGCGAGTGGAATGACCCAATTGGACCTAGTCAGCTCGAACCGTTTTGCGGTTCTAGAGGACCCTGAACAAGAAGAGGCAAAGATGCCAGATCTGGACACCGCTGAACCGAAAGAGATTGCTCAGGATGAGTGTTTGGGTAACAAAGCCGAGGAGGGTGTAGTCAAGGAGAGAACTCTCGAGGAGAGTGATTTGGCTCATAGAAGCGAGGATCTAGAAGAGAGGGTCAACTATGGCAGTGACTGAGGGGGACTTGTTCTATGATAAACAAATGACTTCAAACCTCAGGGCATCCAAAAGAGGTGAACCTGAGAAGAGCAGTAAGAGTAAGTATTCAAGTACTGGTTCTATGACCTTAAAGGTGGAAGATCCTCCCCTGGTTCGAATCACCCTGAATGAAGAGTGGACGAACAAGATGCAAAACATATCAACAATGTTGAATTCGTTGAAAGAGGGGGGAGGGGGAAAGTAAAGGCCAAAGAACAAAAGACAAATAAGGGCTGCACAAGACGAAAAACCAGAGGTAGCGCTAAGGTGCGAGGGGAATGTAAAAACAACAATAGTTCCACATGAAGGTCCTTATATGGAATGTCAAAAAGATCGGTAAAGTCGAGAAGCAGAGAGAGGCCAAAGATTATATAAGAGCACAAGAGGCAGATTTGATTGGCTTGGTGGAAACCAAAGTGAGGAGTGGAAAGGCAACCAGAATTACCAGATGCTTGGGAAAGAATGAAAGTCAGTCCATTACTGTGGAGAATGAGTAAATAAGTTTGACGAGTGTAAGGGCTAGTAAGACCTACCCGCTTTATTGAGCATTTTCATTCACTGAAGCAACTTGAACAAAATCAAAGTAAAAGAAAGAAATTCATTGACATCGAAAATGAGGTTAATTAAATGAGTACTAACTCTCTTCTATTACTTTGTTGTACAGGGTTAACAAGAGCTGACCCTCTTTATTCACTACAGTCCCGGAACAGAACAATCTTGTGTCATAAGAAAAGCTATTATCCAAATAGATTTTTTTTTGATTGGCTTCATCCCGAACGTCCCATTACTGATGGGGAAATCTGTTCGGAAAGAGATATTTAAACAATAATAAAAGCGGCATTATCCCTCAACTTTAAGAACACACAAAGAAATCATGCAACACAACTTATTAACATCATCTGCAGGAACCATCCCTTCTTCAATGTCTATTGATACTAGCTTCTCAAATGTAAAATCACTAGGATCCCCTTTATTTTACCATGTATACTGAGGTCCCAAAGTAGATATTGCTATTAGTCCCAGCTCATTGATAAAGTTCTTCAAATCCCTTGCTCCAGGTTTTGACTGGTTCGAAAGGACCAGGAAGCAGATGTCTATTCAATAGATTTGTTCGACCTTTCTTTCATTTAGTTTGAACCACCCGAAACAAAAGGAAAATCAGGCTAGGAGATGACTCGTAATTGATCCGGCTGTTGGACCCTGGACCCACCCGACCCGTATATTTCATAAGATGTGTTTCATTCGGGAGGATGAACTAGAATTTTTTCATCGCCCCAGATCAAACAAAAGATCTTCCCACTAATGCTTTCATTCTCCCGGCTATGATACTAGTAAAGAGCCCTCTTCCTTCTCTCCGGCAAGGTTGTTGAGACACACGTTGTAGTCATGGGAAAGAAAAATGTCATCTGTGTGAAGGATATTGAGATAACTTCTTCCTTCTCTGTGCGTGGGTTAGCCCTTGATCGGATAATTATTCTTATTTAAAAGTAAAAAAATATAGTTCTTTTCACTTTAACAACTGTGTTTTTTCTAACAACTCGAAAGGCGATTCCCCCTACTATCTACAACTCCAGACACGACCAGAGTGCTTATTCCCCCAAAAAAAGATTCATTCCCCGACGATCGATAATTCTTTATAACAACTCCATCTGCCCATCTGAGAACGACGCCCTTCTTGCAAAATCTCTTCTTACGCTAACCCTGTTCGTGAGATCTTTTATCCTTTCCTTCTTCCTAGGACAGTAAGAATGGAATTTCCTGAATGATATTAGTCAGAGCGTATTCCCTCACAGCTTCTTTTCTTCTCAAGCACTTGTTATTTCATCTTCTCTTAGATAGGCTATCTTCCGATTCAATGCCATCAAAATGTACTTAGCATGCCTACTTTTCCTTATTAGTTCAAATAGCCCTAGCGTCATTCTTAAGGTCTGATAAACCCGCAACAAGAACATCCATTCTTTTATGACGTGCTGAAAGGACTAAGAGCTCTTATTCCGCAGTCTTTAGCACATAGCAGTCGACGCAGTACTGATTTCTGGCTGTTCCGCTAATCTTCCTATAAATTCTATTCCTAAAAAACCCGGCAATCGTAGACTGCTTTGGTTTATCTAGTCTTGATAAATGAAAGGCACCCGCTCTTATTCCACGCAGTAAAAGAAAAAGTCCGTATCTGTACCGAAGAGATCAGACCTTGGGAAGGCATCACCTATGCTAGAAGGCTTAACAATCCTCCTTATTAGCAGCCCAGATCTCTTTTGTGCTCGGCTTGATGCTATCTCAGATGTCCATTCAAAAAGAGCTATTGGGGGCAGCCCTACTAATTCGTATTCGTCTTTTAAGACAGGAGCTCCTAGGTTTAGTTCAGCCTTATGTCAAAACCTATTTGCCCAGTCCTTTTAATTAATCCCCTTTTACTTATAGTTAGGATCTCGATTAGCCTCTTCGATTGTTGTTAAGAGAATAAAGAGACTTCTATTCCCAAAAGCTGATGAAATATGAGCGCATTCTTCCAAGATTGATTCAAACACATTCTTGCTAACCGCCCTTACTCCGAAAAGGGCTTATTCTATTTTCCATTTGAGAAAAGAGAAGATTAAAGCAATAGAACATGACCGGTGCACGAAGGTCTTTTAGGATTACGTTAGTGTTAAGCGGAGAAAAGAAAGTAGATCCTACGCTAAGGAAGGGGAGTGCCCTATCTACCGAGAGAATGCAAGCAAACTCAGAAAAGAATGAGTGGCTCCCGTCCCTAAACAAAGCACCAGTCAGCTTTTGCCTTCCTTCTAACATAAAATATACGGAGAGAGGAATCGGCATAATAAAGTAGGAAAATTGACTGAAGAAGTGTGGGAAATATTCAACAAAGAGCTTCTTCGAAATTTCGTTATCTTTTTTAAGATAGAAAGCCGAATCACTAACAAATGAATTTTCTTTCGGGATGTTGACAACGTCAAAACAAAAAGAGAAGTTTTTTAGTGAATCATCATTTTCTCACGATTGGGTGGGTGTGAAGTATACTGAGGTTAAGGTACAATACCGAGCTCGAGATGTTAGAAGGTGCAAAATCAATGGGTGCAGGAGCTGCTATTGAATCCGGTCTTAGATGATTGGAAGATAGAAGCAATAGCATGATAGGAATAGCAGGCTTAATAGAGATGACATCACAATAGGATGAAGACGAGACTTCTTATCTGTTTTCACGGGGAAAAGGGATAATGTCAAAATGCCTTTGAAAGGCAACTATTGAGAGGGATTACTTGCTAACGTATCCCTAAGGGCATATCGTCTAAGTCCAGGAGTTAGTGCATTGGATTCCTGGGAAACTGCAACTAGTAGAGCTGACTGAAGACCAAAGCAATCTCCTTTCTAGTCTAGTCTAGGCTTCTAGCCTTGGAAATGAGTCCTTAAACTCCCCTAGCTGCATTAGCGGTCTTAGCACTTTCCCTATTTTTTCGGATGAGTCAAGCAAGTCTAGGAAGAGTGAATCATCGAATAGGGGAAAGTAATATCACGGCAAAAGCCTTTTGGGTCGGAAGAGCAAGCTTCTTCTTTTCGATCTGATAGGAGGGGAAGGAGGATAGAGCTTTCGATTAAGCATTTGTGTGGGTCTAGCTATGCTTTCTAAGGGTTCGAATAGATTGATTTGAGAACTTGTTTCAAAGGCTGGGTTGCCCCGTGGGAGAACTTTCATAATCTCTTTCGCTCTCGGATCTAATTCTCTGCTTAGTGACTCGATCTTTCTTTTTTTCGAAGCTCGTGCACTACTAATGGCCTCGGATCGGAGTTAAGATTAACTAAACTCCATAAACCGCTACGCCCCTTACCTGCCGGGAAGAAAACAGTCGGCTTTCATTATTTTAGTGCTAATCTAATCACAAGCATTCCTATTCTTCTAAAAGGCAAAAAGATCATGCTACCACATAAAGCATAGTCACAAGGGAAAAACAAGACTGATTCGCTATATTTATACCAATGGTTCTAAAGAGCCTAACCCAGTACATATCTGATCCTAAATCGCTCTACGCTTTGAGCCAGCTAACTCTTTGAAGTCCACTGATGCCTTTTGAACTCATTCTTCCTTCAACCCTGATGAAAATAGTTTCAGTGAGCTCGCCAAGGAAAGCGGATTGATTCTATCAAACTCTTTGTTCGCTGCTAAGATAAATAAGATCTAACCCTCCTCTTCCACTGATGCCACTTCCTTCTTACCATTTAGCTATTTTTCCCATCGAGAAAGAGATCAAGGATACCTGGGAAGCTTCTTCGTTCGAAGGACTTTCTGCTTCAAATCAAATGTTGATGAATTCTCTCTCATGACCCACTCAATCAATGCTAGCGGGTATTCACTCACTTATTGAAAATCTTGCCATACCATATTTGTATCTAGTCTGCACTCTTGTCCGTCAAGTACTTTTTCTCTCTTTCTAATTCTAAGGATTAAGTCTTCCACTGACATAACAAAAAAGAAAGGAAAGCAGGGAAGAGGACTAAGCTCTGTCCGAGAAGATCGGGTATTCAACTTCATTCATACCGAGCGGCAAGAGGGGTAGCAGGAACTGGAACAGATTATTCGACATGATCGATTTGTCTTCCCCAAAACGTGTGCTTTCACGGAGTATGGTTCAACCCGGGCTAGCTATGGAACAGGCTTGTGAACTAGGGACTCCATTTCGGGATCTTCATCGACTGGATAAAGAGTTTCAACTGATGGGGAGGTTCTTTAACTGGGTAATTGACTTAGTGAATCGGCTCTGACGCTCTGCGTTCGTGGGATCAACTCCACCTTAAAGATCTTCCAGATCCGCAACTACAAGCTCTCGAGTGGGAACATGATCTCCTACTGCTGATAGGTATGCAATTGAAGAATCCGGATCTGCGAGATATGGAGAGGATATGCTCGAACCGGACCGCATCTCGATTTGCACATGGATAATCTGCTGCCCCTTTCTTTGATTCCAAACTCGGTCGAATACGTCGTTAACCTTTGTGGTGGATCGACGAGAGTGCGCCTAGACAGGAGTGTGGTTAGTGTCACCTCCCGTCGCTTCATTTGTGCCTTTCTTTGGATGTTTATTCGCCCACTCCTTCACGCAGGCGATGACTAACAAATGAATTCAGAATTCTGTTAGTAGAGCCTGAAAGTAGTGCTTGGCTCGATTCCTACCACGGACGGGTATACATTTCATCCATATCGCCGGCCTCACATGGACAAAGATGCTTATGTTTATCATATCACGACTTCCTAAGATGCTAACACAGAGGCTACTATTGCTACGGGAGCTTATTGGTGGAGCAAGAAGAGCGGAGATGGAGATATAGGCTAGCTAAATGCCCTCAAATCCATGTACGAAACTGTGCTTGTACCGTACCATTGAAGAGGGAAATCCCGCCCCTAATCATGCCTCGAAGAAGGCAATTCACGAGGAATGGTCCCACTCAGACACATACAAAGACAAAGATGACAAACGGGGTACGACACGTTGCTAAGGATAGGCTCCTGCTTTGACTGTAGAATAGATGAGCGTGACACATGCCATAATTATACTAAAAAAGAGAATGAATCGAGATGGACAATAATAGCTGAAATTGTCACTTTATGGAATTATTTTGCTTTCTATGGATTCCCCAGAGGGGGAGAGACCCTAGTCAGCGACACAGAAATGGTTGAATCAGAGTTCTTGAGATTAGATTGGTGCCATCTATATCTTTCCCGTCTGGCTCTCATCGGTAGACCACCCCGACCTATCACATGCCAATAAAAAAAGAACCTAAACCGAGGTGCTTTCTCGGGCTCGGGAATGAGTGGTGAACCAGGAATCGCCCCTATGAATATAGCTCCTTCCCTTAGTCATAGTTAGGTTAGGTCCACTTCTTTCAAAACAAAAACACAAAATTTGGAATGAATAGCCAAACCCCCTTCTATGAAGTGAAGCAAGCGAACCCGCCGGGTGACGTTGCCCTCGTTTTCGCCTTCATACGACTAGTCAGATTTTCTTTATTGCTTGCTTGTCGTGAATCGCTCGTTCCCACCTTCCCTATAGAGAGGGAGGGATGTCGCTGCTTCTCTTTTGATCGTTGTTCTGTATGAATGGGTTTGGTTTTCCAACGGTTGTCGGTCAACTTCATGGTCACTCAGTCGCTTGCCTGTCACTCTGACTCTCATCCGGTCTCTTTGTTGACGTTTGTCCAGTAGCTGGTCTCTTTCTTGCTTGCCCATCGGTCACTTTATCACCTGCCTGTAGTCGTGATGGCGGTTGCCAGTAGGTCACTCGGCTTGCAGGTCTTCTCCTGTAGTTCACTCCGCCGGTCAGTCGGTTGCCCTACCGGTCAGGCCTTGATGTAGCATGTCGCTGTCGAGTTGCTCTGTGCTTGCTCATTCTAGCTAGTCGTGATGACGTCTCATTATTTTATTTTCCAGTCGATCACGAAAGCACGCGACTGGAAAATGAGTGAAAGGGTTCCTCGCTAAATAAAACGAAAGTTCCACTACAACCAAGGAAAGAGATAGATCACATCTTGGCCAAATGCCAATCCTCCTAGTTTGAAAGAGAAAAAGAGTGGAGATGTGCGAAAAAAGATCACTCCTAACTAACCAGTCAAGTGAAAGGAGCCTCTTACCCACTCCCCTTTCCCCCCATTGCTAGGAGCCTCATCCTCTTGACATGATATGTCAAGAAAACTACAATCGATAGTAGATCCATTAAAAGGTATTTCGACAATAAATAAAGCATATTCAATACTTCGAATTATAGTCTCATCCTATTTGCTCAAAAGCTAAGAATCCATATTACTTTCTACTAGGGTTGGCATTCCAATCGCGGGAAGGAACAACAAAGCCAGCTCTTCTTTCCTTTCTCCTCAGCTCGATGGGCAGGCTTACGGAAAGACCAGATGCAGAATAACGGATATTGATTAAAAAACTCCTCAATCGCCTTCGAACTCGCTGAGAGACTGAGAAGCGTGACTATTCTGGAGTAAGAGGTATCGAGAGTAGCCAGAGGTTTCTAACATAGAAGAATGAATGTGATATGAGACAAAGCCCACTAGAGGAAAGAAGAAGGGGCGGGCATTAATATGAAAAGGTTGACCTCTCGAGCTGGGACATCATCCACAGCTAGATCATCCTTTAAGAAGTCTATCGAAAGAGAAAGAGGGTGAGGTCCTCTTCCCAGGAATTTACTCTTTGATTAGAGACCGTTCACTCACTTTGTTTCCTCTAAATTACTATTTATGTTTGTCTTCTTTCTTGTTTTACTCGCTAAGACCCCCTCCCCTATGTTGATCGAGTGGAGTGACAGAAGATAGTATGGGCTCATGGACAAAAGAAGTTTGATTTCTCCTAAAGATCAAAGTCAAAATCTATAAGTGACAGCTCGAAGAAAGGGCCCCTAGTCTGGAAAGTGAATCAAACCGGATGATCCTACCTTAGAAGCAAGGAGAGGGACCAGAGAGAAGCGGTTCTCAGTTGTAGAACTTTAGACTATGGGAGAAGAAAGGCGAGTCACAGTGACGTCTTATACAGCCGAACTCACACACCTTAGTCTTTTTTCCACCATCCTCTGCCGTAGCAGAAGCAGCAGCGGTCGGAGACCTAAGAAATGGGATAACCCTACCAGTTCAAAAGCGAGTTTTTTCTTAGTGACATCGGGGTCCTGGTTCTATGAAAAAGCTTACTTAATTGTAATTTCATACTGGCTTACAGAATTAATTGAAATTCGATTCCTGATCAAACTAAAAAACAATTCCTTAGCACAAGCACTAAGTAACTTGTCAGTCGAGCATCTCCTCTCCGTCCCTCTGCTTTCAGTCAATTACCTGATCATGCTGTCGTCTGCTTCAATCAGAGAATGAAATTCAATCTTGAAAAGGGCGCTCAGATTTACTTGGTTGTAAGAGAAGAGAGAGGATGGGAATTTCTGATTCTATTCTAAGGCATTTATTTCTGTGTGGGACGATGCCGTAAGCAGAGCTGGAAATGAGGTAAGACTTTCTAGAGATAGCCTTCCAGACTAAATCTTTTGACGGGATCTTCTTTAGCTGAACCTGAGTTCGATTAAAGCTGGCATGTGCCTAAAAAAAGCCCTTTTTTGACCTCTCCCGTTGTTCGAGCTACTTCGTAACCTCTCCTTCAAGGATAGAAGCTAGAAGCAGATAGCAGCTATAGGGATAGGTATTAAATTGCTTTCTTTAAAAGGTATGAGATTGCTCGCAGAGGACTAAAGTCGACAAATAGGGATAGGCCAGCAAATGCAATGAGAAAGTCTTCTTCTTTTCTTGAGGATGAATTTCTCGAATACATATTGATTTTCTGTAAGTGGATGGCTACAAGACCATAGAGTAGGTAGAGGATGGAAAGCAAGCGGGAATTTCATTTCTTCCTGTGAGCAATGGAATTGATTACTAAGCTTTGGAGCGAACACAAGAGCAAGAAAGGTTTTGGTTTATGAAGTCTGAGCATTGTAATTCCTGGAGTTTCCTATACCTGTTTGAGGTGTTAGAGGACTTGTCTTGGAATACGCCTGATTGGATTCCATCCTCAATTCTCTACCCGATCTCTATGAGAGTTTTGAAGTCGAAGTAGGTATTGGGTATACATATGCTTTTGATACTCTGGCATGAGGTTTTTCACTATCATTTCTAGTTACCCCCTCTCTGGGGTCTGGTTGTCATTTGGGATGCCCTTTTCATCCCTTCCCCCGGATACGGCTGCAGAGCAAGGAAATGTAGATGCCAGTTTGCTTAAAACTTGGAGTTCGAAGTGAAATGGATCTAATGAGCTATTCCTCCCATATCCTCCTTTCTTTAATAAGGCAATTTCCCTTCCTTTCAAGCTCCTGCCCGCAACCTCTTGGTATTATGACTGTTAAGGGTCAAATTTGAGCTTTTTCCTGGTCGACCTGGTGGGTCTTCGAGTAGCGCAAAGAAAACTCCTCGATCGGGTGATCTTTCTGATGCCACCCCTATTTGTTAACGAAATGGGCTATGTCACTCAATATGAATGATAACGAAATGGGGAGCCGGTGGAAGCCTTTGGGTTATTTATATCCATGGATTGATGTTTTTTCCGAGAGCTTCTTAGCTGAATCCATGAGCAAGACCTCTGCTTTTATCTTAATAGGTTAGATAAGCTGCTCACTAAGGTTGGCCCTCCCCAGATAGCCTTAGCTTGGATCCGGACTCCACTCATGGATTGGAAGAGGCTGCTACATATATGCTACCTCCAAAGGACGAAATTAGTACACAAAGTTAAGTTACTTCGGCGTGTACATAACCCCTTCTTGCTGCTCTCGCTGCTCTTGCTCCAATTATTCGAAGACTTTGGGCTCTTGGGAGACAGTCTCGGACTGGAATAGCTTTATTTAAAGGAGAGGCTCGAAAAAAGAGAATCCTATTTATCCATTGACGATTCAGTCCTTGATTCTTAGCAACAAGGAAGAATCGAGGTGAATTGTTCATCGGCCAAGTCCGAAAGAAATAGAAAGCAATGGCTTAGCGGATTGATTGACCAAAGATCTAAACCCGACATACTTGGTCAGGCATCTTCGCCGATCTAATGATAAATATTTCGTCTTTGATCAATTACTTTCGGGGAAAACATATCTATTGAGGCAACTGCACTTGGTCAGTAGAACATAGTCTCGGCTGGACCTACATCCCCAATGTTATGGTTGAGCAGGTCTCGCAGCTACCATACCTCACTCTGTCGGAGCAAGCTAAAGAGC
Organism: Anisodus acutangulus; assembly: GCA_029783415.1. Classification (NCBI taxonomy): domain Eukaryota; kingdom Viridiplantae; phylum Streptophyta; class Magnoliopsida; order Solanales; family Solanaceae; genus Anisodus; species Anisodus acutangulus. Next base: position 24,225,483 of record CM056490.1, on the reverse strand, counting down.
CCTTTCTTTATATCGTCGCTTTCCGGTAAGGCACTCGATGAAGCCTATATATCCGGAATTTCGCTCCAAACTAAAGACGACTTGCTTTGCTATATTTCTTGGGAATCATCTCCGGGGCATCCCTTGTCGCGTAGAAAGACAGATAGATTTTGATCCGACCCAGCGTCAGAGGGCCTTTGATCAATTAGAGAGGCCGGATCCTCCTTAAACAAATAGTTCTCATTTGCAGATCGTGGTTATGAAGAAACGACTTTCTCTCGCCCTATCTCTTCAATCCTATCGGTCTTGCTCCGATTGAAAGAATCCTATTTTGATCCATAAAAAGGTAGAATTACCGTGAGCCGAGGAGTAATGAATTCAACTTAGCAGCCTGCCTTCTTTTAGTCGGTAATCCTAAATACTAAACTGCCTTTGGGAGTGTATATGTCGCGCTTAACTTCTTCTCACTGGATCTCTTTCCCGCATCTCAGACTCTGTCTGTGCTACCCTTCTTGTTCCACTCATTTCTCTTGGCTTCGAACTCTTAGCTATGTTAATTAAAGAATCATTGCACTCATCATCTACTGAACTCCTTCCTCTCTCTTAATTTCCTACTGCACATCTGTCAGTTCAATTCCTTGCCATTTGCCATCCGGGGCAATCAAATTGACCATTCCTAGAAAAGCTGTCCAGTCTCTTTCTCTGTATAGTAGTCAATTTACTTCCTTCAATCTCTCTATAATTCCTAGTCATCCACTTTCATCATTTTCACTTGAATGATAAGGCATACTACGACTAAGAAAGAGAAAGATAGCAATTCCCCTATACTGGGCCTTCCCTATTGAATTGCACATGATACGACTAAGCAAGCACTAGGGGACTTGAATGCTTTACGGCCTAAGATCGAGTTGGAATCCTATACTGACTACGTGTTCTACGTGCTGGACCGAATCTCCATCAGAATACGAGGTAGGGGAAATGTCCCTGACACGAAGAAAGGATACCCGAATGGTGATACATCTGAAATGAAAGCACATTCACTCCCTTTCACTTACTAAGACACTAGGCAATGGGCCCGCATACACAGTTCCTCGCTGACACCTTAATCTAAAATAAAAGAAGAAATAGACCTTTCACCAAAACACGGAGAATATGATTAAGGAGATAGTTAGTCAGATCTGACCCTACCAATAAACGATACGGGAGGAACTTAAATAAAGAAGAAAGAAAAGAGACTTTAGGAAAGCGGTTTTCGGGTAGTTGCTTAGAGAGAATGGTCCGTGCGCCCGGAGGGCAAAGGTTGAATCATGAAGATTGTAAAGTGGCTGGATTACAAAGAAATAGGTCCGGGGAAGTGACCGGAACCATTGACGAACTACTAGAGAAATGAATAGGGAGAATGGCTCGACTGAAAGGGGGAGGGAAGAGAATCAGATCTCTGACCTGCGCCTTGTCGCCTTCTCTTTCGTAGCTAACTGATCGAACAACGTTGACCCCGAACCGACTCCGGATCCCTTCATGTTTCTTTCTCTCTGTTCTTGTTCTCTACGATC